>JAWWEW010000078.1:17469489-17589212 GCA_035583185.1 Anabacerthia variegaticeps
ACAAAAAAAGCACTCCCTCAAAACCAAACCCCTCCCCAAACAGACAAATAAACAAAAAAATCCAAACAAAAAACCCACAAACAAACAAACAAGCAGATACATATGGCAGCAGCAAATGCACATTCTCACTCTCATCTACATCCACTGGTTTCAGGGAAACTCTTCTGGTTAATGCTGAGACCCCATCACACAACCCAGTGCCTCTTCTCAGGAAGGCATCTCTTACAGGGAACAGAACAGTTGATTTAATAAGTCATCCTTATTCTCATTTGCAGTTCTCTCTTTCCCCCTTTGTTTTCTCATTTCCACCATTTTAGGTCATCTTTAGTTTAATTACAGTTAATTCAAGAACTTAAATGACTTCAGATCTTACAGTCCAATTCTATTTTTGCCTCATTTCAAAGAATAACTTTAATTCTAGAAGCAAGAAAAGAAAAGAAAACAAGGCTCTTTTTCACAGAGAAAGCAAACACATCTTCTTGTTATGGATCTATGCATTAAGACAGGGTCACTTTAAGATGTCTCCTTAGACTGTAAGAGTATATTACACAAGGTAATTCAGACATCTTTATGTAACACAAGAGTCCGGCTAACATTAACATTCATGCAGTGATGACACAACCTATACTCTTTTGCATTTTGATTTTTGTAGATACCGAGTCTGTAAATATTCTGAGTCTTCAGTTGGAATGATGTTATTACCTGTATTTAAAGAATTTGATTCTTCACTTGTCTTCAATTTGGGGAAAAGGGAAAAGCAAAGTCATCGCTAGGTTCCCAGTTTCAAGGGCCATGAATCAGACATTATCTTAGCACTTTCCCAGGTGGCCACCAAAAAGAAGCACAGGCATAGAGGAGAAGCATATATCACCTTTCTCCTGCTGGCAACTGGAAGCTTCATTTCTGAATAGCATGGGGTGGGGAAAAAATCCATGTCTTGAGTAATACTCAGCTATGTCTTTGTTGTATTGATTAGTCATGCAAAATACATACAGCACAAAAGCATTGGTGCACTGGGAAAACTGAAATTCTGTGAAAAGAAACTCAGGTTATAGTTCATAATGTACAACAGTTTCATGGGAGAATGAACAGTGCAGGAATCTGAGAAACAACTGGAGTATAAGGTACATTTTAGAAATATCTATCCTGACATTGCTGGAATAAAATGATCAGCAGCCCTGTTTCTGCCTAATTCTTTGCAAGGTTTCAATGATACTAACCATGCTAGTCCCTGTCTTTGGGTCCTGAAGACAGCTTATCTATTTACTGCAGCTGAAAGCTCTCATTTAGAAGTATCTGCCTTTCTCCCTTCTGGGTTTTGTTGTTAGTGTCTCAGTGCTCATTTTCACATAGACTTGCTTCACCATTTATTGAAATACCCAGCATTTCAATAAAAACAATCCTCTGCCCCAAAATTATGCCATTGAATATACCTCAAGATTAAAGAGCTCTAGCTCTAAGAATTGTATTTCTCCACTTTTCTCGTTCACGAATTGAAATAACATTCTTAAAAGAGCTCCCTGTCTACAGAATCTTTCTTCTCCATTCAAATCCCTTCCCCTGCACAAACTCTTACATGTTTCACATAAGACAGGCTATGAAATAATTAACAACAGTTACAATTTGCTGGATGACTTTGTGCTATTGCATGTAAAACTGGCTGACTCACTTATATGTGACTCATTTACCTGAAAAGAATGTTAAATGTTAAAAAACCCAATGCTCTTTAAACAAGATCAGATAACACAGCTCTGCTTTCAGTGGTCATCCTTGGTAGACTGTTTACAGAGAAACTTCTTGGTTATATAATCTGTCAACAAGATGTTTGTTTTTTTCCCAGAAATTTAATTAGATTTTGATAGATTCATCAGTTTTCATCTAAATTATTTTTGGTGAATTCTAATTGGCTCCTGCTGTGGCTTGGCAGCCACATAACTGATCATATGCCTATTTAATCCACTCATGGGATATTTAACAAATTGTTAGCTATTTCACTGTGCACTGAAGTGTAGCTCTACCAATTCTTTTTTCCTGTCATGCTACTGGGGCTATTATGACAGTCCATTATATGATTTATTTTGTGAAATAAATGTGAAGTGTTGCAAAAACAACAATACATCATAATCTTTACCCAAAATAAAATAAGGTCAAAAGACATTTCTTTGCTTGCACATGCAAAACACTAATACCTTTCCTTCAAATCTGTGGACAGTAGTTTGCCTTTCTGACATTAATGCACTAAATAAGACATATTGCACTGAAATAGTTATGTGATAATTCATTTTATCCTTCTAAAATAAGTACTTAATTGGTTAAGAGAAAAAGAAATAGGCCTATTTATCACATGTTTAGGCTTGTCTACCTGGGGAAATAGCCTGGAATAGTTATTGCATGCTAACTCTTCAGGAGGACATTTCTAATCCATAGGGAAATTGTCCCCATGTGTTTGGTTTAACCCACACTAGGAATGAGTACAGACTGGATGTTACACTTTAAATTCACTCTCTATGTTTATTCTGCAGCAACTCCCCCAAAAAAATTCTTAATGAAAGTAATTTAAAGAGTTTAGCAAAAAAATTTTTACAGTAAAATGCTCACTCTTCTGCCCATGATGCAGCTTGCTGAGTAGGACTAGAGAAGATAACTTGGAACGTGGAAAGATATTTCAAATAGGAGTGCCTGAAGTCCATACAGGTCCATATGATCCCTCTTTTCCCACAGCTGCCCAAATAATTTATCTTAGGTGGTGTTGATTCTTCTCTTTTCTAGTTGCTTGTTTGTGTTTTTTTTTGTTAGGTTGCGGTTTTTATGGGATGTAAAGAAGAGTACACATGATGCTCTAGAATTTATGGCACTTCTGTTTTCTCCTAGTAGAAGGTGACCTACTTGAGTGCTTGGTCTGCAGAACAGTCCTGCAATACTTCAGCTCTCTACTGGAGATGTGGCACTCACTCTTCCTTCTGCTGGCACACAGAGAGACTTAACCAGTGAAGACAATGGTGTTTGATCAAACCTGTCAGTGTGCAACTTTGTTTTTCTCTCTCTAAAATAAATACCAGGATAATGATGTAATGGTGTGAAATTTTGAAAGACAAATATGATTGATGTGAAAATATAATAAATCACCCTCTCACCCTCTTGGTAGAAATACCAACTTTTCTCAAAATGTGATAATTTCAGTGTGACACAATTCACATAGTATTAGACTTTAATAACCCATAACTCAGATATCAGAAAAGACAGGGCTGTTGATATTCTGGTCCAACAAACTACCTAAAATATTGTTAAATTTTGTTATAATTCACATGTCAAACATACAGCAACTTCTCTATATCCACGTTTTCTTAACAGACTGTATTAGGTGAATACACAAATGCAGTAAAGCACTGTCAAACCAAACCATTAGGGATGACAGACCCCAGTGGATTAAGTCATGATGGCAAGGTCAGTGGGATGTGAAACTTGGCTAATGATGTCATGCCCTTGTCAGTTTGCATTGGCTAAACATGTTAAGGTTTACTGGCAAGCCCTATGGCTTAGTGAGCACTGCTAAAGGGAATTTCAACCTGAAATAGGTCAACGTGAGCAGAATAAAAATGCTTGTGCTGCAAAGTCTCTTGTTGAAAGCCTGGCACTCCTCAAGCCAACAGGAGCTTGGCCAGTGACCTCCTTGAGGCCATGATTTTGCCCTTTGGCTTTTGCAGATATGACGTTCAATTAAATCCCTTTGCTTATATTCTGTAAATTGGTTTTCATCATATGTCATAAGACATTTGTAGATTGCAAACTGTGTTGCAAGGAACTGCATCTCATTAAAGATTTGTACAGATCCCAGGTTAGTGGGACCCTGCTCCTTCTAGGCCCACTTCACACATGCTGAAGAACAAAGCAATAAAACAAAGCTCATCCACAGTGTAAAAATGATCATGTTGTAGAAATTAGCTTTTATCATCTGAAAATGACTGCACGGGATGCTCTGTGCAGATGAGCAGAGCAGTGTGGGTAAGTCTGGAGGGAGCTACAACCAGCTTCCCCCTGTCAGAAAAAATTATGATGAGTGGGGCTCAGCGGGAGGCGTCTCCCAGCAGAGCCCGAGCCACTCGGACAGCTGGCTCTCCAAGAGCCAGCCAAATATTTCCAAAGGAGAAAGGGGCACTAAAAGAGGGGCTGGACAGAGAGCCAGGATGCAAGTGGGTCACATCTCTTTGAGAGACAGACATCAGCAGTGCAGCTCATGCTTCAGACAAGCAACAGACCTTGAAACCCTGTCTGGCTTGCAGAGGTGGTGATTGTGTTTTATACCAGTTTGGTTTGCTTTTGAACCAACATTCAGTGAATAAGTACTAAAAGTAGTTCTTTCAAACAGATTTTGTTTGTTGTGGGGTTTTTCACTTCTAGGCATTGGCATTGCAAGGCCAAAAAAAAAAAAAAAAAAATCAAGGAAAGTAAAAATACCCCTCCATAGCCAGAGTTACAAAGGCAAAGGAGCAAACATGCTTAAGAGGCAATCAGCAGAGATTCTCAGTCCATACAGAACCATGTTGGAAGTGTTGTACAGGCAGTACAACAACAACAAAAAAAGAGAGCCAAAAAGCTCTGCTTAGCACATCTAAGGGCGGTAGCAGGGAAAGAGTAAAGGCAGTGTATTTAATCCTTCCTCAGTGCCTTCTGTTGTCACACATTTCACAACATACTTCTAAACTTATCCAAATATATTTTTAAAAACATTCTGACTCAAGAACCTCGAAGTTCAGCAGAATCCCAATGGCCAATGGCTATGAAAAAGTTAGAAAGCTCATTCTGACAGTCAGATTCCTGCTTAGTTTCCAACATTGTTTTGGTTTGGTTTATAATTGCACATACACAATTGTTGAATTGCAAATAAGGTTATGTATTTAAATTGTCCTTCATTATTTGCTTGTTTTTTAAAAAATGGTTTATTGTTTTCTTGAAGTAATTCAAACAAGGTAGGAGGAGACGGAATTTAGTAATTGTGAAAATATTTCATTTAGGTCACTACAACTAAAGTACCACAGTGAAAATTTTAGAAGTGCCCAACAAGCTAGATGCTTTATTTCTGCTAATGTCAAAGATTATTTTACTGTCAAACTGCCAAAAGAATAGCAGTCTGAAAGATGAGAAATACAGTATTATTCATGTCAGTGTCAGGAAATGTTAATGAGTGATATTAGGGTGAATGAAATCAGACAAGGCAAGTAGCTAAGAACAAGCAGGTTTCAGAGAAGGAAAATCTCATACTGAACAAAAATTTATGCAATTAAGCAGCCTAGAAGTGCACAACATCTCTAAGAATATTCATTTAAGAAGCACTTCATGGAATATAGTGACCTCAAAAGATAGTTAGAATTAGATATGAGTAATCTTTTAGTGAGGAGGCAGATTCTGTCAGTCAGGAAAAATCAGGAGTAAAAAAAAGAGCATAACAGGAGTGAAAAGTAACAAGTTTATATGTTATTGCCACAGCCTGTTAGGCTGCTCATGGACAGGCCTGTGACACAGACTTGGGCAAGGGACACTGTGAAGTTCTTGGGACTGAAATGTGAAGTTGCTTCTCTGAAACAAGAAGAGACATATTTTACTACTGACTTAACCCCCCTCCTAACTTCTGTGTACACACAGATAAACCTTCAAAGCCAAGAGTAACAGGGAAGATAATATGTTTCATTAAGATCAACTTCAGCAAAATTTGAAGGATTGTGGATACCCAAAAACAAATAGGAAACTCTGTGAAATTTACTTGCATTGTGAACAACCAGAAAGTAGCAGAAATAAAGGTGTGAACAGGGAAAATTTCTGGGAATATGAACATTTCAGGTAAGGTAGAAACCAACTTAGAAATTGTCTGTGAACATGCACAAAGCTGAAGCTACACAACAACAGAGGATTATTGCCATCAGCAGGTAGAACATAAGAGCACCTAACCACAACATTCTCCTAGGAACAGGAGAAAAACCAGGAAACTATTTTAATTCACAATGTCCTCTCTACAGAAAGTTGAGTGAAGAAGAAAAGTCACCAACACAGGAATGCATAAACAAACAAAGGAGAGACTAATGACTAGAAATAGTCACACTGATGAGGGACTGGGCAAGTACCAAACCAGAAGCACAGAAGGTTAAACAGCAAATATCAGCCAGAATCCAATATAGGGGTAAAAAGGGGTCCGTAGAAGAAAAATGGAGCAACAAACTGGCATAAACTGAGGCACAGGCCAGCCAGGCATAAGCAGTTGAGTGGAAAGGCATCAAATAGTTTTATCTAGCTAAAGAAAGAGAACACTAAAATACTGCTTTTGCTCATTTTACAGAAGCAACTTGGCACAATCGTAGAGAAAGCAGTATCTAGTTATTTAGCATACAATAATGTGTCAGAGAAAATGTAAAACTGTTTTTACAGAAAAAAAAGCAAATTATGCTATATGACTGCTGTAATAGATATGTACGTAGTGCCAAAAGAGTAACAAATTTGGTGTAATGGTATATTCAGCTGCAAATCTGTATATGTGCATGATTATGAAAATCAATAAGGATTTTTCTTTCTTTACTGAAGTAAAAATACAAAAAAAAGATCAAAACTAATTCTTTCAGCAAAGTTCCCTTCTTCCTGGTTTCGGGCCAGTAAAAAAAGAGTTTGAAGAACAGTTTTCAGAGGGTGTAAAAACCTCATAATTAATCATTTCTTCAAACACATCAGGAGCAGGAAGCTACGTAGTTTGTAGGCCCATTAATTGATCAAAGTACAAAAGGAACTCTTGGAGAAGATAAAGCAGAGGAGGAAAATTAAATGATTTTTTACAGCCTTAAAGGACTTTGGGGAAAATCTGGGCTGGAACTCTTCTTCATACATCAGAGAGGATGCGTCAAAGGAACTATTTCAGAGAGAGTTCATTAGAAGTATCTATAGAAGAAGTTCTCAGAATTAAGGTAACAAACTGACAGGTCCAGATGATTTAAAGGCTGACCTACTAAAGGAAGCTGCAAGGCATTAGAGCTGTTGTTGCACTGCAGGAATGGAGGATGGCAAAAGTGATGACAAATTTTTAGCAGTTGCAAGGCATATCTGGAGAATTACACTCCAGGAGCTGTAGCACCTACTAGTTTGACAACTGTAGGAGGAGAATAGGTAGGAACTGAGTTAGTGGATATTGGGAAAAGTAATGTTACCCTGAGGAAACAGCTTTCAACAAGGAGAGTTATGCCTTGCAAACCAGACAGGGTTCTCTGAAAGCATCCAAGAAAAGACCCAGCTAAGAACACAGGTAAAAAAACCCAAAAGAACAGCTGTGCTGGGTTTGTTTCGAATCCTGTCTCCAAAAGTGAATGCCTGGGGAAGAGAAGACAACCAGGGCAGAGGTACATGATGCTCCTGATGAGTACTCTTAGGACTTCCAATCATTTTCACTTTCATGAGCTCCTTAGTCAGCCTTTATTTCTACACATTTAGTAAACTTCAATGGGTTTGTCATCTGTGAACTAGCTCAGTCTGTTCCTTGAATCCACAAATACTATGCACATTATGTGTGGCAATTTACGACACATTTCATGAAGAATCATTTTGCTTTTTTTCCCCCTAAATATGCCTCCAATGTCCCCTACTTCAAGTACAAAAAGAGACAGTCAGCAAGCAATTCCCACCCTATCCTGCACAAAATAATTGAGATTCAGTCTCCTGGGAATCCTGAAAGGTGTTTTACGATGTCCTTCATCAAAAACCCTTCCTACCACAGTATAGGAGAGGAACTCCTTTCAGGGACAGGTAAAGAGTTGAGGTTTGGGAAACGAGGAGTAGGAATAAACAAACAATTTTCTCAGCGCAGAGAAGGTACCAGTAGAGTCTGACAGGGGGGTGTGATGGGTCTGCCCTGTTCAACATACTTCTGAATTACCTGGAAAAGGAGGCGAATAGTAAGATGGCTATGTTTTCTGTTGATAAGAATTTATTCAGTGCAATCACATTAAAAAAAAAAAAAAAAAAAAAGAGAGAGAGAGAACTGCAGAAACAAACTGACTGGATGATTAGGTGGCAGATGAAATTCAAAGCAGATAAATGTAAAGTAGCATGCACAAGAAAAACAATCCTAACTTTCCATACACAGTGACAGTCTTTAAATTAGCATTCAGGAAAAAGACCTTGGAAATGTAATAGACAGTCAACGGAAGTGTCAGCTCAACAGCCAGGAGTATTAGGAAATAAAGCAAATTGAATGTGAGGAATTTTTGAGAAAGGAAAAGAGAAGAAGGGAGGGAGAGAGAGAACATCATCCCACACTGCATGAGTGTGGGGCCCCACACAATGAACAGTGTGCGCAGTACTGGTTTACCCAGCTCCATAATGTACAGCAGAACTGAAAAGGGTTCAGAGCTGGAGTATGACAAAGGTATCAAATGATTTCTGCATCTAAAATGACTTAATAGATTAGGCTTTTTCAGTCTGAAAAGAGGTGACTGGACAAGGCTATAAGAAAGGTTTATGAAATCACAAGTGTATAGGGAGCAAAAGTAAGGATGTTGTGTTCATTATCTTTTCTAATGCAAAAACCAAAAAGTATCAAAGAAAGTCAAAAGACAGCAAAGTCAAAACAAAGAGAAGAACTAAAAACACACAGTCAGGTGTGAGAAGTCTTTCCATAGGCTTTCACCAGTTTCCCAGGCTTCAGAGAGTGATGAGTCAAAACAGGATAAGTAAAAAAATCAATCATGGTCTATTAAATATGAAGTCAAAACGTGTAGCCTAGAAGCCATGGGCTATGAGAAGCTGAGACATTGTGCTGGGGAAGGGTTTATGGCTTCCCTGGCTTTGTACTCCTCCCATTGCATCAACAGATGGTTGCTAGCAGAGAGAAGATAATGGATTAAATCATTATTTTGGCTGCACAGGCTTAGACTTTCTCATATGCTCAATCAATACACTCCAGCTTTTAAGATTTACAGTTAATAAAATAGTTTTCTTTTTTGGTTTAATAAAGTAAGCCTATTTGGTGTGGGACACGCTGACGGACAGTGAGCACAGAACCCCCTGCACTATGACAAGGATGGCATTTTTTCAGTGGCACTTTGTAGTTTCACATTTGAAAGCTGCAAGATCAGTTGTGAAAGAAATAAGTGAACAAACTGACACAGGAGAACTACTTCAACAGGACGTTTAACCATAGCATGTCTTCGTGGCTCTTAAAATGGCCAACTGTGTTGACCTTGGCACAGTGATTTAGGTGTGAATCAACTTCATCTCACTCACTGAGGACATAGTTTAGTGGTGGACATGGTGGTGGTGGCGCTGGGTTAATGGTTGCACTTACTCAATGTTCTTAAAGGTCTTTTCCAACCTTATCAATTCTATGATTCTACAATACTCCTCAGTTTTAACTACATCAAATATCAAGTGGGCAGCTTAAGTTTTGGGTTGTTGCTTTGTAGTAATCCTGGAGTGCCAGTTACAGAGCTCAGAGGTTGCACTTTGCTTTGCTTCTACTGAATTTAGTAATATTAGCTGGCAATATTTGGTGGCATTGATGCCAGAGAGTCCTGTTTCTTTTCTGGAGCCCCAGCTGGGAGGAAGAGCCAAGGTGTTTGTGAAATGGCAGAGGTACAGAGGGACTGAGATCAGGTCAGGGATTTTGTGGTATTCTCACAGTAATAGGCATGACCAAGAGACACATTTGGCCACCAGTCTCTGTCATGTTTATCTGCGGAAGAAAGTTCTCAGCTCTTTGAAAAAAAAAATAAATTCCAAGATCTTTCTGCGGCATAAACCAGGCTACATGGGAACTAGGCAAAAAACTTCATACATTTTGTCCTGGGGCTTGATAAAGATTGCGGTAATCTAGAGGGGTTTAAAACCAAACCAAACCAACCAACAAACAAACCAAATACAGAAAGTAAAAGAAGATACCTCAGGGATGCTATTCCTCAATGTCTTCCCCTCCAAAGAAATTCAGAATTACAAAAATGTGCCTGGCTTTGGTTTGCTTTGCTTCTTGTTTTTTCTGCATGGTGTTTAATGGAGTAGGCTCTGCTCCACACCATTGGACAAGTGGGGACTGGCTGGGAGATGTCCAGTGTCACAAGATCAGGACCCCTGTGCACACAGGAGTCTGGCACATGGACATGTGTGCACACAAATCCCCAGCAAGGAGGGAACCAGAAATCAGTCTACTACCCCTATGGGGCAGAGGGCACCTCCCCACCACCCAACCTCCTTGCTGGGAAACTCCTCAGGGAGGGCAGAACCTCTGTTCCTATTTACTGGACATCTAGAGTACTTTCTTAACCAGGGGAAGAAGGAACACAGGAGAGGAGAACAGCCTCTTAAATTACAATCAGCCAGACTCTAGACAGAATTTAAAACACAGTCCTGCTTTAAGCAGTATATGTTGAGTCATCCCACCTTACTTCTCTAGGCAGGTTTGACAGTCCAAGGACTATCCTCATCACAAAGACAGAGTTCTTTCAAGTTTTCAGGGTTATAGTGCCCCAGCAGCTCCAATTACCTTCGGCTACAGTTATCACTGTTAAGCACTCCAAAAATCAGAGCTTTAAGGGCCTGATTTTGGTTAGTTCTACCTAAGATACAGCTGAAAATGCTCAGTCCATTTATCCCATCAGTAGGAAAAGACACTGAAGTGGTTTGGAAATGAAGGGAAACTGCTATAGCCTCTTGCTAGCATTTTAGCAAACTTCCCAAACAGGAATTTAAGCATTCAAACAACTAGTGGTACAAAACTGGTAGCACATAAAACTACAAAGAAAAATTAAATAATATAAGAAATTTCCACATGTCCTTTGCCAGATAATTGAAAAACATCCTGCAAATTGTTCTGACATGTTTTTGAACTTGAATTTTACTCCATGAATTGATGTTAAACTGTGATCCTTTGTTGGGCCATTTGCAAATAGGAAGATTGTCACATTAAATCATTATAAAAACCAGCTACATTTACATTCCAATTTTAGTCTGCACTTCTCTAGTGAGGCAGACAAAATAAGAGTTCTTTTTAATTGTAGTGACTCCCCAGAATGCTAATGAACACTTGATTTAGTTTGGACATTTTCATAACTTTGCTGACAAAAAGACAAGGATACATCTGACCTCCTCTTATGTGCTTCTGTTCCATGGAAGGAAACACACAGGGAATTGTATTATTTTTATTTTTTTTAATACTACAAAGATTGTTTCACTTGTCTGGAGTGTGACTGAAGGTGATAGGACAAAATAGGAGTGAGAAAAGTCATCATGTTTTTATGTTCACATTTTGCTTATTGGTAGAATATTTTTGTGAGAGCACAGTCTGTGTTGAACTTAGAAAGCAGAAACATGTAATTCACTCATTTCTGCAGTGGCATAAAGTTGGCCTTCCTTTCTTAATGAGACAGACTTCACAATAAACAGAAGCAGAAAAATGTGAAGATTTTTGAGTATAGTGTTTTGTCTTTACCACTTGACAGATTTTCTTTTCAGCAGAAACAGTGATTAAGACAAATGCTCCTCTTGCATTTTATGCAGGAATGCACTGTCATTCAGAGGAGAACAAGGTACAGCAGGAGAACTGGGGCTTGTGTCCTGGCTCTGCACAGCTGTGATAACCCAACCCGGGCAGCAGATGAGAAATACTCCAGTGTGCTTTGTCTGCCACACAGCACAGTGGCTCCCTCTGAGCTGCTTTTTGTGGCAGAGCCCTCATTTCTCCACCATGACACTACTGGATTAACTCCTCTCTCCTCTCTCCAGAACCCCAGGTGTATGACCAAAAATGTAGTATTACACAATCAACACAAAAAAGTATTAAAGTATCTGTCAGAGTGATGAAATGCAAATAACGTGCAAGTTATTCTCCAGAGTTTATGGACACAGCAGTCATGTCCATGATGGATGGTGTCCAGAGACAAAATGGAGAGAAGTCAAGCACCCAGCAGAGGGAAGCAAGTTATTGACACCACAGTTTTCTTGAGTGACTGGGGTTTGTGAACACCAGGACAGGAGGCCTTCCATGCATGAGCAAACTCCTGGAGCCCCAGTCAGATCTCTCTTTCAGTCTTCAAACAAAACAAACAGCCATGTTATCAGCCTCCTTAGGGACAGTATGATCCTTGGAAATTTCAAAACAAAGCATTATTATGAGAAATATTTTTCTTTGTTTTGGCATTTCCAAATCAAAGTTTGGGATTTGCACATTTTAAAAATGAAATGGCAGACAAAAGTGAAGTGTTTTCTGCCAGTATTTCAACTACCTAAAATGCTGATTGGAAAGGAACACAGAAATGGGCATGGAGTACAAAAACCAATTGTGAGGGCAGCATAAGCACATCTGAATAAACAAGAGCTGACATAGAATCTTCATTCAATTTCTTAACCAAAGTGTTACAGATTCAGAAAGCTGAGATCTTTGTCTCTTTCCCATGTCCATGTATCTCCCAGTTCAATTTGGAAGTAGAAGTCACAAAAAAACCCAGAGAGATGTTATTTCACTTCCCCACAATTAAAGGACAAGTGACATTTGAGGAAAGCCTGCCTCTCAAGCTGCCAGCTACTGATGTGACAGGCAGAGAAGCTCCCCTGAGATTTAAATACACTTGCACAAAATTTTGCTATCTGTCCAAACACAGCATTTGAGTGGCTGCTAGTATTATACACAGGCTTTCAGCTACCAGAATAGTATCAGCTAGAAGCAGGGGGGGAAAAGCCCCAAACCAAACAAACTACAGCTTTTAAAGGATTAACCTTTTCTTCATGGCAATGTGAGAAATGCAAAATTCTTCATCTCTTTACTTAACAAGTCAGCACTTGCATTAAAACAAGGACAGCACCCAGCATTTTACTGACCGGGAAGTGTGCTGGAACAAGGTATCCCAAAAGGAAACCATTCTCAGGTCAGCAGAGGAAGGGCTTGCTGGTGTCAGCAGGCTCAACTGTTAGCTCTGCACAGACCTTAACAATCAGCTCGCTATAGGTAATTAAATGCTGAAAGGCTCATTTTGGAGAGCAAAGCCTGCTAATCCTCAGCCTTGGAAATATGCTTTTAACAATGGCAGGGCTTTTTTTAGTTCTAGCTTCATGTTAGCATGAAGTGCAAGGTTATATCACACTTCAATTGATTAAGTGCTGATCGCCCCGGTAGACAGATTTGATTATATTGCAAGTATGAGCCTGGTGAGAGTAATTAGTAGTTTCATCCTCATTCTGCATCTCCAGTTCCACATTTAGATTATGAGCAGAGCCTTTCAGGTTTCTTAATTTATTTTTACAAGATATCACAGATCCACAGCTGTTTGGCAGCAGATACAGAGGAAGGTGCATTTGTGAAATGCATTGAGCCCTTAATTATTAAGGCATTTCTTGTTTTGGTGACCTCCATCCTTGTTCGACTTATCTGTAGTCGCAGTCAGCAATAGTTGTGGGAGAAATGGAGCAAAGACAGCTAAACTGTTTAGGCAGCAGCATTAATGCTGACTTTGATGGCTTGCTTCACTTGTTCACTGTCTTCTATTTAAAACTGTCAGGTGGCTGGCATAGCACTCAGGAAAGTTTACATTTGTCCAGTCATGATTTTCAGGACACAGGGTTTTTTGTCCTTGACTTTTATTTTTCTGTCTTGCAGGGACACAGGCACAAAATCAGGTTCTGAATTGTATGCTACCCTGATGTTAATAAGAGATAAGAAAAGATGCTAACATCTAGCCTAGCTCTATAAAAAATATTTCAGTGCCTAGTACCAAGTAATGCACAGTAGAGATGCAATTTAAAGTGGTGACAGGAAAAAAAAAAGTGTTTAAGTACTTTTACAAGTAGCATGAAAATAAGTAGACCCCCAAAAGGATCAAAGATTTGTTGGAGAGAATTGCGAATCAAAATAAAATAGTAAGTAATTTAAAAATCTCAGTAGGTTTAATTAAACGCCACAGGTGGAATGACAAACTGAAATACATTTATTGGGGTACTGCAGGAACACGATGCTTTCTGCCAGTATTTTCTTCCAAACATTTTGGGGCTTTGAGTGCAGAACTTTGGGTCATTTCCATATTTCCCAGGCAACAACTCCTACCTGACTGGCAACAGTGATCTGTCTTGACTGATCTGCAGCCTCAAGTGAAATGTCTTCTGGATTTTGAACATGTGCATTCATAGCAAAATCTCCCTCTAATGATTGCTTAAAATCTAGAAATAAGTATTTTTTTGAAATATCTTTCCTGAAGGTGATTTATCTTTATTGAAAACATCATTTGGAAATCAGAAAACAGGTTGGAATATTGCTGAAAGCATTCTTGTTCAAAAAAGTCATGTGCCACAGTCATAATTACTGCAGAGAAATTAGCAAAGAATTATATGCAAATAAATGAAGATAATCAGAGTTATTAGCACATTTTGCTAGTCAATCATTTCAATTGCTTTAGGCTATGTGACAGTATTGATATAGGAGAATCAGCTAAAAAAAGCCAGCATAACTTTATGTGAGTATATTTGTATAAACATTTCAAATGTAATATTGAACCAGCTAAGCCACTCTATATCAAGCTGGATGGGCTCTGGTAATCCATATTACCTACATTATGAGCATGGTTTTGTATGGAAGGTGGGTTTGGCAGTCTGATATATCCTATTTTCAGGTTCTTCTGCTGTGTGTCTATGCAGTTAAAAGATATTTCTATGCTGGATTTTTGCTTCAAATAGTATTTGTTACTGGGACTGTCTGGTTTGAGTGTTGCTGCCTAAATGTTTCTATCATTTCAGGATGCAAGACTTGGAGAAATCTTCTGTTTCACCAGTGACAAAATTTCTGATGGAACAAGAGGCAAATCTGGTGCTTCTGTGTTTTGACACAAAGGCTGGGTCCTGCTTCTGAGTGGCACTTTTTCCGCCCTGTGATAAATCTGCCCAGTTTTCACCAGTTTCTTAACTTTTCAGTAGAAGAATGCAGCTTGTTCTTTTTGGGTGGAGACTTCTATTTTCTCAGCACAGTTTCCAAGAATTCACTTTTCTTTGGTCTTACTGAAACTGCTCTGAAGGCTGGGAGGGCACTGTCCCCTCGGCATGACTCACAGCCTCCAGGACACCCAGCCAAGGCAGATTAGTCTTTCATGGGTGTTCTGAGCTTTGTACTGAAGTGGTGATGACTCAAAGGCCAGAGGAAGGAAAAAGAGAGGAACCAGGATTCTGGGAAAGCTGATGTTGGAGAAGAAAAGGATACTGGCTGCCCAAATGGAATGGGCCTGAGCCAGATGGAAAACCAGTCTGCAGTGAAAAGAGGATGTGACTAATTGGTAAACGAGGAGTAACTGGGAGTTCATGAGAACAGGAACCAGCTAGAGAGGTAGAGCTTGGGTGATGGGAGACACAACTCACTGCTCAGAGAGGCCCTGAGAGCATGGGGAAGGTGTCAGCACCAGCAGCAAGGTAAGCTGAGAGGCAGGCACACAGGAACAGGGTCGTGCAGGCAGGCTGCGGGCAGGACCGGAGGAGCCTGGATACTAATCCTGCTGACACTTGCTTATTCATTCACCACAAATACCTACTCACTTAATTGCTCTCGAGAGATTCATTCTCCCCGTCTGCAGTACCAGGTTCTTGGTGACTGTGGTTCAAGGGAATGACTGCAGCATTTAAACAGATATACTTAGAAAGACAATACAAATGTAACACTTAGACTTTGTTACAGTTCTCATATGCACACATACTCAGCTATTATTTTAGGACTGTCTGTCTCGTTGTGTCAATACTAGTAAATTAAACAGTTCAAAGAAGCATTCCCAGGCACTGGAGCTGTCAGAATTGCCTCCAGCTCAAGGCTAGCCCTGTGCCATCTCCTGCTCTCTCAAACCATCCCTGGACAAATTTTGGGAGTTAGGTCAGATGTGTTACTTACTGCAGGGCCTGAGGGAATTTAGCAGAGGTGGGCCCTTTCATGGCAGCTGCCCTCTGTGTCCAGGTATCATCCTGGGCACATTCGGTTGATGAATTCAGACATAGCTTTTGTACAACACTGCAGTCAACTCCTCTTCATCATTCCTCATGCTTATCGGGGAGTTTATTAATATTGTTTATTTTTTAATGTGTGGTATATTTTAGAAAAGAGAGAAAATCCCAAATGCTAATTTTTCTCAGATTTGTCCAGCTCCTAGAAGCTAATTCAGATTGAGCATCCTCTGAAACTACTTACAGGTATTAGAATGCAGGAACGTAGTATGTTAGTGGTGTACTGTAGAGCTCCAGAATGGTGTCACCCTCAGAATAGTAAGTGGATTATTTCTTGTAATGTCTTCTATTGTTTCAAATATTGGCTCAAATAATTGTGATGTTCAGTTTTATCTTTGGATCCTCCTACCCATGACTCAGGTCTATATATGGAAGATTGTTTTGTTCATTCATTCATTCATTCATTCATTCAAGCACCTTCTCATGAGCTCATCCTCATAATGTTCCTCCACTTTTTTTCAATGGGTCACAACTTCAGGTAGTGTAAAACTGAGCTGAATATTATGTCTCACCTGGGATATGAAAAAGACTGAATTTTTACAGTCTATGGATTATAAATGACAGAGAAGTTTTCATAGTCTGCAGAATCACCACATATATACACAATGAAGTGTTTCTAATATTTCAGGTATGGAACAGCAAGACTCTTCATCATATTAAAGCATTTCTTCCCTGTGACATTTTTTATCTATTTTACCTCATTATTCTATTAATGAAAAGTTTAGTTACTGATGGATTAAAACATTTGTTATGTGTATCAACATTTTTGTACCATTCAGTGGTATTTTCTCTTTTCATTCATCAGACTTTTAAGAAAAATCTTTTTTGCTATTTATCTTTACTTGTCAGTTCAAAGAAGCCCAAATGTTTGATTTTATGTACATTTCTAGCAAAAATCACAAGTTAAAAACATATGACTAAATACAAGAAGAATCAGGATTACTTGTACTTCTTTTTATATGGGAAAACGACAAAAAAGTTGGAAAAACAGAAAAATATATGCTTAGATACTACATAAGACATGACCACAATCATATATTGGGTCTTTATTTTTCCTATTTCTACTCTTTTCAGACACAGTTAATGATTTATATGCAATTAAATACATCTACATAGCGGATTCCATTGGGCACATTTAAATTTTAAATTTTTGCTTTGAACAACTAGAAAAATGGTATATTAAGAACAAAGAAGAGTAAGTACTCAAGGCATCTTCAAATCCTTGAAAAGGAGAAATATTTACAGCAACTGCCAGATAAGGTAATTACGGTAACCATACACCACTCCCATATATGTCAAAGGAATGTGTATTTCTAAATCAAGCCGAATGCCTGTATAGGCTATTAGAATCATTTTATGATGCTGCTGCAGCTGAGACAACATCTCACAACTTCGATTTATATACCCAATAATGGTCTGCTTTGTTTAATACATATTTTTGGCAATTTGGTGTGGCCTTTCTGTTTTCTAATGTAGATTGGTGGCAATGTGTTTCTTTTAGCAGAGAGGCTGTGCTCCACAGCATTGTTTGTACGGACTGTGCAATGTTACCCACTAAGTGTTTACTATATGGAGTACTAAAACTCAGATTTATGCCAGGTCTTTAGGGGTGGTAGTCAACTGCAGTTGCTATTACAACAATTCAATTTTTGTATAATACACAGTAAACCTCCACTGAGAATGGGTTTATACTCTTTTAATGCACTCCATATGCTGAAAGAAATAGTTTGAGATTAAGGGAGGCTTATGGTAGACGCTTGCTAAACTTCTTGTTTTCGTTTGGAAACCCCAGAGGCCTGTAACAGCCCAGCGTTAGATCACACCCCAGCTTCAGGGGCTGGCTGCCATCTCTCTTCTCCATCACTTGTAGATCTGCATAGGGTTGTGCAGGCCAAAAGAGATTAAAAGTCACCATCTAGCCTTGTCTGGAAATTGCTTCTCACATCTTTGCATCTCCTGCCCATTTTCCCATTCATCTCAGACATTTCTTGTGTTTTCTCTCCTGACCTCAGTTTTGGACTATGTAATATAAAAAACTGCAATGAAGAAACTTCTGCTCTGATTCTTCTGCTCTTTCTTTAATACTGGCATCTTTTTTTTGTATGTATTACACACAATTATAGATCTATGTCATTTTTCTTACCCCTAGACCTCCAATTTCTGTCTTTTTTCTGTAATTTAATCATGTGCTTGGCAGTAAAGGAATATAGGATATCCATGAAATTTTGAAAGGAAATAAGCCAAACAAAATCCTAGTTATATATGGACTTAGTATCTCAATGACTGACTTGAGAAAATCCAATGGTCTCAAACACATTCTTGTACAGAGGAGGACAAATGCACCCCCATGCTGGGCTGATATGTAGAGTCCTATGTATCAAACTTATACAGCGGTTTCTCATGCAGTTGACCATGTGCAATTTACAGGCAGGGACAGTGGCAAAGAGGTTTGTGAGGCAGGCTTTGTTCCCAGAAGAAGGGAATTGCCTGTGCTGATGAAGCAGGTTGGCTAAGAGGAACTTCAGCTAGGACAGATCACCAGAAATGGAGCAATATAAAGTAATATAAAGTCCTCCAAACCAGGAGGGAACAGTATCACCTCTAACAGTGCAGCATAAATCCAGCTTTGAATTCCCAGTGTAATAAATACTGGGTGGCTAATTTTGCACAGGTTGCATCACAGTGCTGTGGAGCAGGACCTGTTTGTGACAACAGATATAGCCACTAATCTATGGCAGAAAATACAAAGGCCACACAAATTTACCTAATGTTACATATTAAGCAAAATAGGGCACCGACTGTCACTGACCATCCTGAAGTAGCATTGTTCAAGGACCAAGAAGAGCCTGGTTGCAGCACCCCAGAAATGTCAGAGTTTAAACAGCAAAGATTTAGGAGAACCAGCAATGAAAATTGCAATAGGCAAATCATGGGATGATTTGGCCATGATTAAATATTTCAAGAGAGCAGCAGCAGTTGCAGGTCTGGGTAGAGCAACTCACAGCCCATCAGGCAGAATTGAGAGAATGGCAGACAGTGTCAAAATATCTGACTCAAGAATTTAGTAGAAGGCTGATGTAAGGAAAATAACCATATAGTGCAGAAGGGAGCAGTAAAAACAAAACAAAACAAACAAAACAAAAACGTGTTTCAGGGAGAAGAAATCCCTTCCAAAAGTAAGATGGTGGTGTAGGCTGGAAAGTGAGACAGTGAATAGCAGAGGGAGGGCTGGGTTGAAGAGAGACACAACTGTGCTGTACAAGACACAGTTGGAGCAGCACATTTGGAGACCACTCTGAGCAACATTTAATTGAATGATGGTCCCCAGAGACGATGTACCTTAGTGAAAAAGCCTGGATGCAACTCACTTAGAAAATCAGTGTGCAAATAAATAAATGTTCCTGGAAGAAACTACATTACCACTGGAATTAACTTATGTGACATTTGTCAAGTTAAATGCTTCAATGTTACTTGTTTCACCATATGTTTGTAATTTTTTTCTTTCAGAGCAGCTGGTATTTTTTCTAGGATGTTCAGGTCATGCCCCTATTGTCTAACCATGACTAGCAACATTAAAACATTTCCCAATCAAATAAAGTCTGAAAGCTCTTCTTTAACTAGCTGCACATTATTTTGTTTCTTTCTCTTTTTTCTTCAGATGCAGTTCAGAGAACAGTGGACTCTCTTTATTAAACCAATCCCTCTTTAAAGAATTGCATTTCGGGGGTTTTTTAAGCTTAATCACTTTGCTGGGAATGTGACTGGGAATTGAAGCATCACTATCAATGTTTTGCAGGGAAAATAAAGCGTGTGAGAAGAAAAAGGTTACAGTGGGTGTTGCTGCTGTAACAATGCTGGTGAAGGCCAGGCAGCCTCTCTACAGCAGTGTGGGCTTTTGGCTGCTGCAGTTAATAAACAGAGACCTGACAGACTGGCATGACAGCTCCTTCCCTTTTGTCAAGGAGCTGCTATACACTATCATCAGTGATCGGGAAGAAAACACAAAGTTTATCCTGCAGCTGAGTGAAATGAGTGAGCAGTAAAGAATGCGGACATGTCAGTAATGCAGAGTGAGAGAGGTGGATCAATTTATAAACCTGGTGGTGCCAGGCACACACATTCTGAAAATGACCAAAGCAAAATTATACACCTAGAAATAAGAAAGGTGGTTTGTATTATGCATTAATATTCTCAGGAAAATAATTGCTCTGCAGGGGACATTGTGTATAACTGATTGAACATGAGCTCACAGCGATGTACTGTCATCTGGGGTTATTTTTGGATTGGTAAATACATACATACCTAAGAGTCTGTGAAAGTCTCTGATGGAAATATAAACTTTTTTCCTTGTCTAGACACATTTGAAGAGTTTGTGTAGCTCTCCCCATGACCAGATAGAAGTTGCTTGGTACCTACAGTCCAGCAGTTATGCTGCATCTAAAAGGTTTGAGCATGCTTGCATGCTGCATGACAAATTTCATGAGCCCCCAGACCTGAGCACAGACCTTTCTGTGCCCTGTACGCGAATATGAAGTTGAAGGATCCCCAAACTAGCAAAGCCGACAAAGCCAGGGGTGGTGCCCTACAGTTACCAGCACAAGTCCAGAAATTGTGCCAGATAACAAGACAGGCTTTGTTATGGAGTAACACAGCTGAAGTGCATCCAGATCTGTGTGGACCAGACATGGAAATTCAGTGTCTTTATCTCTAACAGTCCATCCTTTGCTACACTGTTGCTGTCAGCACATTGTTTTCTTGACCCGGTAGACCCTGTCTTGCATTTTCTACTGTTATTTCAGCTATTGCTCCTTTCTAGCTTTGTCTGTTAATTTGGGTGCCTCTCAGCTGCCTAATGTGAGCCAAAGACATACCCTGCAGTGAGGTGCCACCAAAACTATGGATACAACTCTCCCTGTGGCCTGGAAAATTTTCTAGGACCTGGTGGCAGTAGCAGTATGGGTCCCACATGGATCTTCTTGCTCCACTGTCGCCCCTGGGCTCACGCAACATCCATGTCAGCCTATGCACCAGCCCATGCTGCTGCCTCCAGTGCAGAGCAGCTAGGAACACCTGGACAGCAGGGAGGAGGCAACTGGAAAAGGGGTGTAAAGTTCCAGTGGTTTTGGTACCCCTCCACTGGACAGGGCTTACCTAAAACCACTGCCAGTCCTCCTCTGGGGAAATGATCTAGGAGAAATGAGGAGATCCCCAACAAATGTCCTTGCCCAGGGTCCCCTGCATGGACATCCACGGTATGAAAAGAGGCCAAGTGGCAGATTATCTTCCCTCCCACAAACCTATCTTCCTCTGCAATAATAAATGTGGGCCCAAGTTCACTGCACACATCTCTACACAGATGTTCTCATGTTCTCTAGTCAGAAAAAAAGCAGAGTTTATCCCAAAGTTGTGCCAGACGGAACCGCCACTGGCATTGAGACCTTGAGACCTGATTGCTGCAATTCCAAAACTTCCCTTCCATGAAGGCAGTGTATTTCCATCCTGCTGCCTGCTCCTGAGGCATATTGAGCAATACCCATCTCCTCTGAGCAAACCAATCCTGGCAAGAGATAAAGTCAGGTTTTGAAGAACTACTGCCTTGTCTCACAAGCACAGAAAATCAATGGAGCTTGTCCTCAATCATTTAGATAACCTGCGTATTCTTCTGATTTTTGTCTGAATGACACTCCTAAATCCCTCTCTGGATCTAACTGCCAGTGATTTGGGGTTTGCTATTTCTCAGTCAGTATTTCTATATGGACTGGAACTGGGACTGGTCTCCACTACGCCTTCAGGGGAGCAGCCAAGATGTGTTCTCATGCCCATCTCTTTCCCTCTCCCTCATCCTCCCTGCAAAGCCAGAAGGCTCCCAGGAGTGGTGGAGATCAAGGGAAACACTCCCTGCCAGAGGAGTACAAGACCCCAGGCACAAGCACTGCTCATCTGGGGGCCACAGCAGCTGCCTGGCTTCTCTCTGCCCCATTTTCAGAGCAGTGTCCAAGGAATGCACACCGTGCCAGAGTGGGTGACACCGCCAGGGATGGTCTCCAGCACCGTCTCCATCACTCCCTGCTGGTGGTGTGGGCAGCTGGAGCCCAGCTGTCTCAATCTGACCTCGAAAACAGGCAGCACAGTAAAGCCGAGGGTTTCTTCAGACCACACAGGCAGTAATCTGGAAATGACGCATCTTTTTCTGGACACAGCCCTTCAGCAGAAGAGAGAAAATCCCTCTCCTCATCCAGGCCCATCCTCAGCCTGGTGTCTGGCTTCATTGCATTCAACATGATAACAAACATCTGGCTGAATTTCTCTTCCCATCTGGGCCATTCCTGTGGCTTCCCTGTCCCAGACGACATTTCCTTCCTCTCCTACTTTACAAGGAATTCTTATAATCCTTTCTATATGTTTTTCAGAATGAACAAGAATTACTGAGCACCTGTCTCCATACTCTGGCTGTAACTATCTTCCAGCTTAATAGGCCTGGTGCTTCCAGTACCCAATTTAGGAGAAACTTAAATAGAAACATAACATACTAGAAGCTTGAGGTATCACACAGAACTTATAAATGCTAAGTGGGTGGGGAAGTCTAACTGAAGGCAAGGCATATTCTCTTTGGTAATGCTTGGGGGATTATTTGAATATCCTAAACTTCAAGAAGCACTAAAGGCATAATATTCAAATTTTTTTCTTCTCTCTAAATAAGAGCTCTTCTTTTCTAGACTGTATGTTAAAAATAGGGGATGAACTATTTTATTTAGTTTTTAAGGTTGCTCTGAAAGCATATTCTAGTAATGCAACTGAGAATATAGGATGTCATATTTAGGGAGTTTTTAGAATGTTATATAGTCTGAGCATCTGGAAGTTATATTTAGGGAACTGAGGGATATATGAACATAAAGGAAAATGTATACAACATGACATCAGGGAATGGCCAAAGACAAAAAGGCTTCAAGAATTCAGCTTCAAGAAAGGTGACTGTGGTTTCTAACCTGCAAGATTAGCAATAAGGATATAGTGATCTGGACACTCTTGAGACCATTATATGAGCACACAGACAAAATGAAAGATACTTTGATCTACAGTTCCCATTTAGGAAACCCTAAAATTAGCTACAGTATATCTGAGGTGCTGAGTGTATCTCATAGACCACTGAGCAGGTCTGTAATTAGGTTCTTCAAGTGCTAAAGGACATGTGATTGATTACCATTCAGACAACAGGCCTAGGAAATGCAGCTCTGCCATGGATATATGAATATATAATTCTACCTATAATGCTAATTCTAGTTAAGTTATATTGTTAGTATTTGGACAAATTGCTCAATCTTGGAAAACACTATTCTTTTATTTCAGATTTTAATAGTAGGATACACTGAATTAAAGTGCTCTGGAGAATGAAAGCTAGCAGCAAGTGCTGAGGACACAAGGCAAAGCTCAGGATCAGAGCCAGGGGTTTCCATTCACAAGCCTGACCCCAACCAAAGAATATTTTGGGGAACATTCTCAAACCATCTCTGCCTAAGGGCCTCAAAGGGATATGGGCCGAGGTTGTCTGACCCTCGGCACAGGCTTGTGTCTCCAGTGCAAAACGGACAGTGGGCTGAGGTGAGGGAGGCACTAATTGCACCCTGCTGCCACATGTGCCAAGCACCATTTGAACACCTGGTGAATTGGACAGTCTCCAGAAAGGCTCCCAGAGGTAGAAGTGACTTGAAACAACCTCAGCAGAGTCCTGGAGCAGCCCATTGACAGGATCAATCTAAGGGAATTACTTAACTCCTTGTTATTAGACGGCATTAAAAGTTTACTGTATTTCTAACAAAATGAAAATACTTTACAATAGTGACAAAACACTGAGATTTCAATTCATTTTGCTGAGTTTTGTCCCATTAAATTGTACATAGTTGCTGAGAAAGGTTCACAACTCTTCAGCACAGAAATCTTATCTCATTTATATTACCACTAGATGGCTCAAAACGAAAGCACAAAATACATCACTCCTCAGTTCATGGTCATAACAAACACACACGACTTAAAGACTACTGCAAGCTGTCTCATAATTGTCATGCTTCAGAATTTTCTATAAATCATCAAGCTCCCCAGGTTAGTGGTAAATACTCGCTTGAGAGAGCAGAGCTGTCATAGCCTCAGACATGTTATAGCTCTTAAAGACAGATGTTGCTTGTGAATGTGTGGGAGAGAAACTTCCAAAAGAATAATTTGTATTTTTCTCCTTCTTAAAATCATTTGCTATTGAATGAAATTGCCAACTGACAGAGAGTGATAGAAGACGTTCAAAAGCACCTAAAGAGCAGCCTAAGCACCCTATTACCTTTTAATTTATTTTAATAAATCATCTGAGCAAGTAACTTGTTTTGTTTCATAAGGATTACCTTTATTTATAACCGTTAGCAGCTTATGACTTGAGGTTTAATTTTTTGTTACACATTGGTTTAGATTAAGGACAAAGATTGCAAATCAAAGCCATCCTTACTTGAAAGTAACTTACTCATAGGCGAGACTCCTGGGTATAGATTTATATCTGCAATCAATCAAACCTGCTGGCTTAACAGCACTTTGCTCTTTCCAGGTCAAGTTAAATAAATAGAAAGGACAGTTTCTGTAGAACTTCAAGAGGCAGATTTTGTTATCTGCTACCTTACTGCCAGCCATTATCCTACCAGTGACATATGAATTGTCCCCTATTGAAGATAATGGGACTTGTTAAACAGGAGAGTGTCAGAGAGTGAGAGAGGGACATAGAAAGGATGTCTGTTTTCTCATAACTCATAAACTGTTAGTGTTGCATGCAAATCTCCCATTTTTTACACGAAGCAAGACAGGGTATGAGCCACAATGAGTAGCTCCTCACTGTGAACCTCACATTTCCCATGCAAATGAAACACTTTCACAGAACCTGTAATCTGGGCAGTTGAAATGCACTTGTACAATAAGCATGCGGTGGTTTCATGTGGTGGCTAATGGAGGAAGATTGTGGTATCCACATGTGATCATCAGAGCCATAACTGAGAACTACTGAAAGAGAGAAATTTCCCAGGGGTCGATATCCAGGCTGATACCAGATTCCCACCTACACAGTCTTCCTTGGCATCTCTAGAAAAACAAACACAGCACATGGTTGTTTTGTTTGTCTTTCCTGTTCGACCAGGCATGATCAGACCTAGAGCCCTGTGGTGTCAGAAACAGAGATGAAGCTGAGGGCCCTAAAATCTGCATCAGGCTGCATAACCTCATCTGTATATTTCCTTGGGCTAAGGGGAGGTCCCTGGAGCACACACCAACACACCTTGGGCCTTGGAAGGAAAAAACTCCTGATTGTCCTACCAAAGTAATGGAAGGAGCTTACCTTTCCCTTCCTACAAAGGCATTCAGAGAGCAGCAATGGCAACATGAAGGAAACACACAGAGTAACACCTGTCCCTTACAACAGACCCCCTCAGTTGGAGGCATCACTCTGTTAAATCAGATGCACCTTCAAAATCTTCACAAGTGCCTTGCAAATTGCCCTCTGGGGACAACATCAAACCTTCTACCTGACTTGTCATCATGACGCACACCACCTTCACCTTCCAGGCTCAGAAGTATGGCACAGTCATATACTTAGAGTCCTGGAACAAAACCCCTGCCCAAAGACATCCCAGATGGCTCTGAATACAACACTCTGCTCAGCAGCAGAGGTTAGAAGCAAGAAGGTAAGAATGGCTCTTCCTTTGGGGATTCTGGGCTGTCCCCACAGCTTTATTTACCCCACCAAAAATCTTTCCTTGGCATTTTTCCTTAAGAGTGAAATTTAGCACTGGCAAAATGCAGCAGAGCATAACTTCCATGGTACAAACACGGTAGCAACGTCATAAGAGGCAAGTGCAGACCTTGTGCAAATCTGTTACCACAGGTAATAACCTACAGGATGTAGCAACTTGCTACAAGAAACAACAAGTTCCCCTAGGGACTTGTTTTAACTAGCACTGAAATGCTTTCCATAGTTCTCATGTTTGTGAAACCTCTCCAACAGTCCTTGCTGAGGATGTCACAGGCTGTCCCCAGGTCCACAGAGACGGGCATGGAGCTGCACACAGAAGTGGCATTCAGGAAAACTATACATCTTCCACACAATGGTGGTATTTTTTGGTTTCCAACATACACATCTAAAAACTTTCATTTCTTCGGTACTATCTTGATAATTAATAACACCTGCTGTTCTTGGTTTGTGTGCTGTGGTTTTCTTGAATTTCCATTGTGGTATCTGCATGTGTGCACACACAGGTTTGCTATACTTTTTGGTTATCCACCAGCTCACCAGCATTGGAATTGTTGCTTGAAGGTCTGTCTTGTTCTGATGCACCACAAACTGGGACACTGCCCTGAACCCTGCTCCTGGCCCACTTCAAGTTCCCTTCACTGATTTTCAAAGCTTCCCTGTCTACTTCTGCGTACAGTGACAAATGATCTGTCCTTCTCATAATACCAAAACAATACAATAAGGCCTACATTAATTTGTTGATCAATAGCAGCAAAGTTGTGATCAGAAAAGGCTGAACCTTCAGAGAAGTTAAAACAAGTCCAAAACAAAGTAATAATAGACGCTAACTGCACTAAATCCAAACAAGATGCAAACCCCACCTCTGTTCTCTCACTACTGGAGCTGAGTCCTGGACCATGTCCCATTCCTGCTTCCCAACATGAGTCTGGTTCTTGTGTCTGAGTAGAAAGGCAGATCTCTTGTCTTTTAAAGCCTTGGAGTACTGTGAAATGGTAGGTGTAGATGCTGGCAGTAATCCACAAGTTTTCTTCTGAGATGTGTGTGTCTGGCCTGTTGTATTTCTTAAATTAAGTATTTTTTCTGTGGTTAAATGGTATACAGGTTGTGCAGAAATTTAGGATTTTAGACTCTCTGTGTGTCCCCAGAGCAGGTGCTGGACACTTCTGGAGCACTAGGACATCGTTTCTGAAGCCATAAACTTCTCTGCAATACAACCATGATTTCTCATAGGATGAAAGTGATGGAAAGCCCTCCTGCCTGCAGACCACCATGGCCATGACCTACACCAGAGGAAGAACAAAGGGGAAATGAAAAGGATGGAGGATTAGTTTAAGCAAAGATGGTTTGAAGGCTTGACTGGAATTAAGAGTTGCAGGGCTGAGTCATAACCCTCAGCATTTTGTATAAAGACTGGTTGTGCCTCCCTTTGTGCCCTGTTAGTGAGCATTAGTATAGATCTTTGGACAGTAAATGTCCTACCATAGGTCTGACCTATCTGGAAAAGAAAAGCATTGTAGTTGATGACTCCTCAGCCTGGCAGCAAACTGGCGGGATTTTCCCACATCCAGCTGACTGCCCTGCCTGGAGTGTGGACAGTCTGTCCACTGTGGGGGTACAGAAGTGTGTCTGCTCTGCTGGAAAGGGCAAAGAATGCCCTGGTGTTCTCCTCAAAGCCCTCCCACTAGCAAAATGTGAGAAAAGTCATAGGAAAATAAGGTTCATGGCTGACAATCTTCTATTTTCTGTTTCTTTCTTGTTTCAAAGAGATTGAATAAGCAGGCATTTACCACCTTTATTTTCTTAAAAGGGGAATGTCTGTTCCTACAGTGCCACCTTCAGTTCTTTTTTGCTTATAGTCTCAGTTTTACCTAGGTTTCATTTTCTGAACTTCTATTATTTCTGTTAGTGAAGGCCCAAACAAAAGCATTTCTGTGCATTCCTCTTTGATAGTAGCTCATATCACTAAAACTAAGCACTCTTCAGATCCAGGAGGTAATAGCTGAACATTTCTGAACAGTGTTAATTGTCTGTCTTGAATTTGAACACTTTCTGGACTGACAAAACAGTCAATTGTTTGCTGAGAAGGTAATCGATAAGTGGGAGTAGGGAGGGGGACATTGAGCCATGGTGTTGCTAATCAGATGGGATTTTACCCAAAGAAATCTGGTAGGTTCGGTATACATTGCATATAAGATATGGACCTATGGTTCTGAATGTCTGTTTTGATAATAAGAATTAACATAAGCAATAACAAATACAGGTGCTTCTGTCAGAGGATAAAGCAATGGGGTTATCAAACAATTATGACAAACATACAATCATGTTTGTTACACTGGCAAGGTCATGTGCAGCTTGACAGTTCACTGAATATGCTTATCCTCTGAATTAATAAACTTTATACCCAGATAATTCAGTGCAACTATAGCAACAGTTTTGTTAAAAAATGCATAATAGAATCTACAGGGAATTTGAAATAAATTATTTATTTTTGTAATTGGAGGTGGTTTTTATATGGGGAAATCTAGTCAATAGCGTATTTATGTCAAAGAAGGACCATGGTAATATTTCCAGGGTATAAATCTGGTGTCACACTCTTCTCTGCATCACATACCGATAACAGTATCTGTAGTTAGCTTCTCAGAAAACAGAATTTTTTGAAGTTCAGTAAGTAGGCACGTTCACATCAGTGCTCGTGCTGTGCTCACAGGGTCTTGCCGCCAGGCATTGCAGGTGGTGGTGTCTGCTCGCTGACCGCATCAAAGGCCATGGCTGACAGTGACCATGTAGCCTTGAAAAGGCCACAACATAAGGAAAACAGAAATTCCTGTCTCATAGCACTCATAGCAGAGCCTCACTGGGAGCTTTAGTGCCCAGTGCTGACCATTGCCAGAGCCTGTGTCATCCCAGCCGTGATGAGAGGAGACACCTGTTCAACACTCTGAGCTCTCAGAGGCAGCATCCGTGTCCTCTCACAGTCCTGTGGCAGCACAAGGGACTGAGGCCAGGGCTGTCAGACTCCCCCAGCCAAGCACCAAGGGTGAGGGTGGAAAGGACCTGTTGCTCACCTCACCTGTGAAGAAAAGAGGTGGCAGGAGGTTTTCAAGGAAGCTGGAAAGGGAAAGGGCTGCAGCCCCTTACCTTGGGC
The DNA here is from genome assembly GCA_035583185.1 of Anabacerthia variegaticeps. Lineage (NCBI taxonomy): Eukaryota > Metazoa > Chordata > Aves > Passeriformes > Furnariidae > Anabacerthia > Anabacerthia variegaticeps. Next base: position 17,498,394 of record JAWWEW010000078.1, read on the forward strand.
ATTCCTAAGTCCAGAGAAAAGAGAAGTCAAGGGGATGCTGTTTTGTTAGATGGCTGCAAGAACTGTCTTGGATTTATGTTTTGTGTTTGTGTGTGTGCATGTGTGTGTTACGGATGTGAATTTATTCAGATGCAAAAATGATTTCTGGTTCTTCCTAGGAACAAAGGTGGTATTCAGTTTGAGATCAAGGTATCAAAATTTAAGCACCTAATCACAAACCTTCATTTGTGAGTTACATATCTCAGTTCCTATTGCAGTCAGTAGAGATCTAAGTCTCAATTCAGCTGCAAAGCATTGGGATCCAATGCCATTAAGATGCCCTGTTTTCTGGCTGGCCTCCAGCTGCTGCTTCAGAGGACCTAATATCTCCTATAGGTCCTGTGTCACATTTGCAGGCCCTATCTTGATGCCTAGGGTAGCCTTGGGCATCTCAGAATTATCACCTATCACTATTAGGAAGAAGGCAACTGAGTGGAACTTCTCAGTGTCTTCATCACTGTGGGCAGACTCAGCCTCCAGACCCCACTATCTCTGCTGAGTATGTCTCCCTTGAGACTTCTGGACTGGATCTCCACCATCAATAATGGGAGCTTAGAAATCTCATCTACACATACATTAGATGACTAATTTCAGCATCCCAGGCTGAGTCCTGCCTGAAGTGTTTATCATTTGGCAATGCACATTCTCTCTCATGACTCAGTTCCACGAGGAAGCTGCAAAAATCCAGTTGCAGCATGCGCAGGGGAAGGGTCTTACCTTCCCAGTCTCTCAAGAGATCTATTCTGCCAAGTGTGGGTGCTGGGAACCTCTGCTGCAAGTAAGGTCCAGAGAGAGACTGAGAGTGAATCTGAGATGTGCACAGCAAGAAGGAAGGCACAGGTTGCTGCTTGTTCTGACTTCAGGGAACCTGCTGGGGGCTCAGCCAGTGGAGCTTTGCTTGCTTCAAACTTAGGCAAGCTCTGGGGAAGCCACGGGACCAGCTGGGAATCCAGAGACCCAGGCAAACAAAAAGAGAAGGATCTTTACCTGCTTTTTCTACTGGCAATCATGAACAGAGGCAAGCAAAGCCAGTTAAGAAGAACTAGATGGTAGGTCACATAAAAAGCTCTTGCTGATAGTGCCAAAAGCACTGTAGGATGGGAGATCCCAAGGACACTCAGTGCTGCTTTCTGTGGACACATCTGGGCAGTGTGGGAAGTATGGTAAAGGCCTGAAATGTGCAAGTGAACTCCAGCTTGGAATGCCTTCCTGGGGCTGTCACTGGAAGCAATCTGATAACGCAGTACACACATGGCCAGTGAGACTGTGACTTCAAACCTCATGCTTGTCGGGATTTTTCTAGCTAATAAATTAATGCCTTAGTTGCCTCCTGCCTTGAAGCTAACATAGCTATGTGCACGCACAAATGAATGTGACATATTGTGATTTCTATTTACTAGCATTTTATGCCTACACTACCCAGCATAAGTGGTTGAAAAAGGTTTCTAGCACTGTTAGTTCAGACTTTAATATAACTGCATCAAAGCCAATTTCTTCTAATGGACCAAAACACTGAAGTATTTATTCTAATTTGAATAATTTAGAAACTGAACCTAGAAATGGAAGCACCTCACCCAAATGCAACATATACTGCCAGAAGGGCTGCCAAGGCTCAGTTGTTTTCTCCCAGCAACAAGAGCCAATGCGCTGGGTGACACGGCCCCAACATGTGTGTCCACAATCCCTGGATTTCAGTCCCCGTCACAGCTTCCCAAGGGCACTGTTTTATCCCATCGTGTTTTAAAGAAATTACTTCAGAGGGATTCTACCAACAATTGCATGAAAAAGTTAAGATTTTTTCCCTGCCAATAAAAAAGTACTTTCCCATAGTATATTGCTACCAATGTTCCACACTAAGGGCGGGGCTCCTAAAAAGTGCATTTAACTATCATCAGCTTCCAGAGGAATGACCTTTCCCTTTGTTTGCCTCTCTCTACCATAAAGTAGAAGAGATTTCTGCTTTTTTCTGTCTCCAAAGTATGTCATCAAAATATCTACATGTTTGCTCTGAAAGTGAAGTTCTGTTCTAACATTTTTATCTAAAACATGAGTATAACAAAGTGTCATTCATTGATGGCATCTGGTATAAACTATTTTAAGACCATATTTAGAAAAAGAACTGAAACGACTGCATCTACTGCTTTAAGGCTCTCTCATTGATAAAAGGTTTAATTGCATTTCTTCTGCCAAGTACATTCTCAGCTCCACAGTACAAAACCCCTTCCTGTTAATTGACATGGTATTTGAGCTTCAAATTAATATACTCCCAATTGTTCTCCTGACAGGCCTCTAATGAACCAAGCAGAGCAGCTTTGCCTGGGAGGAAACTCATAAAACATGAATTGGAGAGCCCATCCATAAATAGAAGTAGCTCAGATTGTATATCCAGTCCATCACAGTTTTAATGAAGTTCTCATTCAGGAAAAATGAGTGCAACCCACTTCCTGCTGGAGACATTCATCCACCTTCAGCTCAGCCCACTTGCTTCTTGGAACTGACATTAGTTCTAAACCAAACTAATGATCTGAAGCAGGGTGATTGCTTGAGTTTCAGTAAGTTTTGAGGTTTCTTTGCAGGGAGGAGTAAGGACATGGTGGGAGAACAGAAGCCAAATTTTATCGCCTTAATTTTTCAGTAAAAAGTAAAATGAGTAAACTGAACACAGGCAAATCCATTTAAGCACAAAAGCAAAGCATCCCAGGAGAGCAGGAATGAGAGCTTATATAAGAGACATTACACACCTCATTATGGAATTCAAAATATTTGACAAGGCAAAGCCTGTTGAGATCTGTAAATAAAGTATGAATGTTGCTACTCCCAGGCAAAAAATGAGAGCAAGCAGATACCAAAGGATACAAACGTGAGTTTAAGATCCTCCGTCTAAAGTCTTTTAAAACACTTTAAAGATTCCCAAGTTTTTCAGTGACATCCTGTTCGCTCACTGTAGCAAAATGCTGAGCAAGTGAGAAGTACAGGGCAAACCTGATTGCTCAGTGTAGAAACACTGCAGTTAAACAATTACCTTGGTATGTTAAGTGTCACTGTAGAACATAAAGCTATCTGGCTGGTGTTTAAATGAATGCAAGAGGAATTTATTATCATTTTTATGAAGAATAAATACATTCTTGCTTATAATTTAGCAGCAAGGTGATATTGATAAAGGTCTAATGGATGGTAGTGTCTCATCACCCATTCTTGTTTGTGGAAGGCTACTAAGATAGGCTGGGCAGTCCTTACTCCTGCAAGCAGAACAGCTCACTTTGGTGGGATAGCAAAGGTCTGCATCCCTTCTGCTTTTATACACATTCAAAGCTCAGAAAACCCAGCAAGGAGAGACAGCAGCACACTCAAGAATAGCATACTTACACCCTTGCTACAGCCTGGTGGTGTCATTCCCAAAGACATCACAAACAGCTCCTAATCTCTCAAAATGTAATCAAAGCTGAGTTTCAACAGAGATTAGCTGAAGGCTCAGCTGAAAGGCACTTTTTGAAGATGAAGGGCTCAACGGAAGTCCCTGGCTTGCAAAATTCGAACCTGCTGCAATGTAATATGAGCAACAATTTTAAAGTATTGACAAAGGACAAACTGCCTGTTTCATTATTGGTAGAGACAAATAGGCCATATCTTTATTTGTAAATAAATTGTCTGCTGCAAAGTCCTGTCTTCACAGACTGCCTTTTCTACACCTTCATCACGTATTGTTCGGTTGACTTTTGATCAGATTCCTCCTTTGAGCTTTTTGAAAGAGATTTTATAGCAGCTTTCACACCTGTAAACTAGGTCCCCCTCCAAATACCCTCTGTCCTACTTTACTGCAGTGTGACACTCAACTCCCTGCAGTCTATGATCCTTTCTATCTTCTTTGTTCAGATGAGACTTCCACCTTTTAAAAGATGCCTTCAGTGTCATTTAGCAGTTTCCACTGCCTTGATGTTCAACCATGACAAAATTTTGTTTTCCTTTCAGTCCTTTAAAAACTCTCCCTGGTAGGTGGTATGCATTTACTCCATGCTTCTAAAATAATGTTCTGAAGCAGTCTCGACACTGCCAACACACATTTTCCTGGTTTATTTAATCTTCTGCTTTCTTATGTACTATCTTACTGATTTATGATTTATTGCAGTTTTGCTTTCCAAAAATCCTAAGTCTGATGTACATATCATCTCAGATTTTTGTTGTTTAAGAATAGAAAAATCACACTAATTTCAAGCATTATCTCAAGGGAATGACCCCACTGATGTGGGTTCTTATGAGAGGATCCTAGTGAAGTCAATGGATTAGCATGAGATAGGGCTTTATGGACCCTGTACTCTTTTTCTCTAATAAAAAATTAAGATTTATTTCATGTTAGTCTTTTGTGCCCTCATTGTCTGCCTACCTTCTGCATGATTTGGCTATTTACACACAAGAATAATCATTTGCATATGAATGGCATAAAACAGGCACAGTCTTTTCAGTCAAATTTATGGAAAATTTATTATTAAGGTACTTTAATTAAAAAAATCTGTTATATAAAAGAAAGACATGTAATTAAGAGTAAAATTTAATCTTCTAAGGAGTAAATCTGTTTTCCATATACTTATGAAAGTTTTGTCTACTCCACACAACCTGAATTGCTTCTCTCAAATAGCTACTTAAAGAGCTCATTAATTATCATCTCCTCAGGATTCCAAAGCTTGCTGTGGACTGAAAGAAAAAAAAGGTTTAATCAGTCCTGTCTTTCACTTCTGTGACTCATTTCATAACCTGCATAAAGGTAATGGCCGTCTGAGCTGTTGTACAAACAGAGGGTAGCAACATCCTACAGCAGAATATGAATTGTTGAGGCGTTCTGCTTCTTAGGGTTCTGATTTTAAAGAAATCAGTGCCTGTGAAAAATAAACTACAATTTTTATCTCCCAGGTCTGGAGGGAGTGGGGGGCTGAGGCTACACGTGAACCACCATGCCCTGGTGTCTCAGGTGACTCTATTGGGGAAAGGGTGAGTTATAACTCAGGTTCCCTTTGGCCCATGGGCTCCATTTGCCTTGCTGCAGAAATCCAGACCTTGCAGAGGGACAGTGCACACTTGGATCTTCATTCAGTGGAGTGCTGGGACACACTAGGACATACAGGTAGACCCAGGTTCTGCCAGATGCTCTCAGGTACTGTGCTTGTGACCTAACCTGAGCACGGGATCAAAGATAGGTTGGGTCTGTTCTATTTCACTTCACACTGTTGCAGCACAGCCTGGGACTATCACCCACCAAGCACACAGAAAAAGGAGCCCAAATCTGGTTCACCAGCTTTCCCCAGGCATGGGGTACATGTCCCTGCAGGGACAGCAGAGGACACACCAGCAGCTCAAGGACACCAGGGAGCCTTTGTGGTGAAGGTGTTCCTGAGCAATGAGACACATGGGTTTTGTGGCTCTTTCAAGGCAATGAACCATACATGAACCCCTGTCCTGGTTTTCTTACCACTGTACTGTAACTATGAAGTAATTTGTCTAAAATCAGTGAAAACTGAAACAAATAAGCCAGAAGAACTGAGAAGTGACTTTGCTTTAAATGACCTTTCCTCCATGCAGCTAATGGCTCCCATGGGCTTTGTGGTGTGTTGATGGTTGTCATCTTTTTGTGAGTTGTCTTTCATGGTGGTCTCTGTCTTCTCCTGTGGTTTCAGCAGAAACAGAGACAAATCCTATATGCTCGTTCCTGTCTTTCTTTGGAAAATAAAATCTAAAATAGCAGCTAATGTCCTATTGTCCATGTGTAGCAACAAGCAAATTCCATCTCTTATTTAAAAATCAACATTGAAACCAGAGCAGCCACCACAAAAGCAAGCATGTAAGTCCAACTGCATGGAAGAAGTCTGTTTCTTTTTTCCCAGATGTGTAAAGGCAGCTCACATTAACCAGGCACATGACTCCCATCACATGTGACACAGTGGATTTTCAGGTGATCAAGTCCTGTTCCCAAGAGTGCTTGTGAATCTGGCCTTCAGCTCGTAGTGACACCCGCTATTCAAAAGAGAAGTGGTTTTAGCTGCTCACACAAGGCAGTATAAAAGTGTGCCAAAGTGGGTTAAAGAAAATGTCACTGCAATTCTTCACCTCCCTCAGGTCTCTCTCAAATAGGTTTTGTTTGTTTCTTTTGAAATTTATTTCAGACTTCTACAGAAATAAAAATGGGAGACAGCATTACCCAGAGCTGGTGATTTTGTTCAGTTTAAGATCTAAGTAGAGAGGAAAATAAAAGTTGATGATGATTTAAGTGTCAGCTCAACCTTTACTGCCTAAGTCCTTAATGCAGCACTAAAATTACTCTGTTAGGGGAGCAGAAAACATTATCACAGAATTGAAGAGGTTTGATCTCCCCCAATGTAGAAGCAGCAGAAGTTTAATCCTGAATGTATTTCAAACAAGAACGAAGAATACAAATAGCCCGAAAAGCTCTTAAAACAAGGCTGAGTAAGAAGTCTAGCAACCACAGCCAATCACTTAACATATTTATCATGGAAATTCCTTCACAATTTTATACCCTCACTAATAGAGGGTCCATTAGAGATGCCCTAAGAACGTATTTTTTAGTTTTAATCACATTTTCATGGTCATGCTGCAGTTAGATTGTCAGGTGGTTTTAAGATTAAGCTGCTTTTGAACTTCATATGTCTGTGACTACGGGAATGACAAATGCTACAGATTGCAACACTGTGGCTCTCTTTTCCAGAAGAAAATCAATTGCACAACAGGTCTTACTTTCAAAGATCCGTAAATATTAAGTCTCAGTAAGAAAATCACAAAACTCAGGATTCAGTGGAACAAAAACCAACTTGTGCTCAAAACTTACAGGCTTATCCAAATGAGTTAAAATATAATATATCTGTTCAGAAATTACAACCAAGTTTGTTTTCTATGGCCATCCTGTGCTTCACTAGCTCTGGCAGGAGTTTTGAATACAGAATAGGAGTAACAAATTTGATCAGAAAAGTCAAAAGAGAAAAAGGAAATGATGAAATTTAGTCCCTACTCTGCAATACATTTCTTCACTATCTACAATAGCAAAAGCAGGCCTTTAACACCTCATCCAATTATTTGACCATGACATTGTATAGAGCTGGATAATGAAAATAATTATTCAGTATTTATGTTTCTTTACAGTTTGGCATTTTCTGGAATATTTGCAACACTTCTGGAGAATGAGGAATTTTATTCCAAATACATATCTGTGTTCATATTATTTTGAAATTTTATACAGTTCTCCTACATACATCTTTTCTTTCTCATCCAGCTTACTCCCCACTAAATGAATGAGGGAAGAGAAAAATACTCAGAGTTTTAATCTAAAGATATTCTTACAAAGGAGATCTTACATGTGTTTCCTCAACTAGCTGAGTACAGCTTTTTCTGCTGATGAAAGATCCCTTAATTGACTTCATTCAAATCACCCCAGGTGGGTGATTAAAAGATTGATTAGGGATTTGTCCCCTGCCTGTCAAGTCTGACTGCAGCTCACTTAGATTAATATTGTATCTCTCCTTGAGCTTGAAATGATAATGCACTTCTTGATTGACTGAAGTGTCCCTGGGTCAAATCAAATAGGACAAACTGATGCCACAGAACATCTCCTTGGCTGGCATACAATATTAGCTACTTTTCAATGCACAATATATTTATCTTCCACTGCCCTACAGCATTCCATGACCACTGTATAAAAGAAAGAAAATCTCTTTGGAGGTGGGGAAATGAGAAGGGAGAAAAGAAAGTAATCAGCAAAAAAATAGGTTTATTAACACTTGCTTACCCATCAAGAACCAATTTTCCCCTGGAAAGATTTTTCTCTAAACACCCACTGGGTTTCTGCTCTCCTCACGGAAGTTTGGCATCTTTAACTAGCAGTTGCTGTCAGGACCACATGAAAGGTCATAACCTTGCATGCCCCAGTGTTCATCTAAACCTTTCTGGGAATAAAACATTTGAAACTAATGTTGTTCCTTTATTGCCTAGAATTCAAAACAGGATATTGCAACAGCAGGGAAGGTAGGAGGTTGGTAGGATTAATTTGAACACACTAAATCAAAGACTTTCTCCCAGGAGGAGATTCCCACCTATCTGATACCTGCCTTCTGGGGTGAAGCAATACGATGCCTGTTCCCCAAATGAAAAACTAGTAAATTATGGGAAAAGACTTCTAGTAAGTGGAGACAATCAAAAAGTGGAATAAAAATACTCCTCAACAGGAGACATCTCTCAAGTGAGATTGTGATTTCAGTTGGTGAAAAAGGTCAGTGTCAGCAAGGATTGCTTTATGGTCTTTATGGTTGGTTCCATGAGCTTCAGTATCAAAGACGACTGCAAGAGATTTCCATATTTCAGTGAAACAAAGTCCCTAAATGCTGAAAAGATGGATTGAGATGAGGGTGTTCATTTGGAAGGGAAAATTTATAAACAGCATCAGAGCAAACCCAGATTTAATTGTAACTAAGCAGAGAGAACTCAGTTTGCTGGAGGCCAAGGGGTGAAGGAGCCCTGAGCTGAAGCAGTGTTTGCAGAAAGAGAGGTGGGTATGAAGGGCCAGTGTGGTGTCTTGTGCTCAAAAGTAGCTGAAGAATGATGAGCATTAGAGTAAACCCAGTGCTGAACCTCAGGTTCTGAATAAAGCTTTTTTTTATCCTCCACAGACAGCAGGCCTGGATGACTAGTCTGTAGAAAGACACAGCTCATTTTTTTTAAGAAATCCCTGCTACAATCTGAGCCATATTGATCCCCTGGGCAGCTGAAGTGACCTCTCTTGTGCCTGGATCATTGCTCATCTGCAGCTCTGTCAAGAGAAAAACTGAGTCCTTTCTCATAGGAATTTCTGAAATATAGCCAGCATCACTGACCTTTCTATTAAAAACAACATTAAACTGTATTCTCAGGCTCAGTACTTCATGAGAAAGAAATGCAGACTGCACATTTCTCAGGGAAGTGGCCACAAATAAAAACATGTATTTTAATATTTGTCATTTGAGGATCCATCTCCCAGAGTGGAACAGTATTCAAACCACTGTCTTAATGCCTAAATACTTAGGCAGAGATTATTGCACAAGTTTTCTAGTATTGACTCATTACTGAAATATGAAACAAGGTAAAATAAATGACTACTCTAACAAGTAATATGACAGCCTACCATGGGACATCACAAATTACTTTCTCACATCAGCAGGCAGTAGAAAGCAGCAGCCATCAGAGGAGCTACACAAACAGCAGTCTGCACTCCTGGATGAGAAAGCCCATTCCAACACTCCCCCCATCATATCCCAGCCCACCACATCCCAACTTGCTCTATACCATCCCACTGAGTAGAGCCCCCTGCATTCTTGGGGAATACCAATGAGTTGGCAGGCTGCCAAATCAAGGCACTCTAAAGAAAAAGTATCATTAAGAACAAGAAGATATTTATTTTCCATCACGCGTTTTCTACCAAACACTTTGCTCTGCTTTCTACAGCAGTTATTCTCTGCACATGGGTTGGCAAACTACAGCTCCATGGCTGAGAGAGGCAATAAAATACAAGATATTGACTGGGGATGGGATTTTTATCCTTGTAAACAGATCCTGATAACACTTTGGTGTGCATACAGTGCTACATACAGCAATGCTTGAAGTATCAGGAGTTGTGTTGCAAAATCTCATCTTCCTGAACCTGTCTGTATTACAACCTCAGTGTTTTCTACCATCTGCAAGGATCTAAAGCCACTATTGGAGCTTGGAAATCCTTGAGTATTTCAGCAGTTGAGTATTACAGTCGCTTTTTTTTTTTTTTTTTTTTTTTTTTTTTTTTTTTTTTTTGCAAGGAGAGCAACTGATTTAGCTTTTTAAACCTCATAGTAATTTTTTGCTTTTAGTGCTAACTTCTTTGTTTCAAGCAAGTTGTCATTAAATGTCACACAAATTTAACCCCAGGCAGCACATAAGTACCACACAGTGGGGAGGAAAATTGATCAGCTGATCATCTGAAAGCCTTAAGAATATTAGCTTTAGAAGGGTCCTGACACAAATTGTCTTAATGCCCTGTTACTCTAAGTTCACAAAAGTCCAGGTAAAATATCTCTCTGTCCATGTGAAGCTATGGCTTCCTCTCTCTTTCTAATTAAAATATACTTAGTGACCAGTACACTCCGCTAACGCTTTTGTAAAGGCAGATACAAAAAGCAAAATGATTAATGACTCATGATTGACATTTCCCCGTTTTCTCCAAATTAACAATGTTTCCAATCATTTGTTCAATTTAGCCTAATGGTAGCAAGACTTAAGTCCATTAAGTAACACAGATGAAAGCAGGAGTCACAATGTGCAGCAGCTTATTAAAGAACATTTTACATTACCGTAAAAGCTCATAACTTTAACAGGCCTTGAATGTTCCATTAAAAAATTAACTCAATCAGTTTTTTATTCTGTGATTTTTCTATACAAAGCTTAATGACTTATTCAGTTTAAGAATGTCCAGAAATACAGTTTATATGGTGTCTGAATAATTCTAGGAGCAGGATTCTAAAACATTATGTTTATGCAATGGTAAACAGCTATTGAGGCTGGCAATGTAACAATTTACATTCTTTGCAGACTGAATTGTTTCTTGGTGGAAAAAAAAGTTTTATATCTTCCTATATTTGAGCTTTATTTACTGATTTATTTTGAATCTTGGCATTCATGTTGCATGTTTCAGTTTTAAGGGGGAAGCAACTAGCTGAATCTGAGACTGACCTCAGTTTTCTTAATACTAATTCATTATGCAGCACTTCTGTGAGTCTGTGGCAGCCTTTTGTTTAAACAGCTAAGTTAGAGAGATCTTTAATGTTAATATGAATTTACTTGTGTTGTTGTGGCAGTGTCTTAAATTATAATGCTATTCCATTAAAAATGACATTTTATACGGAATTTCTATTCTATTTTAATTTTATTTCTCTTTTACCCAGCATTGCCTCCAGGCTGAGAGAGACCTTCAAGCTAAAGGTTAATGCTGACATTTATGGTTCAAGATTTTTGTTTATATTTACCCATAACCACATAAAAACAAATGAATCTCATTTCCATATACACTTGGCAGCAAAACCAATTTTCACTAGCACTTTGTATGTAGAAGAAAAATGTTTTATCGTTATTACTCAAAAAATGGTGATGATAATGAGTTGAGCAACCTTCTGAGCAGAGGCTGATAGCAGAGCTCTCACTGCATTATGCAAACTTTGAAAACATAATTGTGTTACCAAAAACCACATTAAGTTTTCATACATGTTATTTCCCCTCACAATATAGCTGATTATCAAAATATTTTGCAAGGATATGATCTTTTAGGTAGAACTTTTTCAATTTTCTCGTATACTTACCGACTTTAAACTCCAAATCATAATTTTGGTAGTTAGCAATGCCACAAATGTTGAAATACACTTGGCCATGCTAAAGAGAACAGCCTGAAACCATTCTCCATCCAATTAAGATTCATACACAATATGCTTTGGGTATTTTCTGTTTCCTGATCAAAATCCTGTAAATACAACAACCTGCATCTTTATTTTAAATCATACAATAACTTAACCTTTTTCCTTTCTGTAATAAGACCTTTATTATGACTTTTGTGCAGACATTAGAATAAGTGACTTTATTATCAGATTAGTATTTTGTCTTTGTTCAGTCTGCAAATATGGACAGGTTTCAACTCAGAGCCCTCAAAAACGACCAGACATGCCAAAAACTCGCTTTTCCCATCAGGATTTGATGCCTAAAATAGAAGAAAAGAACTTTCTAAATAATATTAGTTTAGATAAAATAGAGAGCAGGTCTTTAATCAAAGCGCTTTAAGTTACACTAAATCCATAAATGCACAATACAGTACAAGAATCCTACAAATTTGTAACACTAATTAGTTATCATATCTAATGGATACATCCAATCTGAGAATTGTCCACCCCCAGAACCTCCCTCAAGTCTGCCCCTTGGCACACCTCCCTAGAATCGAATTGGAGGTCTCAAGACCCCTTCCTTCATCACCATCATTATCTTCAGCATCACATGCCTTCTTTGGAACTTCTCCAAGGTTTCTGGGCCTTTTATTGCTTTGACTACAATAATATCTTATTATGTCCTTCTATGTACTCATCCCAGACAAGATGTCCTTGCTAAAATCTTTTTCCTTGAAAAGAACACTAAACAAAATTTGAAGAATTTCAAGAATTCAATACAAGGCATTAGACAGGGGGTTTAGTAACTGTTAACTGGTATTTTAAAGTGTTGGAAACTATACAGCTATATTATTAAAAATCTATACACTACAAAGCTTAAAAATCTTAAAGCATCTGATTAGCCTCCCTTGACACATAAATGCAATAAAGAAAATAATGACATTATTATTTTTTTATAGTTAGATTATGTGCAACTTTTTTGAACAGTAAACATGATTCATAGATCACTTCTTTTAAGATAAAGCTTGCTAAGAAACAAGTTTAATCCATAAATCAGTCTCTATTGCACCTCATTGCACAGTGTCCAGCTGCTGGATGTGGTGGATCTTCTCAGTCCAACAGATGGCTTTAGCCAGCCAAGGGTTTCCCAGTGGCAACATCAATCACCAAGGCAGAAAAGAGCAGCAAAAGGAGAGAAGAGGCGGTACCATTTCCCCTGATTTTGCTGCTACTCTTCTATTTCCCTCACGTCAGCTACAGTGCTTCTACTGACTGTCCTTCTACTGTGCAAGGGGCAGTCAAGCATGGGGATACCATGCCCAGCTATTCCTCCCAACCACTTTGCACTGTCCACAGTCACAGTAGGATTCAGATGACTACACTGGGCACTGGGTACCTGCAGAATCCTGTTTTTACATTAGGGAAGAATTACAGCTGATGGGTGCCATTTCTCCATTCAGAGAGCCGAAGATTTAAGAAATGTATTTTGCAAGACAAAAGTATGACAATCTAAATGAATCCAGGTTTCATCACTGTGTGATGGAAGCAAATCACACACTGATTTGCCCTGTGTGCTTCTTCTCTGTTAGAGTGAAGCATTCCTCTACTTAGAGATTACAAGTCACTGGAAGAAGAGTCATCCAAAGAGTAAAGAAGATTACCATGGTAACAGTAACATGTGGAAACATCTAGTAATAAGCAGAGTCTGTCCAAGCAATAGAACCAGTACTTCAGTTTGTTAATGACCTTCCCTCCCTAGAAGTCTCAAATTGTCTTGTAAACCTCATCTAGTCTGTTTGGGATGACCACCATGCTTCTTATTTTTTACAGAAAGGTGTGACAACATTAAAAACATGTAACTCCTTTAAATATTCTTTTTTTCTTGTAAAGGAAGAAAAAACTTCCTTTAAAAAATGTTGGTGTGTTTGTTCACCATTTTCCTTAAAATATTTATTTTCCTCAAAAAATTCTAAAATAAAGTATAAGAGAAGCTTTCAGTTGAGAAGCCAAAAGCCCCGATCCCAACTTTTGAAGCAAGGACAGCACAAAGGAGACTGAAGAACTCCCTAGGAGAGGGGAGAAGGAGACCCAAGACCACCCCAATTGGATGTACAATTCCAGTTTATGTTGCAAACTTACAAGCCCAGTTGGAAACACACCAGCGTCTTGCATAACCTCAGAGGCAATGGTTAGCTGGGCAAAAACCTTTTTGCCTCTGAATCCTTTGTACTCCATAGGATATGAAAAATTCAGGTGAATCACGTTTTGCTAGTCATGCAGAATACATTTTGATTCACAACAAAGTAGGAGACATAAAATATTTTTAAGATGAAATTTTAGAAAAATGTCAGGTCATCCTCCAGGCTTCAGACAAACTGCAGTCTTTAAACCTAGACCTGTCTTTGAAGCTGATTTTTTTTTTTTTGGCGGGGGTGGGGCTGGGGGTTGGGTAAGGTGCACTTCTGGAAACTCTAGAGATGCTGAAGGACATATTACAATAATATCGTCTCTTCTGGTCCTCTCCTCCATACTGCAAGTGAGCTGTTGTTAGAGCATATTCAGAAAGACATGAATGTAAGTAACACATTCAATGATCACTGTTTTCCTCACCTTTTAAGAAAATGTTATAGTCCTTGCCTAGACATGTCTACAAACATAGATGAAAAAAAAAAAGCTGGCATATGTTAGCCAGACCATGAGACTTCTATTCAAGCTATAAATTCTTCAGGCAGGAATCTGAGACAAAGATAGAGCCTTTAGTTCTGACTTTAATTTCTAGCATAATGCAGTCAGAAAAAAAAAAAAAGAATCAGCAAGAGTAAGAAAGCGGAATATGCAGCTGTGATGTGTTCTTTGAAAGTTTCCTTCATGGCAAAGCTGCATTCTTTTGTAGTTGTCATTTCTCTTTCAATCCACGTGTCTGTGCTTCTTTGCATTTACATGCTCCACCAGGTAACAGTGACACTTACAGAACAACACCTTTCACTTTGAGACAAAGTAGAGGAAGGATCCAGGAGAATTATTAGCCCATGAACAATCTGACTTTCATCCTACTTGGAAGAACATAGTCTATTCTACACAGGTGGCCTAGACACAAAGTCATCCAGACTTCAATACTAAGAGGAGGGGGAGTGAAAAGCCCAGGCACAACAGACATAAACCCTGAAAATGGTAGAAGAAAAGACATTGAAAGAAAGCCAAGAATTACATTTCACCTGGAATTTCTTCAGTGCTGAGCACAGTCTGTGTGCAAATATAAATCTATATGCACTAAACTGCTAACCAGGTGCTTTTCTTTAATATCCCTTTTTAGTCATGTCAGTTGAATATGTTGCTGGTTAAACTTTTCATATATTTTAATTTGATTAATTTCAGTTTTGGACTTTCAGTGCTCATTAATGTTCATTTACTGTATCACTCAATGTGTAATATTCCAGTTTACTAACAACAGTTACTTTATTCCTTTTACATCACACAACAGTGATCCCTCACCATCACTATCATTTAACTTCTATGACTACACAGTATTTAACAAGGCATTGCTGCCTCTCATATCTTGTCCTAAGAAAATGATCACTGACAAAATATAGAACAGAGAACTCAAGGAGGATAACTTTGCCCATTTATTGCTGCTACTAATTATCCTAACCTTCTTATCATAATTACTTATTGCCCTACTTACCCAGTTATCCTAACCTCACAGCCCTGACTTCCGCTATCCTCAGGATTCAGTGCTAATAAAGCTTAAGTCTTTGTTACTGACACTAAATGCAACCTAAAAATGAAACACAGCAAGCAGTAATTCAAACAACACCATTCCTTTGATAGCCATTTTCTTGGCAGTAGCTGTTACCACCATGGGCACAAGAAGGGGAGAGTTTGTGGGAAAAGGAAAATCTTTCATAGACCAACTGCTACAGAAAGAAAAAAAGTTTGCATGCATTCAAAGCCTTTCTTCAAATAGGGCAGTGATATTAAAAGCTAAATACAAGTTGAAGAAATCCTTCTGAGTTTAGTCTGGTACGCTAATCATCTGAGAGAGAAGGTAACTGGAGTCTCCAGGACAGTGTTAGTGAGGCCAGGAGGTGAGATGTTTATCTCCTACAGGAAAGCAGGAGCTCCAGGTCATTACTGCCTGTGGAACTTGCAGGAAAGCCTTTTTCCCTACTTACATTTACAGTTGTGGTTCTAATTCTGAAGGTTCAGTTTCATCTCTAACAGGTTTTCTTGCTCAGGACTGAGAGATCTGAGATGACAGTGGCTGATGGTGCAAAATGCTGGCAGCAGGCAGCCAGGAATTCCTGCCCCAGCCAGCACTGCCTGTTCTGAGTGCAGAAGTTGTTCCGCTTCACTCGTGCAGTTTCCCTGAGGACACGTGGTGTGTGGGGCGAGATGCAAAACATCAAAGGGTGCCCTGCACAGCCAAACGAAGCTGTAGATGCAAGGGAACTCAGGGGAGACTGCTCGCTGCTTGGGACACAATTGCAAGAGAAAGGGTTACCAAATAGATCAACCCAACAGATAATCCCCTTAGCTGTGAGCAATCAGGTGTGGGGAAAATTTTAGGGGGAAATATCACTTATGCTCAGCCTGTCCTTAGGTCCTCCCTTCAGGTGCCTACTTATAGCTACTACAAGAGAGAGATACCAGGAGCTGCTGACCCTCAACCTGAATCCAGAAAGCTACTCCCATCTTACTCTGAAGGATGCAGAGGAAGGATCCTCACTATTCACAGCTGTGTGCTATTTTTCTTTGCTGCTGAGGCACAGTCTGGATTCATTCCCTGCAGATATTTCTTTTTTTCCTAATGGCAAGTTAGGTGACCTGGGAGTCTTCTAGGCTCAAAGGGCAATTACTGGAAAAACTGGGAAAAATCCTGGAATGGATTTTTTGTGATATAGGTTATAAAATTTAAATTACTTTCTGAACAGGTTCCAAGAGTGTAAAATTGTTAGGGGTATAGTTTGGTATTGAATCCATCACTCTGAAAAATGCAATCATTTCAGAGGGGTATTGTTACTGGGTAAAAACTTTTTTACATTGTAGAACTGAATATTGAAAAAGTTCAGCTCAGATACCACTCACTTGGGTCCAAGGGCTTAGTTGTTTGCTGCAAACCAGTCAGGTTTCCTTAAAGAGATTGCTGTTGCAATAACTATTTTGCAGGTACTGCCACATTGATTATCATTATCCCAACACATTTATCCATCATGAGAGGAATGGTGGTGCTTGGTCTTAACTATATAAATGAGAAGTTTAGTAACATTGCAAGTTTTACAGTATAATGTAATAAAAAAATGTAATTTTTGCAATACAAACATTACAAGAAGCACACTCATATAGTTTTCAACTGATCCATGACCTCTAAGAGCCATACCATATATATGGAATTAAAAACATGCCACTCAGTAAAAGTCTATTGCATTTTTTAATTAATGTATGATTGAAAATAAATTCAAAAATGTTTTCCATGTAGATTCCAATTATTGTTGAAATAAATATAGTACTTAAAAATAGTTCACCAAATCAGTAGGTTTTTTTCAATGTGTTGTAAACCTAAACTTTGATCCTCCCCCTTTCTAGCACCAACTGTAGGTGCTCTCAATGTGTCTATAATACATGTTCAGGGTGTGTTTAGGAATTCTGGCACCAACAATGCTTTCCACATCAGGCAAAACCACATCTACTCATATGGTTAGAAAGCGCACACCCACATACCTATATCTTTGCAAATCAAGCAACGTAACACCTTAGACTGCTAGTGCTTTTAGTCATTAAGAGAGGTTTCTAATCCTTTAATAATGCTCCCCTCAAACTGTAATGTAATCTTTTAATCACTTTAAGAAGCTACTGAATTCCTCTATCATAAGCATCTGTTTGCAGTGACATATGTAACAAATGAAGATGGTGTCTCTTTTTGAGCTAAGTGAACTTTTGTGGCACACTAACTGAAGGCAATGAAAATGGAAGGTAATGAAGTTTAGCCAAAAGCACATTTAGCTCACATGGGCTGTTATGATTGAGCTGGAGTTCTGCTTGACTAAAACCTGTGAGGAACTCCAAAGAGTAATGAAACATGAGATTCATCATGAACAACATAACTATTATTCATTTTCCAATCATTTAGGTGTCTGATTCATTTATTTACAAGTTCAGTACTGTAAGGAACAAGAGTTCTGAACATTGACATAGAAAGCATGAATTATTATTACAACGATATGCAGACATATGAGTGACACTTATTTACAGGGGAGCAATTTTTCTGCAGGGTTGAAATGGCACAGTGCCACAGTATTTCAGTGTACATCTGTACTAAAAGTCAAAGGTACACAGTGCAACTCACTTTTCCCTTTCTATTTTTAAAGGCATTTATGTTGAAGATTATGCACCTACTGCTTGAGAGAACATATGATGGTACTGCTGTTTTCCTACAAAACTGTTTATCCAGTTATGTGAGACAAAAAAGACTCAATCTCATCTGTCAGTGGAATCTAACATACTGAAGTTTTTAGTCTTATATTTTTTAAAGGCATTGAAAATATGCCACAATAAACAACACATTGGTTTAGGGACAAAAAGCTTTGTGAACGTGTTTCTATCCCTAATCATGTTTGGGATAGAGATAAAACCTTACATACAGCAAGCTAAAACAAATTAGTGATACGCATAGCCTGAGAGGAGGGAATTTATTTTGCAAATTTTTATTAATCAAAGAACTGGCACATTGTTCTGCCTTGGCCAAAGTACAAACAGCATTACTGGCCCTACCAGAAATGGATAGCAAGTCTGTCTTTTTGAAAGTTGAGAACTTCATTGAAACAAACACGGTCTTAAAGAGAATTATATGATTTTTTTTAATGGAAATTGTGTTAAAGAGACAATTCTATTCAAATGCAAGACTAGTGTTACAGTATTATGCTAATTAGGGAATTTTAACTGTTATATTTGAACGTAATATACTTTTCGGCTTTTATAAGGTGTTTTTAGCACAACAGTTAATAACTAGATCTATTCTGAATGTTTTCTCTTTAATCTGCAAATACAGATGCAGAAGTAAATTTCTCTCCTACTAAAATGTTGAAAATAAATGCTATATTTTAGTCTATAAACAGACAAATGCATGTGTAGCTACTGAAAAACAAAGCAAGTTTGACAGAAAAGGGTTACAGCCCTAAAGGAAAACAGCAAAAGGAACCTAACAGAATGAAAAAAAAACTAGAAATGTCAAATGTTTCATTCGCATCTATCATGATTTAGCAATTTACAAGCACAGAAAAATAAGGAAAAATAAAGTTCATGTATCAAATCTACCATGACTCATAGCAACTCTGTTGTACTTTCTGCTGTTTATAAAGTCTGTTAGTTGTAACTCATAGAATCATAAAATCATAGACTCATAGAATGGTTTGGATTGGAAGGGACCTTAAAGATCACCTAGTTCCAAACCACCATCCCCTTGGGCAGCAACAGCTTCCACTAGACCAGGCTGCAGAAAGCCCCATCCAGCCTGGCCTTGAACATTTCCAGAGACGGGGCATCCACAGCCTGTCTGAGCAACCTGTTCCAGTGCCTCACCACCCTCACAGTGAAGAATTTATTTCTAACATCTAATCTAAACTTACTCTCAGTTTAAAGACATTCTCTCTTGTCCTGTCACTACATGCTCTTATAAAAAGTCCCTCCATCTTCCTTGTGGGCCACCTTTAGTTACTGCCAGACTGCTACGATCTCCCCAGAGCCTCCTCTCCTCCAGGCTGCACAGCCCCAACTCTCTCAGCTTGTCCTCACATGAGAGCTGTTCCAGCCCTCTGATCACCTTTGTCACCCTCCTCTGGACCGACTCCAGCAGGCCCACGTCCTTCTTACATTGAAGAACCCAGAGCTGGATGCAGAACTCCAGAGGGGATCTCATTAGAGCATAGTAAAGGTGCAGAATCACCTCTCTCAAACTGCTGGCCATGATTCTTTTCATGCAGCCCAGGATATGATTGGCTTTCTGGGCTGCACGTGCACATCTCCAGCTCATGCCCAGCCTCTCATTCACCAGCACCTCAAAGCCCTTCTCAGGGCTGCTCTCAATCCATTCTTCACTCAGCCTGTATTTGTGCTTGACAT
This sequence comes from Anabacerthia variegaticeps, assembly GCA_035583185.1. NCBI lineage: Eukaryota > Metazoa > Chordata > Aves > Passeriformes > Furnariidae > Anabacerthia > Anabacerthia variegaticeps. The sequence goes on from JAWWEW010000078.1 coordinate 17,517,974, forward strand.
TGCTCCAACCCAGGTGCAGGACCTTGCATGTGGCATTGTTGAACCTCATGAAGTTCTCATGTCAAGCTGATTCTGTGAGAAAATTGTCCCTTGCATCTCTGATATGCATAAATCGAGCAAGAGCAGCTGCATGACTGTCACAGCCATGGGCCACTGATGAAGCTGTAGATAAAGCTGCACTGTTGCAGGGATTTCAACTTACAGTTCCCAGTCACAGTGACAGTTTTATAGGGTGCCATGTAGACTACAAAATGCTCCAAATACAGAAGAATTTTCAGTATAACACAGCTTTTCAAAACCATGAAATAATACAAATCTCACTCTGTTTCCAAGGGATGAAGCATCACAGTCTGTCAGACTTCATGTTTCCAGGAAACATTAAGACACAAGCGAGCTCACCAACTGCTCTTCTTACTTGAGTGCCTCACTTGCCTCCTTTCAGACCAAGCTGCTGGTCCATCAGGATAGCTGGTGGGCTGATTTGTCTGCAGGGCCTACAGCTCTCATCTCTCTGGCAGTGCAGCAAAGCAGAATGCAATGCTAAAATTGCCTTTGTTACCACTTTTGGCAGCTACCAGTGACTATGCAATGAACTGAAGTAATTTAGAACTATAGAGTTTTAGAAAGAGCAGGTCATAAAATAAGAAAGAAGTCATCAAACCTTTCTGCTTCTGCCTCCTTGGCCCTGGATCAGGACAAACTGAGCTTTACCAGGCTTGTGGAGAACCAGCCCTGCCACAGCAGCTACTCTGCTCTGCCTGCTCCCTGCCTTCCACTACAGGCTTTCTGCCAACAGCACTGGGATTTGTAGTGCTGTGAAGGTTTGTGATTGCATTCACATTTGTAATTTGTTTAACTTGCTCATGAAAACAAGAGGAAGACAGCCTTTTTCCAAATGGCCACTAGATCCCATCATTAGTGATACATCTAGTTCCTACCAGGATATCACCAGAAAAAATAAGGCTTGCTTTTAGTATGAGCAGTGTTGTCATGTCTTCTTGAAAAACAGCTGACATGTGACTCGGGGGCACTAGATCCACCATTACTAGGATAAATGCTGTGAAAAGTGATGATCACCACTGGGAGGGGATGCATGCTGCAAAGGAGAGGGAAGAGGCATTGGGATGAGAGGACAACAAAAGGTTAGCAAAAGGACAGGGAGAAGAGGCTGAGAGGGTGTCGTGGTTTAACCCCAGCCAGCAACCAAGCAGCACACAGCCATTTGCTCACTCCCCTATCAGCAGGATGTGGGAGAGAATTGGAAGAGTAAAAGTGAGAAAACTCGTGGGTTGAGATAAAGACAGTGTATTAGTAAAAGCAAAATCTGCACACACAAGCAAAGCAAAACAAGGAATTAATTCACTGCTTCCCATGGACAGGCAGGTGTTCAGCCTCTCCAGGAGAGCAGGGCCCCTTCACACCTTAGCAGTGACTTGGGAAGACAAACACTATCACTCCAAACATGCCCCACTTTGTCCTTCTTCCCCCCGCTTTATATACTGAGCACTATGTCCTATGGTGTGGGTCAGTTGGTGTCAGCTGTCCCAGCTGTGTCACCTCCCAATTTCCCAAGAACCCCAGCTCCCCTGCCAGTGTGGCAGTACGAGAAGCAGAAAAGGCCTTGACACTGTGCAAGTGCTTCTCTGCAATAACAAACATCACTATATTATCAGCACTGTTTCCAGAACAAATCTAAAACACAGCTCCATATTAGTCACTGTGAAGAAAATTAACTCTAGCCCAGCCAAAATCAGCACAGACAGTAAGAACAAAGTTGAAGATAACAGAGCAGAGAGAGATGGGAATATAAGCTGCTGGAACAGTGGCAGCCCTGCCTGGGATGGTGGAGAGTGAAAGCCATATTTCCAAAGAGCCAGAGCAAAGAAACTTTTTTTTGCATATGCGTTGGGGCTGCTTTTTGACCTTTACAGTTTGCACATGATTTTGGAAACAGTCAAGTTTCTCCTCAACCTTCAAAAGAAAAGCAAAACCAAACCAAACCAAACCCAAACAGATAAAGCAGTTTGTTTCACAGAAACACGAGTGTAGAACACCTCACTATTTTAAACCACCCTTCTGAACTCTGCAAATGGGAGGTGGCAATTCAGACTTCTGAGTCCCAAGGACTGGCAAAGTGGTTAAGACATACTAGCTTGTGACTGGAAAGGAGCTGTTGTTTAGGTAATTCCTTCTCATCTCCTCTAGAACTGCTGAGAAGTGGCTTATGTTATTACAACTGCTGTACCATTTTCCTTCTTGTAGTCATCATGGCTTCCTATTAAATGGTAATTTGGTTATCTATGAAAATTTTATATGTAATACAGTATCTTTAACTCTCTCATGCGGCCACATGCTCCTCATACAATTATTGCAGCTTGATATTGCAAGATTGTTGCATGGCAGTTCTGCATAAATACCTTTAAATCTATTCTATAGAGTTAAATCCCTAAAAATTGACCTATGCTCCTGAGTGTCGACCCTGAACCTTATCAAAGTGCCCAGAACCCTGGGCATGCACTGAGGAGACAGCAAAATAACCCCATGACTCAGGATCCTACTCACCTCCTTCAGAGACCCGCTTTCTCCTTCTACCAAGCACCATCTGCCATCACCACGATGCTGCTGCCCCTGCTGAGCTCAGCTGTGCCTCTGCCCAGCATCATGTTCTGCAGTGCCACACACCCCAAAAGACTAGTAGACTAACTTTCTTCACCTCACTGGGCAGCGTAGAAGGAAGACAAGTCAGAAATGGCATTTCAAACATTGCACAGGTGATGATGCCGATCTTCCATTGAGCTGTAGCTACTACAGTCTGCTCTTCAAAGATTTTCTTTCAAGAAATCTGTGTTAACAAACTCTGCATTTAATTCCCCATCTGCAATAACTAGAGGCAAAGGCTGATCTTCCAGGAAGGTAACAAGGTTCAGGGTTTTGCTGGGATGAGCTCATCCAGCAGCACAGCAGCAAAGAGCTCGAATAAGCTCCATTCTCAATTACTTTTTTCCCTGAAGAAATTAAATCTCGAAATTTACAATCAAGTACATAAGAACAAGAAATGTTATAATTTTATTACCTCCTATTCACATACTTCTTGTTCAGAATTCCCCTACTGTCTATCAAACTTTACACAGCTGTCAACACTTAAAAGGCCTGTAACAGTGAAATTAATACACCCTTACAAACAGCTGTGTGTTTGAATTATACCATAAAGTTTGTGAAATTGAAAACAACATATAAATCATATTTTATCAAATGAAAATTTCTAAAATACATTTTGTACTTGACTCCCAAGAGCCAACATCTCTGTTCCTATTTAATCTCTGGGTGGGAAAAGGTAATGTTTTGCAAACACATATTAAAAGAACTTTTTATGCCAAGGAAACAAAGATAAAGTTATAAATGAGATGCAAAATGCACAGGTCAGGCCTCACATGCTACACTCTCAGAGACAGACACATCACTTCCACTTTTGTTGGCCCTCTCTTCAGCATGTGTAGCAAATGCATAAGCATGCACTCATTATGAGAAATATTTAACAAGAATAACGCTCTCTACAGAAGGCTTTCAGTCTGAAATGATTCTTTCCAAGTGTTAGCCCTTTTAGCAGTGAGAAAATAGGAAGCCATTCCTAACTTTTCTGATGTGTATACAAACACTTTTGTCTATTTATTTTACAGTATTTTTGATTTTCTAATCCACAGTCCCTACAGATATCTGCATGTAAAAAGATCTATGCACAAGACCTGGCCTCATATCACAGCTTCACTTAAAAAAAAAACAAAAACAAAAAAAGCAAACAAACAAACAAAAAAGACTGGAAGTTAAAATTTCCATGTCAAGACTGAATTTCAGAGGGTTTTTTTCTTGTTTTTAAGAAGTCATGGAACATTCCCTACCAGAAGGTGCTACTCTCCTCTCCTTTCTAGCTTTGATAGTATTCACTATCACTGGAAACAATTCCCAATGTTTTCTCCCTACGTTATGGAAATAAACACTCAAAGTTTATGATTATGATTAAATATGTAATGGTGACAGTAAATAGACTGAAATAAATATTTGAGCAGCAGATACATCTGAATCCAGAGTTGAATTTGATAGAAAACCTGTTGCATCCCACTGAAGATCTCCATATGACCAAACATCTGTAGCATTTTTAGAGCTGTAAAATGCCTCCATGGCTAAGTGTAAACTCCTTGTGATATATTTATAGTTCATAAGGAAAAAAAAATTAAAATGTAAGATTAACTCACTTGGTACAGAGTTTATAGGATTTTTATAAGAGAAATATATATATTTATATATTTATATATATTATATATATATATAAATATATATATATTTTAAGTGAAGAGAGAGATTATGTTTCAGGGGTGTACAATTCCTTTGTCCTCACTCTTCATGCCAGTCAAGAGCGATACAAGGCAGCAGTGGGATATGCTGGAACACAGGTTTCCCTGCACAGAGACAGTACCTGCTTCTTGTCTACCTCCTCTATCAATATCAAGTAACCAAAAGAGATTTGATACAGCTGCTGGCTGGCTACAGCTTAATCCAGAGAGCACTGAGATAAAGCTCAGAGGCTTGAGGAAGCACCAAAAGTCTTAGCAGAGATTAACTCAATCCCTTGACTGAAGTAGAGCATCTACTATTACCTACTTGGTCTCACAGGGAAGAAGCCTAGTTGGCAGAACGATTTCCTGTGGATGTTAGAGCTGAGGCCACTGCCAAGGTTCATGTTATATAACCCGACTCTGTAATGATGGATGCCACGGTTCCTCATGCATACAGCCTATCCAGAGAAGTTTCCCTTGTTTCTGTTGGTTGTAAAAGATTACATTCTTCTGGAATTTTGTTCATTATTTGTCTTTGTTTTGTTTTGGGGTTTTTTTTAGGTTTTGTTTGTTTGAAATCATCACAATTTCAGTGTGACAATAAAGTGTTTTGAAGAATGTATGTACTAGGGTATCCCAGCATCCCCCTTAGCAATAACGTATTTGCTGAAGCTTTCTACAGTAACTATTTCCTGCAAAAGATTCTTTATTTTACCCAGCAAAGCCTGGTATTGTCACATTTGTCCATTTTGCAATGTTTGTCTCTGGCCAGAGCTATACAAGGAAAGGAAATTGACTACACAAATGCTGTCAAATACCTGAATTTTTTACTTTTTTATATAATTTCTAGCAATTTCAGATGTTACAGAGCCTCTTCAGGGAAACTGCTGTAAAATACTAGCTGAAAATGGAAATCTACTAGGAATCACATTCATGTGAATGTTCTACATTAATTATTGTGAGTATCTCCAAAAGGACAGCTACCCAATTGACAAAACATCCACAAATATTTACTTCCTGATAAGTAAGATAATGTGCATAAAAACAAACAAAACCCCAAACAAACAAAAGTGGAGATGAAGCTTTCAGATAACTGTAAAACGTGCTGTTGCACTGCTACTTCTCAAAGTCCCAAGTGGGATTGCAGCTTTGCTGTGCTAAATGCTCTACAGTATAAAAGCTAGTCATTTAGCCAACTTCTCATGCAGCACCTTTATGCGTATAAATCTAAAGTAAAAGGTCTTACTCTTCATGTATTCAGTTTACCAGTTCACAGAGGATGCAGTCCATGTGCACATTCTTTACCTAAAGCCACAGCTCTCTTTCACTACTAGACATGGTGGGAGATAAAAGAAAAAAGCAATTACTTGCTGACACCTAATAGCAGAATAGTCTTTTTTTTTTTAAGCCACCAGTATCAGTCTCTTATGTCTCCATCCTCAGCTTAGTAACAATGCAAGTTGTTGTGAGATAACATTATGTCTCTAAGAAATAATAAATGTAAGCACATTAAAGCTTTTACATCAGCAGTCACAATGCTGATCTATAAGCTGACATAACCATCTTTCAGAGCAAAACAAGTTCTTTCACAACCTCTTCATTTTGGGCACCACTTTTCCCTCATACATAAGAAGCAAAACAGCTGTCAACTTCTAAACTCATTCAAATGCCTTATTTAATTAGGTTTTGGTTTACAACATAACTCCTTTCTGAGGTTAAACTTGAACAGGCAAATAATTGACAATCAATAAATATTAACATGAAAGAAACTGAAAGATTGCAGGTAGGGTTTGTAGAAGTTAAAGATATTGTGTCAGTAATTAATGAGACAATAATTTTGTCATTGCTTCTTCCTTCAGCCACAAAAGGCAAGGTCAGTCCCTCTGAGTAACCTAACCCAGTGGAGCTGAAGTTTGGTAAGAAAGCAAGCAAGTCATATAAACACCTTAGTTAACTGCTTAATTGCTTAGTCAAACCTCAATCTTTAATTCCCATGGAAGACAGGCAATTTAGATATAAAATATACTGTGTTGTTTATTTGCAAAAGGTGTACAATCTGACCACAGGCTCTCTCTAAAAAAAAAAACAAAAAACAAAAGAAGCTCGGTTGGAGTTCCAAAGATCATGTTATTTCTATAAGCAGACATAGAAACTTGAGTACAACATCAGCAATGGGAAGAAGTATTGCACTTAGTAATACTGGGTTAAGTTGACAGAGCTTACTAAATTCCAAATCCCATCCAGAGATCTGAAACCATTATTTTCTTCCTCAGAAATGCTGTTAGTTAAATAGCTGAAAAAAATAAGTTTTATGGTCAGCAAAAATAGAAGTTTTGCGCAGAAAAATGCTGGATCCTTGTACCTGTGAAAATAATATGGTTTAGTTAATGCAATGATAGGTTAATTGGGAAAAAAGTATTTCAGCATTACTGGAGTCTCAAAAGCTTCTAATGTGCTTTACATGGTTTTTAGAATTACCTTGATCTTTGCAAATCATTTTGATGTTCAATCACCCTTTAACTCTTTGAAACTCATAAACAGAAATTCACAAATAAAAATGCCATGTCTTTGTGAAATTCTATTCATTTTCTTCTGAGATAGAGTGTTGCATCCCCTCTTTCATTTGAAACCCCCTAAAGCTTGGCAGGATAAGAACTTCATAACTAAATGCCAATGAGCAGCAACAGTGAGCCTGAAGCTCCCTGTCACCAGAGCAGTGGCACAGGCTCACTGCCCATCACAGCAAGTTGGGAACTCCCTGCAGTTGGGATGTGGGAGAACAAGGGAAACAAAAGGATAGAAGGCAACCTGGGCCCCTTCACAACCAGATCCCAATTCCAGCTTTCCTCCTACAACAATCTTCACTGCAGATGCCACTGCACAGCTTAACTATGCTACGCTGATGAAGGTTCAATCACTATTAACCATGAATTGTAGGAAGGACACAACAGTTTGTTTTCTACAATTTCTAGTGAAAACTCCATACAATAAAATAAGAATTAAAACCATAGTGGTTTAAAAATACACACAAAAAATGCAGAAAATGCCAATTTTTAAGATCAAACAAGAAAGAAGAGTTCTACATATGTACATGCATCATGCTACTACAATTGCACACTCACCTTTTTTCCAGAGAGGCCTGATCTTACTCAGTAATTAGGACAAATGTATGAGGACAGTGAATAATAACCACTCATGCAACAGAAACCTGGAACTTGACAGTGGTTTAGTTCCACCAATTTGCAGTGTGAATACCATGTATGGTTTCCTTGTATAAACAGATTTTAAATAGTAACTCCAGAAAAAAATGGCTGAAGTGCAATATATTACTGCTCTTTTTTTATTATTCATTAATACTAAAAATTTGCTTATTAAAAATATTCTAAACTAAAACTGAACAGGAAATATGAAAGCCATTTTTTTCAACTAAAACACACATGTATATGTTATCAATCAAAGTGTATATTAGTAAAAAGTTCAAAGTTTTCTGCTTCTTTTAAAAAGTACTGATGACTCCAGAATTACATTTGGCAGAGCTAATGTCCTTTCAAATAGTTACTCACAGTCTCACCATATGCTACGTGCTTTCATACAACTATGCTGTTCAGAAATGGGGCGATCATTTTAACACTGAAGCTGAGGAATTTTTTTCATTTCATACCATTTTGCACCAACAACCTAGGAACACATATCAATGCATATCAATTAACTGTTAAATAAGTATGAAAGAGTATAAGCAAAAAAAGTTAACGCCAAGCACTTGTTTCTATTGTGAGATATCTGACATAATTTTCTGCTTGGATTCAGAAGCCATGCATGTGCACTGACAAAACACTAAACCAAAATTCGAATTTTATCCTCAAAAAACATACCAACTAATTCTAACATAATAAATCCAAAAGCAGACATAAAAAATATTTGGATTCAGGTGGGTTTGTACAGTTACAAGGAGTACTGAAATACACTTTTATTTACAAGCGACATTAATTTAACCGATTTATCTTGCACACATGTAATGTACCGGCCAAATACAACAGGACAGATGAAACTCAGTAGCTGACATCAGACAACTTTTATGTGTCCTAAGAAAGTTACTAAGCACAAAATGTCATGCACTGAACTTTCTCAAGAGCAAGCCATTGACTGAGGTGAAAAACAACAGGACTTTTACAAATCTTCCCTTCCCCACTTGTCCATCTTGCTTATTTTTGGGATGCATTGTAAACCCAATTCACTTCTTGCAAACCTTTCTTTACATAACAGTCTGTTCAACACACATGAAAACTGTAACATATCCACTGCACATTTAGTGACAGTGTCATAGTCTTGGCAACCTAAGAAACTCCTGAAATGAAGCATCCAACATGTCAACTAACTCACGACTGTGTTACAAAATACAAGCATCATGAAGCTTATGCTCCCGTAGACTCAAGTTCACATTTGTCCAGTTTAAAATTAAAGCATTTTCTACCTGACTTACAGAACCCTACAAGTGCAAATGGAAAATCAAGCTCTACTTTTCTCTTACTGTCAATAATAAAGGGTCTGTTGACCAAAGTCTCCAGACGGGTCTAAGGATTAGCTGGGTTATGCAAGTGATTAGCCAAGGTTAAAATAATCGGGCACTGAAATTATGAGCAAGGACAATATTCATCCTTCCCTTCTTACTGGAATTGTTGAACAGAGAACAGTAAGGGAAAACTTGCCTCTACCTCTGCTTTTGCTGGGGGCAAGCAACAACGTTACAAGCAGTTTTGCAAAGCTCTGTCCATATTCAAAGTATTACCTCTATAAAACTACTCCATGAAACTGCCTCAACTCCCTTTTCAAGCAAGTCACCACCAGCTTGCATCTGAACTCGAGTGTCTCAGCTGAACATGAACCACAGCTATAAAAAAAGTTTCACTTTCCATGTGTCTGAAACATCTGAAATGCCATTTTTGTAATTTCCTTTTAGACACAGTGTGTAACGCAAGCTGAAAAAACAAATGTCTTGCTACATGCTTCAGCAATGCACCCTCAACATCTTTGCAAACTAGTTCAACAAGCAACTCAATTTTTTCAAATTCCTTAAAGTTATGTGCATGCCCCTGTGACTCATCCAGTAGCATCAAAATTGCTAAGGAACCCTGTGGGAACTCATCCCAGGATCCTGCACTGTTTGTTTTAGACACTACTTCTTTATTTGTGATACTTTAACATCAATTTTATCACAGACAGTGAACACTATGCAGTATCAATCCTTCTTCGCTTCGCTTACTCAGTACTTCTAAGATTTGCAGTGCAAAACATAAACAAAACTTGTAATCACAATTCATGATACAGCTGAAAATGGTAATTTTAAAATACCTACAATAAATGTGTTTTTTTAAAGTTTGGGATATTCACAACTTTGAATGAATTAATCATATCCAACCCAAAACCTAAGCAGTCTGAATACAAAGGTTTTAATCCATCAAACACATCACTGATACTTAGTGATGCTGTATTTTCCTGCATAGAGCCACCTGAGTAGCCACTTTCCTCATAAACTACCTCTGATCCTCATGAACATCCGTGTCTGCACCTTTGCCCTACTCTCACTTCAAAACAACTTTCCAAAGATTCAGTAGTTAAGCAGCAGTGGACTAGGACTGGCTTTTTTCCAACACTATTTGCACTTGAAAGAAAAGGCACAACTGCACATATGAAAAAAAATATAGTTTCTATTTACCAATATTTTGAAAATAACGTAGTATTTAAATCTACTCTTTATACCACATAAACCAGTACCAAAAACACACAATCTATTCCACAGCTCCTTATCACCTGTGTTAAAATTGATGCATTTCAGTTATTTAGTTACTTTTTAATCCTAATTTTAACCCTGTACTCTCCTGTTGAGGCCTTCTAATATTTTGAGACCAGGGATTGACTTGTAAGCACACACAACAACTTGCAAGGCATTTCCATCTTGTAAGGGGACTAAGAAGCTGGATCTCCTTACGATACTACCCCAGTTCAAGTAAAAAGAGGGTGCTGAGGTATCTCTGATGACAGGACAGGTCTCAAGCAAGTTTGGGACTCACGCAGAATGGAGATTCCCAACTACCAGTGTCCAAGCCCAAGTGTGCATGCTGCTGCAGAGAGCTGCTATTACCAGCTCAGGTACTATGCTTGAGAACTCTTCTAATGCATATTAATACACAGAAATGTTTCCCGCTGGAAAAATACACTAAGATCTTTTGCAGTAAAAACATAATTACAGATCATCAATTGTCTATAAATGCTCGCATTTCTTTCACATATCGACAGACAGCAGGATTACCAGTGGTTAACGTTTGTAAAATACTATGCACCTTCTTAATAGGGGAAACTAACCCAGAGAAACTAAATAAAGGGTCGTGTGAACCCACCCGCAATTCTTCACACCAGGAATGCAGAGGGCAGGAAAAAAAAGAGCACAAGTAAAATTATATTCTTTATTCATTCCATTTTAGCTGTGAATATTCCTATTATACAAATACAGTATAAATTCCAAAATCACAATATATTACAAAATAAAAAAGTACAAACTGCCTTACTTAATAAATATACCTAACAAGTTAATCAGAAAGTAGAAGAGACAGAATTCAGATTGGAAACATTTAAATGTTTGACCCAGCAAACCATACAAACCTCGATTTAAATACTTTTTCTTCTTTTAAACCATAACGTAGAATACCATTCCTCATTTCTTGATTAGAAAATAACACCAAGTGAATAAAATGTTGCGATCAGATAATGATTTGTTGGAGCGATACCAGTGCCAAAAAGAAAGCAGGGCTTATACAAAAGACACCATAAACCCAGAAACAAGAGCACAAACACTGAGGTGCAGCCAAGGCAATTATTGCCAAAGCAGGAGACTATTATCTAGTCACAACATTCTATTGCAAGTTAATGTTTCTGTTATTAAAGATAAATAATATAAATGGAGCAGAGGGTGAGCCAACCAGGCAACAACAGGCCAGTTTACTCAAAACAGTAATTAAATACAGAAGAGTCAATTGCTCCCTGTGCTGTTCACGTGTAGCTGCATTCCAACTGGCTCCAAGGACCTGTTCTGTGCTCCAGGCAGAGAAAGCAACTGTTCCTAAAAGCAGTCTGTTCTTACTTTGTGCACTTTTACAAAAGCCATTGTTTTAATTTTGCAAGAAAATACCCACAATACTTTCATCAGTTAGGGGGGGTCAGTTTTACGTCAACTTCATCTGGTAAAAATATAAGGTTTATGGGTAAAAAACACAGCAAAAAATAGCTGTTACATCATAAGCCTTATTTACAAAAACTGTTTACAAATATTTTTGGCTGTACAGCTGAAAGCCAGATACTAATGTATGATGTAGAAGATGGAGGTAACAGTTTAAAAATAGTGTGCAAAAAATACATTCTTATAGAAAATAGACAGTGGGGAGACACAAACATACACAGAGAAATCTGCTTGCAAATAATCCGAGGCTAAGTTTTTACAACAGAATATTACAAATACATTTGTATTTATCCCCCACAATCTACAGTCCTTCTCAGTCTGGGGTGCTGCTGCTTCATTAAGGATTAAGGCATCACCATCACAGCCAGCACACCTTCTCTCTCTCTCAGTCCCTGCAGCAAAGCTCCCAGCCTGCGGCCCAGATGGTCTCATGAGCAGGCGTTCTGCTCAATGTACATCTTGGACAAGGACACGGCCATGGACTTGGCCAGCTCTTCATCCCGCCTGCGCTGTACCTGAGTCTGTCTGCACCACGCCTCGTACTCTGGGTTGGGGCACACGCGGTCGAGCACAGCATCGTAGTGCCCGTTGCTAAGCCAGCTCAGCCAGATGCTGGGCCGCGTCGGGTCCTCGGGCCCCAGGTAGTGAACCATGGTGGAAACCGTGGGGCTCTCGGGCCGGCCGCCCGTGGTCAGGTGGATGTTCACGTTCAGCATCTGCCCCATGGCCAGCAGCTCCGGGTAGCCGGCCCAGGCCCCGTCCTGGGCGGCGGCGATGAGGAACTCTCCCACGTCGCCCTCGATGATAGGGTTGAAGTGGTCCAGGTGGTCGGCGATGTAGTGCACGGTCTGCTCGCGGAGCTCGCCGTGCAGCCGCTGGTCCCCGTACACCGCCTTGCAGACGGCGCGGTACAGGCAGTTCCCGTCGGGGATGATGTGGAAGCGGAACCGGCCCTTCTGCCGCAGGTACTTGTCCTGCTTCTCCACCTCGGCCAGGTACAGCGCCAGCTTCTCGCTGCGCTCCGCTCTGCCGCCCGGCCCGCGCCGCGCCTCGGGGCCCGCCGCCGCCTCCTGCGGCTCCTGCGGCTCCTGCCGCTCCGCGGGGCCGCTCCCGGGGGCCAGCCCGGCCTGCGCGCCCGCGGCCGCCGCCTGCAGCGCCTGGCAGTGCTCGCTGAGCCGCAGGCTGCGGTTGCTGGGCTCCTCGGCCGCGGCCTCGCCGTCGCCGCCGGCCTGCCGCACGCTCTCCAGGATGCCCTCCAGCCAGGCGCGGCTGCGGGGCGAGCCCGGCACCAGCTCCGCGGCGGGCTCGGCGCGCTGCACGATGCGGATGGGCACGATGCGCTCCAGCGGCCGCCGGCGGCTCACGGTGACCTGGGCGCAGGAGCTGAACTGCGGGCCGCCCGCCGGCCGCCCGGCCGGGCCCGCCGCGGGGCCGCTCGGCATCACCTCCAGGCAGGACGAGAAGGCGGGCATGGCGGCGGCGCTGCTGCCTCCCCCCGCCGCGGCGAAGCTGTCCTTGGCCGGGCTCTCGGCGGCCGCGCTGGGGCCCGCGGCGTCGGCGGCGCTCGGAGCCTCCGCGGCGGAGGGTCCCGGCGACAAGGAGACCTTGAAGACGGCGGCGGAGCTCGGCGAGGCGGCGGCGGCTGCGGCGGTGCCGCCCGCAGGGTAGTGGGTGATCACGGAGCTGTAGAGCTGCATCCTCGGCTCCCCGCGGGCGGCGCTTTATAGGCGGCGCCGTCGGGGCCGGGGCGGGGAGCGGCGGCGGGGGCCGCGCTGGGGCTGCCGAGGAGGATGAACCGCCCGGGTAAAAATAAACAAGGGCATCACCGCGGGCCCCGCCCCGCCCGGGCCCCGCGGCCGCGGCAATTCCGACTGCGCCACCGGCCCGGCCCGGCCCGGCCCCCCCGCGGGCACGGCCCTTCTGGAAGCTGCGGGAGCGCGGCGGGGGCGGCGCCCGCGAGCGTGACCTCAGCGGGCCCGCCCACCCGGGCCGGGATGCGGGGCGGGATGCGGGCCGGGACAGGGATGCGGACCGGGATGCGGGGCCGGGATGCGGGCTGGGATGCGGACCGAGATGCGGGGCGGGGCAGGGATGCGGACCGGGATGCGAGGCCGGGATGAGGGGCGGGGCGGGATGTGGGGCCGGGATGCGGGGCCGGGATGCGGAGCTGGAGCGGGAGGATGGTCAGGGCGCTCATCCATCAGGGCTCCGACAGCCGCCTGCACGGGCTGCTGTCAGTGCACTCGCAGCCCCATGGAAATGTACAAACTGCCGCGTAATGACAGGAGAGACCCGAGCTCAAATACCGGTCTCACCAAGATCGTTGATGTTTGGTTTATTAGTGCCCGTAGTGTCCTAAAATCAAGCCGTGTCTTTTAGCCTCATCTGTGGTATAAATAAAGTCATACCTAAGCCTTTGTCCATGGAGGATGACGTGATCTGTGCACGCTGGATTTGATCACATTCTCCCAGGCATGCTGGTCAAGAAACAATGATCAAATGTTAAGACAGACATTCATTCCTAACAAAAGAGGGGAGAAAGGTACTGACATATGTAATTTCAAAGTGATATTTTAAAATAAAATTTAAAAATATCTGGATTCCATCCCTCAGTCTCAAATATCTTCAGAAAGGTGTCAGTAATCCAATTGTAGATTGTAGAATTTAAAAACCCAAACAACCAGAAGCCCCTCTATTTGCATATCAGGAAAAATTTGTCATTCCATTTACATTCATGAAAAAGACATCTAAGAGCATCAGTTGCAACGCACTGCAGTGTCGAAAATAATGGTTTCTTTGGAGCCTTGGTTGTATTTTGGAACAATGTTCAGGGATCTATTTCCTATCTTCAGTCTCTGCAGTTGATTCCAGGCCTTCCAGCAACACAATATGGAGTTTCATTCTCTTTACACAGAAAACATACTCTGACACACTCCGCTAAGTTATATGTTGAAGAAAAAATGCTGAAATCCTTCATGCAAAAAAATGTAGATATTTATGGAAACAGTTTTCACATCCATCTTACTTTTTTATTCTGGATAAAACACAGCTGTTAATTCCATGCATTATTGGGAACCTTTTAATAAAAATTTGCACACTCAATATACATCCAAAATTTTGCTTTCGAAGATGAAATGTAAGAGGTGTATCAGATATGAGCCAAAGCCCAAATGTCATGACTTACCTGCCATAGCCAGCCAGAAAGTTGATATCTTTAGAACAAACGGTGATGGCCCTTATCCCAGGAGCATTTCTGGCAGCCTGCTACAGGAGGATAAGATATTACAACTGCTCTGAAATTACAGAGTGACTCCTGTATTTCAGAATGTTCAGAACTCTGTTTTAAATATAGCTTGTGAGCCCAGTCAGTGTGTCTTAATTTCTGGACTAATCATTACTTAGAGAGGAATATATATTGATCAAATTGTAGTAAACTGAAATCTTCCCTGCTTGAAATGAGGGCTTGGAGCAAAGGAAAGGTTCCTATCTATCTAGTTTTATTTCTTAGTCTAAACTTGAAAATATCTTTTCCCAAGTTAGCGTGTTCTAGTATATTGATACAAGATTTAATGTAAAACAACAGGAAATTACCCATTCGTAGGTTGTTTAAAATATGCCAGTAGCTCTTCATTGTGGGTTTGGACATTTATAAAGATACCTAGTGCTCACCAGTTCTTCCCCTGCCTTTTTTTTTTCTTTTAGTTTAGAAAAGGTACTATAGTTTGGCTTAGTGAATTGTGCTGTCTGCTAGTAAATGCCAAAGCTGAATACAAGATGGTGGTTTAAAGTCTTCAAAGTCTAGTAACAGAGAGGGGGGGAAGAGAGAGAGGCAGCTTTTTCTGTTAGAGAATGGTAAATGGATGCAGCAGAATAAGAGCACTTCTTTCAGGACTGAGTGCTGCATTTTGAATACTCAGTACTGCAATTTTCTTTCTTCTAGTATATTACCGAAACTCCCACTAATGACTGTTCTGCCTCTCCAAAACCATAGGTTATTTGGGACAGTGGTACATTAATGGATGGGCAGCTGTTTAATTCTGATTGTTCATTACAATGAGGTACAATGCTTGCGGTGCTTCATTTGAGGAAAGAAACAGATTTTTGTCTGCCCAAATTACCATCATGTTAGTATTCTGATGCTCTACTGTAGCATATTCTGGACAAAAATCTTGTTTATCTCTAAACAAAAATCCAAATAATATCCTGAAATACATGCTAAATATGCCAGCAGGTTTTTGTAATGGTAGCAAATACATTGCGCTATTTTTCTCTTTTGTTTATATACAGATATAATGTCTTTCCTATATTTTTAGTTAAAATGCACTTAATAAGCTCTCTAATAAGATTAACATACAATCCAAATCTGTTACTAGGTAACTGAGAGACAAAACAAACATTGTAACCACTGTCTTGGTGTTAATAGTACACTACTTTTGATATATTCATTACCTCCCATGTGAAGTAAATGGAAAGAGAACCTCACCTTGGTGTGTTTTACCTGTGTTGTTATTTAACACTGACAATGTAATGCAACCAACATTTTTCTTAACTGAGCACCCAGAGTTAGTCACACGTACTTGGCCTGAGGGGAATCCAGTCTCTCTGGATGACCAAGGACAAAAATCCCATTGAACTGCTGCCAAACAAGCATCTCATGGCTAGCTTTCAACTCTCATACAAGGAATTACCAGGAATCAGCACTTCCTAAAAGGTTGTTTTCTTGAATATTTGACATCTGCTTTCAACAATAACATCCTAAACCATGGTCTGCTCTCAAGAGTAATCGCAGAATAAATAGCCTGTGTTGAAAGGGATCTTAAAAATCATCTAGTTCCAACCCCCTGCCATGGGCAAGGTCACCTTCTACTAGACCGAGTTGCTCAAAACTGCATTGAACCTAGCCTTGAACACATCCACCACCACTGGGTGCAGGATCTGGAATGATCAAGTGCTATGAGTAGAATTCTGATGAAATAGAAATTTCAAGGAAATATTTTAATATCTTTAATGCAATTATATCTATAAAAGGTTCTGCCTTTACTGCTTTTCACTACCAGAGTAGGGGTGTTTAACATTTCTCTCAGCTGCATATAGAACTTCTCTTAATTCCAGGGAAAAACTAAATTTTGCTTTATTGTGGCCTGGGTAAAACACAACACGCACATCGATTGCTTCCAGAATACTCCTGTATTCTAACTTCTCTCACTTTTGCCTGCATGTTGTGGCCTCACGTGCACTAGAGGCGTTTGGAAAGTGAGGAGAACACAGTATGGAGATGCCTTTCACCATTTTCCACAGAGTAATATTTCTGAGCTTCTGGTTCACTCATTATAGGATAATGTACAATCCTTTGCTATTACAGAATAGTTCACAAAACAATCCTTGTAGTAATAAAGCATAAACATCTCCCATCGTTAAAGTTTCTCTTGACGTGACTGTTATCACTGGTTACCCTGCACATTCCAGGAATTGTTTAGATTGTTTAGAAGGCAAACCACAATCACAAAAACAGCTGTGGAACAACACTGGTATTCACTGACGTAAAACGAGATGCATGAGAGTGGAACTACTTTCAACTTTAATATGTAGTAGATACATGATTGACATAGAAGAAACAAATTAATTA
The DNA here is from genome assembly GCA_035583185.1 of Anabacerthia variegaticeps. Taxonomy (NCBI): domain Eukaryota; kingdom Metazoa; phylum Chordata; class Aves; order Passeriformes; family Furnariidae; genus Anabacerthia; species Anabacerthia variegaticeps. Next base: position 17,535,162 of record JAWWEW010000078.1, read on the forward strand.
CATCACCAGGAACATTTGTTAGTGAAGAAGAGAGGACAAGCTAGCTTAAATGATGTATTGAATAACACTGAATAAGCATTCCCACTGCCTTTTTTTTTAATTATTATTTTTTTTTTGTGCTGGCATAACAGCCTTTCAGCCAAAGATATTTCTGGCTGAGGTATTTAATGAATTAATAACATTTTGTACAAACTGCAAAATGAAAAGCTGAATTTATACTAATAATATGAAGTGGTATATACCAAGGACCAGATCTGGAAAATTACTAGAAAATAGAAAAATATATCAAGGATCCTCCAATACAGGGAAGAAATGCATATACACTGGAACTAGAAAGAACTTACTAGTACACTATCAATTTTATCGTCTGTTGCCTGTAGGCAATCGTATCATATATCATATCATATCATTTCCTTTCATAAAATTACCAAGGTAACTTATTCACAGTATACTCAGTAAATCTGTAAAGCTGCCATGAGCCAATAGCACAGCCAAAAGAACCGATTCTGCTCTTTCCCACTGCCAGGCTCTTTTTTTCCTCCTCATGCCAGTTCCTTTGTGATGGCTTAACTATTAGTATTAACTAGACTACCCACTTTGTTTCACCCTAAATGTACCACTAACATAAAAAGGAGGGACAGTGTATCCACACTTACACTGAGGTGTGAATATGCTGAATAAAATAAGAGCTGTGTCTCAGAGAGCTTTGCCTCACAATTTGCTGTTCAGCTTCTGCTATATTAAAATTTTATTCACTGTATGGGTGCACCAGTCATTAGAGATGTAACAGATGCTATGACATCATGTGGCAAGAGTTTGTGGAAAAAGGACTGTTGGTGATAAATATAGACATCTGCTCATATCTCAAGGGCTCAGGTGGTATCCCACTTGATAAGTGAGTCTCTAAATGTGAGCAATGACGCAGGTCAAGTCTCTCATTTCTACTCAGAAGTGTAGACAGCATTTGTGGTGGTCACTGTGCACAGAGTCTTAAGATGCTACCAGAAAAAAAGAAAAAGGGATCTGCAATGCTGTTTCCTCTGGGGAAAAAAAAAAAAAATTAAAAAACCCCAAACAAACAAACAAACCAAAAAACCCAAACTGGTGGTAATAATGTCATGTAAACAAGCTTTAGAGTGTGTATGATGTTTTAGAAAGGTTATCTTCTCTATTTTAATAAACCTTACAAGATATAAAAGTGTTCACAATGTCTATTTTTTTTAACCAGTTACAGGAAATAAGTCACCTTCTCTCCCTTTCATGTTGGTTAATGGCAACTTTAAGGCTGCAGAAAGTAGATATTTTGGCTACTGCCAAGAGCAGAACAGAGTTCTTACAAGGACAGACTGTGAAGAAGGTAGGGGAAGTAGGTAATACAGAAATACCAGAAGCAGGAAATCAACACTCACAATTACAGGAAATATTATTAATAGACTAATCTTGATAAAAACTGTAAGCATAACATAACTGTGGTAGAAAAGAAGGTGCAATACTTTCTAGACTTGAAGTGAAAAAATATTCCTGTGAGGTGGCAAGCAGCCAACACTTCCACTTTTGGTGGCCTCACAACCAAAAGACTTTGGAAACAGACACTTCTGTGAGGAGTGTCATCCCCTCTATCCTTCACAACCTTGCAATGCACACCTTTTCCTGCCTTTCTGCCATCAATAAGCAGCAAAAGGAGGAATCATCATTTTACAGAGAGAAGCAAGTGTCACAGAAAACCACATTTCATCATTCATGCTTTGAGAGTCACGGAATAGCACGTAGTTACATTAACCAGCCTTGTTGTTCCACTGCCAAGTCCTTCCTGTGGGAAAGGGCTGTGGTTATATGCTACATAACCAGCTCAGCAAGTCATGTCAAATCCCTGACGAAATGTAGGGAGAGAGCTTACCTCATCACAATTAAAAACCTGCTCTGTTTCCATATGTGTAGCACAGAGCTCACTGTTACGGCATGGCCAGATCACAGCTCTTTAATTCCACTGTCTTAACATGAAAAAATAACAGAGGTAGAGCCATTAGAGAGGAGGGATGGCATCAATTCATCCGGACATCCTACGCTGTGTAAATAATTAAAGCTTTCCTAACATACCTAAATGTACAATATGGAATTATTTTTTTCAGATGTTAATTTTCAAAGTTCTAATATGAGATATTTTTTGAAAAGCATTTATAACAATTAGCCGGAACCTGAAATATTTTTCTTTGGAAGAAATCAGGGACAGCTACTCTCCAGTTAGTGAATTTATACTGGCAACTCCAATCGGAATGAAATCTTAACTCAATTTCTTTTGCCTGAAATATAGAGTAGTGTTCCTGAGGCTTTGAGTATCTACAGAAATTTTAAAGTAAGATTTTAGCAATTTGAGAGTTTCAGTACATTTAAGTGTAATTGAAACATTAACGTTCCAAAGAAGCACTAGTTGTTAAGAGTTACGTTATCCATGCATGAAAATAAAACATTCTTCAAGTTGTAATTTATATGTAAGCACAATTCTATGAAAATTAAGCATTAATTAATTAATAATTCAGAGTAAGAATCCCAAGTACAGTCAGCTTAACTATATCACGCCTGGACACACAGGGTTTTGTGCATGTCTATCTGAATTGAAATTTAATATATCTAATCTTGCTGTATCTAAATAAAGTTTCTGATACCACATGGTACCAAAACAATGAAGATAGGGATTAGAACAAGAAACAGAAGATGGTGATGGGCCTGACTAGAGGAGGGACAAGTGAAGATAATTTAAAGGAATTGTTACACTGAAAGAAACTTGCTAGTGGAGTTCTTGAAAGATCCATCTTGGGACTGACTTTAGTATTTTGATTAATTACACCAGCACTTGTTGTACAACTGACTTTCACTAAAGATTCAGAGCTAAGCAGCATTGTTACAATAAAGATTTTTTAAACATCATATGGGAAATTTCTGAAGACTAGAGACAGAATTGCTTATGTCACTATATGAAATTCAACAGTGCAAAATGAAAGGGTACCCACTCCTTTTCTGTTATTACACATCTGATGTGATGTAGCTTTCAAAAGGACAATTAGGATCCTAGAACACATCAGATGAGAATGTATCCAAAATAAGTATTTCTTGTAGAATGGACTTGTGAGACTTAATCTGGAATACTCTATACATTTCTGGTCAACATTGCCTGAGGACATTGAATTTTGACTGGAATGAGAGCAAAGAGGGGTTAGAATGATCAGGGCACGGGTGGCTGTCTAACAAGAGAAGACAGCTGTTCTTGGCTTGCATTATCTAATGAAGGTTGAGAAGGGATCTCTACAAATACATCACAGATGAAATATTAGGGAGTAAGATGAGCTTTCTAAATTAAAGGTAACACTGGCCAAAAAGAAATGGATACCAACTGGGAATGAATAAATTTACTCTTGACTCACAGCCTTGGCTTTCAGATATGACATAATTGCAAATAATTTTATAAAAGGATCCTGGTAACAGAATACTAGCAGCAGCATGGTGAAATCAGGATGGCCTATGAATGCAAGGGCTATTATGGTTTAATGATAACAGAGAACAATAGCTGGGGAAAAAATTTGATCTTAATGTGCATTAAAATCTCATCCTACTTCTTTGTTCCATTTATGTCTGTTGCCTGGGGTTTTTTGTTCTGTCATTCTCTCCCCCTGCAAATATAGCTCCCTTCTTAAAATGCTGCTGTATTTCTTCCAAATATTCTAAGAAATTACAGTAAATAGTTTAAACAAAGAGCAACTTTCTCTTATTAAGTTTGCTGTCGCTTTATCAGACTTGCAAAAGGATCTATATGCATAAATATCTGTGCACTTTTTCTAACAAAGCCAGCGAGAATAAAATGGATATACTGTGTTTCTCTTAGGTTAACAGACATGGCTTAGATGACAAGGAAAATTTGGAAATGTCTGTGGAATTGATTGTCATACTTTTATTGTCACTCTCTCTATCTTAGAAAATTATTTGTTTCTTTGAAATACAGGACTAAGATTTTGGGTTCTAAGAAAAAAATATCAAGATCTGTTAGCACATGAACATGCCTACCTTGGAGACTCAGTCAGAAATGAATGAGCCAACAATAATTCTTAACAACTTCAGTCAATGGAGTCTGAATGTGTAAAATCATCATAATTAGAATCTGAAGGGAAAACCTGAGTTGGCTGAAAGGGGAGAGGAGCTTTTTGTACACTGCCAGTTTCATCCTGTCACTGAAACTTCACATTTCCAGGCCCAAAACACAAACAGACACATTGCAAACAGTCACAGAACCTTTGTTGTTCCATTCTAACATAATGTACCCCAAATACTGTGGTTTGGTTAAGCAAGAAAAGGGTACGTTGTTTTAAAAAGGTGTTATGTGCAACTGTAAGTATCAGTTCCTTAGAGGTCAAGTTCACCTTAGCTGAGTGGGAAGCTGTGGTGAGAAGCGGATGCAGAAGCCCAGTCTCTCATTTGTGGTGCCACAGCATTCCCTGCACAGAAAGCAGAAGCCCCAGCTGGGGAAACAGCAACGCTCCTGGAGAGATGGGGCACAAACCAGAGGCAGGTAGGATCTCGTTTTCAAAGATTACAAGTAAACTCATTTTGCAATGTTAAAAGCAGTATTTTATTATGCCGTAAATACTATTTCTTTAGATTTGGCACCACTACCATTCCAAATCCACTTTCAGCAGCTCCCAACTGGAGTAACACTATCATAAAATCCATTTCAGGGAGTTTGGTGAATGGAAACTACAAACAAATAACTTTTGACTATTATCTCAAAGGAACCAATAGCTGTTCTTGTCCAGGCTAGACAGCAAGGACCTTTCTAAATAAACAAGATTATTATGAGTGCAGCAGGTAATTAGGGTGTGAAGCATTGATCTACTTACCATAAAGACAGTAGTTAAAATAGCTAAGACCAGACTGTAATCAGAAATAAAAAAATAACTAATACAGGATGAAATATATCACAAACAAAGTGTTGAGTTTTTCAGTGTTCATAGATAAATGTGAATCTTTTGATCAGAACTAATGGATACAGCTTGCTCCTTTCATCTGTATCAAAGCAATATATAGGATAAAGAAATGAGTTTTCTTAAACTGTAATCTGATTCCTACATACTATCTTTGATGTAATTTTTGGCAGGTTTTGCCTCATCATGCTACAGCCTTAATAAATTTTTTATCTGTTTTTAATAGCTAATTGGACTTTTGACCAAACCAAAATGCATTCTTCCATACATTATTAGTGTTGAAAGGTGACCTAAAAGTAAGACAGGCTGTACAAATGGTCTTTTGAAGCCAAATAACAATTTCTGCCACTCACTCAATTACTCTTATTTTTCTCTTCTGAGAATAGTTGAGTTATAAGTATCCATTTAAACAATTACTCAGCACATCTGACTTAATAATGAAATCTTCCTCTTTTATATTGAAGTAACATTTGTCAATGTACTCATGATTTATCTCCTATATGTAACTTCTTAAGTTTCTTATCAACTACGTGTTGCTATTATAATAGAGATAGCTGGTTTATCCATTTTTCATCTTGAGCTCAAGAAAGAGAACAAATCTAGCATTTAATTGCATGTTAGCAGTTCGTATCACTTTCCATCTTTCTTCTGTAGATGAAAGGAGATAATGCTCAGAGCTTGCAGGAAAGGTGCAATTAATACAATTATTTTCATTCTTGAAAATAAAGGTACATTTTTTCTAAAAGCCATATGAATCCCTGACAGTTCTGTGGATTCACAGAAGTTGAATGGTTTTATCCACCTAATCATGGTGATTTATGATCCATAAAAATTATGTATCTCATTGAATAGGCATAGGTGTTAATCATAGCAAAATTCGACTCCATAGAAGAAATCATCCTGTTTAAAAATCCTTACAGCATCTATAAGTCATTATTTGCTTCTGTATCTATAGACTTGTGCCGTGCTGATATCCTGTTTGATATTAAATGTTTGCCATCTCTCTAGGTGTAACTTGAGTTCAAGCAAAGTTTAAGGGACTTTTAATGTAACTTCTAATAGCTACTGAGGTCAAAGAGCACTACAAATCAAACTGTGTGTTCAAACTTAGATTAGTAACTGTTTAGTTTTTTCAGCTAGCCCATGCTCTCTGATTGACTTCTATCAAGGGAGGACTATGAGAAAATTATGCTTTTTAGTCATCACACTATTATCATCATCTAACCACGTGAAAACTACAATGTCAAAGTCTAAGCTTGTTATCACAATGAAAGGAAACTGACCACTCATAATGGCTTATGTTTAACATCACATTCTCCTAGCTTATAAATTGCCTGAGATTTCTTCTTCTTCTAACTCCAGCACCTAAGCCACTATTCTGTATTTCCTCCACATTTTCTTCTCATTCTTATGCGTCTTAAAAAACCCATCTGAACCTCTCACCTCTGTTTCCAAACAGCCTGGAGGAGGGAGAGGTGGATGAAGCTCGGGATGGTCTGTGCGTGGTGGGAATCATTGCATTGGGACTGCATTACAAGCAGCATTGTCTGGAACACGCCATCATGTGGGGGAAATGTTTCTTGACCTAATTTACCCGGAGTGCACGAACTCTCATCAGATACTCTCCAGCGAGGCTCTGACCACTGACACTCCCAACCTGAGAGCACTTTTGGCTTCAAGCCTTCAGCTGGGCGATGCTCCAGCAGCGAGACGGCTGCCTTAGGGCGGGGAAGAGGGTTCGAGCGATATTAATGCGTGCCAAATGAGAGAAACATGGAGAAGGGAGTGAGATTATTTGTGGCAACCAAACAGGAGCACGGGGGGTGTGTTCTGGCCCTCGGGAGGGGTGCCCGCCGGGACGTCCGGGACCGACCCAGACCCGGGCTCTCGGCAGCGGCGCTGGAGGGGGCTGCAGGGGGCTGGAAGGGGCTGGAGGGGGAGGTGGGAGAGGCGGTGCCCGGCCGGAGAACGGGGAAAGGCGGAGCGGCCGGGCCCGGCACCGCCCCGGGACCGATCCCAGGGAGCGCGTCATGTCCGGCAGCGGGAGGGGACGGGGACGGGGATAAGGAGAGGGGCGGGGATAGGGAGAGGGGCAGGGATAGGGGCAGGGACGGGGACACGGGCAGGGACAGGGACGGGTACAGGGACACGGACACGGGCAGGGACATGAGCAGGGACACGGACACGGACACGAACAAGGATACAGGCACGGACAAGGACATGAGCAGGAACAGGGACAAGGACATGAGCAGGGACACGGACAGGGATACAGGCACGGACAGGGACAGGGACACAGACAGGGGCAGGGACAGGGACAGGGAAAGGGACTGGGAGAGGGACACGGACGGGGACAGGGACAGGGACGCGGACGGGGATATGGGCAGGGAGACGGACACGGACGGGGACACGGGCAGGGACGGGGACAGGGACATGGGCAGGGACAGGGACACGGACAGGGACACGGACAAGGACAGGGACAGGGATACAGGCACGGACGAGGACGTGGGCAGGAACAAGGACAGGGGCAGGGACAGGGACACTCAGTATGGGACTCCAGGCTGTCCTTGCGGCCGCAGGGCTCTCCAGTGGCAGCTGCCCCTTAAGGGACTCAGCCGCTCTGGGCACAGCCTTCTGGCGGCATCACCTGCCCCGGCGTGGGCTCCCCACGGGCTGCCCGTGAGTCTCGGCCCCACCAGGGACCCGCAGGGGCACAGCTGGCTCACCGGGGACCTGCAGGGGCACAGCTGGCTCACCAGGGACCCGCAGGGCACAGCTGGATCACCAAGGACCTGCAGGGCACAGCTGGCTCGCCAGGGACCTGCAGGGGACCCTCAGCTCTGGCACCCGCAGCACCTCCTGCCCCTCCGGCACTGACCGTGCTGTCTGCTGTAGACCCCGCACCACCAAAACCTGGCCACGCAAACCCAATACACCTCTCTGTCTGAAAAGGGTCAGATAAGTGAAATGGTAAAATAAATACGAGCGCTTTGTCTCTGGATTTCCATTATTAACAGGAAATCAATTAATGCAAGTACTATAATGTTGGAAGTGTCTTCCAATTCTTTCTGGTTTTGTAGTCCTTGAATTTCAGATGACTTAAAAATAGGATATCACAGCACAGATCATACTACACAAAGAGGTACCAAAGAAATACCAGAATTAAAGGAGCTAGCTATTGCTACAGAGGCTTTACTCTAGGTAAATTAGGACAGTATCATAACAGTCTTTCTCATGCTATAAAAAAAAGCATGAGAATGACTTCTGTCATTGTCATCTCTGTTTTATGTAATTCTTAAGGAATCTGTTTTGGCTTCTGTATTCATATACCTCTTTAAATTATATAAATGTCTGTTTTCAAAATAGAACGTTATGCAAGTATTAATAGATGAATTAGAGACTGGCTTACTTGGCTATCTGAAACGGAGGCAGTTACATAGGGATTAACATTGTTTAAGGTACAAAAAAGATCAGTGAAAATTCTGAAGGTTTAAACCTAATAGTGGCTAAGAGTCTGTGAATAAATGCAGGCCAGTCAGTCCCATTGACACTTGCCTGGTGTGAGTTATGAGTTTGGCTGACACGTCACACATTGGATTAAGGAGACTGTGGTTTCACCCCAACCAGCAGCCAAGTACCAGGAGCCATTCACTCACTCCCCCACCAGTGGGACTGGGGAGCGAATGGGAAGGGTAAAAGTGAGAAAACTCGTGGGTTGAGATAAAGACAGTTTATTAGTAAAAGCAAAAGCTGCACACACAAGCGAAGCAAAACAAGGAATTAATTCACTGCTTCCTATGGACAGGCAGGTGTTCAGCCTCTCCCGGAGAGCAGGGCCCCTTCACACCTTAGCAGTGACTTGGGAAGACAAACACCATCACTCCAAACATGCCCCACTTCATCCTTCTTCCTCCCACTTTTTATACTGAGCATGATGTTGTATGGCGTGGAATATCCCTTTGGTCATCTGGGGTCACCTGCTCCAGCTGTGTCTCCTCCCAACCTCCTGTGCACCCCCACTGTTCAGCAATAACAAAAACATCACTATGTTATCAACCCTGTGTTTAGTACAAATCCAAAATATAGCCCCGCACTAGCCACTGTGAAGATAATTAATTCTACCTCAGCCAAAACCAGTGTAGATTAAATAAAGTAGTACAGAGCTTCTGCAAATTGCATGCAAAAGCAAATTGGAAAGAAGATCCAAGTCATGTTGTCTACTCTTGCACAATTATACGTGTACTTTAAGCAGTGTGTCACTGAAATTTAACCGAGGGAGGGTGCAGTCCGAAAGGAGGCACAGTGCAGCCTGCTTAACAGAAGTGCCTTAGTAATTTGTGGTGGAAGACGGGTGCCTCTAGAGACCTGCAGAGGGAGATCTGTCCCTCCAAAATGAAGTATGTCTCTCTGTCCCTTTATTGTGTAAGAAATTTCAAATGAAGGTACTTCAGGTTATAAAATAATTATGTGTGCAAAAAGGCTAATTCCTAGAAAGAATAACCTTTTCTTTTTAGTTCTCAGATGGTATGTACAGAGGTAGGAACTAAAATGAAATGCTTTTGATACTATTTTTAGAAAAAGTATCTCATTCTACCTGTAATCCCTGAAAGACTTCAGAGTATTTTGCTCATCTAAGCCAGTCATAAGCAGAATGTATTTCCTTTAATATTTCCTCTGTACATCTTGCTAAAATGCTGATATTTCAATTCTTTTTAACAAAAATACTTTGTAGAGTGTTGAATTAGGGTTTATAAAGAAGCTGTGGCCCCTTACATTTTGATATCTGTATTGATACATATGTGTGGGTCTTCTTTACAAAGCCTGAGTAGTTACCATCTGGCAGATACTTGAATGTTTCTAAGTCAGTTATTTTTTGAGAAAGCTAAATATCCTTCCTACATAAATATTCTCTGCCTGTCGAATAGTGAGTCCAAATAACCTCCAAATATGCAATACAGAAGGTTTGCAGGGGGAGTTTTTAGTTTAACAGAGAACACTTTGTACATCAGGATACAAAATGTATTTATATGGAGGATCAGTTCTCATTATGCTTTCCTTACCTGGGTCTAATGAGATATGTGCTCATATTTGTATATTCAGGTGTTCCATTTCTTGAGTTACAGTTTTCTTAATATCAGTTTCAAATTTTTATCATCCACAGGAGTTATGCAATGGAGTGGTGCTTACAATAAGCATTACAAATATGTCATTGATATTTCTGATATGGCAATATATGTTAATTTGGGCACATTTTTATAGTTTTTTAAATTATTTTGTTCTGCATAAATAAATGACAGTTTTCTTCATGTAATAACTTTTTAATTTCATCAGACAACATTTCAGTGCAATATTTCTTATTTTCATTATAAAAGGCTCCCCAAAATTTTATTTAAAGTCAAATTTGTTATTTTGGGTTGACAATCAGTTCATCAGATTAAGAATCCTACATTTAAGTGTCTCATGGGAGTATCTTCCCATACAGTCAGTACAGATCTGTCTTTCTGTTCCATGGAGGTGTCTAAAGATCTGGCCTCTGCCCAGGGTTCAGAGAGGGACAGGTTTCCTTCAGCCCTGTGTCATGTCAGCCAGCCCTGTCAGTCTTCCATACCTCATTTTTTCTGGCACTAAACCATGAGTTCATGAACAACTGAGTCAAGTTTCATTTACTTCATTGCCTGTATTAGAAACTTACCTAGTTCTTATGTAGACACTTAAATTTGGGTGTTTTACTCTGGAGATGAAACTTCTGCTGACAGCCTATGATAGCCAGATGCAAGCCTCTGATATGAACATTATTAAAAAACATTTTAAAAAATCAATGCAGAAAAAAAGTCATGGGAAAGGAACATAAGCTTACTATTTAAGTCAAAGAACTTGGATTTAATTTTATTAAACAAAAAAAATAAAAGTATATAAAAGTTATTTGCCTCAGTTTTGTACTTGCACCTGTGCTTTTATTGTACATCAAAAATTCTCATTAATTTATTACCAATTGAATTGCTGAAAGAGGTCCAAATTCAACAAAACTACCAACAACAGCTATGTGTTGCACTGGCTGCTCTCAGGGCAAATATTGAGGTGGGTTTTAGTAACTAATGTGGTAGCAGACTGCTGCTCTGAGTATTAATGTGTCATAAACTAATCACAGAGTATAGCTTTGTGCTTCAAAACCTGAAGGAGGTATTTGAATTTTTCATGAGGACTAGGCATTTAAACTGCATTTAATAAAAACAAAATAATCAACACAAAAATATACTTGTTTTTACAAGTATTGGTTTTTTTCCTTCCTTATGCACTTTAGGATACTTGAGTACAGTTTGAGGTAAGTAACCTCATAGTTGATACCTGAATGAGGTGTTTTAGTAGATACCAGTGGAAGAGTGCAAAAACTGCAGAGTTTTTGATTTCGTAAGTGGTGAAAATTGATCACAAAATACTCAAGCAGTGAAGGGTTAGACCCAAATATGCAGTCAATGCTTGCTTTTCCATGTTATTGTGGACGGTCAAATAATGAAGGGATGAGCATGCTTTAATTCACATCAAATGAAGGAAACCTGATTTAACTGACAGTCGTGTCATTGAGTCTGTCAGGAGGCAGAAACATAGTCATCACATAAAATGCTGTTTGGTTTAATTAAAAAGAAAAGAAAAGAAAAAAAAAAAAAAAGGAAAATGTCTTGATAAATTTGGTAGTTGAACTCTTAGGCTGACAAATAGCAATGGTGACCAGTTGTGGGCACTCCAGGTGGTTTCCTGCTGCCCTCTAGGGCCTGTGCCACAAACCTCTGTGTTGACTGATTCCAGCATGTAACAGGAACAGCAAAAGGAATCCACATTAGAAAGTATGGAATTTAAATTTCGTCTTTCTTCCCCCACAAGCAAATGGAGCATGGAAGTTTTTACTTCTCAACAAAACAAAATCAGTATTTAAAAAAAAAAAAATTACTCGTGGATATTTGGAAAAGGTAAAATTATTCTCCTGTTTATACATAGCACAGTCAAGTGGAGATATATAGTGGGAAGCGTGTCCAGTATATTAAAGCATCTACTGTATAATATAGTATATAAAAAAATCATAGGAAATCCTGGAAGGAGAAAAGAATGTGTTTTTACAGAATGAATGATCTTCTAGGCATGTGCAGAGACAGGAGAACAGGTGCACTTCTGAATGGGTTTAAACCAGCATTAATCATGTGGATGTTTCAGAGAATAGGACAGAGAAATGTGAAGCAAAGGAGAAAAGTTCACAGAAAAGATATGAGGAGCTGTGAGACTGAGGAATTTTAAAAAGATGTGAAAGCAAATCAGAATGCTGAAAACACTGACCAAGTGACAGAAGACGATTTGCAGTTCAAGAATGTTGCATAGCTTAAAGTGCATGATTATAAAGTAAAACCCAGGCTTTAGCAATGAAGGAAAGGATAAGAAAGAAACTACAGGATTTTTTAAAACTTCACAGAGAGCAAAGAAATTAATTTTTTATTTTTGTTCTTCATTCCTGAGTAATGATCTGTAGCACTGTTAGTTGAAGAAAGAGGTTCTGCTCCAAACCTAAGTGTAAAATAGGGGGGTTTGTGAGTCTTATGAAATCTTGTAGCAATTACTTTCAATGTTTTAAGCTGAGTTAGTTTAAAAGAGCACTGTAGACTCTGCAGACTATTTGAAGAATAGTCCATATTCCCTTTTACAATTAGGTAGTGAAACACTCCTTCTGGGAATTCTACAATAAATATTTTCTTTTTTTTTTTATTCAGAATTGTGGTGTTAAATATGATTTTTTGATGCAACAGAAGTTGATGGAGTATGACTGCTACTTGGGTACAACCATTAATAGACATGAGAAGCTCTTTTCAATTATGAATCTTTTTCCCCACCCAAATGCAGACATAAATAGCTAGTTACAATGGCAAAGAACTGTCCTGCTTATTCAGTCTGTAGCTGTCAAATGGGAGACATAATTCAGTCTCATATGCCCATACATCACCTTTGTATCCCTTCTGCAACATAAACTTGTCCTTCTACCCAAATTAACTGTACTTATCTGGAGTTCACTGAAGTGTAAGAAATCTGCAACAATCTTTCAAAACTTCATATGTGCTTTAGGCTGATAAAAAGCAGTCTCAGCCTCTAAAGAGGTTCTAGCTAAGCCTGGTACTGTATTGCTTTGTCATACCTGCTCTCTACATGTCATTGAGATGTACAATACGAATGAGATCTGAAAATGTCATCTAATTGTGTTGGCAGCCACCTAAGGTATACAGTAGGTGAAATTCTAGAGGTAGAGAATCATCTCACTATCTTTTAAAAGTTCTGAATTGGTAGGAGTACTTTTAGAACACGTAGCTGGATCAGAAAGCTGCTTGAAGAGACATTAATAACTTCCAGTGGAATTCAGATGTTAAACCTTTCAGTGCTATCAAAATAGTTTGTCAGCAGTACTTAAACTGTCTTGCAGCTTTTAGTGGCATAAGATCAGTTAGAGGCAGATTTTAGTGCTGTAGTGCTTAATTATTTAGCGCACCATCAGGGATTTTGTACTCTGCCTCTTAACCCAAGGGTGTGTGTACACCCACTGTAGTGCCTGTGAAACTCACTGCAAAGACACAGAATGGGGGCATCAACCACTTCTCTAGGAAGCCTCTTTAGGTGTGTGACCCCTCTCTCAATAAAGAAATGCTTCCCAATGTGCAGTCAAAACCTCCCTGGTGCAGCTTTGAAGTATTCCCTCATGTACGTTCGCTGGACACAAGGAGAAGAGATCAGCACATCCCTCTCCACTTCCCTTCCTTGGGAAACTGTAGAGAGCAATGAGGTCACCCCTCAGCCTCCTTTGCTCCAAACTAGACATTCCTTCCAGCCCTTTCAGCAGCTTTGTTGCCCTTCTCTGGACATATTCAAGGGCCTTCACATCCTTCTTAAATTGTGGGGCCTAGAAATGCACACAGTGTTCAAGTAGAGGGCAAGGTGAATGAGAAACTAGTAAATTGTGCCATAAATATATGAACACATTTGTGTATGCCAGTGGGTTTTGGTGCACATACATGCAATATTTTCAAAGCTTGATTTATATTGGTGAGAGAAACTGACCAACTCTTAAAATCTGAATGCAATATGAACAAAAAAGCTGAAATTTGTAAGAAAAGAAGAATTATGTGGGCAAAAAGACATAGTCTCACAATCGAAGACAACAGCTTTTACCAAAGACCTGTCCATAAAATGGACAATGTATCAAAGAAAAAACTATAAATGGCATCATTAAGGACAAAATAATCAATATATTGGAAGCAAAGGAAGTGACTGCAATTGTATGACCTTATTCTTAAGTTATATTTTTAGAATAATTAATAATATGATAATTCTGGGGACAAACACAGCATAGCTCGTTGGGGAGCTGATTGTCCTGCTCTATTCTGTGCTGGTGCAGCCTCACCTCAAGTCCTGTGTGCAGTTGTGGGTGCCACAATATAAGAAGGGTATAAAGCTATTGAAGAATGTCTAAAGGAGGGCTATGAAGATGGTGAAGGGTCAAGAGGGAAAGCCTCATGAAGAGCAACTGAGGTCACTTGGCTTGTGCAGCCTGAAGGAGGCTGAAGGGAGACCTCATTGTGGTCTGCAGATTTCTCATGAGGGGAAGAGGAGGGGCAGGCACCCATCTTTTCTTTCTGGTGACCAGTGACAAGGAATGGCATGAAGCTGTGTCAGGGGAGGTTTTGGTTGGGTATTAGGAGAACGTTCTTCAGTGAGAGGGAGTTGGGCACTGGAACAGGCTCCAGATAAAGAGATATTTTGATCTCTGAAGCCTTTGAGCACTATTACTAGTCCTAGTCTGCATAGTTAGGGAACAAGAAAAGGCCAAAACATTTTTAAGAGCTGAAGAAAGTGCTCTAATTTGAAAAACTCAGTTTAAACCAGTTTATCATATAGTTTGAGATTACTTGATTACAGAATCTGAATACCTTGCCAAAGAGAAGACTTGGGGATATTTGCCTGTGGTTTGGGATCTTTCTCTTAAGAGAATGATTAATCTCTCTCCAAGTCACAAGAAGTATTCTAATAACAGTTTACAAAAATTCAATAATTGACCTTCATCCCAGACAAGTGTCTGAATGAAGAGAAAACAGGAAAGTATGGTCTGTTGGTTGCAGTAAACATTTAGTGTCAAATCGGCTGGCCAACCCTTCATTCTTATGCTGCACTGCAAGGATTACTTCAGGCTCTATGGAATCATTAGGTAATCCATACAGCAAAAGCTTGTCATCACCAGCTTCTCTGAAAATTCTGCAGTTATACAAAACAGAAACAAGAAAAGTTCACTGCTTCTGTCAAAAAATCTGCAATGAAAAGCCTGTTTTCCCTCCAGACCTGTGCTGTCTCTAATCCTTCCAGCTTTGACATGCCATGAAAAGGCAAATGGAGCTATCTGAGCCAGTAGCAGCTTGTTAGTCACTTCCTAAGAGGTGTCAAGGTTTTGTTACATTTAAAAGGCCTCCATAGATGACAAAACAGAATACAGTGGCTGCAAGATGAAGCCACTATGAGAATGATTGCTGATTAGAGCATACTGTCAAAGGAATTATGACATCTTGATCTCCTGAAACCTTCAAGAAAGCCCTAATAGAATATATCCATTAGCTGAAATGGAGAGAGACGTTTAATAACACGGTGACTGACTGTAAAGTAAAGGCTTGGATTCAACCAGTGGCCATGCTAGGGGTTGCCACATCAAAGTGCATTTCTTTGAAATATACAGATATAAACTGTGAAAGATTTACAATTATAAACGTGAACATGTAAGATGTTGTGGACAATAACAATAAATGTAAATAAATATCGAAATTATCATTTCCCTTGACTCAGAACTGGTGTGTTTTAACTGGTGTGGTTGTAAGTGAGTGCTTTTGATGACAGCCTTGGCAATTGCACCCTCTGGTGTGCACACAGCGCGGCCTGTAAATACCTCAAGCAGAACTTGAAACAGACATACATAATCATTTGAATGACAGATTTTCAAGAATGCATTTGTTTTCAAGGAAAATTACCAATATATCTACAACAGTAACAACGTTATAATTTTAAATTTAAATTTAAAATATGCTAAAATATTTTCATCTTTCATGTCGTAGGAAAACATCGGTAATTTGAATCATACTTCTTTGCAAAAAGAGTGCAAAAGTCATAGCTGTTATTCAAAAGGCCAAATTACTATTTTGGACGTACATTAAATACTGCAATGCACCAAAACTGAAATGCATATTTCTCAGTTGCATGGTAAATAGCTACATTGTCTCACCTTTATGTGTTTGACTAGAATACTGTGAGAACAGGTGAATGAATCGAGTTGAAGCTCATTATGCTTCAGAACTATGTATGCATATATGTCTAGTATTATTAGAAAAGATGTTGTAAGTCTACAATACAAAACCTTAGCAAATATATAGTAGAATTACTAAGGTCAAAATATGCTGCTGCTTTTTTTTTTTTTCCCCTTAAAGCAATAAAGTTGTTAGAATGAAGGCAATACGTCAGAGAAGGTGAGAGATACTGAAGTCTCCTCTATCAGCCATGTTATAATAGCCTTCCCACCCCTAGCCCTTTTTTCTTACAAGTTAAAAGTTCCCCAGTTTAAGCAAGCCAAACGCTACCGCTGTGGGCAGATGGTAGAGAGAACATTGCTACAAAACCTGCCACTCAAAGTGTAACAGATGACTGTAGCTACAGAAAATTGTCCCTTTGTTCATTTTGCTAATGAGTGTCCTCATTGCAGCAGGAGACTGCATAGTTAATGACCTGCAGTTCGCGGCCATGCCAGCCGGTGGCGCTCCAGCTAAGGCTTGTCCGGGTGGTGGGCAAGGGGCAAGTTGGGGGGAAAGTGCCTTTTGTGCTTTTTATATCCTTTCCTTAAGGCAGTAAAAGTTACTAGCACGTCGAGATACAGATTAAAAGTTACTCACAGAGTGAGTTAAAATATTTTTTTTGTTTATTTTATGTAAAGGTTCTTCTTTGAGCATCAGCTGTTGATGCTCAAATACAACCAGGGCAAAGGAACAAATACTTAAGCCTATTAAGAGCTGTAACAGTTACTTAAAAGGTCTTTTGAAATTCTAAGGTTGCTTTGCAGTGGTCTAGAGCTGACCACTGCCAGAGCAGTGTCAGCTAATTACCTAAATATTTCATGTGCTGTTTTCTTAACACTACTGCTTTCTCTACAGCGTGTTCAGCTGTCCACAGGATTTGGTAAAAGTTTTCAGTAAAAGTATGCACTCTCATAATCATCTCAGAGGAATAATTTTAAATCTGTTGCTGCATAAACACTGTTTGAAATGAAATATTGATGAAGTATTTCACTAGAATATATTTAAAAATTTACATTATTAAAAATAGCATTCTTGTCACTCACACTTGGTCTTTATGGAAGCTGCTAGTTTCTTCAGCACAGGAAAGAAACCCACAAACTAATATGAATTACTTTACAGAGCACTTGACATTTTATTTAGACAATTTCTTATAAAATTATTAAAAACTTTGTGGCCAAAACTTTATGTACATTGAGAATGCCTTCTGGTAAATTTGAGTCCAAAACTGTCTTTTTCAAAGAAAACCAAATAGTTATGGACTAAATTTTACCCATCCTTACACTATAGTTTAAGTTTACACGACATTTCAAAACGTTCAAATTTAATTTTTTAAGGTCTTTAACATTTTTTGTAAGAGCTCATATTTTTACCAAGCAAAGTAAATAATATGCTGGATTTTCCTTAGCGAGCAAAGCAACTGTTGTTTGAGTCTTCTTTTTTGTGTTAATATTTTAAATGGTTTCACGAGTTAGTTAATATTCTGGTATTACTATAAAGATCTGTGCCAGCTCTGAAAGCTTTTCTGTAATTTTAAAAGAAATATGTGGCAGTAAAATCTAGACAGCCATAAGACAATATATTCAAATGTTTTCAATAGCTTTGAAACCAACAAGAAAAAAAGAGTAGCTGTCCCAATAAGCTTCAGTTGCATAAGAAGTCTTTTCCATAATGGACGTGGCAAGATTTAAACAAAGGACACGCATAATAAAAATGTAAATGAGTTTGCTTTACTAAAACTATAACTTTAAAGTCTTTTGTTGCATGTTATCCTGGAACCTTCTTACAAGGTAATCACTGTTTGCATAGAGATTTAAACCGTAGTCTTCAATAGCATTAAACCCCTGCACGGTCTATGTGTGACAGGCATGCAAAGCCATGTTAATGTTCAGAATATGAATTGCCTCTGGGTGGCTCCGACACCAAGTAGAAAACCAACTGTGTTGATATCAGAAGGCCTGATGGACTCCATGCGGCTCCCAGCCTGAAAACTTCACCGCTTTGACATGTGATGTGCTCCTCATGACACTGGCAGCACTGTCACTGAGGAATGACACAAAGGCAACAAGCCCCCCTCCTTAGCCATGCACTTTGCAACCCCCTGGTGTTGCCTGTCCACAGTCCCTCCTGCCTGCCTAGTTACGGACAGCACTTCATAAACACGGGGGGAAGTGTGGGTGGATAGGCCCCAGCTGCCTTCCTGGACACAGCCTCCATAATAAATTGACCTGAATGATGAGGGCACACAAACAGTATGATATGCATTATTCCTGTCAATAAAATGTCCCCATGTGTTATGGGCTTTGTATCTAATGTACTGCAGCCTTTCTTCTAGCAGGGACCTATTTAGAGTCTTGACTTTTTCCTATTCATATTATGACTCTGTAATAGAATTCAGAAATTATATGATACTGTGTTGTATAATATTAAACCAGTGTAGCATATTTAAATCCCTGATTCCTTACTTATAAATTCAAGGCAACACAGTCTTTCAGGTTGCCTTTGAAGATGATGACCATGAAAAAAAATGCTTGATAAAAGAATAAGGTTTTTAAACTGTACAATGAGATTTCTCATCTTGAAAATGCTCGAAAATACTCTGACAAAGAAAAGTATTTGTTAGGTAAAACTTTAAACTGATGTTAGCTCAAGACGATTAGTTTAAACACTGTGTATAAGAAATGTCCCTGAAGCTGGAATTGTTAATGTGCTTCAGAAGGATGGTGATCTGTTTCTGGACTGTTGTCTTTTTCTGATATCAGAAATTTTGTATGTATTTGTAAAGAAATCCATACATACTTATTCTAATTTTGATGCATATATTTACATATTTTGAATTTATGACAAAGGAATATTTGCTGTGGGTTTTGAAAGTTCTAATATTGCCTAGCAATGTGACTAGACTTCTTATTTTGTGACAGATACATGCTGTAAAGTTACTGAAATACAAAAATGTCATATGTAGATAGTTATGTTTTTAAATGATGGTCTATTATTTTATTTAAAGGAACTGTATTTAAACCTGCTCTATCTCTAGTGTAAGTTTTTGAGCTTCTGCAAAATAACTGAATGTGCATTTCTTCATAAAATTAGTTTTGTGTTTCTGGGAAAGCTTCTAACAGAATCAGTTTCTCTCAAGTAAGCCATCACTACTTTTGATACCTGTGCTTTATTATTGTTCATAAAGAAAGTACAATGTCTAGTCTTTACCTGCAGGATACTTCTCACATATTGCCAGAGTGAAATATGTAATGGAGGACTAGAAACCATGGCAACAGAGGAGAATTTGGCTGTTTAGCTTTGTTATGTCCATATTAGACCCAGTACCACCTTTAACAGTGGCAAGATTAATTTGATGCAGACAATATTCTTCATTCCTGTTTATCATCTGATTCAATGGTGCTTCTTATCTTGTGGTAGTTTTCTATGAGTCATAAAGAACCACCTGCTAAAACACTTTGTATTGGCTCTGGCTAACAACAAGGACGTCCAAAAGCAGTATTAATGAAAAGCTGTGGGCCCTCAGTCACACTTGGCTCTTGAACTTACTTCTTCATGTCTGTCTGTCCAGCCGGCTGAACAGCAGGACGAAGGCTGTGAATGTCAAGGGCAGTGATGAAGGTCACAGTTCTGCAGGACTCTCATCCCCCGTGCATTCCAGTGGGTTTGGAGACTGACCTGAAGCAAACATTTTGAATACATTCATGTAGGCATGTGGTTTCATGGCCTTTCTTGTTTTCAGATAACCAAATTCAAAGAACGCAATCAAAAATGGAAACAGATGGGCAAATGGTTCAAAAGGTTCAAAGTAATTTTTACTTCTGTAAGCTACAGTCTTGGCAGAACAGTAATGAGCTTGGAGTGTTGTCAGTGTATAGTCTGGATAATCCTAGAAAACTGACTTTAACTTGACTTACATTACATCTTGAGGTATGGTAGTATAACCTATTATAGAGTGATAATGAATGAATATTGATTTCCTTATCTTGTCATATTTCATAATTTTCTTAAACACTGTGAAAATTCTGAACATCACTAAACTACAGGAAAATGATTGAAGGCTTTAATTTTAAAAGTAACATGTTCAGTAAGCTTTTGAAGACAGGGAAAGAAGATTTGTATAGGTGAATAGCTAGAAACTTCAAAAAAAAGAAAATGGATATTTTTTGTAATCTATGACTTGTTAAATATTCCACTATTCCAAATATAACTGTTAGTATATGTGAATTATTACTTATATGTTGTCTGAGCAAAACAGGATCTGAACAAGATATAAAAGTCAACTTTTTAAGAAAACTTTCCAATGCCAATGTTTGTTACTTAACAATTGATCTCAATAGAAGTTTGACAGTGCTCAGTGCTTTCCTGGTATAGCATCTAGATATCTTTCCAGTCGTCTTCCTATCTTGTGATAGTTCTCAAAAGACTTTTTTCTGGTGTATAGTTCTCACTCTGGAAAGTAAGAAGTAGACACAGGACTTCTTCCTGTAACAAACATACCCTCTGTGAAACATTTCTAAAATGTTGTGTAGATAACTAACTTCTCTGGGTGAAATATGAGGGAAATAGTGGCACTTCTACATTCTAATTCTATTTTTACTAAATTCTCATGCAAATTCATACTTTATATATATATATATGTATTTGGGGCATGGGGTGGGGGACACTGGGGCCCTGGATTTCTAAAATCATCCTTTTTGTTGCCTTTTCTTGTAACCTTGGGTGAATCTCTCTGCTATTAACAAGTTTCCCACTCTTAAAATAGTGCTACATATTTATAGGAGCATTGAAAGGGTAAGTTCATTGTGATTTTGTATGCAAAATTCAAAATCAGAATTGGAATATTAAGTAGTCTGTAGTAGTGCACTAGTCTGTCAAAGGAGGGATGTGTCTTCTGTTAGTTTTTCTCTTTTTCCTTCTAGGTGTGGCAGTGCTCAGGAATCCTGCTTAGGTTTGAAGTCTCATTCTCAAAAGAATGAGCCACTCATCTGTTCTTATACGGAACATTTCTTCTTAGTTCATTTGCAAACTTCAAAGGCTACTTCTGAAGTACAATTTTTCACCCTTTCACTCACAGGAAATTTTTCCTGAAACTTAGTCTCCATTTTCCTTCCCATCATCTCCATACAATGGAGGACATTGTCTAATACTAGTATCTAGTATCTTCCCATAAATGCAACCTCAGCCTGTGGATTTGAGCAGCAGCATAGGTGCTCTTTTCTGTGTGCCACTGCTGTGATTTGGAAGTTCCATATCTGTGTAAGTTTGGATCACAGACTTCCCTCCCAAACTGCCTCCAATACAGCTATACCCCTGCAGAGTCACTGTGCAGTCTGTCAGGTGACAGGGTAAGCTGTAGGGCTGAAGTGCTGTGAGAAACCTTTGGGGTAGTCCTCACTATAATTCTGATAATGAAATTAATTATATTTTGATTCCCAAAAGAAAAACCACAGTTCTAAAAGATTAACTACATTGATTGAAATTTCCAATTTTCTTCCCCACCTCCTTTGCATGTCCCATTGAAAGATGGTGTCTTGATACCCAGAATGTACATAAATTCTTCTTTGGTTAAAAAGCTTTGATGTTTAAAAAGAGGGGCTGGGTATGAAGGCACACACTGCTGTAGTACCCAGCAGTTGGACATTTCACTTCAGAAACAGAATTCACAAAGTTAATACAGGCCAGTATCCCATATACACTGGGTAAGGAAAAGATAACACTGAAAAATGGGATTCAAAGCAGACACAGCCCATCATAAGGGACAATGAACCTGGACTTACTAGAAATTACTGATTGATTTGTTGCAGGTGGGACTTGGATTCTGAATCTTCTTCACATGCCCAGGCAGGCAAGATGTGCACTAGCTGAGAGCAATTGCCCCTCTCATTTCTCTCAAAGCATCATAAGAGATGGCAATGACTGAGTTTTTCATTAAGACTAGAGCACTTGCCCGGGTCTCTGATCGTTGAACTTGAAGACCTTTGAACCTGTGGCTCCATATATCAATGAATTAACTCTAGTTTACACCATGGTCCTCTTTAAAGCTGGATACAGGGAGAGCAGGCACAGAAGGGCCATAATCTCTAGGCTATGTGTTAGAATACTCAGCATAGAGAAAATGGCTTTTCTATAGATTTGTTCTTTCTTTCTTTGTATTTTTGCTGAGTATTTTTGCCTGGGTTGGTTTGCAGTGGGAGGGGGGAGAGGGCATGTTTTGTATATTGTTTTCTTGTAATTCATAGTCTAATGTAAAATGCATAAGTGATCTAGCAAGCCAAAACTCAAGGTTGTCCCTTTCTCATGCAGTCACAGCTTTGGTATGTCATCAAGCTCATGCATGAGTATTCTGTATCTAGTCTCATGAATTTCATATTCTTTGTGTCTAATGGCACAGCTTGAACAGAACTGGTGGCTTATTCTCATCATAGAGGGGTAGTTAGGCTACTTTTCCATGACTTGGGATATTGTAATCAAGCCCCATAAAACTCCCAGCAGCATACAATGTCGGCTGCCCTGATTTGTGGCTGAGCATTCTGTCTTCTAGGTTATTATGCTGAAGGGGAGCATTTCTCCATTTTTATGAAAGAAAATGAATGTCAGTGTCGTACTCAACATTGTCTGGTTTTAAATATGTTCAAAATGCAAATTCAGTAAGTAACAAGCTCAGCTCCTGGTGACTTGAAGAAATACAGATGTTTAACTTGCAAGTCCCAAGTGACAGCAGCTCTGACAGACAGCTCAAACCCAGGAAGCTTTGCCATGCAGTATAACTGTTTAAAGGAGTTTGATTCTGGGACTTCTGAAGAATTCATAAGGAATTTTTAAATTGTTCTTTAGACACAATTCTTTGTCCTGGCTGTGACTAGATGTGTAATTTGCCTGACAATGTTTGCCTCACTAGGGCAGGTTAGAACTTGCTGCAGATGATACAGACATCTGCCAGTCTTTCTACACATGTACACCAGAACAGTGGAATTGCTCCTGCAGCTTCAAGCTGCCACTTCTGTTTGACTGCAAGAGGTTTCCACAAATATTCGCTTTTCTGAAGGTTTAGGTCATTGAAGTCTCTGTTTCTAATGATTTCATCTTCTTCCTAGCTCCAGTGACGTCACACTCCACTCTATTTTAATATGACTCTTGTAAAATCAGGAAACTCCACATTAAAGTATTTAGCTCTAAGTGAAGATGTCTATCTGTTACCAGTTATCATACAAAAATATTTGTGTGTGTCAAGGTTTAAACCCTGTTGGCAACTAAGTATATGTGGTCTCTTCATCAGTCAGACAGAACTTTGAAAGGCTTTTTAGAAAATTATGCCTATTCGTAATATGAAAATAAACACTGTTTCTCACATATATACATTCTAGTTAATTGAAATTCAAGAGTGAGTGAAGGCAGAACTCCAAAATGACATAGCATTAGCTAAAAATCTGGTAAGACACTGATGTATACATAGTTTTTTGTAACCATCATTCATTATTGCAAGTCTAATAAAATATGCAAAACCCTTTTGATATCCCATAGATTGAATAAACTTACTTTTTAAGTAGGAAAGTTACTTTAACTAATTACTTTAGTAGGAAAAATACAGTTTTATTTTTTCTTGCCATGTTTTGAGAGGAACAGATGTAAACAACGATAGAATTCTTAAAAAAAAAAAAAAAGAAAGAAAAAAGAAAAAAACACTTTTGTCTTAGGAGAATTTGGAAAATATTTGATAAATGCAACATAATTTGAAAGGTTTTGCTGCTTCTGTTTACAAATGTCATAGGCAAACAGAGTTTTGTGTTAAAATATTTTTGTATTCTGCATTAGTCTCATACGAACACTGCCTTTTATTTTCTTTTTACATGATCCAGGAACTTTCCAGACGGCTGGTCCTTTATTTTGCCATTTGACTTTTTTTCCCCCTAGCCTGATTTCGTACTGGCTTTCACACTGATCACCGCTAGTATGTCTTTGTTACAGTAAACTGACTGGGTTTATTATAATAAAAAATAAAACACAGCTTGACTTTCAATCTAAATGTGCTGGAAAAGAATATGATACTGTTTAGAAGAGAAAAGGTTGTGAATAGAAAAACAGTACCACTTCAGTTATTTAAACATTTGCTTTTCTGCAGCTTGTCAAACTTTGTGCCAAGTCATAGCTGCTTTACTTTGTTTTGTTAATCTCAGCACCATGTGTCTTGGGCTTTTTTAATAGGGGACCAATCCTGCAGTACTTACTCAATTTTCAGTTTCATTGAGTCTGGATAAGTACTGTAGGACTGCATTTTTAAAAAATTAGGGGGAGGGAAACCCCAAAGTATAAAGTTGTAAAGTAGGTCTTTCAAATCCACTTGTGACTATTAAAAAAGTCCCACAAAGTAAGTTACTTTTTAAATAAATTTTAGTAAGCACCTTCATAATGAAAATGGTTTCTAATTCTCATCACATTTTAAGAAGAGTTCTTTGACCTGAAGCTGTAAGGACTGCCTTTGACTTAAATAGGAAATAATAAATGAAATATTTTAAAATGTGATTGTCTGAAGTCAGGCCAGGGTGTAGACTTTGCTCTTTCAGGGAAGATTTTTTGGGATAAGAGTGTGACAGAACAGAATCCTACTTAGTGCTAAAAATTACAGTTTGATATGTATATTTACCAAAAGCATTTGAAGGCATTATTGTAAGAAGCTGTTAACTGAGGGTTGATTTGGCTTCCTTGTCTGTTTCTGAACTGATATGTGACATGAAAACAGCTCAGACACATTTCTGGATCATCTCTGAGGCACTTAGAAAAATCATTTTAAGTCATATATTGAATTGTGATAGTTCTGGAAATCCCAGAGTGACCTTTAAAATCAAAGCTTAAGCAGTCAGGTTTGATATATCCATAATGTATATTAAAAATCTACATATTAGGAAGCTTTTATTAATTCAGGAGAAAAATAAGTTTTCAAAATAAATTTGTTTTAAACGTCTACTTCTATTTTGTTATTAATCCAGAGTTAGATCAAATTTTTATCTAGAAATGTTTCATCTAAGGGGATGTTCTTGGAGGAATTGGGCAAACCTTTCTCTGCACGGGGTGTAGTAATAGTCTGAGTTCAAAACAAATGAGTACACAGGGGTCCAGCCTTTGCAAAGGCTGTTGAATGAGTCACTGGTCTCACTCTTTTCTCTCCTCCTAATTCTAAAATCAAGCACACAGTTGTCAAATATCTAGAACATACTTGGGAATCTGCTTCTGAGGTCCCCAAAGCAGAGAGTTTTCATTGCAACTGATTGTGGAAAGTGATGAAGATACCTTGATGGCTCTGCAGCACCTAATCTTATTTAGTGTACATCTTTTTGTGACCTTATCTTGTCATTGCATACTACCAAGCAAATCAGTACTAAGTACAAAAGAAATGCAGCAGTAATGCAGCTGAGTCAGGTAAGTGAGGGCAGTAATGTGCACAGCGGGTGGGAACTAACCTTGAGCGTGGAATGCTGCTCCTCTGGAAAACAGCAAGGAAGGAGTAGACTCAGTGACAACTTAAACACTTTGCTCTCTGAGACTTCTCCTTGGTACTCTGGGTGCATACAAATGTGGAAATGAAAGATGGACAGGCAAGAGAATAAAAACACTCAGTGTACATACTGCTCATGAGAGATGAACACTGAATGTAAAAATAATACCAGTAAGGTTGAATCTGGAAATATAAATCTTAGAATGTATGATTGGAATAAAGCATTTGGGCTCTCAGAAGTTCTCTAAGTTTTAACAGTTACTTAAAGCAATTTCATGATTATTACATAAATGTAGACTTTTCCATATTACCATACAATTCTCATATTTTTTACTTTAATAAATAAAAGTGTTAGTGATAGAAAATGACATTTCCTAATGGATTAAATCCTGGAATACGTAACAATGTTAGATGAAAATAAACAATTACAAAACAGACTCAGGAGTCAAGTACTCAATATTGAACCAACAGTAAAATCCTGGGAAAAAATTATAGGGGAAAAGTATCAATCGACTACATGTTCACCTTCTGTCATCTTTAGTGATTCTATCAATATTCAGTTTCATTTCACTGCCTATAAACAATATTGTTACTTTTCCGTCATCTGAGTAGTACAAATGCTTGAGCAATGCTGAACAGTAACACAGAAGTAGCTGGCTTTGTTACAACTCAGTACAAGCCCAGGAACTGCTGTCACTTTCTAACGTTGACAGTCCCAGCTCGTATTCAGCAGTGTTTTCAAAGAAAAAGAGTGCATATTTTCCCTCTAGTTATTGTTATGTCCCCAGATGGTGAACTGAAAGACAGTTTTTCACTGTCATAGATCAAAGTGCTAATAGTAATAGCTTTAAATCTGAAAAAAGTCCTACATCTTTTGAATATACTATTTCCAGATTATTTCTCTGTTTCTCATTCAAATAGAATTTTCCAATAAACCATAATGCTGGTTAATATTAGACTTACAAACAGTCCTTTTTTCATTTAGTTTAAACGGAATTAAGTATCATCACTTCTAGACTAGGTCCGTATCTTTGACCCACTACCCCTTTGAACTGAAACATGTACTCGCTGTTCTTGCTGTTCCTTACCCTTTATTCTAGAGAGAATGAGCATGGCAGTCCACAGGGTGTCATGATATTTGACAGCTGTAATTGTTGGGTAACTGTAACTCTGTTTGTTCAACTGAAATCAGTTCATCTTACAAGTTATGAGTCTGATGGAAGAATTCCCTTTATTACCATTGTACCTCACAGATAGCTAAAAACACTGGGAAATGTTTAAACACTACACCCCAAATCCTAGTTTTGTCCACAGGCAGCAATGCTTTAGCAAAAATGCATGATTATGTGTATCACAGGAACAGAAAACCAGGAGGTTGCTTTTTGCCATAGCACCTGCATATTTCAAGGCCAAAAGCAGCACAAATTCTGTCTTAAGCACGTGCCACAGTATTGCAGAAGACAAACAGCTTTCTGAGCTACAATAGTACCTTCACACAGCAAGGTTTAAGGTATTGAACACTTTTCTTTCTGAAGCTTAAGCTGAAAATCATGTATGTCCACCTGTGAAAAATATTTCCTCTACTTTAGTAGGATGTGATCCCACTGTGGGACTGTGGAAGCAGAAGCAGGACTTCAAATGCTGCTAGGGCATTTGGGCAGAAAAAAACCTGTGTGGGTCCTAAATGGTTCCAGGAGGCTCTTGAGAAATGGCTAATATACCTGTCATGGAGGTCCTCCAGTCCCTGATGTGAGTTAGGGCTGCTTGTTCTTGCGCTTAACTTGCCCCAGACTTCAGGGAACAATTATATATGTGCTATAAATATATACAGCTGAAGGAATTCTGATAAACAGATAAATAATAAATAAATAAATATACATATATAAAGTGATCTTACTGTGTTGTAGCTGTCAGTACTCAGGATATTAAGGAATTAATTCTCTTGAAAGTAAAAATTATTGCAAAACCAGAAATGTTATTGGAATATAGGAGTTTGCAAATAAAGTGTACATGACTGCATAACTAATTGTTAAGGTGGTTTTAATGCTTAGTGTAATTTTCAAAAGCCTGTAGAATTCTACCACTGATACACTTCAAAATATAAATGTACTGACTCCATAAAGCAGTTCATTCAAGGAATTCATTTGTCCCCCATTACATTCTGGTTTCATTTAGAATGGCATGGGCAAGGATCCCATCAGGGGTGGCCTAACTGATTTTATGATAAAATTGTATGTCTTTGAGTTAATCTTGATGTTTAGGAATTAACTCTCCATTTATGTTTTCTTTTTTGCATGCTGAATAATCAAAACCGCTTCTTTGATTTATTGAGAGAAAATGTAGTCTGCTTTACATAAGTCACCCTCCTTTTCCAAACACACTTGTAAGTTCTTCTGTACACTTCCCAGATTTAGAATGCTTAAAGTAAAGAACATGTGAGAGTAATAAGGAAAAATCTTGTAGCATTTAAATAACATTTGAAGGTTTTCCTTTAAAATGTAAGAATTGTACAGATCTATCTTTGTAAGAATGACAGATCTATAAAAAAAATTTCATTAGTTATTTAAACTATTTAAAAACTCACTCTACTATGAGGTTTCTGAATGCAACCATATTCAAATAAAAATGTAATTTCTCATCTGTCCATACATCCTGTAATTTACCAAAGGTGTGGTGAGAGTTAAACTGTTTGGATTTCTCTTCTGCTATGAATTATATTTTAATCATTTTAGAAAGTAATTGCCTGAAAAATGTGTGTATGTGGGGGGGGGGGGCATTTTTTAACTTTTTCAGAATATTTTTATTATATCGGAATAAAAGAACTGAACCATTATAAGAGCAAAAGATTTTTTTAATTGTTTGTATCCTTAAATTTAGATTGAATTTAGGTTTCACAATGCCTTAAATTGAGTAAAGGGTTATTAATACCCCTGATCTTCCTAAAACTTCAAATAATAGAAAAAAACACAACCAAGTCAATGCTTAGAAGTTGGTATCTAAATCAATGTATTAATCAGCCTCACTTTTTGAGGCTGGATTTCCTTCAACAGTTATTTGACAAATCCTATTAATTATAGTTAGATTTGAAAATCTGTGGCATGTGGTGAGAACAAGCCATATGCTGAGATAAACTGAACTGGAGCACATCTAGCTTAGTTCAAGTATGCGTGATGTTGGAAAGTGGTATTTGATTGTATTAAAACAGTGTAGTAGTTAGTAAAAGCTAGTATACTGTTAGTAATTATCTATTTGTTACTTAGACTTGTGGCTCATTGTAGGCACAGGGTCACAGCTACATACTGCTTTGACACTTACTCAGATCTCTACTTGTCCTAATGCTTTAATCATATCATAAAATCTCAGCAGCAACAACATAGAATTTCAGTGTCAGTAGCAACAATGCAAAATTTTGACAGTAAATCAGCATCCACACTACCTCTAAAAGCTTTTACAGTTCTTTTAAGGAATGACCTTCAGGCGACCACTTTTATTTTAGTGCAACTTTATAAAATAAGAATTACAGTTTCTCCAGTTTTCTGTTCGATCTCATTTTTGTGGCTGCAGATGCTTTTTTTTCCTCTTGTGTCTTGTAGTATTTTGTGAATTTCCTGTTATAACTGTGCCAAAAATTCGCTATCCATTGACCAAGTCTGTCATGCTTTAATCTACCTGAGGAACTGAAGAAGCCCTTGATTACAGTTTCACCTTTAAAATTGCCTGATCTGGGTATTCATGTCAGAAATGTTTTGTGGAGTTTAAAACACAGCTTACAATTTTTTGTCTTCCTTTAGTACCTGTTTTTTCTGCTCTATCTTTCATTATCCTAAGCTGTATACTATTTTTCACCAATTTACTGCTGCTATTTCTCTTTCTGTTAGCTGAATTTCCAAACATATCCCACTCATAATAACCACAGTTCTGTTATGTTACTAATACTCGTATTGTTCTTTTTTCCTAGTGCCTACACACCTTCATAATTGCTGTTGTGCTCTAAGACATGTCAAAGATAATACAATTTTAACCTGGTGAATTAAAAATTAATTTATTAGAACTGTATTGTTTTGTATTGACAATAAACAATACTGTAGTGACTCTGCAAGACAGTAGATGATTCCTTCTCCTTACACACCCTTCAAGAAAGTGCAAAGTACATTTATTCCCTTCAGCCTCTCAAACAAGAGGATAAATGCCCAGACCTGACCACTCCTCACTGGCCATCACCAGGGGGCTGTGGGGGTGTCCAGGCCCCCAGCCCTGCAGTCCTGGGGGGGATGATGCCCCTCAGAAACCTTGGAGACTTTGGCATGGCCTGAAGGGCTTTCAAGACACTATCTGCTGTTAATGGGTCAAACACTAAATTATATGGTAAGATTCTGCTGTATAGTTTGGCTTTTTTAATTTTTGAAAGCGGGTTTGAAGGAGCACACAATAGCACATTCAATCAAGTTCAGCTACTTTTCAATTGCTATTAAGTACACATCCAGTGTTAACTGGTCTTTTACAGTGTGTTTGTACTGTTTCAGGTTTGGTTGTGTAATTTTGTTTTGTAGATAGAGCACAGGACACCTGCATTCACCTCTATACATTTTTATGTATCTAGATAGGGATTATATTTACACTAGAAAATCCATTTTGTTATAGATTAAGATTTTGAACATAGTAGGATATCTATTTCTCTGGTAATAGGATACTCTGTTTCAGTGGTAATTGATGACTGCATAATGCACAGTTGATAAAAATGGAGATATATATGCAGTAAGAAACAGTGTTTATTACAGAAACAGGAGACTAGAGTTGGAAACATATCATTCTAGCTAGTCCCATCAAAGGGGAGGATTGTCTTATTGAGTGGTTCTCATTCTGTTCTTCATTTAGAGCAATAATTCATATCCAAGTGATGTCATGATGGCAATGGTGTAAGGGCAAAGCATAAATAGTGTCATAGGTAATAGAATTGACACAGTTCCCCTGAAATCTGTTTCATAGACTCATATGTCTTACTTGTAGTTCAATATCTTGGTTTCATTCTGTTTTCTAATTTCCTTAAATTCACCCCTTAACTCCTAATATTTAGTACATACTGAATGGTTTCCTTATTTAATATTTGTATTCCTCCAAGTTTACTCTCTGTCATCATAAAACCTTACAATGATACCATAATTAATGGTATATAACATTTGTTAGAATTAAAATCTGTCCTGTTAATACTGTTAAGGCTCATTCAAGTCTGCCAGATCTTTCTGAACTTAAGTAGACTAAAGGGAGTGAAATTTCTATATGATCTAAACTAACATTTATAAAACTGTTTTGATGCCACTTGTATTACAAGTAGTGGAAAATATAACTACTTCCAAAAAAGAGGACAGTAACCTTTTAAGGTTTGGAGGCTTTTTGGCAGAGTTGATTTATTGGTGGGGGGTTTGTTGGCTTTTTTTTTTTTTTTTTAATGGCTAAAGTAATTGCAATTTCAGCATCTAAGAAAGAGAAGATAATATTCCTGAAATTTCCCGAAGTAGAAGATTCCCAGTCAGGTCACTACATCTTATCTTTATGACACTCTTCTGCATTAGGTGTAAAGTTAAAGCCTATCTCTGAGCAAGTCTATAAAGCTGCGGTTTCTTCATCCATTTCCAGGCCTTTGTGGCTGTTCAGCTAATGTTGTTTAATTTTAAAACTTTTTAGGCAATTAGAAGTCTTGTTGAGGGGGGAATCTAATATATTTGAAATACAGTAGTAATATTTTTGTAATATAAATAGCTTTTTGTACTGAGATAAGCAGGATATGTTGTTTTTCAAACTTTCACCTTTTTAGATGAAAATGAGATTGGAAGGAGGGGGAGATGTTAACAAAAGGGTAGTTGCAGAATGCTTTCCTACCCATCAAGTTAGAGTTCCAGTTTCTGAAAGCCAAGTGTGTTTCAACAATGGCTGTAAAGTTTAGTGGACATTAGTTATTAGATTCTGGCCATGCTTGATTTGCCAAAAATCAATTGTATGTTCAATTACATGTCTGAAATATATGAAAGGTCTTCCCTGTAATGTAACTGCTATAATCACCATGCTAAGGCACAACACCCTAACTGATGCTAGAGGAGCTCAATTTCCTTACCAAAGTTAAGCTTTGGAATTCTGTTCAATGGGATTCATATTTTGATTTCCAGGAAGCAATAGATTTTCTTTGCAAGGTTTAGGTCAGGGTTCAGTTCTTTTACATTGCCTGAGGTACTGAGGTGCTGTCACCATGCTGAAATACTAGCTAAGCAATTGCTTCCTCTGCCAAATAGGTGGTTAGTGTTTGTCTGTACTAAGAAGTGTATCAAGCAAATTTATGTGATGAAATTTGGTGTTTCTGCAAACCATTTGCAAATAACAAGCTCTCATAATCCCTACTGCATGAAACCTTCTATAAGGAGAAGAATATATAGTTATGTGCTGGGAACTTAATGACACAGAGAAAGGATTTCCTGTAGAACAGATGGCACTTGTAGTATTTGCCAAACTGTTCCTCTAAACCAGCATTGTCTGGACCCTAATGCCCTCAGGCAAGGATCTGTCCCAGTTGTGGAGAGGCACCATGCAATCACGACAGATGGCCATGTGTGGAGGCAGCCCAAAGACCATGCACATGTACCAAGGGTAGTTGCTGAGAGCTGAAGCTCACAGTGGAGAATATTCAGTAGCCTTGTGATTACAGTGTCCTACGCTGAACAACATGATGTAAAAAAAATGAAGGCACTGGAGAACTTAAACCAAATGTAAAGAAGAAAGCAATAGTCTCATAGCCCTTCACCCAGGTTCATTCATAGATCAGTAGGTGGCAGAAACCTGCTTCATTAACTTCAGTCAACTTAAAGGGAGTCTAAAATTTAGTCCATTGCTCTTCAGTGAATTGAATGAGTGACAGTAGTAAATACATTTAGAATAATACATTTCCAACTTTCAAAAGCAAACATTTGAGTAACCTAATGGTTGTTACATTATTGTTTAGTGAGGCCTGTGTAAGGTTTTAAATCTGAAGAATATGAAATACAGTTTAAATAGCAAAGACTTCAGATCAAGAGACTGATCAATGCTCCCTCTGTATTAAGAGTATGCTTGCATCAGCTGGAGATACCCCTGAAAAGCGGCAGAAGTCTCACTTGTCTTCAAAAGTTGAGTTTTAATCCAGTTTATGGTTTCATTCCATATCTGCAAAGAGATTTGCTCTTCTATTCAAGCAAGGAAAGCACAGTTTTGAGAGATACATTTGATGACAAAGATTTCAGAGGTGTAAGTAAAAGCACAGCAGAAAGAATATCAAAACAAAGAAGTGACTGAAGTGATCTAATGAGAAGTTTGTAATGGTTTGCAAAGAGAAAAAGACATGAGATGAAAAAATATAATGGAGGGAAATTATGTATTTAGAACATTCCTGTGTTTAAAATGGAAGCCTTGATAGTAGCTGCTCTTAGCATTAGTTTTAAAGTGGGACGGTTACTGTCTTTTCAAAATAAATGTTACAGGAAGCACAACGGCAACTGTCCTTCATTTCTTTTTGACTGTCTTACTGAGCTGGAGTTCAGAAATGCTACTGCTTTCTCACTGAACCATCCCAAGGACTGAGAATCTTCAAATTGTGAAAAGTCTTGAGACTTCGTCTCTTCTACCCTGCCGTGTCCCAGCAGTGAGGATATCGGTAAGGGCTACAGAAGCCCTATTATGCTTTTATTTCAAGCAGGTGAGAATCAAATCTTGTGACTTCAGAGTTGCTTTGGACAATTGTCCCATGGTTTGAATTCTAGCCCATTTTGTGTACAGCTGCAATAGCCCCAATTCAGCTTTTACAGATTCTCCCTTTACCCATCTATATGGCCGCTGAAATCCAGGGTGTTACATCAGTATGAAATCCCTGTGTTGTAAGGAGAATTTGATCATGTGATATTGGTTTTGCAATTATTTATTAATAATGAATATTTACAATTAATTTCATTTGCAGATTTCGTAGTATGTAGATAAAATGATTTTTCTTTACTTAAAAAGCCCTGATACTGCAATGTATCTGCAATGCTATCTGTTCTTTAGCTCTGGTGTTTGCACCTCTGAACTAGACACATAGCTACCAGTGTGTGTATGTGAGAGAAAGTGGAATGTATCTGCAGCTGAAAAAACAAAATGAGGACTTGATCTGGATAGGAATAGGGCTAATACAAAACACTACTGAAAACCTGGAAGTTCTGTTCAAACAAGTGGGTGGATAATGTATTTGATTTACTAGATTCATGTCCGGTGTGTCTGTATGGAGACCTGTGGAAATGTAACAGGGCTGAAATGTCTCTTTCAGGGAGGGAATGGGTAATTGTGTGATGTGTGAAGAAGCAGGAGGAGATGGCTGGGGAGAGGAGCAAACAGGCATCTCATCTTTGGGTTTTTTTCAGATTTGCTCTGTCCTGTGTATAATATAATTTACAGTTGGAGAAGTTATATATATGACACCCTGCCAAGAGAGAATGAGAGATTTGAGGTTGTTTAGCTTCTTAGAGATTTTTGATATGTCATGCCTCATCAGTGGTGCAATCTTCTCCCAAATGATAAAAGTATTACAGGAAACAAGTTTGTGTGCTCATTAGATCTTTCTTGTCAGTTTTCAGCACTGCAAGTTATAATGACCCTGCCAAAGCAAAGTGAAACTGAAACTATAATGCCTGAGGGGAAAAGAGAATTGGAAAAGGAACATCTTATGAGACAGAAATATCTTCCAACAGAGAAGGAAGAACCTACTGACAAGGTGATCTTTTAATTACTACGAGCTAAGAGCAGGTGACAAGGGGATGGAGACAGGCTCTTCTCAATGGGGCCCAGCAACAGAGGAAGGGGCAACAGGCACAAAGTGAAGAGCAGAAAGTTCCGTCTGAACATGAGGAGAAACTTCTCTGCCGTGGGGGTGACAGAGCACTGAAACAGGCTGCCCAGAGAGGCTGTGGAGTCTCCCTCAAAACCCACCTGGACGCAATCCTGGGCAACCTGTTCTATAGGAACCTGCTGCAGCTTCAGAGGTCCCTTCAAAGTCCAACTTTTCTGTGATTCTGCTTATGTATTTATTTTATATATATTTACATACAGACCTTTTTGAAGCCTATGGATCTCACAGAATTACTGTGTCTTTAACATTTTAATCCTAACATAGTAGGAGGCTTTTACAAAGCAGCTTTATCGCAGGACCTTTCAGAAATTCTCATGCCATTTCTCTAAAACAGGATGCAGCTTCCTGGAAAGGAGAGTGAAGACAGGCTGTGTCTAAATTGTATGGTCTGGGTGCTCCATGGGCACCTGTCCACCCAACCACAACAGGGAATGCACCGCAGCTCCCTTCCAGTCTGTGTACCCGGATTTTCCTAGTTCTTACACCTGACTTGGGACTGATTTGAGTCAGAGCATCCACATAAAACCAAGATTAGGAAGGATTTCTGTACTCCAAGTATAGACATAATTATGAGAATGCGAGTTAGGTCTGAGTCAGGAGTACATTTCATTGTTCTATTCACTTGGCCATATACTTGCCACAAACTGCTAGTTTTGCCATGGGGAATTTGTAGTTGTAGGTCTTGACTTCTCATACATTTAAAGTAGTGGTAATTTTACCATTGATAGCAGTAAGATGAAAATCAGATAGATACACATAGGGCAAGATTACATTTAATTATCCACAGCACTCTTTTTATTTTACTTGACAAAATGTTGCCTGTTGAAATCCTTAGGAAAACAAACAAACAAACAAAAAATCCTAGACTTCAAACTACTGACTTAGGTTACAAAACCTTTCAAATTTTAACAGGATACTGGAAAAATCTAAGAAGGAAAACTTTCTCCAAGCATAGCACTCTGTGTGAACAAAACTTCGTATTTGTTTTTGCATAGTTGGAAAAGTGTTTTGCTTACTTTAAGATAACATACATAGTACCTGAGCAGCAAGTGCTGAAGCAACCCTGACTGCTGAAACTAAGAAACCCAAGAAACAAAGTGAAACCACAGAAAGGTAGGGCCTAAAATTTTTAAGATGTGTGTCAAAGACTTTTAAGAAGCTTCCGTGATGATTTAACTTCTCTTTGCAGTTTTTTTTTTTCAATCTTAGAAACTAAGGAAAGTAATACAATATGAAAAAGAAATTCCAGATTCTATAGAACAGGCTTAGTATTATTGTATTGCTTGCATTGATAAAACACTTCAAGCCTATAGATTTTGCTAATTATATTTGTGAAAATTAAGGTAATTATAGACATTATTCAGTTACCTGGACATTAGTATTTGCAGATGTAATATCTACATTTAAAATATTGGAATTAAATATTGACTGAATAATATGCTGTTAACCTGCTTGTAACAATGATAAGCACTTCAGACAGGTAATTTTGTGGACTGTGTTAATAGTACTCAGAGTTCTTAAAAACAAAACCCGTTTTGTGTTCCGTCAGAATACATCTACTTTTGTGTCTTTCTTATGTCAATCTTGAATGAGACTTTAGTATGCTTATACTTCTTTTAGTCTATTTGTTTCTCTTTGTCTTCTTTCCTAATGTCTCTCTTTCACAAAATTCTTTTTCATCTCCCTTGTTCCATACTTTGCCATTTTCTTTCACTACACTTTCTCTATCCCAGAATCTCAGTGCTTTCTTCTGTTTTTCCTGTGATGACTGTTCCCTTTTGTGCATACTTTCTACTCAGCCAGTTTTGTCCTCTACTCTATCCATCTTCTCTAGAACCTTCATCTTCCCTTGCTGTATCCTGAAACATTCTGGCTGAAAGTTGCTGATTGTTGAATCCCACAAATTCCCCCTAATCATCATAGAGACTGGATGAGAATTGTAGTGCTTCTTGTTCACACAGCTCCAGCACAATTACATGGGATATAGCTCTCTGATTTAAAGACTAAAAGCCTTTTAAAGCTGTGAATTCCCTTGGTCTAAAACTGGTCTTTGTAAAAGTGGTGCCTGCTGAAAAAGCATTATTCTTTTTCTTAGGCAAGTAGCTCTTGAACAATCAGGTGTGCTAGGACTACATTTATGCTGACAAACAATTTTTAATGGTTTCAGTGCTCACATTTGTCCTTGAGTCTTGGTTGTCTATCAGCCTCAGTGTGTGTCTATTCTTGCACTCCTATTCTTTTTTGGAACAGATCAGTCAGTTCCTCCAGACAAAACCCTAGAGCGGTTCTGGTGCTGGTCTGTTCCCTATAGGCAGTACAGCCAAGGCAGCACACCCATGTAACATCAGGCCACAGCTCAGAACATGCAGCGTATGTGTTTGGCACCACGTTACGGCAACACCTCTCTCACAGGACATGATATAGCCCAGTGCTATCTTAGGTAGAAAACTACAGACTAAGAATATCTAAAATCCACACTTGCGCCCCATGGGACCCCAGCTGTCCCACTATCAATGCCACCAGTCCACTCTGGAGGTCACTGGTACTCATCAGTGTGAAAGACAAGTTGTGCAGCACATCTTAGTTCTATGATTTTCTGCCTGTAGCAAAATATTTCAGTATTGTATGTCTTATGTAATGCACACAGCATCCTTATGGTTTGAAGAAACATGAAGGACTTATTAGGACAGAACCCCACAGCACGCAAATAGGGTGGAAAAGCCTGGTAACCTCTATTCTAATGAAGATTGTCAGAGCTTCCAGAGTCCCTACTACTAACCCAGGAAGTAGAATCTGAAAGCTCTGGGACAAGGTGTGGAAGTTGTGGGGTTTACAGCCAGAGGTAGTTGACATGTGAGTGTTGCCTGGAATGGCAGAATAGGAGAGCCTGAGTAAATGCCAAATTACTTCAATATGTGCTTGGTGGTGTCCTTGCCACTGCCATAGGGATGAATCAAACAAATGCTAACTTCAAATTTATGGAGTCCTGAAAAATACACTGAATTATGTAAACATCACATTTCATTCTTTCTAAGATTCTTTTCTTTTTTTTTTAGAACTCCAAGTTTATTTCAAATTCATCTGGACTGATACCAAATTTTAATGAACAGTATTTCCTACCAACTGCACATTCTACTGTATTTCAGGCAGTTCTTTTCCTGTACTTTTTCATCTCCACAACACAAATCAAAGGTGGGGAAATGCAGCAATTCCCACCTACTAATGGTGAACTGCAATACGGTACATCTATTGCACAGCCAACTCTCTGTATTGTACTTGGTACTTGTTTAGCTTGATGAAATATCTCAAAGGTCAATGCGTAGTTTCTCAGTAAATTTAGTATTCATTGAAATAGGCCCCAAGTTACCTTCTCGCCTGAAAATGGTGAGAATACACTATATTGTTGATAATATAATGATAATATTATCAGTGGTTTTAGTAATAATGCAAGTCTCTGCAGAAAAATAAATTTCTATTATTCCTGACATTGTTCATCTATTATTCTATTTTAATGAGGATACACTGTGTTACCTGAGTAGGCAGGTGCTGGAGGACTTTTTTAACACAAACCTTTAAAATTGTTTAATTAAGAGATTAATCTGTCATTTTACACATAGCTAATGTATAATGTAATAGAAAAGATACTTATTTTGATGAAAAGCCAATTAATAGACTAATAAATAGACTATAGGAACATCCTTATTTTTGCTTCACTTTTTTTCCTGATAGTTTATTAAAGAACCAGGCAAATTATTTTTTGTCACGACAGTGTGACTATCTGGGCAGCAGATATTCCCCTGGAATTTAGCCTGTATATTGTTATAATTTTATTATACTCATATTTTTTTTTTTAATAACTATAAAATATGTGAGCCCTCTTGTGGCCACAATATCCTCTGTGTATCTTACGAAATCATGAAAAACTGTGTGGGCTGGTGAAGCAAGTTCCTCAAAGTATCTATTTAGTGTAAATTTGTTAAGTTAGTACTTCTAATGTCAGTTCTCTTTAATTTTTTTATAACAATTAAATCCATTTAATTTTTCTTTATGTATTTCTTAATTTATGTTTGTAGCTAAAATGCCCATGTAGTTCTGGTTTTGTAATTACACAAAGAGCACAGAACTCCAAGATTTCTAATAATTTTGTAAATTCTGCATTAATTGCTGTGAAAGATGCTAGTGAATGTAAAATCAGTTTTGTGAAGATCTGTTTTATGATACAGGTTTTTTTACTTTAAAATCTTCATATTTATCAATTATTTCACTCATACAGGACCAAATGTGACCATCAGTTAGAGCTGTCTTTTAGTCATTACTGAACTGGAGCTGAACTCTGTGGTGATTTTGAGATGGAAGAGACTGTATTTCATTGCCACTTATGACTCTTCCCTCATGAATTCAAGGGAGAATACTCCAAGCCGTCCAAACTACCTATTCTTATTTAGGAAATATTCTTACTACATGATTCAATGTTTTTTCATATTTTTGAGGGGCATTTGCTTCCCTTCATTAAAAAGACCTGTTTTTGCAGGTCTTTTACAAAGAAAGGGGAAAAATTTTACAGCTGTTCAAATTAACTCATGAACTGGGCCTTGAGAAATTAGGTAGCAATTTTCATTGATTAGATAAAATATCAGCACTCTGTGGTTAAAGTTACAGTAAATTTACAGACAGGACAGGGATGGTATTTTAAGTTCAAAGTGTGTATTCTACTCCTCACAGATTTTCCCAATGTGTAAGGTCTGTTACTGTACTCATATATTTAATGTAATACAATAATGGCATTTTAATGTATATATGTCCAGTGGATTGCTGAACACTTAACTGATTTTTTTATTCTATTTCTGCTGATCTATAACATTTGCTTAGTTATTTCCCCTGGGGCCTCATAACGATACAAAAAATGTACATTTTGCTGTAATTGGTTATTTTAAAGTTGTTTTGGAAAGTATTGGTTGTGATGCCTTAACCTTCTTCTGTACGACAGTGTTTATTCTGCAAAAGTGTTTATTTATTATATATATATATATATATATATATATGTTAAAGACATACAAACTATCAAGACATCTATTTGTATTTTTCTGGGTTATTCTGGTATTTTATTTTTGTTTTCTGGTATTTTTATTTGGTCATGTTTTATGGAATCAGATTAAAAGCTGGAGTGTATTTGTTAATTCTTGCTCTGTTACTCTGAATCTACTTTTTTCTTTGAAAAT
Organism: Anabacerthia variegaticeps; assembly: GCA_035583185.1. Taxonomy (NCBI): domain Eukaryota; kingdom Metazoa; phylum Chordata; class Aves; order Passeriformes; family Furnariidae; genus Anabacerthia; species Anabacerthia variegaticeps. Next base: position 17,575,091 of record JAWWEW010000078.1, read on the forward strand.
GTAACATATATTAATACATAAAAAGAGATGCCATATTAATAAATGTGCCTGGTATTCATTGTTACAGTGCATTTTTATCATTACATCCTCAGTATAAATTGTCAGGGAACTCTTCACAAAGGGTCTGTGGAATGAACAGAACTTAAGACTTCTGGTACCTGATACCCTATAGAAACTACACACATGGGAAAAATGTAGGAGTCTGTAGAAAATATGCCAAAGAAGAGACAAAGATTAGTGAATTTAGTGAGGAGGGAAAAGCCAAACCTCACACTCATTGATGGTGAAATCAGGTAAGTTTCTCATTTTCAAGAATTGAATTAATGTAAATATTACTTGGGCAGAACAATGCATAATAACTCATAGAATTGTTATGAATGGATTTCTTTATTATGCACTGATGTATTTCAATAACAGGAATTCAGCTGCAGAATTTTTTGACCAGCCTTCAGTGTTATTTTAAATGGAAACATCTCCTCCAATTAGCCACTGCTGGCAAAAGTGCTCTGAACGTGAATTCAACTGAATAACAGTCATATGTGATAGGCTGAGGCCACCCAGACCTAAGATGCTGCATCTATATTTAAGAATCTCTTATATTTACAATTCTCAAGAGAATATCAATCAAATGTCTATTTCTTTAGGGACATTTTGATATTTTGGGAATTCCATTTCAGTATGTTTTTAATTATGTATTGTAATTCTTAAGAATTACAATGGGCTAATGCAGGTTAATTTAATGTGAAAATCTTTTCCATCTGCATGTGATTAAGGATGAGATGTTTCTTGGGAAAAAACTGCAATGCCAGTTATTAGGCATTTAAATGTACATCTCTCAGTGAGACAGCAAGTAAAGACAAGGCAACTGGATTATTTTATTTAATCCTTCAATTCTATCATAAGAAACCTTTCTAATACAAGACATATGGCACATATGAGAGCAAAAATTATGACATCTTAAGTCCAAGAAAGGCAGATTGTCAAAGCTGGATATTCTCAGCTGTGTGCAGTACAATCTTGTGTCAGTAATTCGTGCATAAAAATAACAAAGAAATTGTGCCTTGGCTGGGTAAACAGGACATCCTTTCGCAATATACGAGTAAAACATAGAATCACAGAATGGTTTGTGTTGTAAGAGACCTTAAAAATCATCTCGCTCCAACCACCCTTTCATGGGCAGGAACACCTTCCACCAGACCAAGTTGCTCAAAGCCCCACCAACCTGGACTTGAGCGCTTCCAGGGATGGGACATTCACAGATTCACTGGGGAACCTGTTCCAGTGCCTTACCACCTTCCAAGTAAAGAATTTCTTGCCAATACCTAATCTACATCACCTCTCTTCTAGTTTAAAACAATTCCTTCCTTTTCCTATTAGTAGCTGCCTGTGTAAATGTCACTCTCCCTCTTTTTTTTAGAAGCTCCCTCTATGTACTTGAAAGGTCACAATGAGTTCTCCTCGGAGCCTTCTCTTCTCCAGGCTGAACAACCCTGACTTTGTCAGCCAGTCTTCACAGAAGAGTTGCTCCAGCCCTCTGGTCATCTTTGTGGTCTTCCTCTGGACCTGCTCTAACAGGTCCATGTGTTTCTCATGCTGAGGACTCCAGACCTGGATGCAGTACTCCAGGTGGGGCTTCACAATGAGCCATAATGATACCTCTTTCGGCCAGTTTGTGAATTCAGACTTGGACTGTAGGTTGCCACCTGATAAAAGGTAGAGAGATCAGGAACTCTGAGGTTTGGTGTGTAAGGTTTAGCTCTGTCGGCTACTCACATTTCAAGTCCTAACACAGTAGAGTTAGAGGGTTTAGGGGTTAGACCCACCCCTAAAAAGCCATCTGTCCTTCCCCTTTGGAGGTGAGTATGGGGCAGCAGGCCAGAGTGAAATTACAGTCCTTCTTTTTTTCCAGGGATGTTAAATATATGATGATATATTGTAGTCTAGATGCAGGACTAGCAAAGTCTGCTTACTCTGTGAAACAGGGCAGAGGACTCCATAGTGACTGAGTCCTTTGGAATTTTGTTTGGCTGCTCTAGAGTTCAGAAAGTTCTTCAGTCAATCCTTTGGGTAGTCATGAGTTAGCACAACTTCATATTGTCCCTGTCTCTGTTCAGTTAGACATACACTACACTGGGCTTAAAGATTCTTGAGTAAGAAATGTGCCTTATTCATGTCATAAAAATTGCCAGTCAGAAATATAGGTGCATGTAGGTATAGATATATATGATATAGATAAAGATATAAATTACATAGACACATATATAGATAAACATATATACAGAAAAATGCCTCTCTGTATAAATTTTTCTGGAATAAAATATGTAAACAGATGCATATGCAGGCAAATTTTAAATTCCTCATGTTCTATCCAGCAAAAAGACATATATGAAAAATTCATATTCTCATAACTCAGTGGAAGTATTTATGCTTATTTTAATGACTAATGGCCTAGAACTATCCCCCAAGAAATAAGGCCATATAAAGTTTGATTAAATGCTTATAGTTTGAATATCTCTCAGGTGGTTTTCTTCAAGCATTCAGCTAAGTTACTAAGCTACATTATGAAGCTAAGCATGAGAATTTATCATATATGTCTCATTTCTGTATTTGATAGTGTTTTAGTGTTTCTTGAAGAACAATTTTAACTTTCTATCTTTTTCCTAAATTTCAGATGAACTTAACTGTAACTTGGCTTTTTTGTTATTTAGTAGTTACAATAAATTCACAGTTCAGCTATGCAAAGGAGTATATTGAAAATTGTGACTCTACCTAAAACTCCTCCAACACATGGTAATGTTTTGGCTTCTGCATGAGCTTGATATCATTCTCATAAATAGTTGATTAGGTTGTGGAGTGCAAAGTCTGCATGCATAATTGAAACTATACAGAAATAATTGATCTAATTACCAGTGCTATATAATATAATTTCAGTTATAGGCCTGTACCACTGGCTCATGTCTGCCCTACGGTCTCCCCTTAAAGAGGATATGGGATATTCTGAAGGAATGCTTGATATTCTCAATGACTCTTCTGGCCCACAAAGTCTCTTCTTAGCTGCTGACAAATTGTGTTGAATATTCTGTAGTAACCAACCTCATCCTTACTTCCATAGCCAAGTAGATTATTGGAAGGCATGCAGTCTATTTAGACTTGTGAATTTTCTGGTTTGTACTCCTACACCCTCTCATTATGGATAATGGAATGAACAATACACAAAAGGTACTAAGAAAAATGAACAATTTTTAAAGAAGAGAAAACCCTATCTTCCACCTATCTCTCACCTCTTCCCAAGTCTGAGTATTGGCTTATCTACCATATATCATAAGGTAAACTTGAAAAATGCTTTGCCTTTCCTCTCTCATAGAATTATTGCCGCAGGTTTTCTGTGAAGATTTTGAAAATTTGGCTATCATGGTACCTATGGTCAGAACTCTAGTGCTCTAAGTGGTTTCTTTACAAAATGTCTCCTTTCTACCCATGCTGATGTCTTGATATGTGATGCTGCCAGACTCCTTATTCCATCTTGACTGCATGAGCTTTCTTTTGGTATATGGAATTTTAGGTGGTGCACTGCTTGGAGTCACAAACCAGATGAATGTATAAATAAGCACAGACCAAAAGAAGGGAGTTATCAGAAACTGTCTTCAGATTCATTTCTTTCATGTACGTATGCAGGTCCCTGTGGTTCCATCTGCCCTCCTACCTCACCTCCTCCATCCTCTGAAGACTTTTCAACTGTAGAAGTCCAAGCAGAATGTTCTTTTCCAGAGCTTACAGTAAGCATGAACCAAAGATGAAGAAGAGGCTTCTCTACATTCCCAGTCTCAAATTCATGGATTTGTATACCTATAGTAACTCTATCCTAACAGCAGCAATAAATAAGTATCAGATGGAAAATAGAGGTTATTGAAATAAGATTTTTAAACTATTAAGCACAGTAAGTAGTCCAAAACCTGGCAAGGATTTGCTCTTCCAATAATAGAAGATATAGAAACTCCAACCATTTACTTCAAATCCTCTGATCAGGTGTTCAGGGAGAAAAACTCTGGAAAGTTCCAAACTGAAAATGGCATGTTTAGCCTTTCTAAGGAAATATACAGAGAACCCTCCTTGTCCAGTTTCAGAAAGGAATGTCTACATAGTACAAATGCACTTGATTTTAAAATTATGAGTTTTATGTCTAGAATTACAAGCTAGAAATTCTCTTAAAGATCCTGAAGCCCTCCTAACTAACGTAAACATAAAGAAATGCTTCAGGTATATGATTCCTATTTAAAATATCATTGATTGATTTTATTGCTACTGTCAACTTATGGAAATATTATTGACATCAGTTCATAAATTTTCACGTAGTAAAATTAATGTGAATTTATTTGCTAAATGTCATCACTTTGATGACACTGGCAAACAGCATAGAAGTGAGAGCAGTTTCAGTGCTCCATGTCAAAGCACCAATGAAATCATCTCTTGGTTGTATTCAGACACCTGTGGATAAATTCAGTGAATTGTGTATACTGAGGTAGAATTAGTTGCAGTAAATCTGAGCTGAGTTCACTGTTTAGAATTTTTTTTTCAGGTTGGGAAATTGTTTTTTAAACAAGAAAATGACACAATGCTTTGATGCATTGGGTTTTTTCTGTGAATAAGTTTGCTGACATTTAATGAAATAAGTAATTACTTAAGAAAATACACAAAAAACCAGAGGCTTAGGAATGTATAATAATCTAAATCAAGTACATTTTAAGAAGTTAACTGTTTCTTTTATCTGTTCTTGAAGTTCCTGAACTTAGGTTTCAAATGTTGCATCACTTCCCCCAATTGTCTACATCTGCATACAAGTTTATTAATACAAGAGAATTTATAGTAGAGATAATTGTCACTTTATCAGCTTCAATATAGTTTCTTTATTTCCATACAAATACGCTCTTGTTTAAAGTGCAAGATGGAGAATGTTAAACCTTTTTAAAGGTAATAGAGAAAGTCATATTCTAGTTTAACATCTTGCTAAACAAAATACTTCATAAATTCTTTGAAAACATATTAAACCTCTTTATATTAAATCAGTTCCAGCTCAAGCACCTGCCCTCACCTTACCTGTATCCTTTTCTTTTTTCAAATAGAACTTTTTCAATTCTTTGCTACTTTTGTAAAGTATTTACAAGTATAAGCTGTAAGCACAGCCTTGGTGGCCACACCTAAAGCTCTGCTGCAGAGGAGGCTCTTTTGGGACTCCATGGAGTGACTCCTTGGTGATGCACATGAAGACAAAAAGCACCATACACCTGAGTGGGTAGGGAATGACAATAATACACAATATAGGCAGGGATAATTAAAAGAGGTATCGACTGTAAAGCGTCAGACAGGCAGTTGCACAGACTGCCCCAAAGTTTCTTACCTCCCTGCCCTCTCAAAGTGGACTTCGAGTTGGGGAAGACGTGAGGTCTTCCCTGCTCCTGGGAATAACTGAACGTGTTGATTAATTGCTCTTTTAAAGTAAAACGGTGAGTTGGTGTGAAGGTATCGTGGGAGCCATGGACAGCGCAAGGAAGGAGACACCCGTGGCTGCGACCCGCCTTCAATCAATCCCCTTTCCATCCCCCGCCGCCACACTCCAGGTCGCAGCCCCCGCGCACCCCTCGCCACCGCTCAGCACCGCTCCGCGCCCCCTCGAACCCCGGCGACACCGCAGCGACAGCGCCAGGGCGGGCAGCAGTGCCTCTTGAGCAGTGCCTCACCACAGACCTGCTGGTACCCGCAGGAAGCTTGGGAAATCACTTTTGGTTTTGCCAGCTTCTAAATATGGCCCCGAACACCTCTTGCCGATATTTAAAACAGTATTATTGACAGCAGTGTTCTATTTTCAAATGCTTGGCACCATCTACCCAGATGTGCACTTCAGCGTCCTCATACCTAAGTGCCCTCTCATGTGGATTGGATTGAGAGTTTTGTCTGAGGTTTTTTGCGTTTTTGGCGGTTTTTTACTTTAGTCCCATTTTAATGTGCAAACAGAGATGAATATTGAGAATACACACATTGCAGCATTAAAAAAATATGCATATAGTAACTAGGAGTCAATAATGTAGGAAATACTAAAAATCTGCACCTCGAGGCACCTCTCAACAACTGAAGGAACCCGCCCAGGGCCCAGGATCCTTCAATGTTCTAATGATGTGAAAGAGCTCTACTGAGTTCAGTCATGCCTTTACAGGATAATTCATAAGAGCAGCTGTAAAGTCATCCTATCCAGGTCCACTGCCTGGTAGTTGGAATTGTAATTAGCACCGTAATTATGGACAGAAAACCCAAAACACTTGTAAACTATATTTCGCTTAAACTTAAACCTGTCGTTACAAAATGATGCTGCATGGAGATCCACCTTTAGGGATAGCAAAAGGAAGTGTGCAACACTGGAAGGTGAAGTTTTTCCACAATATTTACTCTTTCCCTTGTTTAAAGATGATAAAACTGAACACCTACAAACATCTATGCTTTCCATTGTATAACAACAATGTATAATCAACAATGCTGTTGATTTTTATGTACTCAGGGAGAGTTTTCTCACAGTCTGGTGTTTGCATCTATTGACTTTGTAATCTGTAGACAGACTCTTAATGAGCAGAAAAGACAAGAATCTCTGAGATAAAGCCTTGGAATAACAGTGAGCCTTTACAGCTTGTCAGTAAGAGAAAGTTCAAACATAAATATCTGATTTACAGAAGTAACACAACTTATTTTGATAGATTACATTGTTTCTGTTTCAAATTACTCTGTCAATCGAGGAGGAAGAGGTTAAGAGGTCATATTTAAAGAAAAAAAAACCCTTGAAAGGGCTCTTTCAAGGGATTTTTCATAAATTTCAGCCCCATATTTAATTGCTTATTTGTGATGGTGCATAAGCTCTATATTGTCTGTCAAATAACGCTAATTTTGTGAAATGTTGCTTTACAAATCGCCTCAAATAGACAGGGACAGGATCAACTCCCCTACACGTGGACTGAAGTGTAGTGATTTGCCCCACACAGTAGTTCCTGACAGGTCTTTGTCACATCTTCATTTCAAGTTTGATCTTTTTTCCCCTCTTGGGTGAGGTTTTGTTGTTGTGTAGAGGTGTTTCACTTGAGATTAGAGGATGCAGAAAATAACATGGGCTATTTAAGTAGGACTGAGGTCAAGGCTGAGAGTCTTCTATACAGAAAACTTTTTAAACGGTGATTACCCAGTCAGAGACGCGGAAGGAGAAAATTTAGGGTACAAAATGTTGAGGCAAAAATCCATTGGCCGCAGTGATGCTTAACTTCACCCTAGAGTATCAACACAATCCCCTGAGTGAAAACTAAGCCTTTTGTCTCTCCCACGCCCTTTCCGTGTAGCCGCCCCCGCGGAGCCGGCGGGAGGCACTCCGCACCCGCGGGCATCCCGCCGCCCTCCCTGCCGCCACCGGGCTGAGCTGCGCTCTGTGGGGATGCGGAAAGCTCCCGGTGAGCCCCCGGCCGCCCACACGTGCCACACCGCCCTTCTGGGAGCTTGAGCCAGGCGGGGCGCAGGAAGGACACCAGCGGCGTGGGGAGTGCCGGGGGGACACGCCGTTCCTGACAGCTCCTGCTCCAGGCAGAGGCATTCGTGGGCCCGTGGGAGGTTTTGCCCGGAGAGGAGGCGCTGGAGGCCGTGGCGGGTCCCTCGTCCGCCCCGTCCGGCGCAGCGCCGGGAGGCGGGGGCGGCTGTGGCGGCGACGTGCCGCGGCTCGACGGGGATGTGTTTTATCGGCAGCGTGTGACACGCGGGGTGGTGGAGCATCCTTGCCGCGCGTGGGGCAGCAGAGCCCTGCGAGGAGCGGCTGCTTGGCCCTGGAGCACGGCGCTGCCGGCCCTGCCCGCCGTGTCTCCGCTTTTCCAAGAACTCGATTCACCGGCAGCCGGCAACAGGAATAAATTACAAAGCCGCACTTAATGTTAGTGACTCTTTAAATGGAATTTTTCATTCAAACTTTGTCATTAAAATAGAAAGGCCTTTTGGCTGTGACCATACAGGCATAATAAATTGTATATGTTTGCGATACTGAATGAATCTTGCCCATATGCTTCACTGCAAGGCTACATGAATGAAGCATTTACCAAATCAGGCCCACCACATTAAACAGAAAAACAATCTTTATTCATGGTAACTTATCAGTTTCAATTAATCAACCTCAACAATAGAAATTCTGATGTGTTCAAGCAACTTGAAAGCAATAGGTCATCTCCAGGGCAGCCATGTTGTGTCTTTGTGCCTATGGCTTCAAACAAAGCAACATCTCCAGTAAATGTACATCCCCACACACAGATGTGTGACTATATCTGTATAAACATCCAGGCGCGCTGAAGGCCCTGGTGTACACGTAAGACTGTACGTCGAAGTGTTTAGCTTTTTGTCATACAAAAAGTAATTGTTTTCCAGTATTTTTTTCTGGAGCTCCACAAGTTTAAACAAAAGAAAAGAAATTTCCATTGGATGACCATCCTTTCAGTTTCTCTGCTGCTATGTGAATAGCATTGTGCAAACCATTCCAATGGTATTGAAAAGGGGTAACCATTGGTTTGATTTGGTTACACGGTTTCGTAAAGAGCTCCCTCCCACTGCCTTAGGGTCTGTGAAAGGTCCGTGACCTGTTTAGAACTGCCAAGTGAAATGTCATGTCGCCCCTCCCAAATGGGAGTATCTGCATTCATTTGATCAGTATAAAAAATGATTGGGGATGGCGAGATCAGGGCTTTTGAATTGCAATTTATAGCAGTTTACAAAAATGCACATTGTTGGAAAAGAAAACATGGAAGTGTTTCTTTCTAAATTGCATTACCTGTGAAATGTCATTAGTCTTTTTAGGATATTGCATCCTATTTTTTATGATCTCAGAGAGAGACTTAAGCGAAGAAGTTGAGTGTTTGCTTGAGATACGAAGGCATAGTGTACTATCTACAGCACCTGCTAAGTTTTGCCATCAGCTGCTGGAGGAAATGTTTCCCCATTCCTCTCCAGGTTGTGTCCATAATTCTGCTGTAATCCCTTGGTGGTACCGTGTGTTTCATGAGATCTTGTCATTTTAGTGCTATGACACGAGGCTGCTGCTTTCTGGGAGGGTAGTTTGTTCATGTCCAGGACTCAGCATCCTCCAGCCTCCTGCCGAGCGCTTTGACCACCACAGCCTTGTCCGGAGACGGCTCCGCCGAACGCTCTATTTGGTTCTCCTTCGATTGCCCTTCGCCGCTGCGCACCTGAATAAAATAAAAACCAAACCAAACAAACAGCAACGAAACATGAGGGAGCAGTTACATCGATTTTAAACTATCCCCTCTTGAAAGCGTGGTGTCTCAAACGCAATATACCCCGGGGCGCTGTGCCTGCCCTTCATCCGCCCAGCCCGGCTGTCGGGGGTGCGAGGGGCGCGGGTCCGGGCGAGCGCCGTGGCCCAAGGCTGGGCACCGGGCCTTCCCTTCCCCGCTCCGTGCCTGCCGCAGGTTCCGCACCCTCAGCACTGCTTTGGGAATGTCAGCGCTGCCGGTCACCAGTGGCACAGACGGGACAAGACGGGGGGCAGCGGTCTCCTGCCTGCGGCCGCCACTGGGCTGCTCTGCGAGTGGTGCGGGACAGAGAGAGGCGCTGGGGAGGGAAGAGCGGAGGGGCATGGGTATGTGAGAGGCCAAAGCAAAGTGTGGGGGTGCCCTGGGTCTGCCCGGGATGGCGGGCGCCCTTGACTGGGCTCGAGTCTGTCCCCGAGGGCGAGGGCAGGCAGGGATGCTGATGGCGGGGCCCGCAGACAGGGCGAGCAGCCGGGAGTCTGCTCCTTCTTCTGCAGGTGCTGGGTCGAAGAGTGAAGCTCCCCTTCATCCCGTCTCTCCCTCACCTCGCAGGTGCCCTGCTGCCAGCAGCTCCAGGTGAATAAAACGCTCTGCTCTCCGGGCCAGCTCACCGCGGCCTGGACCAGCGGCCGGGTCCCCCTGCGACTCACTTCCCTCTTCTGGACCGTGTGTTTAGGAGCTAAATGTTGCTCACCTAAAGATAAAACCTCAGTAAAACATGTCCCCGCCTCACTGAGGGCCTCCGGAGCGGCACCGCCGGGGCGCCATGTGGCCGTGAGGAGCCCGGGCAGGCCCTCGCAGTGCTGAGAGGGTAGTGTGTCCCCGTGTTTCCTTGGGCCCCGGGACGAGGGGAGCTGAGCTGTTGTCGCCAGTGCCGGGCAAAAGTTTGACGTCAGGCTCCACAGCCAAGGAAGTGGTCATGGCACCAAGCTTGCCAAAGTTCGGGAAGATTTGGACAATGCTTTCAAGGCACATGATCTGATTTTTGGGGTTGCCCTGTCCGGAGACAGGAGTTGTGCTCCTACGATCTTTGTGGGTCCCTTCCAATTCGGGATTTTCTATGGTTCTATGACCATGTTCACAGGGTTCAGCGGAGATGCTCTTTATAGCTGTGGCCCAAGGCTGAAACGTTAAAATGGGGCAGATAAATTATTAGGAGTAAAAGCCTTGAACGGCTTAATTGGGGAAAGCAGTCCTGGTTCTAACCAATGTCCGTACAATTGCACACTGCAGTCCACCATTATTCGAGCTTCATCTACTATGCACTATATACCACCGTCTCCAAAGGATTGTTGCCCTAGAAACTTGTTTTAAATCTCCAGCTATATATCAACACCTTGTTTTAGCAGTCCTTGGCTGAATTACAGTTACACAGTTTGGCGCTTCTTTCAAATTTCCTCCCATCAGTTTGGCCAAAGAAAGGAATTTTTCTCCTTTAGAAATGAATTGGCTTAATTAGTAAGTAGATTAATGGCAATTGCTGGTGAGTTGGTTTCCAGCAGAGTTTCACCAGAGAGGGTTAATCGGAGTCAGGTCTGGAATCTTTCCCAGAACTGGCTGCCAGCCATTTCCGTCAACCAATCAACCCTGTAAACAAACGCGCCATCCGCTGAAATAGAGTTTATTTCTTACTGTCACCCCTCTGGAGTCATTTCCCCAAACAGTCGCCACCTCGCCGTGGATTTGAAATGGATCGGCCCTGAACTCGCGTCTACTAATTTCCAGCTATTTTCCCAAATACTTTGAAACGTTTCCCTGGCTAGAATAGATTTTTTGGGCGCATCGGCATTCAATAAACTAGTAAGCTGCTTTCAGCGGTCTCCGGCTGAGATTTTTCCCTTCTAAGAAACTTATAATTCGAAGCAAAACAAATTATTGCAACAGGACGATCCAAAACACTTTTCCAAAGCCACTGCCTCAAACATGAGGCAAGCAAGAAAAACATCAGCATAGACTTTGACATCTTTTTCAGCCTTTCCACTTATCTTTTTTCTATACCGATACAACGCATTCATACTTCGACTTGCAGCTGCATTAGTCTTGCAAAAAAAAAAAAAAATCCCTGCTGAGAAATGCATATAATAGGAAAAACAGATCGGCTGGACAGCAGAGTAATTAATGCCAGAAAGGGCTGAGGCCGGTTTCATAGTTTGTCTTTTGAGGATATCAAGACGAGACCTGGTGAAAAATGACGCATGCTTTAACATTTCAGAAAGCTGGCAACTAGCAGCGCTTCCCCCCTCCACCCCTCCTTTTTTTTAACTTTATGCCTCTGAACAAAGGGGTCGGCAGAACTAGCTAGGTTGTAATGAGTTCTGTGTCCCTAGCACATTAAGTGCATCATGGAAACATATTGTATCGAAATAGTTTGGAGGAGAATACTGGGGATGAAAGAGAAAGGGTGCTTTGATCAGCTCCCTGGGGTCCTGAGTGCGCGCAGACCGACTTGCAAGGACTTATTCAGCTCCAGCGAGACACACTTACAACGCCATTCAAAGAAATTTGCATATCTGTAATTTATCACATTTGTCCTCAACATTTTTGCAAGGTAAATAAAAGTTGGCTGAATAAAAAATATCAATCATCACAGACCGAGGGAGAGAAGGGAGCGGGAGCAAGGCTAAGTGTTTGTTTAACCAGGCTCCGTTTGGAAAACTTTTGCTGATCGCGGGGTAAAACCCATCCCAGAGCGTTTAGCAGTTTATTTCAACTCGGCAACTGCTCTTGTGTCCGTGGCCGGAGCTCTGCGCCCCGGCTCAGCCCAGCACGGCGTGGCTCAGATGGAACTGGACCCGCAGGGCCCGGAGCTCCGGCATTCCGTGCCCCCTTTCCCCCCCGCGCAGCACCGCGCAGCGCCCCGGTCCCTCGGACCGCGCTCTGGCTCCGCAGGCCCCCGCAGAAAGGGCTCTCAAAGCCCAAGGGGAGAAGGGAAGCGGGGGATGCAGAAATATAACGTCGGACAGGGCCCCCACAAGGGTCGTGTTCAGCCTAAACCGGCGGCGACCGCACCGCCACCGGCATCTTCAACTTGACCTTGGCGAGGGCTCCGCGCCTTCGCCTCATCTGTCACCCGCGCCCGGTGACAGTGATGCATTTCGCGCATTGTCAGGGCAGGGCACGGGAAAGCCGTCGGGGACGGGACGGGACGGGCTGGCGGCGGAGCGGGTGCGGTGTGTCCGGGTGGTGGCGAGGAACAAAAGTTATAGCGAGACGTCTGTGAGGCTAATTCCGTGAAAGAGGAGTCCCGGTCCCCCCCGCGGGAAGGTCAGTGTCGCGGGCTGCGCTGCACCGAGGGGGGGCCGCAGTGCTCCGCGCATCCCTGGCCCCGCCGACCGCGGTCCCCACGCTGCCGGGCACGGTCGGTGCAAACAGGTCCCAAAGGCTCCGTGTTTTCCCCCCTTCCCCAAAACTCTGTCATCTCAAGCCCACCAGCGGCGGTCAGGAGCCAGAAAGGTTCTGGGAGTCGCGCAGAGACCGCAGGGGCGTTCCCCACTCGCCCCAGCGCCCCTAGGGCCACTTCTCCCTCCACCGGGGAGGGACAGTTTCCCGTGGTCTCGCCCGAGTGGGGGTCGGCACCGTCGAAGGTGCCCGGCCCAGCCCGAGGGTATCCTCGCCCGCCATCCGCTGGGAAGCCGTCCATGCAGGTCCGAGCCGTGGCTCCCACCCGGGACATTGTTCTCCACGGGGCCGAAACGCGGGCGACTCGGCCGATGAGCGGCCGCCCTGAACCAACCCCGGCCCCCCGTGAACTTGGAGGCCGGGGCAGCCGTCGGGGCTTTCCCCGCATACATTTCCCAGAACGGGAAACGGCTTTCGTTCTCCTGACGGAGACGCCCAGGAATCCCCTCCGTCCGGCCCTCTCACCACGCTCCGCCGCAGCAGAGGGCTCGGGGCCCCGTCGGGGCGCGGGGCGGGAGCGGTGGCACGGTCCCATCCGTGCGACCCCGCCGGGCTGCCTGTCCTTGGGGAGCGGACAGCCCTCGCACGGCAGAGCCGGAGGCTCGTGCCGCGCCATTCCACCTGGGAATCCAGGGGCGGCAAGGATCTGGGGGACCAGGACGGCCGTGTTTTTTTCGGGCGGGGCAGGGCAGGGCCAGGCAGAGCGACCCGAACCTGTCTGCACCCCGGCGGCGCCCCGCGGGGTGCCCAGAGCGGCGCTGCCGCGGCGCGGCCGGGCCTCCCCTGCCTTCTCCAAGCCGCTCGGCGTTACAGGTTGCGCGGAGCAGGTGCACGGGGAAAGCGGGGGTCCGCGCCGGGCCGGGGCGGTAGGCGGAGACTGGGGGTGCCGGGACCGAGGCAGGCAGGGGGCGGGCGCTCCCGCGGGGCCCCCCGGGGGCCGGCTCCGGGCCGCCCGGTCAGGCACTGCGCCCGCAGACGGAGAGACGAGCGCTGCCTTCAGAGCCGGCGCCGCCGCCCCAGGGGCCGCCCGGGGGGAGCCCCGCTCCTCTCGGCGTGCCCGCTGCCAGACAGGGCCCCGCGACGCGACGCGGCGGATCCTCGTGGGGCCCCCTCCGGGGCCTCCCCCGGGGCGGCCGCCGCTCAAGGGCGGCACCGCCCTCGCCCGCGGGGGCGCCCGGCAGCCGGGCCCCCTCTTGGAGACCTCCATGCGCAACGCGGACCGGCGGGCGGGAGAGCCCCGCCGCCGCCGCCCGCTGTCGCTCGCCGGGGCCCCGACGGCGGCGGGTCTTCACCGGGGGCTGCGGCTGGGAGCCTCCTCCGGCCCTGGGCTGCCCCGCCCGCCCCCTCCCGCGTGCGGCGGCGGCGCGGGGAGCGGCGGGGAGCGGCGGGGC
>JAWWEW010000078.1:17595350-17614011 GCA_035583185.1 Anabacerthia variegaticeps
CCCGCGGGGGGGGGGGGGGCCGGCCCCGCCGGGGGGGGGCGGGCCCCGAGGGTGCCCCCGCCCAGCACAGCCCAGCCCAGCCCCAAAGGTGCCCCAGCCCAGCCCAGCCCCGACGGTGCCCTCGGCCAGCACAGCCCAGCCCAGCCCAGCCCCGACGATGCCCCCGCTAAGCCCAGCCCAGCCCAGCTCAGCCCAGCCCCGAGGGTGCCCCCGCCCAGACCAGTCCAGCACAGCCCCGACGGTGCCCCCGCCCAGCCCCGACGGTGCCCCCAGCTCCGCCCGGCCCCGCCGCAGCCCCTCGGACCGCCGCTCCCCGCACGTCGGGCTAGAGCAGCTGCGGTGCGCCTCGGAACCTCTCCTCCGGAACCGCCTAGCCGAAACACGCGCCTTGGCGGGGACGGGCACGGCCTCCCTCCCGGCACCGGGAGGCGCCACCCCCGCGCATCTCACCCCCAGCGCATCTCACCCCCAGCGTTCTCCCCGCTCCCCCGGGACCGTCAGGCCCCGCCGCCTGCAGAGCCGCTGTCGGAGCGGGCACAGGGCGGATCGATGGCGTGGGGTTTTTAGCGGCGTTCGAACTGAAGGCAATTCTATCGTAACATCAAAATACATCACGTCAGCTCTTGCGCCCGGCTATGCATCGATTTTGACCTCATCGGGCCCTGTTGCGTTTTTCCTTTTCTCGCTCCCATTGCCCTCTCCGGACGAGCTTGCTCGGCGGAGGCTCTGTTAATAATTCCCTAACTGACTCTCACTGATTAAAGCTTTAAAAATTCTCACTGGGGTGAAATGGATTACTCGGGAGATTAGGAGAGGATTATCTCTGTCATTAGCGCTGCAATAGTTTGTCCGGCAGAGTCTGTCGAGGTTTATCGAAAGTGACTTTCCAGTGTGCCATCAGCGCGGGCAGAGATCAAACTCCGAGTGGAAACGTACCCGGCTCTATCAGCAGAGCAAGACAGGGCCAGCTCCGGGAAAGTAATAAATGACTCGACTTCAAAGCCGCTGACATCGCCGTGATAACGGTGGGGAAACGCGAGTAACGGGACGGAACAAAGACCTTTGCAAGCACAACTTCTTGGAAAGTCCCGCTTGCAGACACACCACGCGAAAAAACAAGGGAAGGCGGAGACTTCTGTGCGAAGCTAGGAACGAGCCCACGCGTGGCCAGGGGACCGCTGCCACCCGACCCGGAACGGGGAAACTGAGGCAGTCTCCCCACCGAGGGACGATGCAACAGTAATGCGGCTCCCCCTTCACGTCCAGCCGGCGAGCGGGACAGGGGACTTCGGCAGAGTGCGTCCGGACTCCTGTTTCTATTCACTCCGCCTGCCGTCCCTCAATCTCGCACCATGCACCTCTGTCAATAGCCAGGTTTCTGGATGCCCATCGCCGCAGTGCTGAAAGATCCACCTTGGAGAGCAAACAGAGCTTCAGCACCGCATGGAGCAGCGATGCTTTCCCTTCCCCGCCCCGCGCTTCCCGAGGGGCCGCGCTGTCCCTTACACCGCGAGCATCCCTGTCCCTCCTTTGCGCTTCCAGCGCTGCCAGAGTAAATGCTTGGCGACCTCATGGCAGCCTGGCGTGAGGCGCTGCTGGCAGGCAGGGACCTGCAGTGCCCAGCCCTTGAGGCTGCTATGGGGATTGGAAGGGCCGGGTAGTCTGGACAGGCCAAGACCACCGCTGCATCCCCACAGCCGCCAGGAGCCGCCAGCTCGTTCACAGCCGGTCCCACAGAAGCGCTGCGCAGCCCAGGTGCGGTCCCCGCGCCCCTGTCTCATGTCACCGCCAGCAGCCCGGCCCCAGGCCTGTGCAGACTCGAGGAGCAGGGGCTCTGCTCGTGGTCCCTCTTGTCTCGCTGGGACACACCTGAACGTGAGACCGGTCCTTCTGCACCTTGGCCCCGCCTGCGGAGGGAGAATCTCCTTCTCTAAAAGCAAATGGGCCAGCTCCTTCCCTCCCTGCCTAGCATGAGTGCAGCCGGGGAATGAACACTACAGGTGGAGCACCACAGCTGGAAGCACAAGTATAAATCCAACATATACCGTGCATCCCTGTGGAATCCATGTCACTCCCCCGGCGAAACACATGGATCATGAGGAAAGCAGAACCGTAACAACACTGAGGTGAATTCGGGGGAATTTCCTGGGCAGAGCTGGCTCTGTTCCATCTCTTGCATGTCCAAGGAGTGGCAGGCCCTTGCTCCTGCCACACTCTGGCTGGAGCCGCGTAGTTGAAAGCTGATGAGCAGACCATGACGAGTGACCCCTGACATCACTGCACCCACTCGAGACACAGACTCACACACACACCTGCGCTGACTCATAGCCCTTTTTCCAGTATTTCCCCCAGGTCAGACAGGCTAAGTGCCGCCAGATCCTGAGGAGGAGCAAAACTCCAAAACAGGGTCTTTCCCCAAAAACGTCTGCCGCCAGCGCTCTCCCAGCACAGCGTATTGACCACGGTCTGTTCCTTTTCACGAGAGCGTGATAGACGCCAGGACACCTCTCGTTAACGCGGTGGCGAAGCATCTTCCCCATGCCCGTATCTGAAGACTTTGGGGGTAAGAAAGAGGACAAGAAGATGTCTCTGTTGATCCAAGCACAATAGGTGCCTAGAGAGGCTGGGGAAGCCCAGCCCATTTACCATACCAGTGTCTTTCCCTCTTTCCCAGGCTCTGGCACACGACGGGACAGCACAGCCCGGGTGAACCCCAGAGCAGTCGGCTGACTGGTGGAGGTGGCACGACACCACCGGGCCACAAAACACAGGCAGGTGGTCTGGGAAGTCAGTCTGTGCGATCTGTCCCTCCCTGCGAGGCAGCTCCGCCAGGACAGACAGGACTTTCGCGACGCCTTTGGGACAGTGAGTCACTCTCTCCGGCCCGGCAGCTCCTGGCGATGGGAGCGCGCTGCAAAGGGAAACAGGGGGATATTTTGGGAATCCTCTCTTTCCAAACTACTGGGTACACGGAGTTTGTCTTGAAACAGGTCAGACCTAGCAGATTGTCGGGAAATCTGTAAGACGTTCCCCCGGGGAGGTAAGCCATGCGTGGGACTGCTCTCCTGCAGGGAGAACCCCGCTTCGGGCACGGCTGGTGCTCTGACAGTGCGCTGGGGTGCGCAGGCAATGAAACATCACTCCGCGGCTCCTCGGCGCTTAGTGCGACGCCCAGCAGTACCGAACTCAGACCTCGCCCCTGAGGCACTGACGGCTTTAAAGATGAACGATTCCAGTTTGGTACATCTGCCTTTGAGACACGAGTACCGACCGTCCCCGAAGGAACCGCCTGAGGTGCGGGAAAGGCTCTTCTCAGATTGCCTAAGACGTTAAGAAAGGAAACTTGCAAAAACCAGGAACCAGTACCAGCGGAGCCTGGGCCACAGCATCGCACGTGGACCAGCACCGCGGGTGGCGCAAACGCCCTTCTTTCAATATTTGCCCGGCGCGGATGTCACACCTGTCCCCCTCTTGCTCGCCGGGAGTGATAGCAGTGTGCTCTAGGGAACGACACCCCCCTTCCGTCCCTGCACGACTCTCCAGAAAAGAAAATGTATGAACAGCGCTTTACTCTTCGTTATTTCAATTCACGGAGAGCAGAAGTAAGTATTGGGGTGTGGGGAACGGACGACACACCGAGAGGCACATCACCATCCCTTCAGAGCCAATGACCACGCGACAAGTCCACCTGGCAGCCACCTTCATGGGAACCAGGAGTTGCTAAAGGTCCAGAGATGCGGCGGTACAGGGGGCCAGGGGAGGGCTGCAGGCAGAGTTTCGCCCCCTGACACCCACTCCCGACACTGTGGGACCACGCAAGCCCCTCGCCAGAGGAATAAGGAGAGGGCACGAACCCTGCATCGAAGGGACCCGGAGCACGCCTGGCCCTGCCTCTTCTGGGGTGCTCGGCGCTGTACACGCCCCGGCCCATTAATAAACCGAGCGTTCCTGGAGGGATGGGGCCCGACCCTGGCTCTGTAAGGCGGTAACGACTTCCTCCGGGGACATGGGGTCCCCCCAGCACAACTGAGAATCCACAGAGATTCTGCTTCTCTAGGTCAAGAAGAGCGTCTGGCCAGTCGGCGCCCATCCTTTCCCATTGAAAGGTTTCCCCTCGAGGACGCCTGGGACCGGAGCGGAGCCGGGAATCGGGGGAAGTCCCTCTCCCCCTCGAGGATGCAAACCAAGCTCTGCAAAGGCCCGCAGCAATGTTCTGCACGTAGCGCGGCAATATGCCAGTCCCAGCTCACGCACTGCCCCACCGCCCGCCGCGCTGAGCACGGCTGGCCGTGCCCGAGGGTGCGGGCCCTGGCGGGCTTTGCACTTCCCAACAGTCCCAAGGGACTGTCCTGAACCTCGCAATCGCCTTTGCATGTCCGTGCGACTGGCTGCCTTAGCAGCGGGCGCAGAGCGTTGCCTCCCTCCGAGCACCTCCGCAGGAACATGGGACCAGTCGCTTCTCAGCCACTCCACCGGGGGATGCGCCCCACGGTGGGACGCGGCAGCGCTCGTCCTCGTTGTCTTCCCGCGCACCGGAGACCCCTGGGGGATGCGGCGTGAGGAGCGCAGCCCCACACTGGCCCACGGCGGGACGAGGCTGCCGGGACCGCGCTGTCCCGAGCTCCCCCGCCGCCGTCTCCAGCGCCCCGGCTTCCTGCTACGTTCTTCCCTTGACAGTTAGGACACAGAAAATGGTGGCAGTGAGGTCCGAGGTGGAGAGTAGGCACAGGTGAGGGGCGAGGTCCACAACCTGCACTCTGCTTTCCAGTCTGGAGTCTGGTGAAGTAGCTCCAAACTCATGTGATACTTCAGAATAACGAATCCTGTTAGCTAAAGCTTAGGCAAACCCCCGTGTCCTCTGAGGTCACCAGGTCTGTTTGATTTCCCATCCAACTCTTAATCTTATATTACCTGCATATTTGGTGATCCAATGCCTTGAAACCACAGACATGGGAAGACAAGCCAGGAAAGTTCCACCTTCCTCCATGCAGGCGCTACCCAATAGTCCTCTCAGATCTTCATCCCCACCCTTCAGTGTTTGGTTAAACAAAAGGTTTCGGGTTCACAAAGCCTCAGTGGGGCAAAATTCTCAGGATTACAAAATTCACCACCTCACCTTTTGGGATTTTTTGGCACACTGCACTCTTTCAGAGATGCAATGTTTGATGCAGAAAGGAAGCAGAAGCATTTTAAAAGACTGGACCAGGGTTTTCCCAGTATCTGAGCAGATGATAGTTTACCAGGATTAAAAAACAAAACAAACAAAAAAACACAAACAAACAAACAAACAAAAAAACCAAAAAACAGCAACAACAACAAAAAAAACCAAAACAAAACAAAAAAAAAAAAAAAAAAAAAAAAAAAAAAAAAAAAAAAAAAAAAACAAAAAACAAAAAAAAAAAAAAAACCAAACCCAATCGCAATTCTCGGTACAAAATAGCACTTTAATTGAGCAACGCCCAGGGCATTTTTATCACTGAAAGCATAATCAAAATTAAACTTTGTTTAGTGCAACCTTGGGGGATTATGTTTCATGGTAATGAACTTTTACACAACTTTCCTGTTCTGTAGAAGAGGAGAGGAGACCCGCACGGCAGACACCGGGCAGGTCTGCGCTGCCAGGCACTGGAGGCCCAAAATCACTTCGTAGAGACGTCTGCGGGAGCTGTTTTGCTTCCTGCGGGCCAGCGAAGCCCCACCAGCCCACGGCATGCCCCGGCCACGCAGCCCAACCACCCGCGGAGGCAGGTGTCCGGGACCCGGGCAGCTCCCCCGGAGCAGGGACTGGCCCGGGGGGTGCGCAGGGAGCAGAGCCGGCCGCGGCGATCTCGCCCCTTCCCCCGCCGCCACGTGAGGCCCATAAATAAGGAGGGGAGAAGCGCTCCCCCCTCGGCGACGCTACCGGGGCGAGTGCGGCTCGGCGGGGCGGCGGCCCCACAAAGGCGGCGGGGCGGCCCCGGGCCCTCGCCCGCCCGGCGGAGGGGGCGGCACCTGCAGCCGGGGTCGGCCCGGCTGCGCGCCCTCCCCTCCGAGCTGGTACCTGGGCGAGGGCTGGTAATGCACCATAGCGGGCCGCCTTTCAGCCTCTTTCAAACCGAGATCGCGGAGGTCACCGTGTCTGCAAACCCCCCTCCTTCGGCCGCTCGGGCCGGGGTGCCAGCGCGGCAAGCTGGAGAGCAGGCACAGCCCATGGGAATCCCAACACTTGTGCCGCCGGCTTCCCCGGCCCGCCTTTCTCCCCCCTCCTCGCCCCGAGGAGCCGCTGAATGTAACAAATGAGCTGCAATCGATCTGCGGGCACGGGGGAAAATCAAATTATATGGTGCGGCTGGGCGGCCGCGGCCGGCAAAAGGTGCGGGCGGGCGGGCTGCCGGCTTCCCTCCGCCGGAGAGGCTGCCGGTCCCAGCCCCGCTCCCACCGAGCCCAGCTCCGCTTCGCCTCTCGCTCCACGGAGGACCCTTAACTGCGCCGGCCCTGACATGCGGGGGTCGCCGGCTGCGAGGGGCTCCCCCTGCCCCGAGAGACGCGACGGTGTCTCGGTCTCGCTGCCGACCTGCGCGCAGGTTTCCTGGCGTGCGGAGGCGCGACCGGCTACGGCAAAGCACCTGAGGGGGAACGGGATTGGGGGGGACCGCAGCAAGGCCATGCATCAAAGGTCTTCCCTTTCTGGTGCTGCTTTGAGGTCTCCTCTCCGAGCTCCTCTCCGGGGCCTGGCAAAGGGAATCAGCCCCTCCCGGCATCGGTGCTGCCGGGCCCGTCCCGCACCTGCGGAGTCCGGGGCTCGCCGCCCGTAGGACGCACTGTCCTGGCGAGAGGCGAGCCGGGCACCCGCTAGTCTGGACGGGCAGCACCTGCCGGAGCCGCGGGCTGTGAGCAGAAGGGGTTCAGACAGCCAGCTCGTACCTGAGCCCTTTTCTCGCTCCCCAGACGTGCGTGGGGGGACGGCTCCGCTTGGGAAAAACCCCGCGCAGGGCCGTCGGTTGTCGCGGGTCCATGGGAATCTGGCCACTTGTGCCGGCCGCAGCCGGGAGGGGGCTGTGCTTCCTTTACAAAAAGAGACACAATTAAGCAAAATGCTCAATGAACATTATAAATGATGTGCAATCGCCTCGCAGATTGCTTAGCAAATCAAATTATATGGTTGCTCACGGATGATTTCCATGTCCTTTAAAGCGCAAACAGGTACTTTCTGATTCGGGGCGGGGGAGGAGGGGGGAAATGGGTAGTGTTGGTAGGTTTTTTCCTAAACAAAACCAAACCAAAAATAAAAAGGAAAAGAAAAAAAAAGCGCGCAGCGCTTTTAACATTGCGGAGCAATGCCACACGCTGAAAGGCGGCTGTGTGAATATTCACGTTCTCCTTTGTTCGCCCCTGAATTTCACAATAGCCCGGGGAGGGCACGTTCACTGCGCTCTTGTAAATTTACCAATCCTTGACTAAAACCGCCAGGCACCTGCTTGGCAAAGCACAAAGCTGCCTACGTTTCCACCAACAATTTACTGTTTCATCAACTTCTAAATTGACCCGTCAAATAGAAGGGCTCAAAGCTAATATCGTTTAAATCAACGGAGATGGCCCGGTTCGAGGCTCCCCGGCTGCGGAAGGCTGTGGCCCGACTTGTGCGGGAGCGGTTCAGGTGCGGCCGTGCCCAGCCTGCGGGGCCAGCCGGGAGTGCCCTGCCAGGCCCGGGACGCGAAGAGGCCGGAGAAAAAGTCAGCCACGGTGCGGGGTGGGGGATGCCGGGCGAGTGCTGGTTTTGCTGGACGGGGCCGGCGCAGTGACTCCTTCAGTGCACCGCAGCGGAACGACACGGCAACAAATCCAATGGACCCCGCAGGGAACAGGCTCCTGTAAGGGGCCGTGGCCGCCCCAGAAGGTGCGGGTAGCCTGAGAGCAGGGGCTGGCTCCTCGGGCTACTCGGACCCCGGCAGCAGAGCCCTCCCCAGTGCTGCCCGCCCGCCGCCGTACAGGCCGTGGGGCATCCTTCCCGTTCCCTCGTGGGGAATTTATAAACAGGCCCACGGGATGAAAGTCCTGTGTTAAAAGGTCGGCTGATACGGAGTTCCTTATCTTCCAAGACACGAAACCACTCATGGGGAGGGGTAATGGTTCCTCGAGATCAGGTCCTAACAACGCTCTGCTCTAACGCAGAGGATTGCTCATTTGGAAAACTACACAAACAGTCCCCATAACTATAGAAGGGTTCTCTGAAACACAGCAAAGCAGGGGACAGCTGATGGATCCCTGGCAACACGCTGTACGGTGTAACAGGGTGGTAAGGCTCCTCAGCACCAGCTGGTAGGAGGCGCTGTGACTTGGGTTTAAGTTTTTATTCCTGACAACTTCCAGGTACTAAGAGTCTTATCCCAATGGGTAACAGGGAACTTTCTCATTTAGTTAAACATCCGTTTTACATCATCTCTTCCATAAATAAAACTAGCTCTAGATTAAATAGAAACAAGGTTTTCCAGTCATTGCTCATTTTTGTTGGTTAGATTCCATTCACTTTCTATCCTCTTCCCTTGAATTCTTCCTCACTGGTTTACACCCATCTGTTGTGAGTGTTGGTTCCTATGAAAGATCTCAATCTCCATGGGAAAAATCCCTTAATTCTATGGACAGTCACCGTGTTCCTTTCCAGCTCTCATTTTGCCAGGGCAAGCAAAGCAAGCTTGGGATTAGACTCCCCCTTTCTTTATCACCTTTCCCTGCCCTTTTTGCCATATGAGTTAGTCTACTGGGACAACTAGAATCATAATGATACACAGCTGTCCAGGAGAGTTCTCACAGCTCCTTGGAGAATGCCGCCAGCCTTTGTCTTTCTGCCAAAATCCCTCACTTTGTACTGCAAGGGTTGTATTTACCTTTTTCATGGCCATGTTCCTTCAGTGGCTCATGACCACTTTGCCATTAACTAGTGCCCCAAGGTCTTTTCCCCCCTTTATCTGGCAAGGACTATCAAGACCACAGCCATAGCATATATTCTTACCACACGTCCCTAATATGTGACTTCTTAACACTGGATTTCATTCCTTATTTGCCACTCTGGTATTCACAGTCCTAGGCTTCCTCTGATGATTTTTAAAGCCCCCTCCATGGTAGGATACATTTCCTGCTCTGTGACTGACAAATGTTGGCAGAGTCCTCCTTTTGCTCTATAATTCTTCATGAAAAATTTTCTGTTGTGTCCATAAAACCAATGGGATGACTGAGACACAGAATATGTTCACATGAGTTCTTGATATATTTCTCTCTCTCACTTCCATGAATTTGTCTAATGGCTTTTAGATCTCAAACAGCAAGTAGTAGTATTAAAATTATTAGATACTATTTAGTAGAGCTGAGTTTTAAATTCATTATTCTTGTCTTGGAAAGAGGTAAGACTTAGAGATGCAGGAAAAAACAAAGGCTTAAAAGCACCCTAGGGGTCCACATTCCTGAGGAATCTCCCATCAGCTACCATCTAGCCCCACAAGCATCTCTTCCAAGGAGACACTCTGCAATGCTGGTGTTTTGTTGAATAGTCTTGGCTGTAATATGATGTTAAAATGATGATTTTTAGCAAGAATGGCTGACCTGCCACAGTTGTTCAGTTCCAGGAAAAGATTTTCAGTGTAGATCCTTCAAACTCCACTTCTAAGAGCAGTTAACATTTTTCTCCAGCCCAGAGTTAGATATTTGTTGGCCTTTTACTGAGTCCACTGGGTCACTCCTACATTCTTTGTTGATCACCTGCCTTTCACTTTACCAGGAGCCTTGGGGCTGCATGCCCAGCACCTACAATTTAGGCATTGCAAAACCACATCTCTGCATCCATTTAGCCCTGAGGCTTTTATCTTTGTGGCAAATTATTAACCAAGTCAGGGACATGAAAAACATCTACAGAAGATGATGCTGCATTTTCTTTGGAAGTTGTCCACACATGAAAAGTACTGTTTTACCTAGCCTGGTAGCTCTTATGCCATGTTCACCTTCCAACAGGCATAGGAGAACATTGTTCATTCCACTCTATGAG
Source organism: Anabacerthia variegaticeps (assembly GCA_035583185.1). Classification (NCBI taxonomy): domain Eukaryota; kingdom Metazoa; phylum Chordata; class Aves; order Passeriformes; family Furnariidae; genus Anabacerthia; species Anabacerthia variegaticeps. The sequence continues at coordinate 17,605,366 of JAWWEW010000078.1, forward strand.
AAAGTTTCTCACAAGAAGGATTGTTTTCATGTTTCTTCTCAATGAGCTCTTCCTGAGACTTAAACAAATCCATATCTCTTCAGTGTGCACTTTTTAAACATCTTAACATTTTTATGCTGTTAGCTGCTTATTTCTGTGTAGCATTTCTTCAAGGGTAGTGTCTAAAACCAGACCCTGTACTTAGGCTAAGCCTCACCAGTGCCAAGTAGAGCAGAATAATTACCTCAGTGTTTTACCCAAAACACTGCTGTTAATATATCCCCAAATGACATTTGTTTTTCTGCATCTCCCATTATACCTAGTGCATGGTTCACAACAGCCAGCTGATCCATTCCTCCACTACTGCTGCCTTATCAGTAATTCTTCATTTCACAAATCACACTTTTGATCTGCCTTTTTTCTCAAGACTGCATTTTATACTTATATTATTACAGTGCAGCTTATTGATTTCAGGGAAGCTCTCCAATCTGTGAAGATCAATGTGAGTCCTGATCTTGTTCTCCAAATCAAACTCTCCAGTCTCTCCCAGCAGTGCTCTCTGAAGTTGAATTTAGAGCTCTCTTTTCCAGTAGCCTATTTATTATTGAAAACATCAGGGTTGCAACAAATGCCTGCAGGACCTCTCTTGGCACATTCAACTTTGACAGTGAACTGTGGGTGAGCACTTTCATATGATTCAAACATTATGTGCTCACTCTAAGCTCTATTTTATTTAGATTTCATTACATGGTTTTGTTTATAAGAAGAGTAAAGGCTTTTGACACTAACGGAGTTGACATAAATCACATCTATCTCTTTGTACACTTGGCTAGTTAGTCCTTCAAATAAGGACACTGAATTAATTTGAAGTGATATGTTCTTGATTAATCCATACTGATATGTTCTACTGCCTTCTTATCACTTATGTGCTTACAAATTGATTAATAATTGACTCTCATTATCATGGTTACACTGATACTTCCCAGGATCCTCTTTGCTCTTTTTTGGGCTTGTAAACACAGGCCTCTGGCATCAATATCCTCAAGCAAGTCACTTAGGGAGTGAGTCATCATTAACTTTATCTTCATCCAGTCAAGAGCTGGGCACTAATTAAGCAAGGGATTTAGTTCCTTACACACAGGAATATGTCACATACAGTCTAGTACTATGTTAATATATAGTATACAGGACTATATAGTACTTGGGGCTTGCAGATGTGACATAGGATCCACAGGAGACTTGCACTTTTTGGAAAGCTCAGCTGGAACTTTCTTTCAGGCTATCCATGTGGGATGCCTGAGAGCATCTAGAACAGGATAGGGCACCTATATGTATGTTAAAGTAATTGCACACCTAAGTATAAGGTGTTCTTTAATAGTCAAGGGGAAAAGATGGGTACAGCAAAATGCTCAGGAGGCAACTTTTTTAAGATGGAGTCTGGTGGCCTTTGAAGATGCCACTCTTACTTCACTGGCAACAAAACGATAAAAAAAAAACCCAGAAGGATAAAAAAAATTACCTTCAAGTTAAAGGGCTAATATTTAGGCAGCTACACGTTTTCCAAAGCATTCTGACGTTTAAATGATTCAAATGTCTAAGAAGAGTTTGGAAGTACATAAACACATGAAACCTTGCAGGGCACTCTAATCTGTGGTGACAGAGCCACATGCACCATGTAGTATGAACTGTGAAACTGGAAATTTACATGAGCTGCTCATAGCCCTGGGCCATGTTAAGACCTTCCTTCAAATCTACAGACAGGAAACTGGTGGCAGGACATACCAAACACAACAACAAATGCAGTAAATTTAGAAAACAGCAAATGTCACATCAGATGACAATCAGATGACACTTGCTTTGTTTGTTTGTTTGTTTGTTTGTTACCAAAATACTCAAGACTTCTTCTGGACATAGCAAGTCCCAAAAGTGCATGAGCACTCTAAATCCCCTGCATGCATTCACTTGGGCTGATCTAATGTACAAGACCTTTATGATCAGTTACAGCTGAATGAATGAATGAATGAATGACATCGAGTGTGAGTGAGGAAGGGGTAGCTTGAGAAAGCAGCTTCTCCCTCATCTGTGCCTTTATTTGCAAGCTGTCAGAAATCTGTAGGAATAGTTCCACTGTCAGTAGCTTAGAGGCTGTTTGATTTAATCCATGCCTCCATTGGCTTCCCAATCAACAGAGCCAACAAGGAGTCACCAAATGAGCTGCTGCAGTTTCCCACCCCAGCATGGGGACTGAACCTGAATTGCCCTAGGCCACCTGTCCCTGCTCACCACTGCAATGTACAGTAGAGGGATTTAGGCCTTATTTGTAATCTTTTGTTTGCAGCCTTGTTGTTTGGGTGGGGCTGCACCTGTTCATGGCAAGTGGCAATCCCTTAATTATGGCTGTGGAGCTGGGCAGCGAGAGCTTGCCCTGTGTGCTGGCACACAAAGGCTTAGGGCAATGTGTGTGAATTCAGTGCCCTCTCTTTGCCATGCCAGCATTCACTGCAAATCCTCCACTGGTCTTCACAGCTCAGCTCCTGCATTCCCAGGGCTTCTGCCTGGTGTTTCACACACCAGATTGTCCTTTTTTTTTTTTGCAGGGCAGAGATGCTGTCTCCCTATATTGTGGGTTCTTGGGGTTTGCAATTGTTTAGGAATAATAGCTGAGGGACAATAACACATTTTAAGATGTATTTCTGGTTACAGCATCACCACTTCCTTCCTGTTATGAGATGCAAACTGAGTTAACCTGGTGAATACAGCCCCATTGCTTTGAAGTGTTGTGTTAGTAACAACAGCTTGAGCCACAGAGACACCAAGGTCATACACCCTACTGAATCCTCAGAGATGACGATACCCACAGTATCAATACAGGCTGGGGGAGCAGCCCTGACGAGAAGGACTTGAGGGTGCTGGTGGGTGAGAGGCTGGTCATGAGCTGGCAATGTGCATTTGCAGCGCAGAAAACCAACCCTGTCCTGGGCTGCATCAAAAGCAGTGTGGGCAGCAGATTGAGAGAGGTGATTCTGCTCCTCTACTCTGCTCTGGTGAGACCCCACCTGCAGTGCTGCCTCCAGCTCTGGGGTCCCCAGCACTGGAAGGACATGGACCTGTTGGAGCGAGTCCACAGGAGGGCCATGAAGATGACTGGAGGGAGCATCTCTCCTATGAGGAAAGGATAAAAGAATTGGGGTTCTTCAGTCTGGAAGAGAGAAGGTCCAGGGTGACCTAACTGTGGCCTTCCAGTACCTGAAGAGAGCCTACAAGAAAGATGGAGAGAGACTATTTACAAGGGCATGTAGTGATAGGACAAGGAGTAATCACTTCAAACCGAAAGAGGGCAAATTGAGCTTAGATGTTAGGAAGAAATTCTTTACTGTGAGGATTGTGAGGCACTGGAACAGGCTGCCCAGAGAAGTTGTGGATGCCCCATTCCCTGGAAGTGTTTAAGGCCAGGTTGGATCTGTCTCTGTGCAATCTGATAGTGGGAGGTGTCCCTGCCCACAGCAGGGAGGTTGGAACTAAATGATACTTACAGTCCCTTCCAACCCAAACCATTCTATGATTCTGTGATGCAGCTCCAATCTCTTCCCTCACTAATTCCCGTTACCTGCTGAAGCCCATGTTCATGCCACTTCACTTCAGTGGATACCTCATCCCCTCCCTCCCCTGCCCTGTCTCTGGAGTCACTTTTGCTCCCTCTTCTCCCTTCCTACCCAAGCTTTGCCCCACTTCATTTCAATGTTACTGTCTCCCACCAAATGCCAGCAGAGAAGATGCTGGCATGCCAGCCTCCACCCTTTAACTCCAGAGGACAATGCCACACAGAACTCTCAAGACGACAAGGAAGTTTGTGCCTGAACTTGCACTCTGGGGCAGAAACATAACCTGTTCTCAGGGAAACAAGCATGTACCTGGCTGCCACAATCGACCAGGCTTCCATTAAGCGTGATCACAGACATCCCCAAAACTCAGAACACAGCAGTTTATGCTACCCTTTTCCAGGCCAGCTCCCCAGATTCCCCATGGTAAAGCGCGCCCAGGGGCGGGATGGGTGAGCGCCCGGTCTCGAGGCTCTGCCGCCACCTCGTGACGGCGCTCGGAGCGGCGCCGGGAACATTGTGATCCCACTGAAACAGCCCTGACCACGGCAGAAAGCTGCTTTCTCGCTAATTCTCCCTAAGAACGGCGTTTTCCCTTTGCTGTGCTGCTGCCCCCGCGGGCTGCGTGTCTCCGGCTGTAGCCCAGGAGGGGATGTTGCTCAGCCCGCTCTGAGTCAGGTGAAGGCTGGAGCAGGTACCAGGCACTGGGGGCCAAGCCCTGCTGCGAGCCATTCCTGGGAAGAGAGCGAAGAAGGGGCTTAACTGGTGTCCCCTCCATCTCCTCACAGCACCTGTACATCCCTCTGCTCCCCTTGCTCCCTGGCAACGTGCAGATGAGGACCATCCCTCTGCACCTTCTTTGAACTTCTTGTAATAGCCATGAGGATAACCAGGGTTGAGAGCCAGCTGTTGTTGGGCTTATATGACAAATGAGAGGTTCAGAGGTAAGATTGATAGCAATTAGATTGCCACCTGCTATTGCTTTAATCCTTATCCCGGATTTTTAATTGTTAAGGCGGGGGGGGAGAGGGGGGGCTGTTGGCACATGAATACACGAGAACTATCTTAAAAGGCACAAAGCATTAGGATTGTAGCCCAGTTATCACAATTCAGGCTGTCCAGTTTCTGGGTTTAGCCTCTACTGTGATTTTTGGCCTAATTTTTGAACAGTTTCCTTATGAGTTTTCTAGGGCTTACGTACTCATGTTCCTTCATCCATATTTTTTTTCTATTTATTTATAGCAAATGCAGACAATTTCATTTTAGCCTTGGCCAGCACTTTCCAGTTTGGCTTCCTGACAGCCTTCTGCTGTCAAGTGGCCTGCATTCATTTGCATTGTGCCTAATTTTCAGCAGGTTCCTCTCTGAGGCCTGTTCCTCCTGGCTGTTACCCAGGTGAGCAGTCCTGCTGTAGTCAGAGTGATAATAGCTGTCAGTAATTGGTACTTAAACAAGTTTGTAGGGTCGGGGTTTGCTTCTTTCCCCCCTGCTCTGGATAGTGCTAATCTGCTTTCAAGTCATGCTTCATCAGAGAAAGAGAACACCAAGAATTTTGAAAGGTTTGCTATCAGGTTCCACAAAGGGATAGCTTGGGAGGAACATGTTGGTTTTGTTGAAGAGACACACAAAATAGACTATGATTTGCATAAAGAGCTGAGAGAGGACAACTGAATGAGATATTGAGGGAAGGGGTTTCATTGACTTCAAAGAGTATTGGATCAGATCCATGTGGACCATCTGCAACTTCCTTTGATGCACCAGCACACTGGAGATAACAAGCCTCTCTTCTCCCATACATGCCCTGTGTAAGGTATTATGTGGAGAAGGGCTTTGAGCCTAGCAGTGGCACAAGCCACTCTTAGAAGAAAAAGCAGGTCCATATAACCTGTCTGGGAGAAGCTGGTTTTCTTGTGACCGAAGGCTGCAGCAGGTTTGAAAGCAAACGTACCCTAGAGGTCACTGTAGAGCAGCCATTGGAGCCACAATGGGTTCCGAGGGAAAATTGAGGAAATATTCTGGAATATTAGGCAATTTTTTTAATGTATTTCGAGGTGACTCTGAGTAGTCACTGTCCATCCCTTCGCAAAACCACCCAATCATATGCCATATCTCCAGAGTAGGATCCCAAAACTCTACATACTACTTTTCTCAGACAGAATGTCACTTCCTTCATGTTACACCGTCCACCTCCTATTCCCACCTGCTTCCTATACCACACCTCACCTTGCGAGGTCTTCCTGCTGTGGAGTAGCCCAATCCCATCATTCTGTCTGCATCACATCTCTCCAGCAGCCACTGCCCCCTACCCTCACCACAGTTCCAACAAATAGCCTCGTCTTTCTCCATCCAGAAGAATAGTTCAGATGGCAGAAAGGGATAGGTCCCTGCAGCCACTGCTGTGATTGTCATGGGCTGAGAATTCATCACAAGCAAAGCTGAACACCTCTGATCAGCTGTAGTCATTTGCGGAGAAATGCTTAATGGACTTAGTTAAATAACATGGTATGGGCAGAGCAGAGAAGTTTTACTGTGTCTCTTTATAGAAGTTCATCTGCTCCTCCATTTAGGCAATGTTTTTTAACTGGCAATTTCTGCCTGTTCTTGAGGCAGGTGTAGAGCAAGAAGGTGAAATCCTGCAGAAAAGATAAATTGTCACAGGGGTAATAGAAATAAGAATAGAAAGAGGACCAAAATAATAAGCCATCATAATCATTTCTACAGCCCTTTTCATCTGTACATGTCAAACAATTTACAAGAGCTAAAAAAATTAAGCCTCTCAGCAGTGCTCATACGTCAGAAATATGCAGTTTCTTCCACCTATTGCTTAACTGCTGTCACCCCTGAATTAGGACAGAGAATCTGTTCATTGCTCAAGGCAACGCTGCCTTGCAATTTAGGGTGTGAGAGGCTAACTCAAACTGTAAGACAAGGCAGCATTTAGAGTCTAGAATTGGCCAGGCCACTGCCTTACAAAAAGAGCCATGGATCTTTAACATCAAGTGGTCAGGCCCTCAGTTTGACGTCTCAGCTGATAAAACAGGAAAGGTGAAAGCAGGGGCAGAACCAATCTTTTAACAGCTGGCTATAGGAGAAGACAAATTTGTAAACTGAAAGAGGGACAAAGAAAAAACATTTACCCCCTGCTTTTAATAGGGATTCATTCATAAAACTAAAGTTAGAAAACTAAAGGCTACAAGGTCATAGAAAGTTACATGTGATCCGGTTTTGGAAAATGCCCTTCTAACAGACCAAGCCCAGAGGCAGAGGCTATTTGTGCTATTGCCAAGGAGAAGTGTCATGGAGACCCCTTTTTTCCTTCTCTGGGGGCCTAAGGAAACTTCAGCTATACATATTGTACATGACAAGGTTTAACAATCTTTGTTCATAATGGACCGAAGCATGAATAACCAAGTGCATTCAGGAGAGGCCCAGAACCAAGAGGTAATGTAAAGCCTAAAATAGGGAGGGAACATTTTCTGGATTGGGATAAGGTCATTCCTGGGGCAGTGAATGTATGTGGGTTCATTTTGCACCTGGTATTCTGATTAACAGTGAGGTCAATCTCCTGAACTTCCCAAGTGTGAACACCTGCCTCTAGCTCTGCTCAGATCCTAGCCCTTTGCAAGGATTTCTCCTCCAGTAATCCCAGAAAATGCATAGGCATCCCGTGTCTCTGTCAGAACTGTCCCCAAGAGATTTTCATACCAGGAAGAATTGATCTCAGCTCTCCCATTCCTGAGAGCTCACAGTCAGCTCTTTAGCTGACATCCACCAGCTGTGTTGTCATCCTTCAGTGCTGACTCCTCTGAAAAGGAAAATGTGAATTCTTGTTGTCTCTGTTTGACTCCAGCACCTTTCTCTGTGATGCCTTTGCCTCCTTCTTAGCAGCTGGGCACCAGTTGCTATTCATTCCTGTTTCTTCCTGCTATGACAAGACTTCTGGATCCATCTTTTAATCTTCCAAAACATGACTTGGCTGTGGTTCCTATTTCTGCATCCCATGCATCAGTAATATGGCAGGGCAGCACAGCCTCTGTTTCAGGAACTAAGAAGGCTACTTGAGCATCCCTTTTGACATTTTTATTGTCTTTTCTCTGATTTCTGTGGCAGCTCCTCTGTCTGTGATACATTTTTCTGGAGGTCACTTTGTAGATGCCAAACTGTGTGTGCAAAGCAGGCGAGCAGGAGGAGCACAGCCAGTGTGTGCTCTGCCACCCTCCCTGGAGCCTGCAGGCCAGACCTCCCCCGTCACCTGCAGCACGGGCAGGGAGCTGCTGACTCACATGTGGGTGCAGGACTGTGTGCTTGCTCACCTCTCTGGCACCAAAGGCAGAGAACTGAGTGTCGAACTAGGAGGGAGTGGAACAAGGTGAGTGTGAGTGCAATCAAGAAAGCCAGAGCCCAGGGCATATTACAAAGGGATTTCTGAGGAGAGAGGAAGGATACCACAGAGCAACGGGGGAAAAAACCAAACCAACAAACCCAAAACAAAAACCAAAAACACAACAAAAGAGAAGACAGTTAGAGGGAGCGCAATAATGGGCATGAATTTCTCTTTCTTCTGCCCCATGGCAAGTTGCCAATTTCTTCCACACAAATTCCTCCCAATTCTACTAATGCTACTAAAACCAGTCCTCGTGGACACACCTGCCTTGACACAAATTCTTTTAGTCTTGAAAAAATCTGGGCACTTCTTCAATAAAGAGTTTTGCTTTTAAACTACTTTTCCTTTGTGAATTTTGGCAGCAGCTCACACTTGGAGAGCTACTGAGAACCTTTTCTGTAATCAGATTTCCCTGCCCTGCCCCAGGGGACTGTGGTCGAGTCACTTCCCACAGCTGTCCCTCAGCTTCCTATTCTGTGACATGGGGCTCACCTCAAAGGGCTGGGGCTAGGCATCATTTTTGTGTGAAGAGCTGTGAAATCCATGAGAGTGACTGAGCAGTACATGACATGCTGCGAGGGTAGTGTTACCATCAGTTCATCACTGGTGTTGCCGTAAGGAAGGGGGAAAAAACTTCCAAGACAACTTTGTGTGGGTAAAGTAGAGAAGAGTTCTTTTACTTAT
>JAWWEW010000078.1:17614111-17689210 GCA_035583185.1 Anabacerthia variegaticeps
TGCTAGCTGCTCTGTATGTGAGAAACTACCTAGAAGTATAAAAATCTACAAATTCATGAAAACCCTATGGCATCACTGGGATATAGCAGGAGGTGGGGCAGGCACAGGAGTATGGTTTAAAACACTTCTCTGCCCAATGCAGAAAGTCATTAAATGAATGGAAGAGGAAACAGTTGAGTTGTGTCATGACAGGACTTTCTACACAGTAGGGCCAAGGTTTAACACCAGAAAATACAAACATAGTTAGGAGTACTAGCTAAATAGTCAGGAAAAAAAGCAAAACCCAAGCTGAGACTTTTCCAGTTCCTTCTCATGCAGGCTGCCTCCTGAACCACCTCATGCCGGAGATGTGATGGGTGGTAAAAATCCTATTTTTGCTCTGAGAAAAGTCTCCCTTCTTCTCTTGTTCTGACCAAGATCAGACTAGGCTGTCCCCAAGCATAAAAGAGAATCCAAATGATTTGCAGCATGGTGCAACAGAAAAGAGCATCACTACAGTTCTGTGGATCCTTGGCTAAAATAATGGGCATTACAATTTCTGGTGGAAGGAGAGTGATGTTTCTAGTAACATAAGAGTAAGCTCTCATTCTTTCCTATTTTCTCTCTTTCTTTTCTCCAATTTTCAACCAACTCCTTACCACCTTCACCCTGAGAAAGTGGTCAAGTATTGCTCTTTATGAGCCATAGTTGCCCAAGTTGGCCTTAGCTTTGGTTATAATACCACAGCCAGAAAAAGATATAGTAAGTTTGCCTCCTCCCTTTTGAGAGGATCCCACCCTCTAAATTGATCAAGTACCAAAACAAGTTTTAGAAAAAGTAGGATCTGAAGATATGGATGCTGTTATAAGCCATGCAAAATCTAATTCTGGCTTGGCTGCAAATTGAAGTCTTGAGCAAGTCAATTAAATTCTTCTCATCAAGTCTTTCCTCAGTTAAACTGAGCATAGTTACTTGCCTTGTAGAGATGCTGTAAAGACTAAGAAAGTCTTTATATAGTTTATTTAAGATGTAAAAATCTTTTAAGAATTATGTAGAAACCCCAATTAGGATTTATAAAAGGGTTATTTAAAAACACAAGGGGATAAAAAGTATCATCATTTAAACTAATTGATGCAATAATCATGTTGAAACGCTTCTGAGATGTGAAGGAGGGAACATAAATCTGCAGTTGCCTGGCAGAGTATATTCAGCTCAGAGAAGCAACTGCTCTTTATTCGCTCTGGTGGAACAAAGTCATTGCAGATATACGAGGAAATTCTTGTAGCCTATGATGCTTTTTAACAGTGTCTTCCATTATTATTGGTCTTCATTATTCATGCTTTTAGAACACTTTGGGTCTTTAGGTAGGATCTGTTCTGGTGTGGTTGGTACCAGAGACACAGAAGATAATGAAGCACACTGCCTCAAACAGCTTATGGTCAGAGGTCCCGCAAGCCCAGCAGTTTAGATCACACCAAAAGGTGAGGTGCCATTACTCTAATTTTACACACGTGGTCAAAGCCAAACTTTCTTCTTTTCCCCTGTTTCTATTGAAGCAGAACAAGGTTGCTTAGCTCAGGGTCTGGTTTCTCAGGGGCTTTATGGTGTTTGCTTGGTGACATATCAGTGTGATGCAGGTCAAGTGCTTTTCTTGAGAACATGGATCTGTTTATATGATTATGTATCTGTAATACTGCACAAGCTAAACTGGACTCTTACAGGACTCTTTCCTCAGGTCATTCTGCTGCATGGGTGAGGAGGCACCAGCTGCTGCTTATCCCAGTTACATAGAATTATGTTTGTATGTGTAAAATAAATGTGCTCTCTGCTCAGGCAACCTTCCTCTGTCAGTAGTAGCTACAAACTTACCAGTTCACTAAGAGTTGATCTCCACCAACCATGTACATCCAAGGTATGTACATCCAACTGAGCATGGTTTGCACACAAGTCTGTGTGGATACATGTTTTGTCAGCTCCATGGTCTATTTTGTTTGTGTGGCACTCTGATCCATAAAAGATGTTGGTGATACCTGGTATCTCTGGGCATAGGAAAACCCCAGATATTTTGCCAATTCTCTTCTACTTTCTGCCATTTTCAGAAACAAGGAGCATTTCTATTTGGTGTCCCAGCCAAAAGTCTCTTCACTGAGGCAGGTCCTGGCTTCTCTACCAGCACTTAGCTAAACACAGGAGTACAGCTGGGAACACCTTCCTCCTTTCTGAGAGAACCCTCTCCTGTTGGGAAAGGCAAGGAGAGGACTGCCTGACTAAAGTATGCCTTTAAGAAAGGTCAAATACCCTTTCCAGTAGCTGTGCAATGATTTTAAGAAAAATAAACAGTGGATGAGAGTATATCAGGATAGGGGGGGCACATGAATTCAGAGCATGCAAAGATGCTGATTTCTCTGCCACCTGTGAAGACTCTTGGAGAGCAGAGAGCTGAGCAGGCCAGGCATGCACAGCCTGGTCAGAGCAGGCAGGTGATAACAGGAGGTGATGCAAGGGCACCTGTGCGTGGCAGAGCGTGGTGCAGACAGACACAGCAAGCACCATGATGCTGCTGTTAACAGACACCTCTGATGAAAAGGTGACTTTCGCCATCTATGACACTACATAAAACCAGTAGCAGTGTCTGCTTCACTCATGCTGCTTCGCACCTCTGATGCCCTTTGTGCCATCCTGGTATAGATTGGCTGTAGAAATCACTGTCTCTATGATGTTTTTGAAAGTTACGGAATTGTAGAGTTCTCCTGTAGAAAGTATAGGAGAATGGAAAACTGCAGAGCTCCAAGACAGAGGGACTAAAAGTAAATTCAGTGCAATAGAGATCCATTTAAACAGTTTCAAGACTACACTAGTAAATGAACACATCCTTTTTATTACTGAGGCAATCAAAGTGGGGAGAATAGAAACAGACTGTTATAGGTAAAGCCAAATGAGATGTTGCCTAGTAACTCTCAGCAGGGAAGCATTTAAACCCAGCCAGTTTAGTGAAGCTGATGTTCTGACTCAGAGATTATTTTCTCTGGAAAAAAAATCTGAAAGCAGGAAAGCTCAATTTAACAAACATAGGATTTATTTTTCTGTTAGAGCAAACCATAAGAACAATACTTGGGAGAATACAGAAGTATTTACAAACTTGTACAAAGAAGAACAGACAAGGGATGTTTTCAAGAAAAGCATCATTTTACTCAACCTCTTTTTAGATGCTGATTTATTTTCCCCAAATGCAGTAAACTTCACATTCTTTTTTTTTTTTTTTAATTCTGAAATACGCAGCTGATAACAGAAGCCTGGAAATATTACAAACCCTATTTCAGCTCTGCTATTGGACACAGAATCAAAATAATTGATTTAAAAGAATAAAGACTCCATGCCTCCATTGGTTCCATTGCCTGGAATAGTTTTAATTAGGCCCTTCTTCAGGACTTTGCTTGTATGGATTCATGGAAAAGTCACTTGGCTTGGCTAAAGGTCTCTCAATCAGAGGGAAAAAAAAACCCTCAAACCTTATTCGAAGATTCATGTTTTTTGGCTTCCCTTTAAAAGGTTATAATTTTACAGAAGCATAAGCTCTGGCATGATCAGCCATGTATATCTGTGCTGCTGGATGCCAAAACTACTGGTCAGAATAGGCAGTCAGGTTCAGGAGAGCACCTCTTTTCATCAGCCTCAATACAATTAATAATGGTAGTTATGAATGTGAACTATTGCCCAGATTTTTTAATTTAAAAAATACAATAAGCAGATCAACACATCACACTAACCATGAAAAAACAGACTGCAAAAGAGTTATGAAAAAAGTATGTATTTTGTCAACAATGATAATAGCTGGAAGACAAAGCTACTATGGCATAAATACTAAAATATGAGTTATATATTAAAAGCATGAGAGTTTTTCACAAGTATGCTGTATGAGCAGAGAAAGGATATTCTGTAAGCCACAGAGATCCACTTCTCACTGACCACAGCCTGGTTTGAAGTTCAATGAAACACTGTTGATACAGAACCTCTGCCCAGAAGGTGGGGGACCATCATCAAATACGTGGCCTAGATGGGCATCACACTGCAACAGAAATTATCACCATTTTATTATTGCGTTATTACAGAATAACAGAATCATTTAGGTAGGAAAAGACCTCTCAGATCATGGACTACAACCTTTGACTGATTACCACCTTGTCAACTAGATCATGGCACTAAGTGTCATGTCCAGTCATTCCCTGAACCCCTCCAGGGATGGTGACTCTACTGCCTCCCTGGGCAGCCCATTCCAATGCTTAACAACCCTTTCCATGAAGAAATTCCCCAATGTCCAGCCTGAATCTCCCCTGGTGCAACTTGAGGCTATGTCCTCTTGTCCTGTCACTGGTTGCCTGGGAGAAGAGGCCAGCCCTCACCCCACTATAACCTCCTTTCAGGCAGTTGTAGACAGTGATAAGGTCACCCCTGAGACTCCCCCAGGCTAAACAACTCCAGCTTCCTCGGCTGCTCCTCATACGACTTACCCTCTAGACCCTTCACCAGTTTTGTTGCCCTTCTCTGGACTTGCCCCAGCATCTCAATGTCCCCCCCAAACCAAGGGGCCCAAAATTGAAAATGGTACTTGAGATGTGGCCTTGGCAGTGCTGAGCACAGCGGGAAGAATCACTTCCCTACACCTGCTGGCCACACTGTGGCTGACACAGGCCAGGATGCCATTGGCCTTCTTGGCCACCTGGGCACACCCTGGCTCATGTTCAGCTGCTGTGGACCAGCACCCCCAGGTCCCTTCCTGCTGGGCAGCTTCCCAGCCACTCTGCCCCCAGCCTGTAGTGCTGCCTGGGGTTGTGACCCAAGGGTGGGATCCAGCACTTGGCTCTGTTGAACCCCATACCATTGGCCTTGGCCCATCAATCCAGCCAGTTCAGATCCTTCTGCAAAGCCTTCCTATCTTCCAGCACATCAGCAGTTCCACCCAACTTGGTGTCACCTGTGAACTTACTGAGGGTGCCCTTGATCCCCTTGTCCAGATCATGAGGAAAGATACTAAACAGGACTGGGCCAAGCACTGAGCACTGGGGAACACCCTGGTGACTGGAAACCATTATTACTGCGTTATTATCATTGCAATTATGGACCAACATTTTGATGGTACCTACTGTGCTATTCTGAATTAAGAAACTTTAATTCACTATTGAGTTGGGGTGGGGGAGTCTTAGGGAGAGACTAATAATACATCCCGGAGTAATCACCTCTGGCCAGTGGGTAAATATCTGCCCCCAAACAAGCAGATACCAGACAAGGAATCAAAAGGTATTAGTGCCAGAAAGTATGGGAAAGAAATGGAAGGATCCAGACGTCTCAATATGTTATGAAAATGTCAAGTTAATTAAGACAGTCACTGTAGGTCCTTCTCACAGATTAACTGAGGATTCTCCCTCCTCCAAATTACTGATGTGAAAAAAATTAGATCCAGTACAGCTATGAGTGGATCATTATAAAATTGGAAGGTTGTCTTCAGCTGGGGTTCTTGAAAGGTGCTTCCTGAATATTGCTGCAAACGTGAACTCCACCAACATAATGGACTACAGTGAATGCTTGTTATATTTGCAGAAGTACCTAATCCTGCTGGAAGGGGCTGCAAGCATACTGAAGGACAGCATTAAAAATCTTAACAGTTTGGAAAAACAGACATACACACACAATAAAAAACAAACCCAAGATGCAATTCATCAATCTTAATTGCATGCTTTTATACCTTAACAAAAGTAATAAACAGGTTCGAGGCTGGGAAGAAACAGTTAGAGGTGGCAGTTCTTTAGAAAAGGACCTGTGTATTGCAGCACACCCCAAAACAAGTAATGTGCCCTGGGCTGTGGAAAGGTAAAGTGTAAGGACAGGATCACCATCTACAACACACCTGAACGGCCCCTAACCTGGGCCCAGCTCCAGTGCTATGTCCAGCTTCCCACTGTACTTGGAGAAGGAAAAGGGTCAGTTTGAAAGAATGCAAAATAGAGCAACAGGATGAACAGCACACTAAAAAGCACTGCATAAATAGAAACAGTTGAAGGAACTGGACCTTTCTAGTCTAGAGAAGAGATGATTGAGGGAATCAAAATTGCTATCAAAAATAGAAGGGCAGCTTCTGTGAAACAAGAGAACCCATAGAAAATAGCTGTGGAGATGGAAGGCACAGCCACCACCACGCAGGGCAAATAGTAATAAACTTCAATGGCTGCAAAGCAAACAGTGTCTTCTTCCCCAATGTCAAACCAACAGTAGGAAAACGTAGGTTACAACTCATTGCCTAGTAAGGCTGTTGTGTCTCCATCTCTGCATATTTTAAGAACATCTTCAGCAAATATTTTGCAGGGCTGAACTAGGAGTAACTGCCCCTGTCAGACCCTATCTCAAGAGTCCCTTCTACTGACTCTTGTCACACCCTACAGTGCACCTGATGTCCTTCAAGTAGATTTTCTGCCTAAACTCCAGCCCTTGGCTATACTTACACAACCACTTTCCCCAGTCACATACTTTTCTTCCCATTAAACTGACTGCCTATATTTGATGCTCTACTCATGTGTTTCATACCAAGAAGTAAGACAGAATGACTCCAGTGATACTGTAATTCCCACTGCTGTATTTAGGTACATTTCTTTATGGGCACAAAGAAAACATTTGTTAAGATTTGTGTCTTTGGGTATCGTCTCCAAAATAAACATACCTGTTTGCAGACGACTTCAGTTCTAGTTAATCCCAATGAGTTATCTGGTCGTCTCAGGACATTGGTATTACTTTCATCTCTGCCACAAGTGCCATAAGCCTCAGAAAATGATGGCCATCCAGTCCCAGAATTGTACTTCTTTTCTGAGCTAGAGTGAAAACCAGATTTTCTTATTAATTAATAATTGAGATGTTCCAAAAAAGTCTGCTTCTATTAAGAACATTGCTTTTTTCCTTGTTCGGGACTTGTACCACTATTAATAATACTTGGCAGAGTAGAAGTTTTCTCACTGGCA
Source organism: Anabacerthia variegaticeps (assembly GCA_035583185.1). Lineage (NCBI taxonomy): Eukaryota > Metazoa > Chordata > Aves > Passeriformes > Furnariidae > Anabacerthia > Anabacerthia variegaticeps. The sequence continues at coordinate 17,621,095 of JAWWEW010000078.1, forward strand.
TCAGACCATGCTGGAAACTTTTCCAGAGGGAATTCTTGATGAGCCCACAGCAGGAGATTCTGCCTCACTGTTTCTATTTCAATGACAGGTTGGCATTTCACAAAGCTTGGAAAAGGGTTTTCCTAACAACTGAGCATAGTGTTTAGCTGAATTACACTTACAAAGTTGCAGTTCAAAGCCTGGCCCAATACAGCACAATCTCAGAGAGTTTACAAGAAACAAAGAATGGACAAAGGCTGGGCTGGCCCACCAGGCTGAGCTCAGACCTGATGAGAATGGCTTTGTCTTGCAGTCAGCTACCAAGCTGGTTTGGAAAATCAAATAGAGCATTGCTCAAACCATCAATCAACCAATGAGAAATCCTCACAGCACAAAGATCTACTTTTCCCGAGACATAAACACAGCCATAAGACACAGTACTACAGACTGTCAACTTGTGAGTGCCTCCTGTTAACATCCAGGATAACCAACACTGTTTCAGCTGCATATTAAAACCTAGATCATATGGGAAAATATGATCAGAAAATATTTTGGGGATTTGGTAGAGAAAAGAAATAATCCCTCCTATTTAAAACTGTGCAAACTTTGATAGCAATATGGACTTTCTCCTACCAGTTAATGTGAGTTAGAGCTAGAAATTAAGATAGATTCCCATACTTCTCAGATAAGTGTTCTGGAGACTCATCTCAATGATTTCGTCTCAATTTCTCATGCTTTTTCCCAGTTTCACAAACTCAATGCTCTTACTGGCATCTAGTGGTGGATGGAGACATCAACACCAGCAGCAGCTCTTGATCAAGGGGATTATTAGTCCATTACTTAAGAGAGAATTCAGAACAAAATATGAAGTGTATATCATGTGTATTTTTGTGGGAAATCAACACAGTGAAGAAAAATCTGAAAATCTTAATTGCAGTGCCTTTTAGAAAGACAACACAAACAAGCTAGGCAAAAAGCTTAAAAAATCCAACCCAAAGAACAGTGTGTGCATCAGTTTTGCAATTATCTGTACAGGGCTGTCTTTCAGTAATGCAACTCTGGAAATACAAGAGGATTTGCAAGCCCAGAATGACCAAAGGCTAGCTTTTGGGAGGGCTGTTGCTTAGTCCTTTACAGTAACACACCAATATCCATAAGAAAGGCTCTCCTTTCTCCTCCTCTCCATAAAACTGGAGAGAAATAGGACACAGTACAGAAGCTGCCTGCACCGAAGCAAATGCAGTTTGTGAACTCTGTTTGTATGTGAAGGTCCCTAGGGCTCTAGGACTATTTCTTTCCAGCCAAAGGGCTCCCTGCTTTCCCTGCTACAAAACCACGTTAACATTATGTCTAGTAGCCACCAAGGCCCCAAAATAACCTGGAGAACACAAATCTGTATATGACTTCTGAGTTTCCCTGACATATATCTGTTCTGTTTCCTTTCTATCAGAACTCTTCAGTTTTTGACAGAGGGGTCCTTATGTTCATTCATACATAGATACAAAGATCCTCCCTGAATTCCTGTAGAGTCGAGGAAGGTCTTTAATACTATGTGGGTTTTGCATCTGACCCTGACTGACTCTGTCCCTTACATGCCACTCACAATATTTAAGTTTATTGTAGATGTTTTCCACTGCTAAAATAACAATCCTTTGAGCTGTTAAATTAGCTCTCAACAGAAATGGCCTCTGTGTGGTTTTACTAACAGTAATATTATTTGGATTCCCTAATAGAAACATTTTAGTACCCGAAAATATTGCTGTTCAAGATCATATTTGTTCTTTGAAGTATTTCACCACTTAATTTATGGGTAAATGGACTTTCCCTAAACATATGCATTAGATTAGCCTTCGACACACCATTCCTCCAGCACATGTCATTTACTTTGATCCCTATTTCAGTCATCTTGGATGGAATCCAGATAATTCTAAAAAGTGCTTTTTGCTGTATGAATCTCAGCTGTCGGTTTATGGTTTGATGAAGGTTTAATTAAAGCACCACAATTTGCTATCTATAAAGGTTAGGGGTTTGTTCCATGTATTTCCAAATCTTTCAAATGAATATTTGGTAGCAGAAGGTAATAAATTCTGGTACAAATGTATACACACATGTTTCAAAGAAAGGAAGAAATACTTCATGTTTACCTGTAGCTAATGGTCTAATGCATTTGAAATAGAAAGGACAATTTTAATGGACTAGGAAATAAATATGATGAATGAATCTCTTACCCAATACCATTTCCTTCCCTCATTGTTAGTGTTCTCTGCAACATAATATATCCATGGAAAACATATTTTCAGACCATTTTGCACATTTAATAGCTTCCAATTTTCTTGCAAGGCTTTTCTTTTTTTTTTTCTAAAAGTTTGGGGGGTTTTTGTCTGTGAGGCTCAGAATTATCTTGTGCTTTAAACAAAAGTACTTTTATTCTCTGAGAGCTGAATAGTGTAAAAAGCAGCCTATTTGGTTATATTGTTGTTTTGTTACTAGTTTAGCAGCAGAAGCAATTCCCTCCAGTGCTTGTCTCTCTTCATGTTGGTCTGTCAATATCTGTTGCCTAATATAAAAAACGCCTAAATTGAAGGAAAATTTGAAGGAATTGAAGGAACTCTTCCCCAGCTTGATAATTTAAAGTTTCTCTAATTTATCTGAATTTTCTAGAGGTATTATTAGGTATTGTACTTGTCTTCAGAATATTTTGTAATGCTGAGCTAACTTTGGAAATAAATCTATTTAGAAGTGTCTATTAGCACACCTCTACAGAAGAAGAGACATTTAAGCAAATGCATATTTGCATAATAGTTTTCTGTACTTGGCCGAAGGAAAACTAACCATTCACAATGATCAGCCTCCATTTTTAACATTTAATTGCTTGTTTAGGTTTATTTTCAATAGTCATTACACTTTGCCCTCCTTTCTTACTACCCCGATCTCTTGTTCCTCAGCTTCCCATCTGAAGTTCTGATCTGTGATGCATCCTTAAAAGTCTTCATAAACATGGGCACATCAGCTGCATTTCACTGAATTCTCCATGGGGACTAATAATAAATAAGGGCTATTTTCTAGATCAAAACCAAAAGAAACTGTCTTTTCTGGTTCAGTTACAGAGAACAGAACACCCTCTGCACATCCTATTCCAAGGCACTCTATTTCCTTTTTCTTAGATGTTAATGAAGTTGCAAAATATATAGTATTGTAAAGAGCACAGGGGTTAACAGCACGGTCATTTGCAGTCAGGTTTGAAAAAGTAGATGTAACCAAAAAGGCAAGAATAGTGGAATTTAATTTAGGGAACAAGGAGGGGGTGGAGGTGAGGAGGAGGTCTCAGCTCCAGTGTGAGGTACCCAGCAATAAGAACATCACAACAGCTAGACAAATGCAAACCAAGAGTCCCTCTAGCCTAGCAGCACGAGTGGCAGAAGGTGACTATGGAGGAGCACAAGAACAGAGCAAACACACAGTGATACTCATGCATAAATACAGGTATTTTTGGCAGTTTGTGCCTTAAGGACCTCTTAAACAGAGAATTATTATCAACCAAAAAGTACAGGGTATGGTAGGAGAAACAGACAGACCAATGTGGCAACTGTCTGGTGGCCACAGGAGACCCCCACATGCTTGAGGAAAAGGCATACCATGTGTCTGTATCACCACAGGTATCCTGGACCTCTTATATATAAGGATCGTCCTTTCCACTCCTCTTTCTTTTCCATTCTGCTCATGAAAAGACATTGCCCCTCCTGCCACAATTAGGACATGTTAAAGACACTGTGAAATCCTAAGGATGTTACCTGAAGAGTGGGGCATTGCAGCACACACAGTAGTATATTCCTGATTCTGTGTTACTCAGATAGATCCCACTAAATGGCTTTTTCAAAAGGAAGGAAAAAAAGAGAAGTTAACAATACAGGTCTTTAAAAGATCACCATCTGGAATAAGCATGTAGGAATCAGATTCAAAACAGGAGAAAAACCATAAAAAGAAGGCTTCACAGCGGGGCTTTGAAGAACAAACATTAGCAGCCCAAAGAAATGAAGAGGAGGATGCCTTTGGATTAATACTGAAAAAAGACTATTCCCTACTCCTGGAAACTTTGAGACCAGTCAGATGCATAAATCATCCAGGTACCAGGGACTGAGTCGTGACCTCTGAGGAACTGGTGAAATCTGCAGGATCCCAACGACCAAGGCTCTGCTATGGAGTGCCACAACTTTCAAGTGGCTCCACAAAGGGACTCTTCTCCTTCCTGCATGGTCTGGAACTCAGATCTGTATTTTACAGATATGAATTCGGGCACAGTTCACATGACTTAATTCGATGGTACATGCTCCATGCACGCAGAAGTCCTGGCTCTGGGCTATGGATGCCAGTCCTCCACCCACAGCACCATATGGCCTCCATTACGGAAGGAAGTAAAGCGTGGGGACAAGGTGGGTGGCTGATCTGGCACATGAGCCCACCTCTTGAATGGAGTGCTATGTATAATATTTCCATGGCTAATCTACATATGGTCAAAAAAAGGAGACTAGGGACAGAAATATGATTTCCCTTCCCTCTGTAGAGGCCTCTGCTGCTGCCACACAGACGGGTGAGCTGGCAACAACGTATCCCAGAAAAAAAACCCAACAAAATATGAAAAGAATGCAGAATGTTTTTTCATCTGCAAACCAGTCTGTGCCTGAACAAAATCCACCCCATTCAGTATGTTTTCTAACTTTTGCAAACAGGAAGATAGGGGAAATCTTATGAAGCAACGGAATGGTGACAGCTCCCCAAAGCAGGTTTTTCTCTGCCCAGCAGGCAGAGGAGGTGGCTCACCCTTGGACAGAATTAGCACCTTTGCTTACCAGTTCAGTTCCTTTTTCTCTTGTAACATAGAATTGCTCTGGAGTCAATTTTTTTTTCCAGTCTGTAGCAGCACTTCCTTCAGCTTGTTTAGTCAGAGACCCTCTGTCTACAATCAGATATAGAAAGATAATTTGTATTATTTTTAATGCCATTTTACCTCAGACTGCATTGTTGCTTTCCACCATCATCATCATAGTTCTCCCAAAGTTTCTACAGGTACAGACAGAAGACAACAGGCAGTTCAAGGACATGAGAAGGTGTGAATGCAGGACTTTCCATCTGCTTTCCATCCAGTGTGCTACACCTAGAGAGCAGCCCCAGCAAAACCCTTGGGAAGGCTTGTAATGGAAACCAGCATCTATGACCACACATACCACTCACTCTCCCAGCACAGCCCTCTCCTTTTGGCTTGGGATAACTTCTGGTCTGAGGGTGGTGCTCCCTCCTCATCCCTGGGTATCACTAAAAGGTTTGGCACATTGCCTCTTGGAAACCCTCAAAAACCAGAACTAATGTTCATCTGTGGGTTATTGAAGACTAAAACTTTCACAGGCCCCAATGAAAAGTGGGGCCTTCTCCCTGCGAAGGAGCAATGGAAGAAAGAAACACTTACAGACCAAGAGAAATGGGGCCATAGTTAAGTGAGGGGAAAACAACAGGAGAGCATGAGTAACCCATCACAGTGCAGAACTCCAGCAACGCCTCCTGTGAGTCTGTACACACCATGCAGAACATTTATGGTGGTATGGCATTGGCAAAGAATTAATAGATCAATTGAAAAACAGTGAGTAAGACAGTTTAGTACCTTGCTAATCAAAAAGTCTGAGGTGGGCGAGGGGGAACTACCCCCCATCAGCTCAGGATCTTTGGAAAACAATCAGCTCCTGAGCGATGCTTGCCTGCACTCATCTCTTGCATACAGAGGTGAGATTTGGGGCGGGCGGGGGCGGTTAACGAACTTGAAAATGATAGTTTAACGAAAACCCTGCAGTTTAGCCTGTCCGTTCAAGAGACAAACTTACGGCGCGCTAACAGCTCTTTGCAACCAGCTAGGAGACACCGAGGGCGGGGATGTCCCCCCTTGCAGGGAAGGTCCTGCCCTTACCACACTCCCCAAGCTCCAGGTGGGGGGTACCCGTGACCCCGTACATACCTGTGCCCCTGTGGGTTCCCGATCCCCCGTGGGTACCCGTGACCCCGTGAGTTTCCGATCCCCCGTGGTTGCCCGATCCCCCGCGGGTTCCTGATCCCCCGCGGGTTCCTGATTCCCCGTGGGTTCCCGATCCCCCGTGGGTACCCGATCCCCCGCGGGCTCCTGATCCCCCGCGGGTTCCCCATCCCCCGCAGGTTCCCGATCCCCCGTGGATGCCCGATGCCCCGGGGGTTCCCGCTGCCCCGAGGGCGGCGCGGGCGCGGAGCAGGAGCGGCAGGAGGATGCTGGGGGTGCGGAGCGCCCCGCGGGCCGGAGCGGCCGCCATGCCCCGGGCGGCACCGCGGGGCGCGCCGGGCGCTGCGCTCACCCTCGGCCCGCGGGCACCGAGCGAACCAGCGGGCAAAGCGCCCGCCTGAATGCCGGTGCAGCATGTGCAGGTAAAGGTTTCAATCGCTTCTTACCGAGAGGCGAAGAGATCAGCTTAGAAAAGGAAGCGCCGCTGCAGCCATGAATACGACACAGTCCTGCTGGCGCGTTTGCGTGCAGCCGCTTCAGGTTGTTTCCGAGGAGAACGAGCCTGGTGCTTGCATGCACAAGCGCCTTGCCGCCCCGGAGGCATATTGCGGGCATTGCTTTCGGTGGTGCTGATCGGAGGGGCTGTGCTGGCTGTGGAGCGCTTGTTTACACCGTGGGATTCGCGGTCCCAGCTGCTCTGACCTGGTCTAAAAATATACCTGTAATACGATATGTGTTTTAGTCTGGCTTCCTGTCCTCAAAAGGCAGACCTAAACACAAGTTAGCTTTCCACGTTAAGCCTTAATGCTATTGTCTGCTTTTTCCCCCAGTAGTTCCATTTCTGATTTGGAATTAGTTCCTCATTTCGGAAGGATGTAGAAGGAAGTGTTTTGATTGCATTGGATAGCAAAGTGGAAGGAAGTGTTTTGATTGTACTGCATGCCAAAGCTAATAATGGTGTTTAATGCAAAATGAGTTTCTTTTTAGTCTAATTCTTCTAGCCTAATTCTAAAATCAAAGCTAAAAAAAATAGTGTTGTGTGATCAGTCCAGTATGTACACGTTTATTGAACCATCCTCTGAGACTGTCTGAGACAGTGAATTCAGTGGCAGCTAAAGACATCCAACACAGCACATGATCAGTACCATGGCTCTAATCACTCCCTCTGCCTGGCTCCACGAAGTATTGCACCAAAAGATGGATATCAGGAAGGTTCATAGATGGTCGCATTTCAAATCTGCTGAAGGAGGGGAGAGGGAGGCACACAGTTGATTTATAGCTTTGTCCTGTGTAATAAGACACAGTGCAGTGAAGCCAGAGTACCTCGAGAAAAATCCTGGAGATGTGGTGGCTGTGAGTCCTCAGGATGTTAGGAGTGCTGCTGGGCAGGGAGAGGAGGGCTTTGCCAGGGCTCTTGGCAGAGGGCAGCGGCCGAGCTAGAGGCAGAGGGGCAACATTTTTCCATGTTCAGCCATTTTGGGAAGCGATGATCAAAAGTCTTTTGAAACCACTTCTTGTTCACCCCTATGGCATCTTTTATCAGTCATTTAGCCCTGGTTTAGGAGGGAACTGAACATGTTAGGGAGCCTTTAAAGAGGAGAGACACAATCTGACACTCTCCCAGTTCTGGCAAATGGCTTAGGGCTGGAAAGTGGTGGCAGGCGATGGTGTCACTCCTGGGGGTCACTGCCTCTGTCTCCAGTTCAACTGTGGAAAAGAGGCATTTCCCTCACGTTCCTGGTCTTGGTCTCAGGCAGTGTTTGCTGCTGAGGAGGACAGGTAATCAATGGAGTTTTCCCTGAAGTATCTGGGAAATGAAGGAGGGTGAGGGAAAGTGATTAGTCCTGAAACTTGTATGTTTTCATGTAATTGACATTGATTTAACTGGTGTTTTTTCAAAATATAAAATTAAATAAAAAATGAACTGTCAAGATCTTTCTTGCAGCTGTTACAGGTACCATTCCAAAATGCAGCAGTTTTGAGGCACTGGGAACTGAACCAACACAGGTCTGATGCTGTGCTATTTTCCTTGGGCTCTGGAAGAGGGAATTGTCTGCCTGGGCTGTGCACCTACGGGAGCAGTGGGAGCAGAAGGAGTAAAGGCATCAGGCTCCTCAGCCCAAGTTTCATCATCCTCTCAGTTGCCCAGTTCATGGCAAGCCATGCCTTGATTAAAATGCAGGTGGTGGTGGAAGAGGCAGATCCCATTCCTCCCCATGGCTGTAATCCACATTTGAAGTGGTGCACTGGCAAAGCAGATCCTCTGTTTTTCCCTCAAACAGAAGCCTGACCTGCAGTCATCCAAACCAGCACGACAAGCCCTCCTCAGGTGGAAAACAACCCTCCTGGCTGGAGGTATTTAATTTTTCAGATCTTTGGTGCTGAAAAACCAAATCATTGTCCTGTCATGCCTGTAATATTGCCTCCCATAGTTACAGCACATTCCAAGCTGTGTAGCTAAGCAGATAGCCGGCCTGCATTTCTCCCCATAGACTGTTATAAAAGCTAATTAGGTTGTTACTTAATTTTACTCCTTTTTTTTTTCTCCCTTATGCACAAGGGGAAGCAGTTAAAAGTCTCCCCTAGCTACATTATGTAAATTTTCAAGTAAATTCTCCCTGGATTGTAATTCAGCAGGTTTATTGTGAAAAATGTCACCTGACTCCAGCACGTACACAAGCTGCATCCAGGGAAGGGTTGCTGATGGAAAGCACAGTGTCCTATTAGATATGTGTAAGTGGGGGAGAAGCTCCTCAGCTCCTCCTTTAGCGTTACTCCGTGCTGAGGTGGCAGCATCAGCATGTGTGTGGGAGGGTGAAGGCAAGAGTAGGAGGGAAGCAGTCATGGTCCAGACTATCCTTCTAATATTTACTTGGACTCTAAGAATTTCTCAGCCCAGACTCTGTCTTGACTGATGGTTTTGGGGACGAGCAGAGCATCACATAAAGCCTATGCTGGCAGATACTGAGCAGTCAGCCAGGAAGCAGTGAGGTGAAGAAGTCAAATGAATGCAGTTCAAATTCAGACCTCTGCTTATGCAGCTTTTGTTAATAAAGCCCCTCAACATTACTATGTACGGAGGAAAGCACCGAAGTTGTGGTGTTTTTGTTTCATATGCATTAGTATGCAATCAGTTTTGCTGTGCTCACTTTGTCATACCTAATGTATGTCGCCTCCCATGAGAAATTCCCACTGAAACACATGAGAGCTCAACATGCAAGAATTTGTCTCGGACCTGTCTTATGCAGTGGGGCTATGTGCCCACGTCCCTGGGGATTGAAGAACAGGGGACTGGCATGAGCCCTTCAGTGACAGGTTGTATCTGTGGTGGGCTCTGTTTTCCCCTGCAGAAGGCTCAATGCTTTTGTAGGAGATATTGCAGGAGCTCCACATCCTTCCTCAGCAGAGTCTTCCGTCTTCTGTGATAGAGTTGATACAACTCCATAGCCAGTTTCTAGCCACTCAGGTGTGATCAAACTCTGAGCTCTTGGTATATGGAGGTACTGTTTCCCCATGGAAATGCTATCCAAAGATATGTGGTAATGCTCTGGTGCTGAATTCCAGTGATGGAAAGGGATTTCAACAAAGTTTGTTAGAAGCAGAAGTGTCAAAGCACCTTGAAAAAGGGTATTGCTGGATTCCAGAGGCAGAGAGAGGCTGAGTGCAGCTCTGAAACTCCCTGAAGCTGACCGATGGAATCTGCTTAGATTTCTTTATAGAGTAGCCTGATGTGATTCAGGTCAAAGACATCATTAGAAATAATAAACACACAACTTCTTGCTTTGTTTGCTTCGTGGTTTAATCTCTCTTTTTTCTAATCATAAGGTGTAGGATACCTATTATTCTGACCTTTGTTTTTAGGAAAAAATAGGTCATGTTTGTGAACTAGCTTAAGTGGGAGCCTTCTGCTGGAGACTAAGGGTGCAATTTGAACAGAACAGAAGAGAATACTTACAGTTGGAAGGGACCTACAGGTTTGGCCCACTGTGACAAATGCTTTAAGTTGGATTAGACCAAATGCCTTCCCTAGGTCCTGTCCAGTATACATTATTCTAGGATCCTAAATGCTTTGAGAAGTTTCTTGTGAAACTAATGAAGGCATGAATTCAAAGTGAAATGGATATTTTGCACTCACTCTTTGATAGAGAACTCAAGTCTACATTTGGGCTATTGGTTCAGCTAAAAGTAGACACACAGCCCTGTAAGGACTGTGGATCTGCAGGGGCAGCATTTGGAAAACAACGACTCCAGGCTATTTCCTTGGATTGCCCTGTCCATCCCCTATATCATACCATCCAAATTTCTCAAGCCACATAGACAGTAATAATACATTCCATGATCTTGTGTGTGATTTCTTATCCCTTGTACCTCAAAGTAGTGAAGAACTGGGATGGTTCTTCCAACCAGTACCCAAAGCCTGAACAGAGCATTGAATGAATAGTTGGCAGCATCTGGCACAGCAGCAGCTTTCTGTAGGTTATCTTAATGGATTTATCACGCTGAACTAAGCCCTGACCATCTGTTCTATCCTCTCATTACAAATGTAGAAAAAGCTAATTCATGATTGCATCATAAAAAAGTAAAATATAAATGATTTAAGAGTAGGGTATGTCATGCTTCACACTCTGATTGGGGAAGTGGCTCTCTTCAATAGACTGACTTCCCCGATAACAGTTTGCCTCTTTCCCGGCAAACAGGAATTCCCAAGGAATTGAGCCTAAGGGCTCACCAGAACAGGTTTTATTCCCACTTATTCATCTTACGTGTATTTTTAAATTTGGGGTTCACAAAGGTGAAGTTACGAATCTTCTTTCCTTCTCTCTTAGTTGAGCCACTGAGATTTATTTTTAATTAATTTTCTAAACAGGGAAAGGACAAAATCATGCTCCTTAAAAATCCCTCCAAATTCTGCATTTCCTCAATCTCACCTTCACTGAGATGCAGGCACATCTGGAAGAGTCACCCACTGGTTTTGTGCTGGTGACTCACCTTCACTGCAGTGCTCTTGGTTAGAAGGTAAGCAGAAAGCAGGAGGCTGAGTGTGGATTCCCTGCTTCTTACGAATGACCTTTAGTTCTTTTGTACTGCCACTGTCCCAGTCACCAGCAGTGGAAATGGTTTAGCTGGGAGTTCAAGTTCTGGTTGACTCGCGTTATGTGACAAAGACCTCCTGGCAATGTCTGTCTTCTGGAAATCTACTAAAAATGGATGCTTTTGAACAAGTTAAGAGGTCAAGAAGCAATATATTGGTCCTGCACCACAGGCCACGCAGCACTTGTCTTGTGTAAACTGCTGTGAGTTAAATTTGGCCCACTGGTGCAAAGCCCCAGTCCCTGTCAATTCCTGATACTTAGCTGTCTTGTCACTAGGCATTCCTGAAGAAATTTAGTACCTGAATAGTTCAGTGGTTGGGCTTACAATCTCTGACTTTTTTGCATATATTTATACCTAAGGGCCTGTCTTTAGTCATCTAGTTCTCTCTTTGGTACTGCATCTCCCATTAACAGCAAGTGGATCTAGGATTAAACCCACTTACATTAGAAGTCTGCAGCAAAAACAGTGTAATGAAAAGAAACTGGCACTCACATCATGTGATTCTTCTGTATGATCTGCCATGGATAAACTGTGTCTTAAGAGTGCCCATTTGTCAGAGAATTTTCCAACTTTGGAAATTAGATATCATTACCAACATCTCTTACACCTTAGGACACTGAGTAGACCTCTAGTCTTTCATAATTTGTTCCCTAATGCCAATTAAAACTAATGGCTTGACATTTTGAAAAGCCTTTTTGCTCTTTAATATCTTTTTGACACCTGCCTTTAAGGAATCTTCTTTCTAACTGTCACTAAAAGCACCTTGTTCAGAGTTCAGATTTAAAAGGAATTAAAAGCATGCTGTGGTGTGAGGTTTTTTGTTCAAATCCTTCTTATAACTAGGAAGCACTGCTTATCTATAGAAGAATGTGTGCTGATTTTAAACGGGATAGAGTTAATTTACTTCACAGTAGCTGGCATGGAGCTGTGTTTTGGATTTGTGTTGGACACAGTGTTAATAACACAGGGAGCTATGGGTGAAATTGTATGCCACCATTCAAACCCTGTATTTAAAAATAAAATACTTTTTTGTTTTTCCCTGAAGACAAGTTTGATGAGAAAAGTAACAGAATAGAAGTTCCTCTTGAATCTGAAAAAACCACTTGTTTTGTTCTGAGAACAGTGGATTCTTCTCAGGATCCAGAGTTAACCAGCACCAGAGATTTACTGGAGGAAGGGTTCATTTTACTTTCTACCATGCATAGGTGTGCGCCATTTGTGGGAGTGGTGTTCCACCATTGCAGTAGTTTAGCAGTGGATAGTCAGAAACTACTTGAAATATCCCAATTCTCTAAATTACACAACAGGTTCTCCCTGCTAGCATAAAGATAAAACAAGTGTAAGTTAATCTCAGTGTTCCTACTATGCAGGGATCAAGGGCAACAGAAGGGAAGCATGCTGCCAGCATGCTGCCAGCAGTCTGAACTGCCTCGGCGTCTGCTGGGGAAGAACAAAAGAATCCCCTTCTGCAGCAAGGTGTTTGCCAGAAGCACCCCTCAGAAACAGGTCTCAGCCAAAGACTGGTCCAAAGAGCCTGGAATTATCCACTTATGATCCCCTTCATCACAATGGTTCCAGCACACAGAACTAGCACAAGCAGAGATATGCAGAGTCAGAGCATTAGACTCTGCCATACCAAAACCTCTCCTGTGACTTGCAGTCACATTGACACCACCACCAGTTTGGTCTGCTGCTTTATTGGTTCACATACATCAGAAGGGAAGAAATCATGCCTGACCTTTCATCAACACAGTCCAGATTCATATTTCTTGATATGCAGATGTGCTGTATATTAAGCATTGTGCTTTTCAATTCCAAATCAAAAGCAAAATTCTTTTTAATGAAAATGAATATCGGGGCCAGCAGGGTGTGTGTATGCGATATGTGTATGCATGTGTCGTGTGTCACTTCCAGATGCCTTGGAAGAGACCCTGGAGGAAGCAGCAAGCTGAGCAGGGCACTACATCATTTCTGCACAATCAGTATTAAGCTGGGTAGTTTCTGTGAACAGGAGGAACATGTCTTCACGCTTCTCTCAAGAGCACAGACATCACAGTAAGGATGACTTCAAAGTGGCTTGTTCAAACCAGGATCTACAGTCCACATCACTGTCCTGGGATAATCATCTATATGGCTTCTCTTTCAAGACACAGAGCCCGTCTTGTTTGGTTTTCATCCTGCACAGCTGCACAGAGGCTGTGATACCCCCTTCTGTGTTATTGCCCAGGGGTTACAGCTATGGAGGAATAAACCTCATTTCCCTTCCTACCTTCGCTTAAGACAGCTTTTCACCTTGCAGAAGAGCACCTTATTAGGGGGCAGTTGTTCTAGGTAGGGTACAGTTTTTACATCTGACAGTAGAAATTTATGTGTCTATGCAGTTAACTGTAAGAACATTTCTGGCAGTGGGCATTGGAGACCCAGACTCTTTTTTCCCAAAGGAAAATCCAAATTGCTACCTCTAAATATTAGGCTGCAGAGGTTGCTTCACTTTTCTGTTTCTGTAGTTTATTAATCCTACATTCTTTTCTATGTGACAGCAGATCTTCAAAAAGGGATGAAGAGTGCTTAGTGGCCAGAACAGATAATGCAGTGAGATAGATGCAGACTGTTTTGTTCATGCTTAGGGAGGCATCAAGCTTGACTCTGTGTGACTGATCAGCCCAGTGAACTATTTTGTAAAAGGAAACATGAGGTCCTTCCCCATCTGCTCCTTAAAAGGAGAAAGGTGATCAATTCCCTCAAGCATGGCCCAAGCCAAATGGTGTATGCTGGGAATATTCACCCAGCTGAGCCCTGTAGAAATGTTTAAACATTTTGGTTTTGGATGCAGTTCTGGAATGAGTGAGAGCTGGGCTGTGCTTCTCAAGGCTCAGGGTATTCTTCACCAGGGCATGGGCACAGCTACACGTCCTTGGTTAACATTAAATAAAAAAGTTTGGTGTCTCTTGACTTACTTAACAACTGAAGTGCAGCTTTCAAAGTAACAGCTTGAGATGGAAGTGTTTATATTCTACCTAGATCTTATTTCTGACACCCAACTGCATTACAGGTTTGAAGTGACGGAACTCAGATAGTACAAAACTAAAAATTTTGAATTACGTGAAACAACCCTCATCCAACATTTTTGGATCATCAAATTCTTCATTATACAATGCAGGGTTATAGTATTTGGTTTTATTTGTTTAGATAATTATTTTACGTAAAGTGGGCTTATATGTCTAGAAGTTTCCCAATTTTAATTCTGCAAAACTGCATTTTTTCTTTTTTCCATATTGACTTTTATTAGAAACAACAGAAATTGCTTTCTTTTCAAGACCTCCTCAAACACAGTAAATCACACTTTAACATTATGGTTCCAATACAAAGTAATGAAATTCCTATGGAAGAAAACTATACAAAATGATAGCTAGCAGGAAATTAATTCTTATTTTACTTCAATTTACTGCACTTTCAAAGTTGTGGGTATCTATACCAATTCATACCTGTCAGTGAGAGTATATGACTTTCCATGAGCCCCCTACCTGCTACATAGCAATGATAAGAAACACATCTTCGCCTTCCTCTCAGTTCTGCCAGCATGGCATGCATTTTGTTTCCTGAATTCTCTTTCATTCTGATGTCTAGAGTACTGCTGAACATAAGGTAAAAAAAATGAACATGCAGCCATATAAGTGAATTTACAACAGAAAGATAAAATGTTCCCTAGGGACTACCAGGAAATGATACTGCATGTCAGAGGAGGAAGGAGGGGGAGTGGTGGGACCACGCTCATAAGCAGTAATGAATACAACAGATACAAACCTCCTCAACCCAAAGCAGTCAATGCAAGTGGCTCTGCTTCTACAAGCATAAGAAAAACTAAAAGAACACAGGAACCAAATTTTTTAATCACCTTTTTGGTGGGCAGGAAGTAAATGCCTTGTTTGAGTTCTGGTCTTCTGAAATTCAGTTCTGCACAACCTTGTCTGCATTGGCCTAACTGCTGTGCATGACACTTTCTGTCTTCCATAGTAAACTCAATTGACAGTGGTGCTCCCTGAAACACTCCAGTACATTCCTGACAGTTTCACCAGGAAGTGTTTACTACAGTTACTGGCTCTAGACAGTGTTTCACCTCTCTTAGATGCACCACCACACTTCAGCAACACCATATTACCAAGGCTGCAAGAAATACAAATTCCCTGTCTGTTCTGCCTTCTCAGAGTCCATTTTATCTTCAAGTGAAAAATAAAGAATTTAAACAAAGATCACAAGCATTAACTTATCAATCATCTGTCTTCCCTGTGCCAGGACAAACAGTATTTTCTTTCATCCTGAGTATCTTATTATCTGTAAATATTAACTCTGCCAAGTTCTAAGAAATATAAATGGGATGTCTTCTACAGAGGCTGAAACTATACTGTTATCTTAGTTCTAATTCTCAGTTCTTGGGTTATTTCACAGAAAAATTGTCCAGTTGTTTTTAGGTGACTTGTTATTTCACCAGATGTCACATTTTCTTGGTTCATGGACAAGTAATTCCTATAAATGTGCATGGGAGTAGAAGGAAAATAAGAAAAAAAATGCTGTATTGGAAACAATCTAGTGATTTAATAAGCATTTAATGTTAGTTATGTTTAATATTAACTACCAAATTTTAATCATAGTTTTACAGTTTAGTCTTAAAATAGTACAAAAAAAAAAAAGAACAAAATTTCTAAGCACTGCAGCTGGATACTAAAAATACATTTAATTAAATGTTTAAGACAACATACCAGATATGCTTCTTTTTGATAGTTGGATACAAAGCCCCTTATGTTTCAAAAACACAGCACTGCAAACATCTTTAAAATATTTATTTTGGTGAAATTTATCAAGATGATTAAATACGTTTGTATTGATCCGCCTTTGCACTTCCCTGTTTTATTAAAAAGCCTGGCTCAAACATTAGATCTACAATATAGTCTTGAGGAGGAAGCAGAAGCCCAGCTATTCCCTTGGGAGAGTCATCAACCAATTTAACTTCATTCCAAGCTCTGTTATACTTGCCACGAACTAAACTACAGCCAATGCCAATTCTGTCTGCTATCACCTGAAAATGAAAAGAAGAAGTAGTTAATCACAGCTCATACATGTGCTTAATGACAGTTCATACATGTAGCTTCTGTGATATACAGCCAGGCCCAGAGATGCTTAAAAAGAAAAGAAATACCTGAAAGGTGAAGAGGTTCCTTGAAAGAGACTTTATAAATCTCTCAAGTGTTCCAAACAGCAAACGTTTATTGTTTGTTCTGCTTAGAAAGTGTAGGCTTTTAAATGTTATTTCTGACATATTCAATGCACAACATGAAAAATATTAACTCTTTTTGGACACTGATACATTTGTTTATCAGCTAGTCCTTCAGCTCTCAAATGAAGTGCAACACCCACAATTATCCAGGAATGTTTTTTCCTAGTTGGAAGACTTACTTCTGAATAATATTTTGAAATCTATTCAAGCAATGAGGTGTGGGCACACTGCACACATGCAGCTAGCATGAAATATTAAGTGTAAAAATGTAACATTTTTATCAGTGTAAGTTTAGGACTGTTACTTCACTCCAAAGTACACTCCTTGCTATTTAGCCCTGGGAATGTGGGAAGCAATGAAATGCAAGGCAAGTGTCTGCTAGATGAAACACCTGCCTTTCCTCTGTGCTGCACTATCGCAGACAGACCTATAATGGCTTCCAGCTACAAAACTGCTTTCTCGCCATGTATCTGCTGTGAAGGAATGAAATCCTGGAAGATTTTTAATTTGTTACAAATGGACTAGGATATCCATTGCTTAGAGTGTTTTAAGAGATGGTTTTAAGTGGTTTTAAGAGAGATGATCTGTCCCTACATGGGTTTCTTAGGACAGTAGTGGATAATTAATTCACACCCTCAGACCATTCATAAAATAAGTTGTGAACTTTCTCTCCCCATGGATGCCATAAATTTAGGGTCGTGCTCTTTCTTCTGTGTACTCTTTCCTAGGTCCTTCCTGCTTAATGTGCTAGGCCCTTGCTTCTCTTTTACCTTGCCATCCAAGAAAGAGAAAAATCCATCTAAGGAGAAAGGATGGGACAGATAATCAGGCTGCACCAGTACATATTCACATGAAGAAAGGAGAAATGAAGCTTCCCAGTCTAAGAAACTAGAACATAAAAGCTGTTATATACTATCATGGAATACTGGATAGATACCAAAGAAAAATTGTCCCAACAAGTTTACATTTGCAGCATGGAAAAAGAAGGAAGCTGCATAATTCAACATTTTACAGTTTACAGAAAATGTAAAATGTTTTGACTCCAAATCAAATATTTTGGCTTTTTGCCATTTATCAAGTATTCTGCTGATATCACTTAAGACAATTTAATGACAACAAGAATGCCTACAGAAAAAAGCAATGCTGGCTTTCGTTCATGGGGAAATCAACTTTGCTGGTGAAAAATTATACTAAAGTGTATACAAAAGATTTTACATGAAGAAAAATATGGTATTATACTAAGGCAAATACAGTTCGGAATATCCACTTAAAACCAATGTCTTGCAAAATAAATGTTAATGTACCTTGAAAAGTAAAGCCCTGTGATAGAATGTCCCTTTTTTGATTTTTCCAATAGGCACAATGTTGCATTTCAGTTCAAACTCTGTTTCACTTATGTGAAGTTCCCAGCTGAAGTCATGTAATTTGTCTCTTTCAATAGAGCCACCCATCCTGTCTGCAACAAACCTGTTCCAAATGCATACCAGAATCAATTATATCTACAGTTCCTTTTGCATTTATCACAAAAATGTAGCAAAATGATACGTATACAAGCAATAAGTGAATGAAATATGAGACTCTGCTACTTTTCCTATGTTTGCTTAATTAATTTTTTAATTCCATAATTGGTATTTTAAATATGCTTACTGATAAATACAGATAACAATAACTCAGGTCCATTCATATTTATCACAGACCTAAACCAAGGTGCAAAAACTGCCACCAGAGATTCCAGAGAGGTCTTGTACAAGCGCAAAGTCCTCAGAGAAAATCAAGAATTACTGAGAAAGTAATTACAGAAGCTAGTGTTCATCTTTACAGATAACAGATTAGGTGAGCTACATATTATATTTGTTTGAAATAGTAATAATGCCATGAGAATATATAAGACAAAAATAAAGCCATGGGTAATGATCCCAACATAGAAAAGCAGCTGTATTTATTGAAGGTACTTCTGCATGTGCTTTCTTATACTGAAGCCAGTATTTTGGGGTGAGAGGTGTGTTATTTATCCATGAAAACAAATGGCTCAGTGACAGAAACAGATCAGAACCCACAATTTGTGCAAACTCTGCCAAAAGCTTGTCTTTTGGGTGACTGCGCACACACAAGACCAAGCCCTGATTTCTAAGTCCCACACCTTCACCTTCCCTGTGCATGGTCCCTGTATGGAAAGACCTTTCCCTCCCCCCTCATTATCTCCAGCCACAGGCACAAGGGTTCTTGAGGGCTCTTACCCTGGACAAGATGTGGCAGAGCTGACATGGAAATCACATGCTTCAGACAGAGAGCTAAAATCTGCATCCCCTCCTCAGCAGAAACTGTGAACAGGTTCTGTCTGCACAGCACAAGCAAGACAACCTCCAAGGCCTCATTCCTCAAAACCTAGGGCTGAGGAGGCACTGGTTGCAACAGCATGGGCACAGGGAGCTATCACCAAGCAGGCTAGACGTGGCATCCTGAAGCTGGGAATTGCTGGGTGAAGCTGTAAAAGTGTGGGGCTCGCTCCAGGCAGTCCCTTGTGCTGCGTGTGCCCGTGGCCAGCCCTCACTGAGGACAGCAGAGCTGCCTGAGTCGATGTGCTCAGCACCACCACGTGTGCAAAAAGGTGTGCTGTGTTGTTCCAAAGGGCACATCCAGCACTACTGGTGTTCCCTCATCTAGCCTGTCCCCCTCTCCGCGAGCACAGCAGGAACTCTGCCCTGGCTGCCAGGTTGCTGAGGGATGCTGCAGCTGCCTTTCCTCCCCTCCCTATTCAACACATGCTATTCAGGCAGCCACTTAAAATGGAACATACACAGAAAATCCCCACAGAAAAAAAAAACATTCTACTTAAATTTCCTGTGATTGTTTCACAAGGTCGTGTGTCTGCAAGTATTTCACTGGATAGACGAGCGGATTTGAAAAAGCATTTTATGGATTCCACCTTCAGGAAAGCAGCATGATTTACACACAGCAGGACAGTTAAGAATGAATATCTGTCCTGTCAAATTCCACAATCAACAGAAAAGTTATTCCTCATATCACATTAGACCACTTCATTAAAAATGAGAGTTAGTAAAAGTTACGAATTTTGTGAGACTCCGGGATCTGACACCAAACTCTCCAGATTCAGGAGGCAGCCAGGAAACTGTTAAGATAATAAAGGTTAAACTAAGGAGAAGATGAAAGCAGACCCTGCTTGGATGTGACAGTGATTGGTGCCCAGGCTGAATAGTCAGTGTAACTAATGAATCGCACATGGATAGCAAAAGTCTGTACATGCACCACTGCAATATTCTGGCACTATTAAATCATCAGGATATTAATTACAACAGGACCTAAAAACTGCATTAGAAAACTTGTCTCATGCTTTCAGCTTTACAGGAAAAGAAAATGCAAGAGAGTTCCTGTCCCAAGGGGTTTCCAAACCAAGCAGGCAAGGAACATGATAAGAGAAAGAACAGGCATGATATGTGTAAGTTGCAATTCTCTTGACGATTAGGTTGGGGTTCTAGCTTGTGTTTTTAGGCTTTGCAGCACCTGGGTCTCCTTGATCATACAGATGTTATACGGAGCTGATGTGTTCATTGGCAAGATCAGTACAGATATATAAATGTGAAAAAAAATCTGATATTGCCCATATGAGTATTTTCAAAATGAGGGATTTGCATCCTTTTGTTTCAAAGTGATACTTTTTTAAAAAAAATTTAAGCTAAAGCTGCAAAATTAGAAATAAGAAGCCCAAACTCTAAACTTATGTCAACATGCTGGAAAACAGCTGATTTGGATTTCAATGAAGAATGGGAAAAATAACTACTTTGGAAAAGCCCTTGGATAAGGGATAACTTTTGGAAACATAATTTGGTACTCACTGTGCAAGGGCCACAACCTGTTCCCGGGTAGTAGTTAGTGGTAGAATTGTTTTGGAAGCATCATTAATGTAATCCATTAAAATTAAGTCTGACGGTGGTAACCAAGGTGAATTTTCTAGATTTACTTCCTCCTGGACTTTAGGTGTAATATCAATATCTTCTGTTGCTTTTTCCTCTTCTTTTTTCCCCTTCCCTTTTCTTACATAGAAAAAAAATATACACTTATTTAGAATACTGTAATCTCCACAGTTCAAATTCAAATACAGTAGTTCTCCAACAGGAAATTTAGACAAACTGATTGGGGAAGGGTGGAAAGTAGGAGAAATCTTTCCTCTTGATAACGCATATCCAAAATCTACAAAGCTGTAGAGAACACTTGTGGAACATTCCCACAGGAGATGGTCAAGAACCAAGTGTCACTATCTCCATATTAACATTGTTGTAAATTCTCATTTTATTTTTGTCAACGGCTCTGATATACCTTTCCCATATATGGATTGTCTAGGGGAGGAAACACTTACCTACTACATACATAAAGGAAAGATCTTTAGACAGTTATGATTTGGTTCCATATGGATATGAACTAAAAATCATGAACTCCAGTGAGTTTGTACTTGATTGAAATCTGGACTTCACATAAAGGAACAAGTGGTGTCAAGAGCACGGCTGAAAATCTTGACAGGACATTCCAAGAGACTATCTCTGTACTTGCAAGTCCAGGTTCTTCAAGCATTATGTAAACTACAACATGGCTTGTCAGAGGAAGATCTTACAAGAACTCTGTGGTTTTGTTGATTTTTTTTTCCTCATTGCACATGCTTCCTATTTCACTAATGCTCAGGATATGAAAAATAACTGGGATCCTGAACAGCCATCCTAAGCACCCAGCAGAAGTATAAATGAAATGATTGTTCTACTTACATTGAATACTGTGTATTTCACAAGTTATGCAGCAACTATAAAATCACTGTCTTACCAGAGGTATCATTATCGTCTATACAATCAGACAGTTTAGGATTTTTCATTTGTGGGAACACATGAAACTAGTGTTTTGTAAGCATCATGTCTTTTTCAGCATAAACCCTGAATAATTCTACTGTGAAATATGACAATATTTCTTTCCTTCATTTAGCAGTGCTGCCTTACTTTTTAAAATCTATAGTATTTCTGGTGTTCTTGAAAGGAAAAAGAAAAAAAGAAATAGAAGATCACTAGAGTACATGGCTCCAGGACACACTATCATTATTGCATGCTCTTCAAATTAGTCTCAAAATTTTTACAATGAAACAGTACTCTTAAGATGGAAGGCATTGGACAAAGCACAAGGACGTACACCATTATAAGTAGTTGAATTCAAGTAATTTGTCTTCAGAATACTTTGCAAACTTTTCTTTAACCTATTGAGATTTACCATATTCAAAAAAAGCCCTTTTCATAGGTGTCATAAAGCACATTATTTTAGAAGGATAACCAATTAAGATTTAATCTTAAAATTATTGAAAATTTACCACCCTCTTAAATAAACTGTTCTGGTTATTAATTACACTTATACTTGAAAAAGAAGACAGTTTTCTTTATCTAATTTTACTTTATCTAACTATAGCCAGGGAACCTTATAATGCTATATTAAACAGCTACCTATTTATCCATTTATACACTTATATACTATGGTTAAAAATGCTCTGTTTAAAAAAAAAAAATTATTCCAAACTCTCTGGTGTCCAACTTAGCAGGTTTTCAAAATAACAACTTCTACAAATGCTATTATTCTTGTTTCTTAACCATTTTCTCTCTTTCCCTCCTTCTTCCCTTCTATCCTCCCATTACTTTCTTTCTCTATGAGAAGTGCACCATTAAATTACAGCGCAATAGCAGGAGAATTTGTTCCTTATTGCTATCTACTCAAATGACTCACAAATCACTCTTATTCTCCTCCTTCCCAGTTTTTAGGAAGAAAACACCCAAGAGAGATGGGTTGGAACACTGATTTGTTTGGGGGTTTTTTGCTGCTGCTTATTTCTGTCAGGTATGGCTGTTCTGTTCCTTGGTGGAATAGCTGCTTTAAGGTCGTCTTCCATACCTTGTTCCTCAACTCCTCAGTTCATAATATCTGTCTAATACTTATCTCATAAGGAAATGTGGAGCTCTTGTCTTACAGGTTAGTGCTATAAAATAACCAGTAGCCACTACAGTAGACTTCTACTTGTTTTCTGCCCTCTTTAGTTTATCCCCATTTTCTTACCAGTGGGAATGGTGACATCAGAAAAAAAAAAATCACTCTCATTTTCCAAAGCTGTTTTGCTACTTGTGAGACTACTTGCTGTGAATGCAGAAGAATATTGCAAAGGAGAGCTCATGGCACTTGATGGTTTACCAAGCTGTTTCTGGCTCCTGTTGCAACTTCAGGACAAAAGTCCAACGGGTCACCAGAGCATCAGTGTGAGGAGGAAGGCAGCCAATACAATGTCCTACCATCAAAAGACAGCCATGACACTCCTATTTTCTTTCCCATTTTACATGCATAATACCCTGGTTCTCTTTAGAAAAGGATTAAATGAGCATTGGGAAGTATTTCTTAAATGCTGTACTGGAACGTAGCATGGAATAAATATAAATTTATTAGTCTACATTAAATACAATCTTTTAGCCCAGTCAATATGTAAGTCAGATATGCAGCTGTTTGATTAAAAATGCTGCAAATACATGTCAAACCAACAACTAGCCACTTCCTCTACATCTAATTCAAACACTGCCAGCAGACAATTACAACTGCCCTTTCTCTCAGCTTTCGACTATGGTTTATATTAAGTAGTATCACTTTTCAAAACAATGGCTTTAAGCAGTGTTCAGTAGTACTTTGAAAAATAATGACGAACAGAAACATACGATCAAAGGAAAAAATATGTAGAAAAACATCTAAGAGTGTCTGAGACTTGGATTCAGCTACTGACCTTCAAGTAACTCCCATATATCTCACAAATTAGTAATAATAATGATGTATGAATTATGGATTCAAAATGAATGACAATGGGGTTATAAATCATACAACTTGATCATGACATTCAAAAGCAATTATTTCATACTTGAAGAAAGAATTCTTTGTATCCCTGCAAGGTTTACTGTGGGAAATTGATCCAGGTATTTGTTTTTTCCTAAAGAAAATTTTTTACTCTTTCTGAAAGAGTTATGGTTGCTAACAGACCAGCATTTACTCTGGAATTGACCTAAATTACATTTAAAAAGCAACTATCCAAGTGTATCTCATCTCACACTGCAATAAACAAACATCTTGTCAGAACAGGTCTCTCAGCTCCTGAGACTGTGCAAAATGGCCTATGACTCTCAAGCACGTTCTGAGATGAAAGAAGCTGCTACTGGTGCAGAGCAAGCACAACTGGGGCTCCATATCTCCCCTTGCCTCTGTTCATTACACCTCACTGTTAGTGATGAGCTACAACGAACCAGAGACTGCTAAACTCCCAAATATCTTGTGGTCAGCTATCTGCAGGTGCGAGGGACAGACTCAAATCCTCTTTCTGTAAAAGAAAATTAATTTTCCACTACAAGGGTAGAGGTTCCAGCCTATTTGTTATGAACAGACAGACTGCAGCACTGTACCTTGTGTATCGTACGGATCAGGACAAGCCCTGCAAGGGCAAAGCATGTTTAGGTTAGTTGCCATCAAAATCAGGAAGTTCTGAGCACACCCTTCTCAGCTTCTAGTCATCTGTGGAATTTCACTGGAAGAAATTTAATCTAGAAATGAGGATGTATGTAGGCAGTGTAGGAACATTTCATGGGTCTAGGTTCTAAATTGAGAACGAACTTCTACCCTAATTTCCCTGTGTCTTGGTTTTCAAGTTGCAAAATAACAGCATTTCCCTGCCTCCCAGGAATAATGAAAGGAAAAAGAATAAATACATGTGAGCTGTTCAAATACAGCATGGGGAAGGAGGACAAATAATCATTAAGATAGGAGAATATCACTGCAAATAGGAGGTGAAAAACAGATGCCAAAAACATATTTAACATTGTACTTAAACATTTGTACTCTATTCAGAAACTGTCTACCACTATTTTGAGTCAGAACTCTATTTCTAGAGCAGTATTCTAGAGCAACAGCAGAACATTGACAACGAGTAAATCTGAAAACCCTACCTTGCTTTTTCTTTACTACCTCTTTTTGAAATAGGTGGTGGTGGTGGAGAATCTTCTTCCTTCTCTACTACAAGACTGAAACAGAACAAGATATTTTTTCATGTTATTTGCATGTGAAGTAGCAAAAATGGAGTTCTGATTTTAAAGGACAGTAAATATATTAATAGGTGGTAGGTAAGTGGAACAAATAACATAACCACTAATAAACCAGGTATGGATTCAGGGATCAAAAATTAAGTATTGAATACCAAATTATGGACACAAAAGTAACTGGGGAGTAAAACTGCTGCCAAAGTGCAAAAGCAAGAAGCTGCATCAAAGCCAAAGAAAGAAAACCTGATAGTTAAAGACAACTCTAGGGATCAACAAAGATAATGGAAGTCTAATTTGTCAAAGATATTCCCAGACATCTTTATGGTGTCATATACAAGCTTAAAAGGGAAGCTAACGATACTGTAAACCAAATATGTGATGTGTTGACAGAGAAGAAGGTTTTGGACTCGCAAAATATTGGTAGAGTAATCTTTGATCTGTGAGACTGTTTACAGGAAATGGCTCCCAGTTAAACAAGCCCAATACCAACTTCCTGCATTCAAATCTAGGAAGATTTGTTAGGCTGGCTTCAACTTAAACAGAGAAGAAATGGACACAGGTTCTTTATCAAGCCCTGAGAGCTTGATACTTGGCTTTGTCCTGCCTCTTGGGATGATGTGCTTAAAATTCCTTGCATTTGTCTGTACAAGAAGATCATCAAATCATGGGTTTCATTGTTGCACATTGTCATTCACCTTAGATGATGTAATTATTATGGCAGATGACAAGCTTTGTTATAACTAATCAAACACTGTGTGTCCCACCATCAGGAATCAAAGAGTGAAAGAAATGAGTCTTAATGTCTAAAATAAAAAAGCAACTCAACTGAATAAATATTTTCTCTCTAGAGAGACAAAAATTATTTTCCAAATTCTTATTTTATAAAATACAAATCTTTTGTCTTCTAGGACATAAAGCACTGTGCTGGGATTAAAATAGATGTCTCTACTTTATATATGTGTATATGTATAAAAACTGTAGTTGGTACTGGAAACAGTGAAAATTATGAAAAAGATGAGCTATTGCAATAAATGCTAGTAGATCTAACATGGCTCACTCTTCTTGGGGTTTAGCATTAATGAAGATTATTGCCCGACGGTCAGTAAGCTCTTGCATGCTCAGTTCTTCCAAAGATAAAAATTTTGCTCCAGGTTTTATCTATAAGAAAATTAGCATAAAATATAAGGTGTTTTGTTCAGTTAAAGATGCAGAGAAAAAATATATTTAAGAGAGTAATTTAAGATTCCTAATCTTAAACCGAAGACTACATAAGAACTTAGAAAGCTATTCAAAATATGTGAATTTTTTTCTTCTTAATTTGCATTGTCTTCAACAATTTTTCTCAGAAAAAGTTGTTTATAATAATTTAACATGTAGTTATTGTTATGAAGGCATTCCAAACAGTTTCAGAATAAGCAAATGTTCCTGCCTCCGAAGCCTTTACAATATAGGATGGAATTTTCAAAAGCAACCAAGTGCTTTAGGAGCAAGTATTTCACTGACTGTCAGTAAGACTGGTATTCTAATTCATTTGGGTATTTAAAAAAGTCTTTCTCTGATTTAAACTGAACACAGCACTAACGAGTTATACTCGTTATATATGGAGTCAGTCTTTATATATAAACACTTCTTTATAAGAGAAAAGGTCATGACTGAGGTGAAAATATGAGCTCTTTACTTCTTTATGTAAAAATAAACAAACAAAACGTCCACAGGTCATTCAATGTCAAGTTAGTATTAAGTATACTGCAGGGAAAGAGACCAGAAGAACTAAAGTTTGAGAAAGGAGCTGGAAAGGAACTAGGTCTCCCAAGCTCATATAGAATTGTGAATAAGATCACAACTAGGGGATAGCATGAAGATGACGAAATTTCATCCATGAAGAAAGATAATCAAAAGAGATCTGTATAACAGCTGTGAAATTTCAGGACAAGAAAACAAAGTATTTTCTGTAGCCAGATTCTGGCTTTTGCTACAGTACTCTTTCTAAATCAAGACGAAAATTTTACTCTTTCTAAAGAGAGTAGTTTATTTATAATAGCTTACCTGACCACAATCATAGAATCCATCAGTAATGATATTACTTGATGATAAATATCCCAACCGGCTGTACTTTTGGGGAAGATTGTTATCAAGTAGCTTTTCCAGAGCACCTTCACTAAACTTATTTTTACGCTTTGTTGACAAATTAATTTCTTCTAGGATGTCTAAAGCACTGATAAATAAAATACAAAAGAACTGATGAATAAAATACAAAGGCTACTTCAATGTTAAATACTAATTAACTGTTTTTATATAGTTCAGAGTTAGTTTTCAGCATTATCAAGGCCAAGACAAATATACTTCCAAGTGTTAGCCCTATGCCCTCTGGGCCAGCAAGGAGATGGCTGTGCTGCACAAAATTTCTTCTCTAGGGGAGGAAAATGCCTTGCAATGCTCAAAAGCAAAAGCCATTTCTTTATATAGTTAAATGCTACATAAAAAAATGCGGGACAGGATGCCACAACCTATTATCAGAAGGATGTTGGGCACCAGAGAGGACTTAAGAAAAAAAGAGTTGTAAAAGGAATAATGTTCAGAGCTGACCATATGATACAGTTCAGGCAACCTCTCTCTTTCTCTCCAGTTGTAATGCAATTTGGAGATTCCAGCTGTGCATTATGCAGTGGGTGAATCCTTCTGGTCTAGGACTGTTACTGTGCTCCGGGGACAGCTCGCAGGTATTTGCTAAACATGAATGAGCATGGAAACACAAGCAATTGTCTCAGCACCACCAGAATGGCAGAATTTTTGCAGCACGGAGACAGAAACAAATAGTAATGTGAGGACATGGGAGGATAGGAATGAATTTCTTAAACTGTTTCTGGTGCTGAAACCCACATACTGATAAATTCTGACCTGAGAAACCTAGGAAAAGCTCACTAAGAAGATAAAGGAAACTGAATCAGGAGAATGTTGCATGCTGCAGTTTTGGAACTGTTTAGGAATGAAAAAGAAAGCAGGGAAAATTTTGATATATTTGTGTGTATGTGTATGTATTCAAATTTATATCTGTTTGTGTTTATGCACACATGCAGATAGTCTTCTCATCTTAAGGAATAAGGGTTTTATATATTATATATATATATGTGTATATCTATGTATGCATGTCTATGTATATCATGATCTCCATGTTTACAATCTAGTCTTTGAAAGTACATCAGATGAATCCAAGAGAACAAGTTTTCAGGCAAGGCAAATGACAACATTCTCTTACAGAAGAGGGCAATGGGAAAAGGTAGTGGAAAAGCAGTTCAGGCTATTTGTCTACAGCATATTGCAGATAACCAGAAAATAACACAGGGAAGAATTTTAGAGGGGGAAATGAATAAAAGAAAGGCTAATGTGTACAGCACTGTCTAAACCAGATGACACTACACGCGCAACCACACATTACTCTCATATGGAGGAAAAAAAAAAGCCAAAACCAGAAAATACAGCTGCACCAAAAGTTCTGTGAAGAGCCGAAAACCAAAAGAAAAACCCAAAAAATTATTCAAACAGAAATGGAAACACTGACTCTTTCAACAGAATAGAGAAAGTAAGGGACAAACCCAAAAGATGCACAAGCAAAGTGCGACACAACTAGTCAGGGACCAAAACGAAAATAAATGCTTCATATGCTACAAGTCAGAGAGGAAAATGTAAGCCTATTACTCAGTGTGGGAAGAAAACTCATAACAGATGGCACAGAAAAGACTGAAATGTCTGATGCCTTTTTTGCTTCAGTCTTCATAAAAAGGTTTCAAGAAGATGCCTGGCAGTAATATTAACAAGGAGGTAGAAACAGTGGTCTTAACATGGCTAGAGTAAGTTTGAGGAGACAAAGTTGGTAATCCCTGAGGACATTTACCTTATACCACTCTATGAATTTGCAAAAGCGACATCCTAACTATTTACAATTGTATCTGAAAATTCTAGGCAAGATGCCTGGAGAGTGGAGAAGGGCAAAGATACTATCTAGACTTGAAAAACTAAGAACAAGGAAATGGTAATAGATATCATGCTGCCAAATTTCAGTGTCCAAAGTACACCATATCAGATTATTAAATAATCAGTTTGCAAACAACATGAGAAGTAGCCATTATGTATTTGTCAAGAATAAATCATGTAAAGTGAATCTAATCCTTGCTGTGATAGGGTAAGGGACCTGACGTATAGGCAGAAGAAGTAGATGTGAGATATGAGTTAACTTTGAGATATGTTTTGACTTTAGTAAGTCTTTGCACATATTCCTGCTTGAATACTCTTGAGCAAGTCAGGAAAATACGATCTACATGAAAAGAGCATGAAGTTATTCTTGACAAGTTGAAAAACTATCTTAACGTATTATTATCAATAATATCCTGTCAAACTGGAAGGACACATAAATTACAGTCCTACTTTGATACTGTCACAAAGAAGGGATTAAATAAGAACAGTGCTATATGCAAGATAAAGAAAATAATTACTGAGATTTATTTGATGGTGGTATGACCTCATCTAAAGTACCTCATCCAGGCTGGGAGACGGCACTTCAAAATGGCATAAATAAAGGAAAAAAATTCAGAGATGTGTGATGAAATGATACAACATTTCAAAACAAAATTAGTTTAATATTTTTATTTCATCATGAAAAGGAAACTGAGAGAGAGACATGGAAAATGAGAAAATTCAGTAAGTTAAATTAGTATAAAAAGTGGTTATTCAATGGCAGTTCAAGTAGGACATGTAGTTGGATTGATTTGCTTTAAAGGGTATTCAAAACTCAGAAATCCCTTCTAATTGTAAGGATACTCTGGCACTGGAACAGGTTACCTCAGAAAGTTGTGAAATCCTATCAGAATCAGTATTTACACCAAAAAAGCCAAAATATGTCAGTGTAACTTAATCAATCTCACAGTAGACAGATGGATAACATCACCTTGGAGGTTCCCTCCTGATCTAAATTTTTGATAGTCTCACTTTGCAGAATTCCCTCATAGAGGGATTTTAAGTATCAGTGCAGTCATCAGAGAAGTGCCCAGCAGAGGGAGCAGGACAATTACATATATTTTAATTTAACAGTAACTAAAAGTCACCCTGTCTGAGAAGTCCTGTGTCATAATTCTTAAAACCTAAACCAGCTTCTGTAATTCAGATATTAATATATAGAACTGGGAGTTTCTAAGAAGGAATAAAACAGAGTCACTTTTACATGACATTTCAGCACACCTGCAGTTAACCAGAGATTGTAAATCAAATCTAGCCTGTGTGTAATAAGTACAATT
This sequence comes from Anabacerthia variegaticeps, assembly GCA_035583185.1. Lineage (NCBI taxonomy): Eukaryota > Metazoa > Chordata > Aves > Passeriformes > Furnariidae > Anabacerthia > Anabacerthia variegaticeps. Next base: position 17,650,849 of record JAWWEW010000078.1, read on the forward strand.
TACTGTATATTAAACTCAGTCTGAAACATTTATTTCAGTTTCAAATGTATGGGGCACTGTAGTCCCTAATTTCGACTGCTTTATAAGCAATCTTCAAAATAAAGTCTAATTTAGTTACAGAAACAATAAATGTTTTATAATTCTAGACAGTTCTCTCTACAGGCTTTTATTTTGTCTGAAGACTTCTGTTCCTTAAAATCAATACCATTTCATCTATAACATATGTGGCGCAAAACTAGTTTCTGCTTACCAAAAAACTTTGTTATTCTGCTATAAAGATGTAAAGATTGACTTAAATTGAATTTTCTCATAAAAAATTTCCCTCTGCCTTTTGATACTATTTCTACTCACCCTAGCCTGCACAGTTCAACAGCAGTTAGTTCATCACTTGCACAGACCATAACAGCCCAACAGGCATTTCTTCTGACTTCTTCATTCTTAGAACGCAGCAATTCAACGAGTGGTCCCAGTCCACCTGCATTTCTTAACTATAGAAAAGTGAAGATATTGCCACTTACATCTTTCATCTATCCCAGCAAGAACAGCCTGTGAAATTCACCTTCCAAAACGTTCAAGCACTGTAGACAAGTTACGCTGGGCTAGTAGAAAGGTCATTTACGACTCAGCTCTGCATAGGCCGGAGCTGAAGTGAGCTTCAGAGTGGTACCAGGCAGACATCCCTTCTGCCTCTGCCTTACTCTTCAGTTATTAGACTGTGCTGTGGAACCTGAAGAGACTATGCAACCCAAAACTGCCACTGAGAGTTTCACGGCTTTTTCTGTGTTCTGTTGCCTCCTAGCAACTAATTTACATCACAATACATTTGAATTTGTATTGTATGCATGACAATCTTATTAACATCCCATTCTCTTCTGTGCTACAGTATCTTTCCTATACATGCTGCAGGAAATACTGCTCATTTGGATTTTCAAAAAGAAAGACATTTTAAGGACACTGAAAGAGGTAGATTAATTATCTATGCCCCTTATTCATGTCCTAATTAACAGAGTTGACCCATGAGAAAACCCCAGCTTATGATTTATGAATGCACATAGCATCATTCTTATTTATGAAAATACTATGACCAATTCATAAACAGCAAAGAGTTCAACTTGCTGGATGTCACTGAACAAGGGATTAATCATATTTGGAGTTTTGTCTGAATTACATTTACTCCATGCACATCCAGTATCTCATTAATCAAGGTCAGACATTGCTGTTCAGTCCTTGAAAGTAGGCAACAGAACACTGAGGGAGAGTAAAGAGGACTGAACGTCTCATTTTCAGAGTTCAGCTGACAGGTGGAGCTAAAAGAAACCTTTAATGCTCCTAAACATGGGGATCAAGATATAGCTTGATAGAGTTCATTGAAAGCCAATGAAAAGCTGCAAAGCATTGATTTGGTGCAAGCAAACACAATAGTGAAAATACAAATTAAACTCTTTCCAAAATCTCATGAAAAACTGAGCTAAACTCAGCAGAACAAGCCTATGGCAAAAGTAAAAATTAAGTCATTATCTAGAAAGCTCAGGACTTCTAGGACAGAAACAAAAGATTCCAGGTTACTTTAACTCCAACCTCAGGATCTAGAAACATTATCAATAACCACAACCTCAAAGAGTAGTCTTACCTCAGTTCTTGCAACAGCATCACAACCAAACGCAGCCACAGCGAATGCTGCTTTGCTCTGCACTTGGCTGTTGGTGGAGTGCAGTGGCTCTGCAAGAGCACTCATGATACCGTGGCTCTGGATACTGACGCGGGCTGACTCTTGCATGGCCAGATTTGTCAGCACTGTAACAGCACTGGTGATGGCTCCATCTCTCTGAGCGTTCAAGGTATTCACTAACGGCTCAATTCCTTCGGCCTCAACAACAGCACTAGCAAAATAAAGGAGGGGAAGAATATTTGTTATTTTGGGACCATGTTTCCTTCTCAGCTGTATTTACCAACTAAATTAATATTAAATTTCAAGATTTATTTATGTATTATATAAATGTGTGTGATGACTCATGGCATGAAATTCAAGAGGCACAACTTACGCAGACAAACCAAGTCACTTATTAGGGGATTCTTTCTGAGGTGTTGACCAAGTTAATTAAATCCTGCATCTTCTTAAAGATGCGGGATTTCCACATCTTTAGTTCCAGGCAAATGCTTCTGCAGACTCTTATCACTTCTCCCCATAAATATTCTAGCACAACTTCTAGTGAGGATTATAGCACATGGAATATCACATTTTTCTTTGTTTGGTCTCTGTAAATTTCTATTATCAGATACCTAGGTGATATAAACATTAGTAGACTAAGTTTCTGTCTGTCTTACAGTGTAAGTGTACATGGTGCGGTTCAGTGCAATGTCAAAATTACTGAGCTAGCTTTATACATGTTGAGTTAGATGGCAGAATAACAGCAGACTCATCAGAACAGAGCTCAGGGCTGGCTATGACTGTGATTCTACACCAACTAGTCTATCAACTGCAGATCCAGTTCAAATATTCCCTCTGCTCCCAGAAGATACTGCATCAATGACTGAAGGGTGCTGCCACTCAGCAGTGCTGGGACAAACACTGGTGTGGCCGAGTTCTAAGCTAGATATGCAAAACTACCTGTTTCCAAATAAAACTGGGGAAGAATGTTGGGATTTTGTCTAAGGATCATTTCACAGATTTAGGTTAGAGAACATCCAAGAGGAAAAACAAGAGCCAAAGGAGCACTACTAAGGAAATAGCAACATTGGGCATGAGACAGCAGAAGGTGCAGGGAGCTGCACTATTAGAGGATATATAATATTACTTTGGGCTCATCTGTTTGTTAAACAAAACTTGGCAATATTGTTAGCAATGGGAATGCACAGATGGCAATTTGAATTTTTCTTGTAACTGCTTTTTATACCCTTTTTTATTACATTTTATCTACAATAAAAACATAAAAAACTTCAATGAAAGACTGTACACTTTTTATAAGTTTTGCTAAATTTCTGTGAACACAGAGAGAAATCTGCATGTGAACATCTTTTACTGTAACAGCCTCTTACCAAAATCTAACAAACTTCTTGGTAACTTACAGTTACAAAATAAACACAGGCTTAGAAGTACTACATACAAAAGAAATCTTTATACTATCAAAGACTGTCAAGGCATTGATGAAAACAAAAAAACCCAGGAATGCTGATAGTCACACTCTTATGCAAAACAGGACAGAAAGCAGAATACATGCCATCTTGTGCCATGTAATCCCATTAAATGGGAAACATGTAGGTTTTACTGTGAGCTCATCTTAGCACAAGTGTCTCCAGATTATCCGAGAGGGGGATGCAGATGCTCCTGAGCATACCTGGAATGAATCAGCAGAGGCTCATGGGGTTTGTTACTCTGATCTGCCTCAGGTAGAAGGTGATGGCAGCTCACAAGTAGTGCTGGTGCATGGATCTAAGGAAGGCTGGTGTGAAAGGCAGTAGTTTCCACTTTGGAAAACCAGGGAAAAGGCAGCAATCCAGGGACTGGAGGTGAATGGGCTTATTAGCTTGGGTGTGGCATTAAGACATAGGGCCAGCTTGGTGTAGGCGAATGAATCCTTCTGGAGCACCAGTAGCTTTAATGCAAGCACTTCAGTGTCTATTCAAAAGTGAATTCCATGTTTTCAGATGCTGCACGTGGCACTCCTCTGACTAGCTTCAAATAGCTGGATTTCCCTTTACCTTTGTGTTCTACTTCCCTTCCTTCCTTGATCAGATGAAGAAGAGCTGAAAAGGTTTTGTTTGGTGGCTTGCTTTTTAATGGTTGTTGTTTTGGTTTCCCTTTTTTTCCCTTAGGTAAGGCCCCTGTGTTCTTTGGTTAATACTATCTTCTCTTGCCCATGAAAATTTTATCCAAATTTTCAGTTTCAGGACTGTTGTAGCTCTATCCTGACTGCTGTATATGAAAAATCCACATTGATTGCATGTGCAAGAATCAGCTATACACCACATGTATCACAGGTTTGCTGGAAAACATCACATTCACAGCATGTGTAACAATGTTATGATGTACCTGTTTGAAAAATGTGGGAAAGACTCACATGCGTGCACATGGCCATACACAGTAAGGCATGTCCATAAGCTGTCAGGTTTACAGCATTACACAGTACATACACACATACCTTATCCAGAAAAGAAAAAAAAAAACCCAAACCCAAAATCAAACAGTTTCTCCTTTACAACAGAGACACAGAAATTACAGGATTTATGGGACAGATTCACTACTCATGAAATAAATCACTGCCTCTCACAGGTGCAGAATATCCAATACTTCTGCAGTAAGTACAGGACTTACTGTTCCTATGCTACACCCAAGAAGACATTTCCCACAGGAAATCTTAGTAACCACATAGTCCCTCACAGACTGGTTACAGAATGATACACAGCACTGAGTGACGTAGCCAATCACATTATAAGCAGATTTACTATAATTTCCATAAAGCAAGCAAGTACACAAGCACTTAACAAAAGAGCAAGGTGACAGCTCCTCATGTGTTCAGAGCTGACCTCAGTGAGGTACAGAGCACAGCCAATTTTCTCAAGTGCCACTCAACTTTAAAAAGGTTGAGAACCACTGATTTAGAAGATCATACATATTTATTTCAAATCTGTGTTCTACTTCTGCGCAGACTCATTTTGAATCACAATTTCACAAGTATAGTTTAATCAACTACAGCAAGAGATTGCAAGGCAAGAAGAATTTGTTAGAAGTGACAACAGAAGGTAACAGGAACTGAAGATAACCAATACCTTTGAGAATAAGTTTTTAAGAGGCCGTGAACATCTGAGGCCAGTGCTTTGTCGTGGTAACAGAGATGCATAGAGAAGAGATTCTGAGGGAAGAAGGAAGAATGGGGAATCCATAGTTCAACTCAATCCTACCCCACAGCCCTCTGGAGAACACAGAAATAGCACTGTCACCCTGGGCCACGAAGCTTGACCTCAGAAGGGAGCTGAAAGAATGAACATGCTCAAGTTCTTAAGGTGCTCAAATACTACAATATTTAGATCGAAGTATAGAGGTCCTTGTTCCTCTCCATCACAGTCAGAGGCATGCACTGTGTAATTCTTTTAATAAAAGGCAACAAAACTCAGAGAAAGTTTTTACCAGCACTATCTTTGCCTAATGTAGGTCAGCAGCAGCCTCTCTCCCTGCCTCCAGAACGCTCTTCTTCAGACACATCCTACTGAGACGGTGCACTTTATCAGTGCTCCCACTACAGGACTACATCCTCAAGGAAGTGAGCCTTGATTTAGCTGGAAAAAGTCTACACTTTTTGATGTGGAAAAGGAGTAAATGATATAAATCCATGGTTTTTTCTCTCTACGTTGTGTAAATACTCAAAATACATTAGCATTCCTAAATATAGAGAAAAAAGGCTAGGGAAAAGGAAAGAAGACAATGATAAGAGGGGAAAAAAGGATGTTGCATTTGCAACATCACCGTTTTTTGTTCAAAAGTGGAAGCTGCCTATCTGAAATACGAACAAGAAAAAACAGGCAAGATAGGTGTAGGAATTGCAGAGCTCAAATTAAAGTTAAAATAATTCAAATGTGAATTATAAGCACATATTATGATCATTAGAATGCCTAATCTAACAGGGTTAGGCTTTTACCTTAACTAGGGTATACACAGTTCAGGTACCCTAAGGACCTTAACCATGCTCTTTAGTGAAACAGTAGAATTCTGATTATAATTGGATTCAAATTACCGTATTTAAGAATAGCTAAAATATTTTTCCCAAGTGTCATTGAAAAGACAAATATTAAAAGGTCAGGTAATAAATATTTATTTATTTTAAATGTACATTGTAACAAGTTATTAAGAGATGTTCTTGAAAATTCTCTAAAAGATAATTCAAGACTAAAAGAATAAATGCTGATAAATTGAAAAAAACCAAACATTTTCTTTACTGCTTTTACAGCAAAAAAAGTTAAATGTTGTCAAAAAAATCATTACCAAAAGTTTCAAAATAAAAACTTTTTTTTAACAGATCTTTGGAGAGGTATATGTGACTGAACTGAGTATTTTGTTGCTTTAGTTGTCTGGGGTGCAATAGGAATAGACATTGTTAGAGTGTTGTGGAAACAATAATCAGTAAATATTTGACCAAAACTCTGTGGGGCTTTTTTACTTTATTTTTAGGACTGTAAGCACTCTGAGGCAAGAACCACCTCTTTGTTGGCATCACAGAAAGCTTAATAGCTCTGGTCTGTGACCAAGCCGTCTAGCCACGGCTAGAAGAAAAATAATGGATTATTTACTTAGTGCATAGGGAATGGTCCAGCTAGATTTTCCTCCTGAAGAGAAGGTCTAGCCTAAGGGAGAAAGCAACTAATAGTGTTCAGAGAGCTGCCAGAAACCACTGAGACTGCCCCCTAAACCCCCAACTTAAACAACTTCCCAGGAAGGGGAGATAGAGGGGAAGAGCAGTGGTGCAGCTTGACACCACTGTTTACTCTGGATTGTCCTAAATTTACACTAGTGAGATTGACACTTCATAAAAACGGTAAAGTATGTTTGGTTTTGCTTCTTCTACCACAACTAAACATACACTGGTTTATATTAAATTATATTTTTATTCACTTCTATGCTGTTTACTTCCCCCTTCTGACTGAGAATTTAACACAATTTCTGCTCAGAAAAAAATCAAATTTTTCCTGCTCACAAAAGCCATTGGACTCTTTATGGACTTAATTTTTTTCAAATGTGTTTGCAACTGCACGTTTAATTTCTGTGCAAAATTACTGCGATTGTGTGTGAGGTGCTTAGCTAGCCATTTATGCCTGTGCATATCTCATTTTCATACATAATTGCATGTAAATTATGCATACGAATTATGCATCCAATTAGACATACGTTTTTTAAAATCAACTCTATCTGTTGTTAAATCGCATGACTTCTTTATTCACACAAGGCATTTCTGATCCATCTCTCTTATGCAATTTCTGACTGAGAAAGAATATCATAATCAGGAGTTTGAAAAAACCCTCAAGAAATAGCTTCCTTTGTATCCCTTAAATGTATTAGTATTCTTCATTTGCCTTGTTATGCCATCAGAATAATCACATCCAATAAATGTCTTTTGCATTTACCAAGAATTTCACTTTGTGATTTAATTATTTTCAAAAGCAATTGATTGTTGTATATAGATACCCGCATTTTATTTAAAAACTAATATTACTTCCATTTTCTTCACTATACAAGGGAAATTAATGTCAATATGTTTACTCTGAGTACAAGAATCCAGCACAAGAGGCTCTGATCTACAATCTGGGGACTCTTTGTGCTCCAATAAAAATATTTATGATATCAACAGATGATAATAATTTTTAATTTCAGGAACCGAACCCTCTATTGCTATTTTATAATGACAAGTAGCTTGTTAAAACATTAACAAACCCAAAACTCAATAAACCTCACAGTCTGGAAGCAATAAAACCTTTAACTGTCTTGGTTAGCAGAGACTTAATACTTGACTCTCATTTAGCAATTCACAGAGATCTTCTAATGTCTGTCATTGAATTCATCTGATGAAGTTACATAGATCTCAATTCTAAAACTGTAGTATACGTAATTTAAAATATTACAGACACATTGGTAATGAGCTATCTGTTCATGATATCTGAGACTTTCAATTATAGTATTATTGGCAACCTTTGTTAAGAATTTCTGACACTTCCACTATTATGTGAAAGGCTTGAAATTCAGCAATAGAAACTCTTTTTGCTCCTGAAAGATCTCATGTCCCTTCAGACAGAATAACCTAAGGAAAAAGACACCATCCTCCCCTTTCTTTTTTCTGATCCAAGAAGTAGTGCATGCAAAAATGAGTAACTCAGCACAAATACTGTGAGTCTGGAATCCACACTGTTACAAAAGCAAAATAACAGGGAACATGCAGGTGTTGCCACAGCAACCTTCATAGAGGTGTAAGGGAAGAAAAGAAAAGACCAAATCAGGGTCCTCACAACTCTTCTGAACACAGGGAGTGAGAATATGTTGTCTCTTCTTCATCTTTGGAAACGCCAGCGGAGAAAGGACAAAAAAAGCTGTGCCAAGTCAGTCTCTAGACACAGTACTTTGGACTGTGAAATTTTGCCTCATCTTTCACTTCTGGATAACTCTTTTCTGGCCATAGTGAACTTATCTCAAATTGCAGCAGTCTGTTTTGCCTTGCTAAAAGCTCAAGCTATTACAGTGGTTCAGAGTGGAGAAATTTATGCTTTATTTTCCTGTCTTAAAATAACATCTCTAAGAAAATATACATATACTACTGTGTTAGGATAAAATTACTGAGGTTGCACGTTCAGTTACTTGTGAAAGCTTATTTTTACCGCTTTCTGTATAAGACAGTCCAAGTTGACAACATGCCACAGTCAGGGCACAGGTTAAATTCACAGCATGGTCAGCCATAACCCTGCAATTCCCTTACAGACACTTAAAATAAATGAACTTACATTACACTAAAGTAAGTTAAAACATACACTTAAATAATTTGCATTTAATTTAGAAATGTACTACAAAGAAAATGTGCATGCAAAAGAACCAATACACTTGTGTGAAATTTACTCATACATAAAATAACCCTTGCCACTTTAAATTCATAAAAAGTATAATTTATGTCAACGCATATCACTGAATGTCATTGCAGAGATACACATTCAGGAATAATCACTGCACTTGTGCCACTACACGAAAGAAAGTTTTCTCTCCCAGGCTTAGGAGTCTCCATCTCGGAAGGAAGATGTTCCACCTGATCCCACAGAAATCTACCAGGGGAAGTTACAGGTGACAACACACATGATCTGAGTGAAATTCCAGCCTTCCACAGCTAAGATAAACAGTGATCGTACTGCAAGGTAGGGAAGTAAAAACAGCCCAGAAGATTTGGTATATCAACAAGGAGTAGAATTTCTACACAGTTAACGTTATCCCAGTTTAGAAGTGTTCTGTTTTCTGTCTGAACCTACGTTGGATATACTTAGGTTCCCGTGCATTTTAGGATGCATGACATATATGCGTTAGATAGAGATGAATGCTCTGTATTGGTCTTTGTCTTCAGTATAACCTCTGATAGGCAACAAAGTTAAAAACAATAGCAGCAACAAACCCCCAAAAAAACATGAAAATGCTTAACAATTTTTTTTTGTGAAAGAACTGTAAGGGGAACAAAACAGTTACAGTGTCTGAGTGTATAGAGGGACTTTTCCATACAGCCACACCTTCACAAATCTAAGCGAAAAATACAACAGCTGGCTGTATGGAATATTTTTCAGCTGCTAGCAGGGCATGATTTAGAGTACTGTCCATGGGTTGTATATCAGTCATGTGATGTGATATTGAAATCTTAGTGGGAACCCATTTCTGAATGACATCCCAACATTAGGACGTATTTTAGTTTTTCTGTCAAGGGCAAAATTTACCATAAAACATTTCACACCTTTCAGTGGAAGTCAATATATAAAAAACTGTGTTGTCTTTTTATTTTTATCTTAAAGTATCCCCCACACTATGGATATACAGTAAGAGAAAGGAAAAAGAGGAATCTGTTCATGGCATGAGATAACTCTTCGTATTTTACAGGCCAGAGCAGAATGGATGCTAATGTAAAAAATAACAGCACACACACAAAATCCCAAAAAATCCCTTTACCTTGCAGCACATTAGCTCAAAAATAAAATTCTGACACTAGGGGTCAGTATTAAAACACATTACCTCTACACAATACCGTCAGCGGCATTCTATTGTTGATTTCCTTTTTCAGAAAAACAAACTTACGTTATAAAAAAAACTATAAAACCATAAAAAAGACAAACCCTAAAGTGGATTGTCACCTGTTTATGTTATTAAATGTACCTTTCATGCTAGAAATTTGTGTTCTTGTTCTCATAAATTAACACATATATTCATGGAAATGTATTACCTTACGTAATATTGGTGCTCCAATATTTATGTGAATTAGGTTCCATCTACAGTCTTGAAAGAGAAAAGCTATTATTAAGTTTTCCATTTTCTAATAGGGAAGATTACTACCTATGGTATTACTACTCAATGGTAGTAATCACTACTTCCTAATAATAACAATACTTGGAATATAAAAACACTAGATGTTCTTTAAATTTTTTCCTTGACAGACATACTCATCTTACAAACAATAAAAAGTCTGTTGTGGTTACTGAAAACTCAGTTTAAAAAGGTGAGAGACTCTCCCTACAAGTGAGCATTATCCACACAAAACAAACTGAGGGTGTACTTTGAGTCATTAGATCAGTGTAAGAATTCCAGTTTGGAATAGACACAACATCCACTGAAGTCAAGAGAACAACTCACTTTCTCCTTGCTGGGCACTGTCCATAACCAAAGAGTTCCCAGCCTCTCTTCCTATCCCAAGCTACTCCCAAATCTCAACAATCCTGATACATTTGAGAAAGCTTACATTCAGATGCTGTGCTAATGCCTCGAACTGCCTATATGGACGTAACTGTGAATGTAAATAGATTCACTGATTCCTGTGAAGAATTTAAAAATTAGAAAATTAAATAGCATAAAATTTGCTGCCTAACTGACTAACTAAACTTGCTAAATTTGGGGATGACACTTTACTATCTTGAATCCATATATAATAGAGAAATATGCCAAATGACACTAATTATAAACACCAGGAGAAATATTCTGCTATATTATAAGTCTGTCATGTACCACAACTTCCTGCAGCACTGGGTACAGATGAAGAAAAACCATACCTTTCCTTCTTCCCGCAGACCAACCTCTAACCAAATGCTATAAATTTTGTACTTAAAATAAACAGTTTAGGACAAATATTATTAAGTCTGTTAATTAGTTTTCATGTCCAGTACAAAATTCTAAATTCCAGAGCATATGTTTTTCTTTAGTGGCAAATCCATTAGGTGCCCAGAATTCAGACATTGCCAGATTTATGAAGGCAGCTATTAGAAATGGCATTTATGCTACAACAATACTGAAGAAAAGAGCTGGTCAAATTAATGTCTGACTAACTGATATGCTTGAGATCTTATTTCTCTGTGCTATTTCTAGCTACTATTGTATTCATATTTAACACAATTTACTTACCCTAAACACACAAAAAGTGAAAATAATTGATTATACTTTAAATGGGAAAAAATAGGCAGAGGCCAAGATAAGACATTTGTTCCAGGGTTAGACGTATGGCATAGAATAACTTATTTTCCTGCCCAATAGATGACGCTGCTGTTTCTTTGTTCCTGTGTAATTGTTCAATTTGTGCATTACGTCCTTAGTGAAGTGACTGTGCCCACATTGCCGATGCCTGAACACAGCAGAAACAGAAAGGTTTCACAGATTCTTTAAATGGCATTTTGCTGTCCTAATAACTGTATACAGTTTCCAGTAGAGCAAGTCAGAGTTCTGGATTAAAAGACGTGATAGAAAAAATGAATGCAAACACCCAGTTGAACAAAATTCTTTTTTTCCAGAAGCAGACCACAGAAACAAATTCTGACATATATATCAAGGATGACCTTAGAGCTATACACAAATACTAACATAACATGTCAGAATAAGTACGTGGGATTTTAAATTGCAGTATACTTTGCAAATTTACTTAGCCTAATTATTAACAAGTTTACAAAGAAGTTATTATTAATATAGAGCGGCATTAAAACTCTGTCCTTATGTTATGATAAAATTTTTATAGAAGGGGCAGTCAATCTGTAAACTAATGAGGTATTTGACCACTGTAGTTTTTTCTATGTGCTACTGAAGTATGACACAACAACAGCTCTGCAGCAAAAACTTAAATGCTGAAATATTTTAGAAGTTATTTATAGTAATTGTTATGTGTTCGGGTAGAGATCATAATGAAAATCCATGTTTTCCAGTAAACCTTAAACCACTTGTATGGGACTCATGTTCTGTTCTGCTCTAGATCCTTGGTTAAAATACTCTAGGAAGCAGAGAAATTAATTAATTAATTTATTCTTGCCAAATTGTGGTTGCTCGGGGACTTCTGTGAAATGACAAGCTGGTCTCTGTCCCATTCATCGTGAACAGGTGTTCTAATTACCAAACCTCCACCATGTTTGACACCTTTATTAGCTGTCTCAGTTGAGAAACAAAGGATTGATTGGGTAGGGGTATAGACCCAGCCTTTCATGGCTGTGGGGAAGCACCTAAAGGTCAAGGTTACTATACATTAGTGGAGGGTAGTATTGCCCATTGCCTATGCTGTTCTTGTACTATTAATCAATGGAAGACTTTATGAGTGAGGTATTGTGGGTGCCTTAATTACACACAAATTGTTTCAAATTGTATTTTTTTCCATATTATACGAAAAGCAGGCTACACTACTTGAGCAAATATTCCTAACAAGAACAAATCTTCAGCGAAAATAATGATGTCTTGTACTCAGTTTATATTCTGAAATATGTACTGTACAAAATGAAAGGGCAAGGTCCGCATTCTTCAATCAATGTAACACATACAAAAATGTTCATGAAATGAAATATGGCAGAACACATGCACATGAGTTCAACAAGATTGAACTTTAGACTAGCCAGTAAAAAGTGAAAGCATTTACAGCAAATAGTCTTCCCCATTTCTGTGGCCATTTTGTTCTTGCCACATAAGACCTACCTGCTACTACTACCTTCATGCTTTAATATTCTTGGAGGGTTTATAACAAGAATCTAATACATAACCAATAAAAGGGTGCTAGTCTTGTCTCATTTGGGATGAGAATATTGTCAACATAATTGCACAGCAAAGTCACATCATTGTATCAGCATCTTCACTATATATATCCTTTTTTCAGTGGTTTACAAGACATACATGCAAAACACTCTAGAATAAAATATGACTACAGCAACTCAATCTGGAATGAATTTTCTCCAAACTACTTTTTTTTTTTATTATTATATGTATGTAAAATAAATATGGGCCAGATAATCAGTCAGTGGGCTGGAACTATACCAATTTGTAACAGCTAAGGGTTCAACACTATATATTCATTTATAGATCCTAGTCACACTTGGGCCCTTCTATGACTTATTAATGGTTTTGATTTAGAAATGAAGCTTTGAAGTAATTATATAATCATATGGCATTCACCCAATATACATATTTAATGTAAATTATTGCTTCCTGATTTTCACAGATGACTTGTGATTAGATTATCTGGTGCTTCCATATTGTACTTGAAGCTGAATTGCAAAGAGAGAGAAGTATATGTGAGCCACCTTTACAATTTCCTGACTCTGCCCAGCAAGAAACAAATACGGACTTCATTATAATGCAGAGGAACAGAGACAGCTATTTCCCTGCCTGAGGTCTCAGAGAATTGTTCCAACAGTTGAGCTAAACAATGTCCTGACTATCTCCTTGGCAAAAGAAAAGGAATGAGTTGGCATAAGCTGCTATACCAACTCAGAACTCCTTTTTCACAATGTGAAACCTCAAAGGGATGGGCTATGAAAAACAGCTGTAGCAGAGCTCAAAGTTTGACCCCTAGACTGCTGTACTGTGCTCATTTTATGTGTGTATGACTCCCACTGACACCAACTGAAGAGTCCAGCACATGAGGAGAGCAGAATATCAGACAAAAAAAAATCAACTATGTGAATCTGAGAACAGAGTATTATTCTTTTGCGTCAAATTACGGCTCCATCTGGTAACATTAAGTGAATGCTGGTGATTATTAGATTTGAATCAGTAAATTGAAACAAATAATTTATTTTGTGAGTTATTTTACTTTTTCACTTCAAAGAAGGCCTGTGAATTGATTACAACTTCCTTAAGTATATTCCAGGAAACTTTTAAAGAATTTTATTTTATTGTTTGTAAGTTAGATGTGATTGCTCACACACATCACGTACTGCTCCGTTTCTTTTCCCTGAAGAGGACTTTTAATAAAGTTGGGATAACAGAACTCTCCAACTGACAGCAGAATTTAGTTGATACAATTGTTTTGGAACATAGAATCACCTAACCATCCTTTCTAACTTTGGATACTGAAGTCACACTTCTTTTCATTCAGAAATGCACTACAAGCATTCTCTATTACTTGGGAAACAACATTAAAAAAAAAGATCAAGACAATGCCAATATTCAGAAGATCTGAGAGCTATCTCCATCAAAGACTGGATTTAGATCAGTCAAAAGAGTTGTACGAACCATAAAATTTTAAACTATCCTAATGATTTTGGATTTAAAAAAAAATTCCACATCAAATGCTTTAGATTACAAGGCATATTTTGCTCATATGTTCTCTTCAAAACATGATTTATATTTCTGCTTTCATTACATCTGCTTCATACCTTTCCTTGATGAAGCAAACGTTAGTAGAGACAGCATAACTCTTGTAACACTGATGAGAACCAACTTATTCCAGATGACTCGTAAGCACCAAAAAGTGCATTACAGTCAAATTCAAACAGACCCATCTTGCAGGCTAAGCACAAGATGAGGCATTTTTAAAAATAATATTATCAATTGTGTTCAATTAGCATTTTAAATAATAATTAATGCAGACCTACCTTACATTACTATAACTGGCTGCTGTCAAGATAGCTAATGCTGTCACTGCAGCTTCTTTTACATCTTCATTGTCACTGCTTAGCAACTGTACCAGTTGGGGAATCCCTTTGAAAAAAATAATTGTATATATGAACCTTTAAATAAACCATGGCAGTCTCCTAATGAAAGAAACCCAAAAATTTTCAGCTCATCCTTTCCCTTTTGACTTACCCTGGAATCCAAGTGCACATTTGGTATCTACACACATGGCAGAAATTGCTTGGGAAGCAACAACTTTAACTTCATCATTGCCAGTTTCCAAAAGCTTTAGGAGACATTTCTCAACTTCTTCCTCATTTAAGATTTTTCTGATTTCAGCTTTAAGTGAGAAATAACAATAGCATTAATCAGCATTTGTTTTCCAAATCAGTGAAAGGACATGAATTTTATTTCATAGAGCTGCTCGAAATATTTTGGTAAGAGAGGCACTAGACATTTAGAAATGTGCACAAAGGACCTGAGCCAAATCCTATTACAGAATATCCTGAGTTGGAAAGGACCCACAAGGATCATCGAAGTCCAACTCTCGGCTTAGACTTCAGTGAACTCTTAATCAAGACCAAATGATGGCTATTAAATACAGCTTTAAACATACATAGCCATACAGAAGACAAAGTTTATTCTCTAAAAGACTTTAAAACTGCAGAATGCATACAGACTTGATGGAAACAGCTTTTCCAGTTCAACAGATCATACTTACTCAGGATCATGCTTAACTTCAATTTATGCTAACGAAGTCCAAATGCATAAAACTAAAGAACATACTAGTAAAAAAGTTGAACTTGGGGCAGTACTGCTTAACATACTACAATAGCCAAAAAAAGGCATGGGGTGTTACAAAGAAAATTTTAAATTCCGCACAGCTTGTAATTCTTCATTAATGTGCAACTTGCAGAGCATTTCAATTTTGTAGTTTAGCCTGGTGACACAGAGGCTAAGCTGCTGAGCTGCACTGCAGTGATCAGCAGCAGCTGGGTAAGGACAGACTCTCCCTCTACACAAGTAACAAACAAACAGCTTCTACAAAGTATGTACAGATATCTGTCCGTAGAGGCTAATAAACTAATAAACTCCCTCATCCCAAAATGGATGAGATCAGAAATGCAGAAAGAGCCCTGAGTAAAACTTTCTCATTCAGAAAGGTACCGCACAGCACAGAAGTTCTACACTGATGAGGGTCAATAAACACTTAACCATATGCATAATTTAAAGCAGATTAATTACATGTTGGAAGTTCTGTTGAAATTTTCTGTCTAGAATTTTTGAATGTATTAAAGAAATTCAGGAACTGAGAAGTCAGTGGGACTTCCAACACATTCAGAAATTTTACCAGTGCTTACTACTGCTTTAAGGGATCACCTCCTTGTTTGGACTGTCAACCTCCAAATAAAAAAAAAATTAAAAAGCAAAGAAAAATATCATGAGGATTATTTTAGATAAATTGGAATCTGTAGTGAATAAAACTAAACAAATACAAGTCCACAAACTCAATGAAAAGAGTTTGACTGAAAATCTAGTTATAGCAGAAATGACTCAGTTCACACAGATGAGACAGGTATAGTTGCTTTCTCCTCTCTAGCTCAATTTTAAACATTTTTAGAATCATATGCGTATGAAATCACAAAGCAAAGATAAAAGTAAAACAGAGAGGATTTTAAGTATCAGCAGAACCTTAGCCACAACCTTGATGGATACTGGCCAGCTCTCAAGAGAAGGCCTTAATTGGGATTAGAGACCATTTTGAAAAGTTACCAAGTGTGCTGCTGGCCTGTTGCTTAACAAAGTAGTTCATAATCTCTAATAATGATCTCTAGAGGTTCTTCATGCCTCAGTAACTTGGTTTTTGTAGGGCAAGTTACTTATTCAAATTTTCTTAAAAATTATTCTTGCCTTTAAAGGCAGATATGATAATGGATATTTCATTTTAAAGGTAATTCAAGCTTATACTAAATAATCATAATACGATTAATTAATTTGGATGAGTAAAAATAGTGATTTAAAATATTTTAAACAGAAAAAGAATTTTTTAATAATGTGGAAAAACAGATTTTGAATTTGAACTTATGTTAAAGAGTGTACACATATATTTAGGTATTATTATTAATATTTTAAGATCCAGGCACCAATACATTTAAGGGATGAACATTTTCTGTTGGTCCTTTCTGTTTGTATGAGTTGTTTCCTTTGTTTCCTTCACTACAGAAAAGAAAGAATGCGCAAGTGAAAAGCATCCTTTGTACCGAAGTACTTCTCATGTGAGTGCCAACACCATTTCTTCAGTGATGACTTTCTTGACCCCTACATAATTTAAATACATTGATTTAACATGAAGCAAAATACTCAAGCATACACAAGTAAAAGAGTTTGGATTACTAACAGTTCTGTCCAGTTTTCCATGCACTGCCCCACTGTGAGGCAACCTTTGTTTTTCAATGTATTTTCTACTGATTATCTATTAAGGTCACTGCCACCACCTTATGGAATTATTTATACCAATTTCAAATGAAAAAAAAAACCAGTTAATGTTAAATAGTACCATGAGCTCTCACTGATCTTGAGATTACTCAGATAAATGAAAATCTGTATTATGAAATGTGTATGTTAATCTGGATACAGAGCATGTTTAGTATGATCCCTTTTGAAAGGATTTACACTGAGAAACAGAGAAAGAACAGGGAGAACTTCAAACCAGAAGTTTGGCAGAGTGAGGCCAAAGTTGAATGAGCATGATCATCACTTTCTCCGTAGACATTCCATAGCATTTTGTTGGTGGTGGTGTGTCTGGCACTGACAGGGGAAAATCAGGCCCTCCTTAATCAACAGTCCAGATAATCCACTCATAGACATTCAATAATTTATAGCACTAAATTTTATTTTGCATTCTGAAATGACTGCATTATTTTCTGGGCAAGAAAGGAATCACAGTAAAATTCACCACTGTAATTCTGAGCATACAAAATAAAATCATCAATAAATTAATATATTAAATTCAAAATTATGTTACAGAACAAAAAAAAAATTCAGGGGCAAAGGCATACTGATGATGTTTAGAAGTGTGATCAATTTTAATATACTTAAACAAAGCAGCATCCTAAAGATGCCATTTAAAATTGAATATCATGTTTGTACCATGTAATTTATTCTGATATTGAGAATAGTTCTTAAGGGATAAATAACTTCTAAAGGGATAAATCCCTTTGCAAAGAGCTGCAAGGGACATAAAACAAATTTGTTTGCTATGATCACATCTATCAGGAAAAAAAAACCCAAACAAAAAACCAAAACTAAGTTCCATCTGTCAACAGCAATAATTTCAAAACCAGACACTGCTATATACTCAGCTGCCAGGATTCAAAAAACAGCTAGATACATGTTCTGTCATAGCAGAAGTAAGTTTTTCATTCCAGTGAAAAGCAGTACTTCTTATTTTCCCACATACACAGGAAATGTTGGTAAATTCCAACCACAACTATCAGAGCTGAAGAATGTGGCTACTGTATGGCTATTGCAAATTTAATGGAAAAGTCACTACTGAACTTAGAGTTGTGGTGTATTATACTGGAGTCACATCAAGGCAAGTACTAGTATTGTATACATTAGTGTTGCGGTTTGGGTAGGCTATTTAGAATATTTACAACCAGAATCCAATCGAAAAAACAAGAACTGCAAATATTTCTGTCTTCTTTTTGCATGTGGGCTATTTCTTATAATGGCCTCAATGCCACTTTTCTTCTCCCTGGAAGCCTGACAGTAGGTCCATGTGTATGAAAAATTCAATGCTTCTAGGGGCCACATTGAGCAGCAATTTTACCAGACTGTGTTTTCTACTGCACCAGGACAAGCAGCTTCCTTTTGTCTAACTGGTTGTCACGAAAATTCTACACCTTGAAAGCAAATATTTTAAATCTTCTTTTGATCTATTCCCCCACCTTGCTGTATCCATACCAACTGTCATAGGCTGAAGAAGAGAGCAAACCTTTATAATGAAACCACATTGACTCCATTTGTAAAGAAGCACGACAAGAAGATGCATCTTCACTGACGGTAACATCCCATGATATAAGATCATAGGCAGTACTGTAATATATTATGTGTAGTTCTTGCCACTGTGCTTTAAAAATGTGTTCAGACATGCTTCTACTAACAGCTGCTAAAATATTAGGCCACAAAAACTGAAAAAAAGTGTGAAAGAGGAAAAGAAGGCTATGCTTATTTGAAAATAAATATGATAAAGCAGAAAGATGCAGTAGAAAGCAGCAGCAGCAAATATAAATCTGCTTAGCATACACCTTACAAGCCTGTCACAGGACTATAAAAATGATACTGACAGTCCTAAGTAGCATAATAAAATAACAATAGAAGAAAATACACAAAGAAAATACTGGCATAAGAAGGTTCCTTCCTATCTTTGATACCTGAACATTAATAAAAACAATTTTCAGTGACTTGCAAAGCTTCCAATAGATAATGATGAAAACATAGAGAAACCCACAGAATACTAAGAAAGGTAGATTTCACTTTTTGTGTATCATTTGTAATCCAAGTAATTACAAATATTCAGGATGCCAAACTAAGCAAGGTGAGAAAAGAATTGGAAAGACAGCATGGGGAAAGAAGAAAGGAGGTCTGACATATGGTAGAAAGGAGAGATTATTTTAACCTTGTATTAAATTAAAGAACATATTTTTAAAATACACATAAATTAAAGCCATGATTCAACCACAAAGTGCCAGAAATATGAATGAAATATTTAAGCTCTACTGTCATAGTTACTGTCATAAAAATCCCTTGACAGAATCAAAATCTTCTATAGACGGAAGTATGTTATTAGTTACATTGTATTTTGTTACAGAACACTACCTAGCACATGTTGCAAGTCAGAAGCCAATGTATGGAAGGAATTTCAAATGTAGCTTGATTAAAAAAGCATCCTTGTGGGCAAAAATGATGAGCATGTTCTGCCTAATTCACAATTCCTTGGTGAATTAAAGAAAAGTACATTAAAAAGAACTATAGGATGAATAATTATAAAAAGATTACAATGAAACTATTTAACTCCCCTGGGAATATTAATCTGCAAGCCATGTGAAAGGTTTTCTTTCACGCCCCTGTTAAAGAAATTTGTATTTGAAATTGCCTGACATTTAGACAAGCAGTTGAATACAAAAGGAAGTCAGCTTGAGATGAAGTCTTAGCTGATAGTGGTGAGAAACAGCAAAGGCAGCTTGAGGTGGCTGTTACCTGGCATCACTAAACAAAAGACAAAGATCGTACTTTCAGAGTTCCATTTTTCTTCGAGGACAGCACTTTGAGAGAATATATAACATTTAAAAATAAACTGATGCAAAATCTTAACATTTTCATATATATATATATATATATATACACACACATATATATATATCCTAGCATCCAACTGCTGCTCTGATTGGCAAGACACATCACTGTAATTAATTCTTGATAGTGTTTTCTGCAGCACAAGTACTGCCCTCAACCAGGTAAGTCAAAAGACAACCTCATTCTGGATAAAAAATTACTTCATGAACAAATTCAGTCCATGGATTATTGAAAGGTCACATACAGTCATAAGCTGCTTTGGTAATTGCCTTTGCTGCATTCTTCTGAATATCAGGAACAGTAGAGGTTCCTAAAAGTGAAAGTAGTTTCTCAAGGCCTCCTGTCTGCTGCATCAGTTGCAGAGTATGCACATCTTCAAGACAATTTCCCAACACAGCAAGAGTTTCAACATGTAGATCGCTGAGTTCCTTATAAAGAAAAGAAAACACAAATAACCTCCAAATCTGCATTAAAATATCTCTGGCTTTTAAGTTTGTAGGATAATTTTCATAAATTTCTTTTGGCCAGTTTATTCATACTACAAAGTACATATTTTCATATTCATATTATCATCTAATTTATTTGATGATGCCTTAGGATGCAACACAATTTATCAAAAACAGTAAAACCTACAGATGTTTCTCATTAACATCAAAGTAGGTTAGACAGGCATTCAGAATGGACCTGTCATCCTAAAATTTCAAAAAACTTCATGAATTTCTCTATGCATTATGTCCCATGGTGACACTTGAACTCAAAAAGCACTAAACTGAGTCTCATAATAACATAAACAGGGACATCTCCAAGGTAGGAAATTATGTCTAAGGCCATTGATATCAAGGTAAATTCAGAAAAAAAGGATCAGTGTTCAAACTAGGAACCAGCTCCAGAGTTCTCATTAATAAAAGGTTTTGAGAAAACATCATATAAAAAGCTATATGGTGAATTTTTCTGATATTTACAACAGTTTCAGAAATGGACAGTAAATGCAAAACAGTATTACTATGAGCAATAAACCAAATACAAATATTTTGGTGAATCCCTTTGCTTCCTTTATTAGTAAGCTAGGTATCTTAGCTTATCCTATTTCTATCATAGTTCACTCCAAGTAAGGAACTCTTTCTTCTCATCTCACTCTGCCATAACATAAGTAGCATTTCTTATTAGTCATACAAATATTAGTAGCAAGAACAAAAGCTTTTGAGGCAAGTAAACTGTACATTGGTTTCCAGGATCTTCAGAAGACAATCTAATCCGTTATTTTCTCCCAGTATTATCCTGGTTTCTCTGTCCTTGCTAATTACTTCTAAGGTTTGAAGGGCTAACAACTGAATAACTGGGTATTCAGATTCCAGTAGTTTCAGCAAGGGTGGAATTACATTCAATTCACAAACTGCAGCATGGTTTTGAAAATCCTGCAGTAAAATATTCAACAAAGAATGTTAGTGATAGAAAATATAACAATATATCAATTCTTGACTTTACAGAAAGAACACCAGAAGTCTGATTTCAGACATAAAAAGATTAGTCAATACTCCAGAGCTTCCAGTTCAGAAGATTTATTTCTTCTGAGCTAAGAATCAAACTGAATATAATCAAGCCCCTGGAACCTTAAATTCTAGGGGTATTTTCAAGACTGAAATACACACTACAGAATCTAGTTCTGTCTAAGAAAGCCTATTTACTCGGTTTCACCATGTTTGTCTCAACACAAATGTTTCTGTGAGAAAGTTTTTAAAATTTAGTTTCACCATTTTTGTTTACCTCAGTGGGTAGAAAATAGCTTTTTGCATGCAACTGTGGTTATATCATCTTTTGTTTTAGTAATTACATTTAATTTAAAATTTCAACTTTAAACAGCAAATGTGCAGCTTAATAAAGAGGCAGTAGTTGATTATATTGAATTAGAAAATAAATAAATAAATTACAATTTGCTTTTAAATAGCTTATTGCACACGTGCAGCATGCAATTATCCTTATCAATATAAGCAAGCACCAGGTGCAGTTATCCAGATATACCCTGCAACAAAGACAGCGAGATAGTCAAAAAGGAGAAAGAGTAAAATGTGATTCTGAATAGACATGCTCTGATGCCCCAAAAGAGATAGAGTTATAAACTGAATTCATTATTGAATTGATTCGCTTAAGCCATGGAAGAGAACTGCCAAACAAATGCACCATTCTTTTGCTAAGCAGCATATGGATGACATTACTGCTGAGTGTGAAAGTAGCCAATAGCAAATCTATTCCTCCCAGTATGGAAAGTAGCTGTTGACAGCATTCACCTATCATTAAAAAGATGTTCAAAATTGTGCTACGGACTTGCTGGTCAAAACAAGACACTATGCAATTGGTAGTTCTTTAATTTACAGGATTATTCCAACCTTTTGAGTAGATAAATTTTGATTCTCATTAGCACAATTAACATTTTCCAACCAAGAAAATGAATTATTATTTAATTTAAAAAATCTAAATCTCATTCTGATTATACTTATATTGCAGTAAACCACAGATAACTGCACTGAGTTCAACAGAATTAGAGTCAAATCAGCAACATTTGTAACTACTTTAACGTTCAAGGACTTGAGTGTGATGTTTCAAATACATTGATGGATATTGGGGAGTAAAGGAAACAAATATTTTGAAATTATTAACGCCATAGAAGATGCCAGGGGTTGGGGTGGAAGTGCTTGTATGCCTCTGTAATTTATAGCAATAAACAATAGGAAACTTCACCTGTGCCAGAAGGTAGATACATTCCAGTGAATTCTTCTGAACATCAGGATCAGGGCTACCTAGCAGTCTGATAAGTGGTTCTAATCCACCTTGCTCAAATATTTTTACTTTAGTAGTATATTCAACAGCCATATGTGCTAGACAGAGAGTAGCAAACTCATGGATAACTACATTTTCTATGGGTAAAAAAAAGAAATCAAGTTTTATTCAACACAGAATATATTCAGTAATCCAGTGGTTTAAAATGTTATTTAAAAGTCAATAAATAATAGCTGTTCATCATACCTGATGCATCCATAAACATGTTGCTCCATATGTACAACATAAACCACTACTCAGTGAGTAACAGAGCTACTCCTATAAAAGCATTTATACCTCTTTAGCATGTAGTAGGACAAATCATAAGCTACAGGGAAGATTTTATTAAATTGTCTGTTCAAATGGCAATCGTAAATTATTTCTGACTGTACTTTTGCTCCAGGAATGAATACTGCAAGGTACCTTCTGGCGCCAGCTGTGATATAAGTGGATTTGTGACATCCAGTTCCCTCAGCAACTTCTTGACATCATCTACAAGGAAATAAATACAAATATGAAGTCTTTCATTGGGCAATGTTGGCTGAGTAAAGAACAGAATCTTCTCCAAACTGAGGTATTTATGGTTACTCCCCGAGTAACAAACAGATCTGACTGGGAAAGACATGCAACTGAAGTTATAGCAAGATCATAATGGGCCCAGGAAAAATATAAGAGACTTTCAAGTACCAGATGAAATTCTTTTGACATTTGATAGATATGAATTTCCTTACTATTTCATTGAAACTTTACACAAAATACTTGTATCTAGCAGGATCTGATTAAATATTGCACAGTTTTAGTTGCCAAAGAAGTCATAACCCAATAGTTAAAATTATTTGTTGTTAGAATTATCAAACTAAAAGCAATTTTTCTGTTATTTAGTTTTCAAGCCATCACTTTGCAATTTTATGCTAATGCCAGCCCACACTGCAAATGGAAAACATGAATTACACAGGTCTTATTAAAATCACAGTGAAGACTTTCAGAATGCATTTTTATTGTTGTCAATGGCAAACTAACAAAACCACAACCACTGGATAGAAAAATCAAATAATATTCATTGGAACTGACTTCATGCGATCTTACAGGGCAGTGTTGTTATTATCAACACATTACAGTGTTGAAATGTAAGAAAAAAGGTCTGAGTTTAATTTACTTTTAAATAAAAAAACAATTAAGATGTGAATATAAATGGAAGATCTTTGTTCATACAAATCCATGTTTGTGCAGCAGCATGGACTATATGCTAATGCTGAGTTGAAAGGAAGGTAAAGAGGATAAGGTTCACTGCAGCATGAAAAGCAGGTAGCAGTTGATGAAAAAAGAGTGGTTGGGACACCACAATGGAAGACAATTGAGTAGAACATCCATCAAAATAAGACCTAATTAGTAACTAATTAGATATAGGTCTATAATGTGCTGCAAAAATAACAGCCACTGCAACTCAACCTTACATCACTTACTCTTTGTTCTGGGCCATTAATATAGGATTTTTTCACATGGGTCTACTCTGTTTTGATGACCACACACTGAAAGACACTTAAAAACTGAGACTCTTACGATTAGAAGCCATGATGCCAAATACCATGATGGCATTTCTGCGTACAGTGGGATCTTCATGTGAGATGAGTTTATACAGATGTTCCAATGCTCCAAGACCAAGAAGTGTCACTTTGTTTTCATCACCTGAAGAGGAATTGGGTTAAAACCCCAAGAAAAAGGCAACAACCTCACAGTTTTAATGTATCAAAGTAAACCAGCTACCTTTATTGGACAGTAGAATCAAAAAACAAAGGCCTGACAGGACCTTGGGAGATCATCTAATCTATACCTCAAATAAGTATGCATCAAATACTTTCAAGGATTAGTAGTATCTAACATTAATTCACATTTGTAAAGCAAAGGATACTTTGCTATTGCTTTGTCTATTGGACACTCAACTCATTTGTTAGAGACTGCAGTGGTAATACAAAGGACAGCTTTCTATTTAGCAAAGCACAGGTGAACAGTATCATTAGGAATCTCATTTAATTCAGTATCATTAAGAACTTCATTTTATCTTCCTCTTTTCTTGCCATCCAATTCTATTTTCCTCAAAATAACAGTTAATTAATTCAGTGGATCTTTACTATTCCTCAGCGGAAGCAACTACCAGGATTTGGATCATTAAATCCCGACTGAGATTTCTGCCACATGAGAATGGAGTGCTTTGTAGCTCAATAGGTGCTGGACATGCAAAGAACAGAGGTGTTTTGTTTGATTATAGCCTCCCATTCCTGCTCACTCAAAACATAACACAAACCTGAAGAAACAAAATCCCAGTCCTACTTCTATTCTCACTTCCCACAACACCTTTATCATTCATTTTCTAATGAACCATGCCTGTTCTTTCTGGCTACAAGTGAGCAATGTAAGAGGAAACTGGAGAACCATGCTCTTTTTCAGGTCAAGACATAATTAAAACACAAGGTATTTTTTCTTGAGGGATGGGACTAAATTTACTAGAAACACTCAAAAAAATAGATTAACTGCAATTAATTAACTGAAAACAATGCCTTCTCTTGTGCCACACTGCAAAGTTACAGGCGAGTCTTCTGGAAGATTGCAGGAATATATACATTAATGATTTAAAGGATTATTCATATAGTAGAAACATAAAAAATTAGGCATCTGTCTTCCGTCTTTCAGTGTGACATATTTTACTGTGGACAGCAGGGAAGGAGCCAGCAAGAATTTATGGTTCATAGCTGTCTCCCAATAGTCCACATTCTCTCTTCACATATTTAAAGCGTGATCACATGCCCTCAGCCAAGCTTGCCATATTACACCAAACCTAAACATCTTGCAGAACCCAGAGACCCCTAGCCAGCTGTCAAAGCCGTCAGCATTTCTCACACCTTCAGCAATCTTGGTAATTGCCATCAGTATAACAATGATCATATAAACCCAAAATTTTTACAAGAAAATGTAAATTAAATGGAAATTAAAATTAAACCAGATTAATCAGGGCAAGAATATTATCGGTGTATACCAATTTGAGTGACTGGCATGGAGTAAGTTGGAGACAATTTAGGAAATTATGTGCTACATAAAGTTGAACTTTTGTTATACAGTTGTTTGTCTCCTCAGTCCCTTGGACATGATCTTTAGCTATTGATTAGGCAGGGACCTTTGGAAGACTTCGAATCTTGGAGACTTGTTAGATTCCCAACACATACGGGAATAAGCTTGATAAAGGAGGCTGAGCAATCTCCAGTAAATCATCTGTCATAGAAATACTGACACAACAACTTTTTGCAAAAATAACAAAAACAAGCTAAAAAGTTATTTTCATTGAAAACTGAACCTTAAAATAACTACACTGGTACAGAAGTTTCACACTGTGACATTAAAAAAGAATTCTTTCCCAATGGCAGGTCTGTTGCTCATAAAAAAAACAGATCTACACCATATTTAAAACAAGCTCTATCCAACAGTGAATATAAAGTTCTACAACAAAAATACAAACATTTCCTTCACACAAACTACTTTATAACTGCAAATATGGGTTGGATAGATATTTCAGAAAACCCCCAAAACCTTGACAGCAACCTTTGAGAAGAAACTAAAATTTTAGTGTTAGGAAACTAAAAAATTGTGAACTACTATCAAAATTTAAGCAACGCAAAACAAAGCTCATTGCAAAAATACTAACCTTTTGATGCAAATTTATACAGAGCATCACATGCTTTGGCCAACACTTCCGTTTCAGGAGAACTAAGCATTAGCACAACTGTTGCTGGTGTTTTGCTTTCAATCAATAAAGGATCAAACTACAAACAAAAAAAAAAACCAAAAAAAAAACAAACAAAAAAAACAGGGGAAAAAAAAAAAAAGGAAAAGTTTTATTTATATCGAGTCTTCCTGTGTGCTGCAGCAGAC
The DNA here is from genome assembly GCA_035583185.1 of Anabacerthia variegaticeps. Lineage (NCBI taxonomy): Eukaryota > Metazoa > Chordata > Aves > Passeriformes > Furnariidae > Anabacerthia > Anabacerthia variegaticeps. Next base: position 17,677,514 of record JAWWEW010000078.1, read on the forward strand.
ACCCACATTTCATTAAAAAAAAAACTTGTTTGATATTTAGACTGAATTAGAAATATTAACGAGTCTCTATTTACTTGGAGAAATCAACTTTTTTAAGTTAGAGACATTGTTAAAAAATAAGAAAGAATAATTGACTTCCAAATAAAGATAATCAAGATTCCATCCCACATGGGAAAACCCTGACACTTTCCTACAAATCTAGAAAGTCTTGAAGGTAACAAACTAAGTAATTGTTACACATGTAAGAGTATTCTACAGCTTTGGAACTAGATATGCAAAGTTTCTTTAGAGCAGCTGTACACACAGACCATGAACTCAGGTGTTGTATGAGGAAGAGGATTTATTTACTCTGTGGCAATACCATTTTGTGGTTGCTTAAAAAAAAAACAAAACAGCAAAAAACCATTTCTTTTGTCTTTTTCAACTCAGTTCACCAGCTCACCAAGACCTTGCACTAGCTGAAGTATTTCCAAGATATAATCCCTGCTCACCCAGCCAGAGATGATACAGAACGTTCATTTCCATTTCTGAGTTCTCTCATACGGAAAAAATCTTCCAACAAATCAGACAGTTTTCACCCTCTTAATAGACTCCTTAGTACTAACATCACTTGAACAAGGGAATCTTCTAGAAAATCCTTTCATTCCTCAACAAGACTCAAGAATCTCTGAAAATTCTACCCATTAAAAAGTTTTAAGCTTTGGATTTAAAGTAATTTTTTAGTATGGAAAACTGTCTTCTTTCATTATACTTCAGGCCTACAGAGTATCTGTGTTATGTATAAAAACTAATAGATCTTGGAGTCATGCAGTCTCTCAAATTCAATGTGTTTAAAATATAGCAGATTAATCATATAAGACAGCAATACAAATGATTTTAAAATATTATTACAATGTGTATTTATACAATATATAATTACAAATGTTGATTATTTCTTTTACTTCATTAAAAAACCCAACTTCTAATAGCTATATCAGAGGCACATATTGTTTGTCAAGCAAATAAATTGTATGGAGCAAATCTTAAAAAGAAAAAAATGTTATGAGTGTGCTAGAAGAAAAACAAACAAGGAGGAGGCTTTTTTTCTTCTGCCGCCACTTATCAAAAATAAGACAAAATATGATCTTGGTACAAAGACTTCAAAACTTATATTTAAGTAGGTTTTTAAATCAAATTAATTTCAACACCTTCCATGAGTGAGATCACACAATCTAGCAGGCAGCAAGCTCAACATAAAAATTTCATTAAGAAGTTGCCTGCCTAATGTGCTTAATTGGTCTACCTAGCTTTAATCAGGTCTGAAATTCTGAAGACCCTGTCCAACTTCATTCTTGATGTGACAAGCTGGAGGCATGGGCCAAGCCATGGAACAAAGCTCCTTTCTGAAGAAAATGTAATCAGTTTACTGAACTATAAGTCATTTTGCCTAATAATGACTCAATAACAAGAATTAAATCAAGTAAAAGGATACTGGCGCAAGTTACATCTTAATGATGGGCCTAAAATGACAGAATTCTTTATAGCAATTTTCCTTTTGGATTTTAAGGAGGCAAAAAAGATAAGCTTATCACAGCAGCACTCATACATTCTACCTAAATGAGAGGAATCCAGGAGAATTAAGAGGTGACTGAAAGCCCCTTTAGTCACCTTCATAATTCTCTACTTCTGCACATTTGGGTCTTTGCATGGACCGAACATGATGCTCCAGGTAAGTGCTATTATTTAAGCACAGATGTATCTCTGCTGGTCAAATACTTGGTGATGGGATAAAACCCCAATTTTTAGTAAAAGCTGCTAGTCCCCCAGAGAAAAATAAACACAAATATTGGTTTCAGATGAAGTTCAATAAGAAATGAAAGATGGAAAAAGAGTTTTAAATATCAGTTATGTACATGAATCTAATACCAAAGTCACTCTTACATTGTTCCATTTTCACTGCGTCTCATGTTCACAATTAATTGCAGAAACCACAATTCAATGATAATTCCTGTGATTTAATGACAGGTTGTCACATGAGCAGAGTGAACTTAATCTGATGTCTATCTATTGCTATAGACATTAGATTCACTACTACTGTTTGAAATATTCAATAGGCACTTTCTTCTTAGAAGTTTTGTGCTGAAAACATAGTAAAAATAGCCACTGAAATCAGTGTATGCTTAAGCAGTCAGAGGCCTAAGCAGATCAGTGATTGAGAAAGAAGTTCTTTACTGTACAGGTGATGGTGTGCTGGAACACACTTCCCAGAGAGTTTGTGGAGTCTGTCTCTCCAGAGATATTTGAGAACCATCTGGACACAATCCCGTGCAATATGTTCTAGGATGGCCCTGCTTGAGCAAGGAGGTCAGATCACGTGACACCACTATTGTCCCTTCCAACCTTACCCAATCTGTGATTCTGTGACTGCTGGGAAGTAACACTGTTCCTCCAAACTATCATAGAGCCGATTATGACTTGTGCTGATCATAATGCCTCATAGCTAGTGTTCCACCCTTTTTTTTCAAAGCAAAGCTTACTTCTAAGTCTTCCGGTAATGGCACATACAGGACAGATTACGTGCTAGAATAATATGCCTGAAGTTACAAACAACCCTGAATCAAACACAGAAATTTAACTAGTTTATAAGCAACATTTCCAACATTCAGTTTGTATTAAGAAAAGAGCAAGTTAAATGAAAAAGAAAGCTATAACTCAAAAACTTCTACATGTCTTTGATCTTGAATTTTGTGTACATTTGACTTCAAAGCCACTAGAAACTGCAGAGCATTTGGGGTTTGGTTTGGGGTTTTTTTTTTGCTTCCATGAACTTAATTTAGTTGAAATTGAATGTAATACAAAATATGTTTCCAGTCAGACCAAAGACCCATCTAGCCCAGTATCCTGCCTCCAACAAAAGGCCAGTAACAGGTGTGGGCAAGCAGACTATTAAACTTGTCTCAGGTTCCAGCACTATGAAATCTAGAGAATTGGAGAGCCTATTGATTTTATCTCTGTGTTCAAAAAGTTCAAGAAAAACTTGGTACATAATTTTAAGCCATCTGTATTTTAACCACTCTTTAATATTCTGAGACACAAGTACCACAATTTAGCAGTCATATAAGTAGCTGTGTTTCTTATTTGTTTTAAAATTACCACCTGATAATTTTATTGGTCCTCCACAGTTCATTCACCGTAAGAAACAGTGAAATACATTACACCCATTTGCCTTCCCTGTATATTTATCATTTTCTAAGTTTCTATGATATTCCTCTTCACAGTCATTCCTTCTGGGAATGAAGATCCCTTTGATCCTTCCTAATACAGAAGCCACTTTGTCTGTCCCTGTTGCCTTTCTCCATTCGTTCTCAGTTCATTCTATAATTCAGCTGTACCTTTTCGAGATGGAAACATCAGAACTGTTAATGGCATTCAACATGTGCATGTATAATGCATTTGCTACCAACATGGTGTTTAGCCTTTTGTTTCTGGAATTTGAAATGTTGTATTTATTCACTTTTTCCTACTTAGGAACTGGTTGCCATTTTCATGAGAATATCCACATTAATTCTGATAGATGGGATGACACAGCGCTATAGTTTGAAAATCTTTCATGGTTTTTTTTTGTGTCCCTTACCAACACCATGGTTTGGGAGTTGAAGGCCAGGACAGATGGCTTGTTGAGGCCCAGCCCCGCTCTACCTGCTCCAGAGCCAGCTAGTTGTCTGAAGGTTAAACAAAGGGATGGCCAATAGCTTTGCATTCCGACGTGATGGCTGGGGAGAGGATTAGGGGGAAGGTGTCGGGGGAGAGTTCCCGGGTTCTTTCCACACTTCCCTTCTCCGGCTGCTCTGTGTGCCAGCCACCGTTCGCTGGGCTGGTGGAAGCACTTGGGGGGGTTCCCCTGGCTCGGCCCCCACTCTGCGAGCCCTGTGCTGTTCTTCTGAGAGAACAGACACCACTGCCTGCGCTCGCTGCAGACTCCTTGAGGGCCGATGCCACCTGCAGAGGAGTTGCTAACCAACCCCGCCATTGCTTTCGGACTACGATGGTAGGAGGGAGTCTTTACAATGCCCATGGGAATGGTTCCAGCCCGTCCGCTGTGGCTGCCATTGTCACATGAGTTTCGGAACCAGCACCTCTCCCTACCCCTGTATTTGCCTCGCTGGAGCCCGTGGGTCATCACAGACACTGTCTGTGCATAGAACTGCACCGAGGGGGCAGAGATGGAAATTGATTGGTTTCAAAGCTTTGGTTACTGTGTTGCTGTTTGTTCTGTTTGTTTTCTGGTGGTTTTTTTCCCTTTTATCCTTTTCCTCTGCATTTTCTGATTAAAGTCTCTTAATTTCAAAGGTTGTGGTGGGTTGTGGGGAGAGGTCTCCTCTTGCTAGTCCGGAAAGGTTCCTCATCTTCCCTGATAGACATCTTGGGTTTTCTTTTAAACTGCGACACACAGTTTGCAGAATAAAACCCCATGACATTGCACTCGCAAGCTCTCTCTGCTAGGACACATGCCCTGTCTTTGCTTTCTCTTTTATAACCAGACATTATTGCTAAGAGAGAAAATTCTTTTTACTTCTCTGTGTTTATGTGAGTGAAAAGCCTGGCCTAAAAACTTTTGAAAAAGTGAAGTTACTGTATCAATGAACACCATTATCCACTTGCTCACTGACTCCTCCAAAGAATTCAAGTAGATTTCAGAGATCAGACTTTACACAACCAGTATTGATTTTCCCCCATTATTGTAATATTTATCCATGGGTTTGGGTTGTTTTTGTTTTGTTTTGTTTTGTTTTCTCCAGGACTATTTCTGAGAATTAACAGCACAGAAGAGAAACTTCCTGTAATTACTGATGTATTTTTTTAAAAAAATTAAATTTTCTACTCTCCATGTTTCTACTACTTGAAATGCCAATGTAACAGTACCACATTTTCAGTTATTTCTCATTTCTCACAAGACCTGGGAAAATACTATTTATTCCTATTTAGGCAATTTTATCATATTTATTTTGGTGCTTTGGCTTTTGACAAAAAAAAAAAAAAAAGTCATTTTGCTTTTCCTTCATTACTTTAATCATCTAAAAACGTCCCTCTGAGAAGTTTCTTACATTTAGTCAATTTGGAAAAAACTTCACTTCCAGTTTTTGTATCCTTGCTAGTTCTTCAGCAAATTATTTTGATGCAGGGTGACATTGTGCTTTTACTTCTCATTTGTGAGGGCAAGGAGTGTTTTTGCTTTCCCATTTGGATGCAAATCCCACCTTCTGAAGGATGCATTTACCTGCTATGATACTATTGTTTAATCAAGCTGTAATTGTTTTTTAAAATATCCTTTAAATTTGATTTAAGGCCAGGTTTAGCATTGAATCTTTCATAGAATCTTTAGAAGCACTACTGGTATCTTTGATACTCTTAATGCCTTTTCCTTTACCAAGAAAAACAGAGTTAATAGATACTTGGACATGCTAATTGTTTCAGTTTTGTGACTGTCTGATCTCCTGTACTAACGATATAAACCCAAGATATTCCACTGACTCACAAATAGCTGATGTTAGAAGGCACCTCTGGAGATGATCTGGTCCAACTGTTCAGAACAAGGAGAGCTAGAGCTCAGGGCTGATTTTGAGTATCTACAAAGATGGAGACTCCACAAGCTCTCTGGACAACATGTGCCATGTTCCATCATTCTTAAAGTAAAAGAGGGTAAGTTGTTCTCTTATTCTTTAAATGCAACCTCTTGCATTTATGTTTGTGTCCACTGCCTCTTGTCTTTTCACTGGGCATCCCTGAGAAGAGCCTGACTTGATTTCTTTGCTTTCTCCTGTCAGCTGACCCTGACAAGACCCTTCCAAGCCTTCTCTCAAGACTGAACAGTCCCAGCTGTCAGTCTCTTCTCCTATGACAAATGCTCCAAGACTTTGGCAGATTTGTTCCAGTAAGGCTCTCTCTCTCTTGTACCACAGAACCCAGAACAGAATCACCAGGTCTTTTCCTGTAAAGCCGCTTTCCAGCTGGCCATCCCCCCGTCTGTACTAGATATTCTTCCCCCAGGTGCAAGACTTGGCATTTCCCTTCATTGAACTTAATTAAATTCCCAATTTCCCATTTCTCTAGTGTGTTGAGTTCCCTCTGAATGGCTGCACAACCATCTGATTTGTTTATCAGTCCTCTCAATTTTGTCTCATCTGCAAACCTGCTGAGGGTACAGTCTGTCCCACCACACAGGTCACTCATGAAGACGCTAAACAGTATCAGCCCCAGGATCAAACCCTGGAGCACAACAAGAGTGCCTGACCTCCAACGGGACTTCATACTGCAACTCTTTGAGCCTGTCAGTTCAGCTAGTTTTCAATTCATTTACACTGTCTATTTATCTTGTCTGTACTGCACCAGCTTGCCCATTAGGATGTTATGAGAGACACTACTGAAAGCCTTACCAAAGTCAAGTCTAAATAATATTTAGGCACTAATCAAAAGAAGCGGTTTCTGTGGAGACAGTTTCAGGAGCTGACTATGCCACTTCATACATTCCACCTTTTTTTAACATCAGAGTTGTGAAGGAAGCTGTTTTCAAAAATACCAGGAATCTATACCTTTCTTTAAGTGGTAACACCTCAGTATGTTCTCTAGTGGTAATCTTAGGTCCCCCTTTAATGTCTACACCCTAGCTGATGATCAAATAGTAATACCGTCTAGACTAAACTTAATGTAGATATCATATGAAAAGTTCCTATCAATCTGTGTCAAATCTAGCATATTTTAGCTCCCTGAATTACTGTCTTAGGTTATTCATATAAAGACAGAGGCTCAAAGCAATATTTTTCCTGTAGGAGAAAAGTTCTCAGAACACAGAATAGTAAAAAACAAATTATAAAAGGCTGTGAAAACAGTGTCATCAGTAATACTTTCAAAAAAATATAAGCATTGGCTGGGCTAAGAGATGTGTTTCCCACCTGTTCCTAGAAATCTATAAAAAAAACAGTGGTCATCTGCTGTACCACATATTATCAGACCATTCCACATGCACAAAGGCCCTCTTTTATAAGCCTGCCTACATTATCTCAAGGCTTCTTGTCTTGGACTTGACAGTTTCATAAACAGATTATCAATCAGAAGATAATAACTAACACATCTTTTACTTTGTCTGCATCTCATTTCCTGTCACCTGAAATATCCAGGTGAAATTCAAAGTTTTGAGATTTGATTTTACACAATCACTATTAACAATTTTCTCATAGCTATAAGATTATCTTGGTTGATAGTTGCAACTAATCAAATATCTACTTTCATGTTTAATACTCTTTTGCTATGCAACATTCAGGGCTTTTCTCCTGCTAGGACTGCTAGAATAGACATCTAGACTGAACTACAGTAATGGTAAAGACTAAGCCAAAAGTTGCAGATGCCATCTGGAATTCTTTCTCCAATTCTTTCCTTTTTGATAGTTTTACCAACTTTTTCTGTAAGCTTGATTTTTTCAATTATTGAGTATCTTTTCTAACATTATTCACCACTCATTGTAGTACCTACTAGGCTGCACCACACTTTTATCCTGAAAATCTAACGGTATCTTTTGGATACAGAAATTGTAGTGCTTCATCAATTTCTATTACTTTAGCTCATCTCTATGACTTACATGTACTGTTGTGCCTTTAAGATTTTTTTCTTAGACTGCCTAGATACTTAGTTTTAATTCTTCAGGTCTGTTTAATTAGCTTACCTACATACACAATCTTTTTGACTCCTCATGGTTATTTTATACACACCCGTTACGTTGAAATTTTAAGTTGCCAAGGATTTATTATTTGCTGGAGCTTATGAATTACATTTGTAATATTTGCCTTTCCACAGAATAGTTGGGCTAAACATGGTATCCCTTGCTATGCCTGAGTGATATCATGGATATTGAATGTTACTGTCTTAGTAAAAATTATTTATGCTTATTTAATTTTGAAATTGTAATGTAGCTATTGCTGATCAACTTTTCTATGACCTTTGAAAAAGTTCTTGCAGTACTACCACTGTTTACAGACAAACCCATTGTTTCTTTAAAGCAGTGTACTGAACTTGGCATTTAGTTTCATGTTCCTCTGTGGGACTCATTGAGGTCCCTATTTTCATTAACTTGGTTATTATCTGGCACAGAATTTATATTATACTCTTTTCAATGTTTCTGTATTTCCTTTACTTCTTTCTGAATAAAATCATTAAACTTTAAAATTACCTGTATTTTGAACATCTGTTTCTGTGGGGTCTCTTCATACCTTGTGAATTTATAGAAACTCTTGAAAAGTGTGCTAGTGACAGACCCTTAACCTCCACCTTTGGAAAAAAGTCACATTATCACCATTACTCCAAATTTAGCTTCAGCTCTTGTACTTCTCACTGTGGCACTTCCAATGACACCATAAAAACATAAACTGCTGCTAAAGACCATGTATCTTTGCAAAAGAAGCATAGTATGTAGTACTATCATTCAAAATACCTGTCAATTTTTTTTTTTTTATAAAACTGCAGATCCATCTAGGCTCTTAACTCTTTCATCCTTAAAGAAAGAGAAAGTCATCACACTGGAACAGACAGTCAGATTTCAGGTCGCCCTTCTCCTTTCTCCTTTGATTTTTACAAAGAGAATGTTGTTAAATAAAAAGTAGCCTGGATTGTTTCATACATTACTGTTTGCACAGCCTGCCAAAGACAACAATCTCTACAAAGAACTACACATGCCCAGTCACTCTGGTTTGTATGCTGTCCAAGAAAAGCAGAAACAGAGTCATCTTTAAAAGCCATTTTTAGAATAATGTGGGTAAGTTAGGAGAATAAGGAACTATGTAAGGACAGTAGAGTTGGGCCTGTAATTGTGTAATGTTTATTTTATAGCACATAGCAGTTTATAAACTTACCACATCCTTGGGTGGAGGCTCCGCTTCTTTCTTTACTTTTTTTCCCATTCTAAAAAGAAACAAACAAAACAATAAAAGCAGACAAACAAATTCTCTTCTGTGTTTTAGGAACCAGTTTACCTATGATTTAGAAAAGTTTCTCAGACATTCTCATTCATTTGACCCACCTAGTCAGCCTGAAGATTTCTTTCACATAGTAGTTTCTATATAAAAAGTTGACACTTTTTCTAACACTTGAATACATTTGGTAAAATACATCTGTCAATAAAATATATAGCTCAAAAGAGAGGTTTGAGACATCACAGGTTCAAGTTGTAATGTGGTACAAATACATAGAACATCCTGTTCTGTAAGTTAGTTTTATCTGCATCTATAAATCATATATGAACTTGAAAGTCCTTTTAGGGTATTTCCGCATGTTTGTCTATACATCTGTGGTGGCTAAAGTTCTATACAACTGCAGAACGTACAAATAAGTTCTACCTTGAAAACATGGTTCAAATACAATTTGAATTCTCAGTTCATATTTTACAGAAGACAAAAATCAGGTCTGCAGGTATTAAGAAACAGTTCTGTACAGTGCAAATGTCACTGATTTAAAAAAGTTGCATCTATTTTTACCAAGTCCACCTTCTGCCTTCTGCTTTTTTCTTCTATTTTTTTTCTTTTCTTTTCATATTAGCACATGTGCACATAAACTAGGAAGAAGACCTCCTCAGCTGCATCTAATAGTAGCTTCTGAAACATGTGGATGTAATACCTCATGTGGACCTAATTTCATCTGGCTTGAAAAACTTCAGCAGAGCCTTCCAGTTAAAGTACAGACAAAAGTAAAGGGCAACATGAGCCACTAGCACCAGATATGCATAGAACATAACCCAAGTTATGCCAAATTTCAGTTTGTTTTAACACCGTAGAAGTGAAATGTGCACTGTTACTACCCCTTGTTAGCCTCTCAGTTGGTTCTCAAAGTGAAACCACACATTCACCCTCAGCCAGGACTATCCTGACAGCCTTCCATGTGGTGTAAGGGATTATTTTCTAGTGCAATGTGAGCCTGGCTGGTTACAAAAGTCAAGGCTATTGTTTGTTGTGTACAACAAAAATCTGGAGCTCTTCTGGAATTCTCTGATTTTTTTTCCAGGTATTATTCCTCTACTGGCCTCTACAAATAAATTGTAACACAGCAGTAGTGAAATCAGTTCATAATCACATCCTAAAAGTGGATCTCAAATTTAAAACTTCATAGGCAGGTCACTAATTACGGTTTTGAGAGGAAGACACATACAATCAAAGATACTTCAGCTCCAATCTGCTTTACCCTTGTGCATCTGTACACACACACAGATGAACACATAGACACACACAAAAGTTTAGTGTTTCAGAAGTGCAGTTTTGGCTAGAGACAAATTAACTTATAGAAAAAAAAGCATAAGGACAAATTACTGAGAGTCTGTTTAACAAACATGATGGACTTACTTCCTTCTGGTTTATGCAGTCACTGTAGAAATTAAGAATCCTGCACACACACACAAGAATCAGATTTACAAGGACGTTGAGGAAATCTGGGTTATTTAAATTGTTCTAAATCCTGGTATGGAGATATGGACACTTATTTAGAATTATTCAGTTCAGCTCAAACCATTTCAGATACAAATTAAGCCAAAGTCATAAGAAGCAATTTTAATTCTGAATGAGTTTAATTAGGTTTAAACCAAACAATTTTAAAAGTTAAATAATGTAAAAGTATTTATAATATTGTATAATTAATGTTCTCAGATTCAAATTATAAATATTTCAAGACCAAGAATAGCTAAAGCTTTTAATTGCAAGTACTTCTTCACTCTGGATGTATTTAATCCAACTTCTAAGCATATTTTTAAGAAACTTTTACATTTTTCTTAGTTCAGAAATATTTAATTCCTTTAACTTTAAAAAAGTAGCATGACCTGTAGCAATAAGCAGAGAGACCATGACAATTACTTTAGTGTGGATTATGCCCCTCAGCCTGTTTCTTTACCGCAGTTACTAGTCTGGATTTCAATGCATTCTGCCATCAAATGTTGGTATGAACTTTGTTCCCATAAAACTCTCAGGATTCAGTGGTCACTCTCTGACTTGAGGGAATGATGCACCTGGAATTCTTTGGCTTAGTGATAATTAAAAATATGTATTCTACAGAGAATTTTCATTATCACAGACAATCAATGTGTACAGGTATTGAAAGGCTACTGAACTATAAAAGAGCTTTTTTATTCAAGTCCCTTTCTGTCCATGATAACTGTATGTTGTCTTTTTCTCAGTAGGACTGTAGTATGCATCTTTGATTCTCAGTTTACTAATCTAACCTTTTAGAATTTGGAGAAAAATTGTAGTAGGGTTTAGATTTTTAACTGTGATTAAGTACTGGCTCTATGTCACCTGAAAAACATGTTTTAAAAATGAAAACTCTATTCAGTGGTAATTATGTGTAATTAAATTAATTCCTGGAGAAAATGACTGCTCCTGGTTTGGATGGGTTTACACTTTGTTGTGTAAAAAACTGTCTGGATGGCCAGGCCCAGAGCGCTGGTGAATGAAATTAAATCCAGCTGGTCACCAGGGATCAGTGCTGGGGCCAGTCCTCTTGAGTATCTTTATTAATGATCTGGACAAGGGGATCGAGGGCACCCTCAGTCAGTTTGCAGACATCAGGTCGCGTGGGAATGTTGATCTGCTGGAAGGTAGGAAAGCTCTGCAGCAGGATCTGGACAGGCTGGATCAGTGGGAAGAAGCCAATGGTATGAAGTACAACAAGGCCAAGTGCCAGGTCCTGCCC
>JAWWEW010000078.1:17689310-17721852 GCA_035583185.1 Anabacerthia variegaticeps
GGGGCTGGTGAAGGGTCTGGAGCACAAGTCTGATGAGGAGCAGCTGAGGGAGCTGGGGTTGTTTAAACTGGAGAAAAAGAGGCTCAGGGGAGACTTTACTGTCCTCTACAACTACCTGAGGCAGGAGGTTGTGGTGAGGTGGGGGTCAGCCTCTTCTCCCAGCTAACAAGTGATAGGTCAAGAGGAGATTACCTCAAGCTAGCCAGGGTTGTTCAGATTGGGTATCAGGAAAAAATTCTTCACTGAAAGGGTTGTCAAGCATTGGAAAAGGCTGCCCAGGAAAGTGCTTAAGTCACCAACCCTAGAGGTATTTAAAAGACTAAGAAGTCATGCTTAGGGACATTGTTTCATGATGTGCATGGCAGTGTTAGATTAACAGCTGGATTTGATTATCTTAAAGATCTTTTGCAATCTATATTATTCTTTGTTTCTAAATCTTAAAGACAAAATAAAGAATATTCTCATTTGAGTAATATCCTCTACTCCATGTCTTGCATGTTTCTGGAATCATAGGAGCATACTTCTTCCACATATGTTTTTTGAGATTAAAGGGTTGATTGTTTTAAGTCATGTAGAGCTAGAGGAAACAAAGTACTTCGACATAACAGATGTAACCAATGCATAGTCAAGCAATAGTCATAGTCTATGAAGTTATCATCTATCAAATTATGCTACTTCCTGTCCTTCACCTGGAATTTATTGCCATTAGTGATAGACAAACTAGCCTGTTTTACTTTCCTCCAACTCTGTTTCAGTGTGGTGATCTAATCAGGTGTTTTCTCTCAACGAGCAGGACAGTGATTACATCTACCTAAATCCTCATTCCAAAACCACAATCCTCAACACTCTCCCTCAGCTCTGTCTATTCGTAATGCCTAAGCTCAGCAGGCACTTCCCTGTTTCACTCTGAACATCATTAGGACCTCCAGTTTTCCCACAGGACCAGAAATACTCCAGTGTGAGTATCTTCAGTTGAACCAGTATCCGTAAACTATGACCAGTGTCCACTAAGCTAAATTAGGCATCAGTACTAACATTAGTCACTGTCCTTGATAATTGGTGGAGATCTAATGAACATATTCAATAGCTCTTAAGGCAGATTCATCCTGAAGTAGGTATCTAAAATGGAATTGCACCTTAAAAGTAACTATTTTTTTCTTGGGCCAAAACCAAAATCTAGAGTTGTCAGCTGATATATTGACATTTACACTGACATCTAAAGTTTGTGAGCTAAGCTTATTACCCCATTTCTTCACATGAATCCACATGTCAGGCTAGGTCTGGCAGATACTACTGCAGCAGACTGAACATTAGCAGAACTAGACATACAACAAAACACAGCCATCTTGTCCTTTTTTCAAGTGGTTGAAGGAACAGGCTCATCTCCAGTAACATCTCTATGACCAGAACATTTTGCCTGAAAGTGGAAAATTATTTTGAGGAAGTTCACAAATGCGGATTTTTAGTTCAGAAGCGGAAACCTCTAACTTCTTGACTATTCTGTCGGGAACTGGCATCTCTGTCATGTCAAATAAAAGAAGGAAAATTTATTCAGTTTTTGAAAGAGTTGCTGCAGATGCCTGCCCAGAGGAGCAGATTCCAAGTACCAGATCATAAGATAATGATGGCCATGATCCCTGTACTTACTTCATTTTACTGTCTTGCTCTAGGAACCTCTCTGTTCAATGTGAATAGTTTCTTAGATTGCAAATCTGAGATATCCACTTACTTCTAGCCACTACACTTTTTTTTTTTTTAACACATGGTGATGGCTAGCAAGTGAGCTTTAACAAGAAAAGAATCTACAAGCCATACTTTGGAATACGAAGAAAGTCTTCTGGTTGTTTTTCTGTTTGAAATATTGAAATCTTACAAATATTTCCTTTACAGTAAGGAATATATACCTATACTATCAGAGTCCTGTTGCATACACTTCAATACCGTAATATTTCATGGGTTTAAGTCAGACAATGAATTTAAAAAACAGTACCTTTTCCATTTGCATCCTGTTTTCTAAAACCTTAAATAATAGACACAACAACCTAGGACTCTGTACACACTGCGAGATCTGAGAAAAAGAACAGGAATAGGTCAAAGGCACAGCCTGTGGAACTTACCTCTTAGGGAATCAAAGGTCTCTTCTGAGAGCAATTAACCCTGTGGAAAAGCAGTGCAAAGAGAAGGATTTAAGAATAGTTTCTGGCAAGTTATTTACTACATGATCCGCTACTCAGATTAACTGTCCTTATGCTTTAAGACAGTCTGAAGCTGTGTTACTACAACATGGCCATGATTTTCAGGTTCTTCACAAAAATGCTGTGCAAGTGAGATTCTTTTTGCCTTCCAAGTGATAATTACATCCCAATTTAGTTGAGCTAGTTTAATTGAAGTCTGGCTCTTTATTTTTGTCTCACAGAAACTAATTTCTTTTTTTTGGAGATAACAGTGGAAATTGCCTTATAAACTGGTCATTGTAATTGATTATTTCAATTGATTTCTGTATGGACATTTTAGTTCTGCTGCCTTCCAATGTAATCAAAAGACAATCATATCAACATCAGACAACCTCATTCCTTATCTTGAGTCCATAAACTAGCATGTCCTTTGTATGCCAGCTTAAATATTCTCATCATCCTTCTTAGATAGCTTTGTCTTAAGTAAGAGAACAATATGGAATAATATTGAAACTCCTTCCTTTCTCCCAATTTTCCCTTCCACTTTTTCTCTGTCCAACTCCTTAAATATGGATCAACAGACTCCCCTTGCCCTGTGTTGCAATGACAGTGCAAGCATTAAAACACTATTAAAAAACTTGGCTTCACAGAAGAAGAGAGTTAAGAAGAGATAGTAGGTCCAATTTAACATTCAGTTCCTGAATATATATATACATATATGCCATCTGAAACTAATACATTGCATGAGCGACCAATTAAGTCAGACTTTTGAATCTGTTTTATCTGTGTCCATGTGTGTATTAGGCAAAAAAAATGATCAGGAAGTTCCACTTGAACACGAGGAAGAACTTTACCATGCAGGTGACCACACACTGGAACAGATTGCCCAGAGAGGTTACAGACTCTCACTCACTCGAGGTATTCAAGAACCATCTGGACACAGTCCTGTGCCATGTGTTCTGGGATGACCCTGCTTGAGCAGGAAGGTTGGACTGAGCAACCTACTGTGGTCCCTTCCAACCTTACCCAATCCCTGATGCTCTGAGGATTAAGTCAAGATGTAGCTACCATGCAAGAGGTGTTAACCAATCAAACCTAACTAGAATCTGTTCCTAGATACAAGGTAACATTTTCTATTTTGATTCAACTGGACAAAGTTCATCCCATTGCGGGAAAAAAAAATATTAAATGTACTCTGATCATTCTGAGTGTTCCTTTAAAGATTCAATTTTTTAAAAATGATCTATACATTTATAAATTAAACACAAACAAACCAAAAGAATCATTAAAAATACTGAGAGATGCAGAGTGGAGTACCCTGGAGACAAACCCTTAAAATAAATTTGTAGTTAGATGCTAGGCTGAGAATATAGCTATGAGAGAGAAAACGTGGTGATTTTAAGCAAGCTAAAGAATAATACAATTATTTATTTAAAATATCGGAACTTTTAAGAGACAATTACACTTTTTATTTACATTCTGATATCACATCAACATTCAGCTGAGTGTTACTTTCAAAAGCCCAAGGGTAGATGGTAAATTTTTAACAAAAGCCAAGTTTCTCAGCTATTTGATTCCACAACCTGATGCTGTGAAAATTTGCCTAAAAATTTTTGACTCATGACTCATGTACAGCCTTAGATTGATAGGTTCTTTTATACTGCCCAAGGACCACAGTTCACCATTTTCTGAAACTGAAAAGCTTGGTACACCTAGCAAGAGGTGTACTAAATCAGGAGCGTTTCAATCATGTGGATTGAAAGCTGTAGAGGCACAGTGTATCTCCCAATTTGTAGAGTGTAAAAGATGACGTATGAATGTTAATAAAAAGAATTAATGGGAATTAAAGGACATGATAGCATTCTTTCCAAATCAGAGAATAACTAACAGGTCTCAGCACAAGAAACCTCCCTCAATGAATAAGAACAGTCGTCCATGGCTAATCAGTATCCAGCCTCCAGAACGGCAACAGCCAAATGCTTCTGATAACTATATGAAACTAATCCCAAAAGTCAGATTTCCTCCATCTGTTACAGGGTTTCTATTTCCCTAAAGTACTACCGTTTAGATCTCCTAAACTTTTTGTGTTCTTCCCAACAATAGTAGCTATTTTCACTGTCTATACAAACTTAATCCTTTTACTCTTCGTTCTTACTCCAACATGCTACAGCACAGGTCCAATTGCCATGTGCACCGTACAAGGAACTACTCCCGATATAAAAAATATGTCAATAGTTTAAATGTTATTCAATTCAACACAATAACCCCTCATTCTTGTATTACAACTTAGGTGAGAGATGCCCTGACTTGATATTTTTTATTTCTAACTCACTATACATTCTGATTTATCACCTTTCTAAGATGACTTAATTATTTTTTCCATATAGCTTTTCCAGACATTTATGTTTCTTGTCTCAGAGTCCCTCTGTGACTGTTATGTCCTTCTCAGATATGATGTACCCAAGCTGAAATACCATAACCAATTCTAGAGCACTACTGACTTATTCAAGTGACATTATAACTTTCGGAGTATTTACTTTGACCCAATTTCCTCAGTGAAGATTTTCACTAAGCTATTCACATATGGTAAACAGGTTATTTTCCCAGGTGCTCACAATTAATTTAGGTTCACTACTGAAGAGAACATAGTGCTCTAAGTATCCCTGACATCATAAATTACACTGCTTTTATCAATAATTAATTTTACCTGTCATGGTGTTGCCAGTTCACCTAACTGCAGAAGAGCTTTCAGAAGTTTCTAGCAGTTTTCCTTAGTCATAACAAAATAATTTTATTTCACCAGAAAATTTTGATTTCACTATGTTATTGCTCATTTCCAAATTATAATGAACATATTAAACAAAATGGGACCTAAGATCTATGCTTGGAAAAAAAAAGCAGTTGAAACCTGAATTAAGATGATTTTTAGAAATTATGTGTGTGACTTTAAATGTCTCACTGAAACATATAGTGAAACTAAAGAAAAATTAACTTAATCTAAAACAAATGAGAGTAGTTGCACAACCACTGTCTGAGCAATAATAGCAAGTCACTTTTCATACAGGAGGCAAAGATGGTTTGACTTAGGCAGAAGGATTAGTAAAAAAAATTAAAGACACTCCTAAGTTTTTTGCCAGATGTGCCAATCTACATGTCTTAAAATGAATGCTGAGAAGAAATTTTCAGAGGGACATCCAGTGAAAGGGATATTCTGAATGATGAGATTAATCCCCCTCCCCATCCCAGCCACTGCATTACTTTAATCCCACCAGATACCTATCACACTGGATCTTAAAAACCACTACACATTTTGTTCCCACCTCTCTTGTAAAAAATCGTTCCACAAGCCCATTCCTCACCGTCAGGGACCTTTTTTTAATTTTTAGTCTACAGTTTACTGTATTTGTGCCATATCTGAACATTTGTCAATTACTTTCTTTGCTGGCACATAGGAAAATATTATTTATACTACATATTTATACTATGCATTATATATTTACTATATTCTATACATCTATATGGTATATTATATAAATCCCGTATATATTTACATATAGAGAATCAGAATACATTTAGAATCATAGAACAGTTTAGGTTGAAAGGAGCCCTAAGGATCCCGCATGCCATGGGCAGGGACATCTTCCACTAGGCCATGTTGCTCAAAGCTCCATCCAGCGTGGCCTTGAACACTTCCAGGGATGGATCCACAACTTCTCTGGGCAACATGTTCCAGTGTCTCACCACTCCCTGAGTAACTATCTAACCCAAACCCACTCTCAGTTTAAAGCCATTCTTCCTTGTCCTATCCCTACATACCCTTGTGAACAGTCCCTCTCAAGCTTTCTTGTGGGCCTCTTTTATGCACTGGAAGGTGCTATAATGTCTTCCCAGAGCTGTCTCTTCTCCAGGCTGAGAAACACCACCTACCTCTCTCAGCCTGACTGCATAGGACAGGTGCTCCAGCCCTCTGATCATGCCCCTCCTCTATCTGAAGATAACAAACATGTCCCCACTCAGTCTCCATTTTGCTAAAGAATTCTTCTAATTCCTTCCAAAAAGCGAATCTTCATTTCCCACATCATCCTCATAAGCCTTTTTTAAGTCAAACTCTTGAAAACATGGGTGACCTCAGCTGAACATAGCATACCTGATAAAGCTTCTCCTGTCTTCTACAAAATTGTACTTCTTTGTCAACAATGGATATACCTCAGCTGTGTTACTATCACTATCACAATTTTTAGGGTTATATTTGCCAAGGTAGTCTTATCAGTTAATTTTAACTGCTCGTTTACCAAGCTTTACTAGATTAACAGTTAGAGAAAAAAAAAAAAAGGCATCTGTTAGAATTTAGGACAAAAATATAAGTAGCAGGTTTGCAAATGAAAGTGGTCTTATAGGATATCTAAGCCCCTCTTGGCATTCACTGTGTTAAGAGGAATATTAAATAATCAGAAAATGGCAACATGATAAAAATCACAAAAATGAAAGTAAATTAATAAAAGGGATTGTTGCTTCCAACAACAAATCTGAAAGTGACCTTGCTCACAGTCAATGAACAATAGAAAGCAGATGTGTTTATCTTGCATACAAGGTATCAGATTATCTCAGGGAGATGATAATTTCAGATTAGCAATAAGATTATAAAAGAGTTCCATTCTACAGATGATGCTTCTCTATCGGCAAATCCATACTTTGTTTTTAAATTCCTGTCTACAGATATCCCAGAACACTTGAAATATCAATAAATGAAGTGAGATATTCTCCCTAATAGACTAATCACGTTTTAGTATTCTTTGTGAGAAAACTTTTGTATTCAGGTTTTTTTTTCTTCTCCTCTATCATCCATATAGTTTTAGGTTCCATACATTTCATGTTCCTCTCACAAAAATTCTATGTGTCTCACCTGAAATGAACTATTCTTACCTATCCACATTTTAAAATATTTTTTTTCCCTCTACCATCTAAGTTTCCTTAGGGCAGGTCCACTGCTTTCACATCTAAAAATATTGGTCACAGAACAAGTCCACCCATGTCTTTCCCTATTTTTGCTTCTACCAATTCCTAAAGTCCCAGCTTCCAGGAGGAAAGAGTGTCAGGAGCCCCACAGTGCAGGATTTTTGCCATCTGGTTTTAAATTTTATTTAAGTTCATACTGATATACTTCAGTTGTTATTAAACCTCACAATTTTAATATAAATCTTGCAATTGTCACTGCTTTTCTCAAAGGTGTATATGACCTTATCAAGCAGACTCTAAGTTTTCAGTTGTTTTTGTTGTGACTGAAGGAAGCTTCAATATATGCCTTTAAAAAGCATAGAATCATAGAATGGTTTGGGTTGGAAGGGACTTAAAAGATCACAGAATCACAGAATCAACTAGGTTGGAAAAGACCTCTGAGATCATTGAGTCCACCTTGTGACCCAACACCACCTTGTCTACTAGACCATGGCACTGAGTGCCACATCCAGTCTCTTCCTAAATACCACCAGAGATGGTGACTCCATCACCTCTCTGGGCAGCCCATTCCAATGCCCAGTCACTCCGTGAAGAATTTCTTCCTAATGTCTAACGCAAACCTGCCCTGGTGCAGCTTAAGACTGTGCCCTCTTGTCCTACTGCTGGTTGCCTGGGAGTAGAGACCGATCCCCACGTGGCTTTCAGGTTCTTGTACAGAGCAATAAGGTCTCCGCTGAGCCTCCTCTCCTCCAGGCTGAACACCGCCAGCTCCCTCAGCCTCTCCTCATAGGGCTTGTGCTCCAGTCCCCTCACCAGCCTCACTGCCCTTCTCAGGACATGCTCCAGCACCTCAGTATCCCTCCTAATCATCCAGACCGTCCCGTTCCAGCCCCCGGCCGTGGGCAGGGGCAGCTTCCCCTACACCAGGTGCTCACAGCCCCATCCAGCCTGGCCTTGATCACTTCCAGGGATGGGGCACCCACAACTCTCTGGGCAACCTGCTCCAGCGCCTCACCACCCTCACAGTACAGAATTTTTTCCTGATACCCAATATAAACCTACTTTCTTTCAATTTCATTCCGTTCCCTCTTTCCTGTCACTACACGTTCCTGTAAACAATCCTGACCCACCTTTCCTGTAAGTTCCCTTCGGGTACGGGGAAAACCAAAACGCTACTAACAGAAACACAACGATCCTCCTGACGCTCTAACCTGTACCGTTTGGCGGCGTTCACACAGGAGCCCCCCGCCCCCTGCCCGCCGCGGGGGCCGCAGACACACCTCCCGTCCGGGCCGCACCCTCCGCCCGCACCGCCGCTCCCGGCACCGCCCCGGCCTTCCGCACACCTCCCCTGGGGGCCGTGTCGTGGGACCCCGACCCGGGCAGTGCCCGCAGTGCCCTCACCCCCGCAGCCCCTCACCCCGCACGGCCCGGGGCCGGTCGCGCCGCCCGCTGCGCCGCCGTTGCCGGGAGACGGCGCGGGCCGGGCCGGGCCCGCCGGGGGATCCGGGACGAGCCCGGAGGGAGCTGGAGGGAACCGGGACGGAACCTTAAGGGAGCCTGGAGGGAGCCGGAGGGAGCCTGGAGGGAACTTGGAGGGAACCGGAGGGATCCTGGAGGGAGCCGGAGGGAACCTGGAGGGAACCGGAGGGATCCTGGAGGGAACTTGGAGGGAACCGGAGGGATCCTGGAGGGAACTTGGAGGGAACCGGAGGGATCCTGGAGGGAGCCGGAGGGAGCCTGGACGGAGCCTGGAGGGAACCCGGAGGGAACCTGGGCGGAACCCTGAAGGAGCCGGAGGGATCCTGGAGAGATCCGGAGGGAGCCGCAGCCCCCGCGCCGCCTTCCCTCCCTCCCCTCTCCCTCCCTCCCTCCCTTCTCCCTCCTTTCTCCCTCCCTCCTCCCTCCCGTCCCTCGGCAGCGGCTCCGAGCGTGGCGCGTTTGATGCGAATGCCCAGAAGTCCCCCGGGGACGATTCCGGCGTGACACATGCATATAATCCATTTCTTCACAGTTTATCCCGGCTCCGAAGTGGTGGTGAGGGAAACTTTTAAGTCGGTAGTGCTGACGGACCCGGGGTCGTGATGGGAAAAGGGATCTGTTATTTCTCCAGGCCAAGGGAGAAGGCTAAAGGGAAAGGCTGCTTTCTCACCCAAAGAATACCATTTCTGAAAACTGATAAACGTTTACACTCTGTCTAAAAGACACAAGTTGCAATGTTCACGCCTTCCTTCTGTGGCCTTTTTTTTTCCCTCTTGACTCTGTGCCACTGTCTATCTTCAGCACATTCATGGGAAAGAAAAAAAAAACACACACAAAAGTTGAAAAAGCCGTCTATTTTGGGGAGAAATGGGTAAAAGCGGTCCCTGAGGTAGAGCAAGGCACAGGACAAGCACCAGCACTTTGCTCTGTCGGGGGCCAGAGGGCTGCTCTCCTCTCTGTTGTCAGCTCTGGGATGCTGATGGAGAATGCTGTGCTGTATGGAGAACTGTGCTGTTCTCAGAATAATAATCCATTCTAGTGTTCTCTTTTGCCCGCCAGGGCTGTTTTGGAAGGAATCCTGAGCTGAATTCTGAAATCAAAAAACATCTTCTTGCAAATGTGGCTTAATTGCTATCAGTAACTGCAGAAGTGACAGAAAACAGGCAAATATAATCATTTTGGGGCCTCAAAGTCAGGTAGTAATGGGTAAAGAAATTACAGCTGCTATCATCTCTCGCCTGTGATTCCTTTTAATCACAAATCTCATTACTTTCTTCCCAGATTGCCACCAACATTGCACTGCAAGTATAAATTTAGTTCTATTTTTATAAGCCATATCAATGTGTTGAGATCATAGCACAAGCAGGTCCTGGCCTCACACTATGACAAATGTGTACTATCGTAACAGAAGAGCTGATGGGTCTTTTTCAGACATAGACAAGCCACATGTGAAGATGTCTCATCCCACTTTTAACATCACCACTCCTATAGAAAATGTATGGAGATTTATAATCTCCTTCTCTGGAAAGCAACTGTGCTGACAAGAACTATTTATACTGACTGGTATATCCACAGAAGAAATCACACTGAACATTGTGACTGAGTGACACGCCATAAAGTCTGGCCGATGGGTTTATCAGGTGTACAGTGGTTAGTAGAGGCTCACAGTGGCAGGAAAGGAAAGGAGAAAATTTGGTACAGGTAAGTCACCTGCTTCCCAAACTTCTTTTATTTCTTTAGAGTCAGGCACCACAGTGCTGGGCAGGTGCAATAAATGTAAGAGGTGAATGTGTATAATAAAGGCAAAGATTTGGTTTTAACTCTGTACTGGGTCTGGGTGGGCTGCAGGTAGTTTTCTTCCTACCAGCTTGTATGTTGCAATGTTGTAGATTTGTGACTAAAATAGTGTTGATAATACTATTGCTAAGCAGTGCTTGCACAATATCAAGGCTATTTCTTATTCTGTCCTGCCAGACAGCGGACCTGGGTGCGGGCAGGAGGCTGGGGAGGGGACACAGCTGGGAGAACTGACTCCAAATGACCAACGGGGTATTTTATACTGTATAACATCAGGCTCAGCAATAAAACTACTGTGTGATCTTCCCAAGGTAGCTGTTGCTTGGGAACGGGCTAGGCACTGGTCTGCTGGTGGGAGGTGCTGAGTGGTTGCCTTTGCATCACTTGGGGTTTTTCTAAACTTTTTCTTCCTTCATGTATTAAGCAGTCTTTGTCTTGAGCCACTTGTTTTCTCACTCCTGTTTTTCTAAATATTTCCCCCACCCTGCTGTAGGTGTGGGCTTATAGTGAGCAAGCAGCCTAACAGTGCTTAGTTGCTGCTTGGGGTCTACTCATCCCGAACCCAAAGATTACCATAACTGGGGAAACTTTTCTTTTTCTTGTCTTCAATAATGGTAGTTCTTATGACTGTTTCAAACATAATTCTGGCCAAACATTAGTTGGTTAGTTATTTTCTTTATTTCATGTGGTCACATAAAAAAAAACACACGATGATGCAGAGTCCATGTGAAGAAGAGGGACATGGTAATTTGGTAATTTTGGTAATTTGGTGTGATCTCCCTGTGTTTCAATACACTCATGGAACAATGGGCTCAGTTGTCCTTGAAGGCTAAAGAGTCCTATGCAGACAGGAAATGCACAAGGTAGTCTCAGACTCATAGCCAGCACCTTCTCACAAATTTTGTGAAGAGTATGCATCTGTTTTGTGAAACAGACAGAAAGGAAGACAGAAAACAGCAGATGACCAGGAGAAAGTCGAGCATGCTGTTTCATCCCCAGCTCTGTTATTCGTGCCATGTTTATGTGTCTAACCTTCAGGATCCAGAAGCATCTCCAGGTGTGTGCTTTTGTGGCATTTTGACTCCATGACAGATGAGTTTGTGTTTCTTTTGTGTTCCTCAGGCCAGTGTTAGTTTCTATTCAGTTATGTGTCTGGAATTTAAGGACCCATGAGCACCTTGTGGACACCTACTTCCTCCTCCATAATCTAAATAAGTGTGGTCTTATCATTGCATGGAAATAAATTCCACATAGGCAGAATAAAGACTTTCTGTCTTTATTTTTGTCTGTGTTTGCCATGAGAAGAGGCAATCAAGCACTGTGTGACAGCCATATAATTGCAGCATTTTTACTTGTGTTTTGGCAAAATTACGCAAATATATAAAGCAAAATATTTTTTAATTTGTGAAAATATTCTGAGGGTGTCATTAAGTAACGTACCAGTAAGGAAGCAAAGGAAGAGGACTAATGAGGAGTACAGTTATAAAATGTTGTTAAAATACACAACTGACAAATAGTCACAAATTACAGAAATCCCAGAATCACAGAATATTCTGAGTTGGAAGGGACCCACAAGGATAATTGAAGGGACCACCCAAGAATCACAGCATGCACCTGAGGGCATTGTCCAAATGCTTCTTGAAGTCTATATTTTATTGAAATATAATTTATTCTAACATTAAACAATACACACACCAGAATAATACAAGTTGTATTAAAGATAGGAGATTATAAAATTAAAGAGCTTTCTAGAAACAAAATATCTAATGACGTGAATAAGGACTTTATTATCTACAAGGACTTTATTAACTACACCTTTTAATGAAATTTCATTACTTAGTTTTTGATAGAGCCATTGTAGAATTTGTCAGCTGTCCTATGAAGAAACAGGGCCAAATATCCTATCAATTGATTAAATTAAGGTTTCTGCAAAAAATAAATCAAGTATGGATTAGAAACATATTTGAAAGAATATTGGGGAACAACATTTTAAATATTTAATTTCAAAAGGGATTTAAATGCATAAGCTACTGCCAACTCAAAGTATTTGTTGAATTTAAGTGTTTGAAATTTGCATGTTGAGGTGTTTGAAATTATCTTTCTACTTTTACTGGAAGTACCACTGGGGGAGTCATTTCTCATTTCCTGAAATATTAGAAGTAGAATTACTATTTGCTGGATTGCTTGTCTGAAATAATTTTTGTTTCCATTAAAAAGAAATCAGTCATAATTTATGCTTTAAGAAATACCTGATGACATACAGTACAAACAGTCTTGTCATAAAACTTGTTTTATATCAGTCTCAAAAGACACTTAAAAGGAACTTTCTTTTTCTGACAAGAAGCAGCTGGCTTAGGGAGTGATGAATTTACAGCACAACATCTTGGCATTTCAGTTTGCTCTATTACTTCACACATTAAAATACCCAATATCAATGTAAATGGACCTCAGTCTCGGGGGGGGGGGAAGGAAATGAAAACAAAGGACAAGCCTTTCACCTTCTTTTGACTTGCAAGTGAGATTTGTAAGTCTTCATTTTTCACAGGCACTCTGCCTGAACCAAGTGTATGGTGTGGAAGTATTGAGAAACGTCACCCCAATGTATTTTTGTATTTAATTGATGATTTTTAGCAAATGTATTAATCATAATTTGCAAGGACAAATTACATAGCACTATCATTTAGAAACTGATGACTTGCAGCCAGAGGTCGTACCTAGACCTCTCACTGCAGGTAGTGGTCTGTCACATCAGTGCATGTCTGCATAGGTACTTAATAGCTTCAGAGACTCTCAGGAGAAGACAGGTGGTTCAGCACTGAAAGGTTTAAGCCAGGAGTTGAGCCCATAGAACTTCCTGTATAATCCTGAATAAACTGCATAAAATGAAACCAGTTTGATTGTTTGACAGGAATGATCAAATGCTGTAGTTGAATTTCTTCCTGTGAAACTGGGCTCTTCTGAAGTCCTCATCATACAGTGTTTTGAGATGAAATTCATTAAGGTTCTCAAAAATTTTTGCTGGAGCATATAAGCATTGCAAAATCAGGAAGGCCATGCTTAGGTGGTGTCTGGTAAATCAATAGGTGGCACACGGGTTTCTTAGGGCATATATATCCCAAGAAAACGAGACTGCATTTCAAGTCACCATGACTATCACATTTTTTGTTTTTAAAAAAAGAGGAGGTTAGGAGTGATCACTGTCACCTAACATAAATGAACACACACAATTATGTTTTTTATCTACAGTGGTACTTGAAAACGGTAGATGTTATCAGAGATGTTAATGGATGACTATAAGGAATGACTGAAGGAAGAGAAGGAATTAAAAATTTTGCCTTTTTGACCTTACATCTAAAACAGATCAGATAATTCTGCCTAAAAATTTTCACAGTATCTTAGCAAATAAATTTTAAAATATTTCTTGTTTTCCCAAGACATAGGTTTAAAGGCTAAGCTGAATAAGTTTTCTGGGATACTGTTAAGTGTCATCCTGGACAGACTGTTTGATATCAAGTGTTTTCAGGGGCCATAATCTCCTGTGCTGATGAAGGAATTCACAGACTGTGTTTAAAAAAACCCAAGACTTTTCTTGCCCAAATTTCAATTTACAACTTCATTCTTCAAAGATGAAACATTCTGTAGCGTCCTCAGGACAAACTGTGCTGTATTGTTTCCATTCTTGTAACAGCACCGATCCTCTGAAGCCTTGCCAAAGGCTGTATTTCAACAAGGAATGACAACGCTGTTCTTATCTGGGATTTGAAGGCTAGAGTCACAAAATATAGAGGACAGTTTAATGAATATTTTTAAGTCAATTCTATACTGTAGCATTCAAAATGGAAATTTTTCTTTATCAAAGTCTTTGCTCTTTTAATTACAGATTTAAAATTCTCAGAATTTAGGGTTTTGGTCTCTTTAATTTTCTCCTTGTTTCTTTTTGGTTCATAGGGGAAATTGAGCAATTTTTTCACTTTTCTTCAGTTCCTCTTCATTAATCTACTCTGTAATTTACATAACTTTCCCAACTCTGAAAACAGTACAAAGTACAGAATTACAGTTACACTTTCCTTTTTCTTCCTGTGTAACTTGTAAAAACTTGAGGCAAAATATGTCTGCATCTGAGAGCGAAGAAATCCTCTATTCAGGGATTTTTTAAAATTTGGACATCAGAAAAGAAACAGACATTTGAAAGCTTGAAGTTATGCACATGAGTAATAAAAAAAATAATTCCTGACAATGACACTAGTAAATTTTTAAGTCAGATACATGTATTTAGGGATACCTATGTATCTTCAAGCTGCTTTCTTCCCCTTCCTCATCACAGTCATTTAGGGGAATTTTTGTAAAATTCGGAGCATCTATTTGTTACCTCACCCTGCTAATTTTTAAAGGAATGCTTGTTTTGGAGTACTTTTGCCAGAGTCACATCAGATATAAGAAACCAGCATCTTGCTGGCCAACTGCTTAGTGAGCCCATGGGTAACTTGCAAGAAGCCAGCACTGCAGTCTCTGAAGCCTGGTTGCAGTGCCAGGCCTTATTGTTAGAAAAATGTAATTCACATCTTGAATCAGCCAAGCTCATCTTATGTTTTTGCTCCTATAAATGCTCAACAAAGTGGAAGAGGGGCACAAAAAAGCAAGATAAGCTGTGCTTTAGGTCACTGACCATGAAACTGCATGGAAATGAATGAGGGTCTTGACTTTACTTGAAATTTTTTGAATTTCACACATTTTCTAGCTTAATTACTATCCAATTCTTGTTTTGGCATTATTTGTGTTGAAAATTACCTTGACATATTGTCAGTCTACCAAAATGTTACCTATTTCCAGATGTTAAAAGAAATTGGTCCTCACCTCAGTCATTGTAGGTGTTTGTCAGAATGCATTCAGGAGCTTTTGGTGGGGCTTCTGCACAGAATTGTTTCAGAGTTGTGTTTAGTTTAGGATGCTGAATAAGATGCTAACTAACATTTTCTGCAATACAGCCCTCTTTTGTCCTCTGCTTTTCCTGTGTTCAGATAGGAGGTGTTGGATCTTGCACTCCCTTTGATTCTAGAAGAATTGTGGGGTTTGTACTTGCCCATTCCTGATTTCTGAATACATACTAATGCAGCTTTTGCTATGCTTAAATCAGAATAGAGCTAAATGTTGTGTGGTTTTGTAAAATCACTGTTGTCCAGAGCAGTAATGATTTCAGTTCAGTTGCCTTATCTGGTTCATTTATAGAGCACAGCAGAAACTTTTCAAAGAGCTTGGAAAGTCCAGATCTGAGGGTATGGTTTCCAGTGCAGAGGGTAATGGTATTGGAAAAGGCTTTTAGAGTATATAATTGTGTTTTGTTACCTTCCTTATAATTAGTGACACACACAAATGACTGTATATAGATGGAACAAGGGCTGTCTTTGTGGTACCTCAGGATCTTGGTCTTTTCACCATTCAGATCCAGGATCTGTCTTGCAGAAACCAAAGCAGGGGTGAGAAGGGGCAGGATGCAAGCTGGAGACTTCATGAGTCTTAGTTCCTGATACAAGACATGATGCTGAGCACACTTAAACCAGGGTGCTGAGAAGTGTTCCTGTGCCCCTGGTTTAAGCTAATGAGGTTTGGTCCTGTACCAGTTCCAAGGACTTCTGTTCTTGGGAGTCTGGTGTTGTGCAGCATTCTTTTACTGTAGCATAGAGCAGAATCTGAAAAGTTACTCACTAACTGCATGTCTCTGTGTTTTGGTGATCATTTAAGATAGTTTCTTGTCGTGACATGTCCTCTTAATAGATCAACTTTTGCAGAAAATTTGTTGCAGCACACAGTACAGTATCAGGACAACCACGGGATCAGACCCAGCCAGCATGGGTTTAGGAAGGGCAGGTCCTGCCTGACCAACTTGATCTCCTTTTATCACCAAGTGACCTGCCTGGTGGATGAGGGGAAGGCTGTGGATGTGGTCTATCTGGACTTCAGCAAAGCCTTTGACCCATAGCATACCCCTGGAAAAGCTTGCAGCCCATGGCTTGGAAGGGTAGTCTCTCTGCTGGCATAAGAACTGGCTGGTGGCTGGGACCAGAGGGTGGTGCTGAACAGTGCTGTATCCTGTTGGTGACTAGTCACTAATGGTGTTCCCCAGGGATTAGTGTTGGGGTCAGTCCTGTTTAATATCTTTACTGACGATCTGGATGAGGGAATTGAGTATACCGTTATCAAATTCACAAAGGACACCAAGTTGGGTGGGAATGTTGATCTGCTGGAGAGCAGAAAGGCTCTGCAGAGGGACCTGGACAGGCTGCATTAATGGGCGGAGACTAAGCATGAGGTTCAACAAGGCCACGGTCCTACACTTTGGTCACTACAACCCCAGACAGGACTACAGGCTGAGGGCAGAGTGGCTGGAAAGTTGCCCAGCAGAAAAAGACCTGATTGTGTTGGTTGACAGCAGCTGAACATGAGCCAGGGTGTGCCCAGGTGGCCCAGAAGGCCAATGGCATCCTGGCCTGTGTCAGCCACAGTGTGGCCAGCAGGGGTAGGGAAGTGAGTCTTCCCTGGTCCTTGGCACTGGTGAGATCACAACTTGACTACTGTATCCAATTCAGGAATGTCGTTGAGGTGCTGGAGCTTGTCCAGAGAAGGGCAACAAAGCTGGTGAAGTGTCTGGAGCTCATGTCCTATGCGGAGCAGCTGAGGGAGCTGGGGTTGTTTAGCCTGGAGAAAAGGAGCCTCACAGGAGACCTTATCACTCTCTACAACTACCTGAAAGGAGCAAGGAGACTAAGTGAAATTTGGCCATGCTTGGCAGCCATGATGCAGCATGCTGTTCTGTTTGTGATAAATCTGTTTAGTTGGACCGATCTCTCTACAGACAGTACCCACCTCAGCCTTGATAATACAGAGTCTTTTAAATGCTGGGATTTACCTGATGATCTGCATGGCAGTTCAGTGTTGCACTGGCATTCCATGGTAGCTGTGATCTGCTGCAAGCCCTATGAAGCACCAGATAAACAGGATAAGTTGTGGGTTTTACAGGGATTAGTTGTAGGCTTCTCTGACTTAGCTGAATGAACGAGCCAGTACTGATTCTGAAAGAAACAATATTTGTATTTATTATTGCAATTATTTTTTATCCCTCTCTAAACTACATTATTTTATTTTTAATCTGCACTGCTACCTCAGAAAGCATTGCTTGTATATAATTTTAGTCTTCAAAATCAGGCTGGTGTGATGTGTGTAGCAGACCTATATCTTACAGCTCTATCTAATTTGCCCTTACAGGAAGTCATTTTGGTAATTGCCTGGGTCTCGGTTTTATTCCGTTCACTTGGGATGAAATTGCCAGGAATTAAATGTGGCAGATAGACTTACACTTTTTTTTTTTTCTGAGCTATCTTTATAAAGATGCCTGATTTGAAGATGTGCTGGATTTGTTATTCTTTACTTTCTAAATGTTTAAATCCATATGCTAGCACTGCTTTTTGTTGCTAGTTGGTTGATTGTGATAGTGTGTTAAACCTGAGCAGGAAGGAAAGAAGCTTTCTTTCTTGCAAAGGGAAATCAGATTTTAAAAGCATTTAGAAAATGATGGCTGGGGTCAGCTTGCAGACCTTCCAGCATATTTTAAATTTTCCCTTCCTCAGATTCTATTGGATGTCTTCTAGTCTACTGATACCAAAGTGTGTATTTAATAGCTTCTCACATAAAATTAGGCAAATATGAACGTGGTCAATTTTTTTCTTGTTCAGCCCAAGTTTTGAGACTTGTATTTATGGTGTAATAGCTGGTCATGCAGCCCATGCAGTTAAGCAATGGGTTAACCATTTCCTTGTGTCAAGTCTTCAGTTGCTATAGATTAGTGGAGCTGACTTCAGCAGAACCAGATCTATTTCCAGCAGCTCAGGATATGGTCTCTTGAGCTATATTACAACTAAACAAACTTGTTCAATTAGCAACAATTACTTCTGACAGTGAAAGGATAATAGAGGATTTTGCTCACAGGTGTCTGTCTTTGATCTTAGTCCATTGAACCGTTTAATTATTCTGTTTGGTTTGGGGCTGCAAGCTATCAACAAGACAAAAAAAATTTTTTTAAATATTAGTCCTATAATTTTAAAAGGCTTTTACTGTTAAATGTTCATGCCTAAATCTATTTGTGTGTACTACTGCCTACTCTGGAGGCAGTAGCAGCAAGAAGAGCTGCAGCGAAAAAGAGCAAAATGAAGAGACGTGAGGTGCACAGAGAAGGCTGAAATGGATTGCTTGGTGACAAAGCTGAAGCATGAACACTCAGAGAAATAAATCAAAGAATGGTATTGCTTATTCTATTGGATTTTCCTATGTTTGTGCAGGAGATGGGGACATATGCTTAGGATTACAGCTGATGTGCCTTTCAAACAAAAAAATCATTCTCTGGGGTTTATGCTCTCTGTTCTCAGAATTCGTGAATTCAATGTTGAAGTCATCAGCAATTATATGTGAGAAGATAAATCTCCCTTCAGGTCTCCCTGACTGGACCTAAATAATCTAGATGCAACATTTCCCCAAATGACAGCTTGATGCCAATTCTTATCTCTAGCTACCTCAGCCTGGCTGCATACTGTACTAAAAAAAAGGCTTAGAGTGACATAGTTACTGAAAACCAACACAGACATTACTGACATTCTTTAGAACAGGTATTATTTTATATTTGGCAGACCTATAGATAGCTAGAACTTTTTTTTTTTTCATTTTCAGGAATGCTCCATGCCTGTGCCTGTTGTCTTACTTCACTGTCATGAACAGTAAATCTGTGCACAGTAAGCCATAATGAATCATTCTTATTAGCAATTAGTATCTGATAAAATTTCAAAATTACTAGAAAATTGAAACCACTGGTAAGAATTTATATATTCATATAAATTACATTTATTGTTATTCATAACATTCAGTTCTATCTTTCTCAGAATAATATGGAAACCCTATCACAATGATTAACTATATGTATTTCTCTTATTATTCTGACAGGTTTATCAGAACAGCATATTTCAGATTTCTGTAAATTATAATATGATATGACAGGCGGGCTAGATAAGAAAGGATAAACATCCTCATGAGGAAAAATTGGAAGAGTTATATATTGTACTTGTAAAACAGATCTCATTCGAAAGAAAGATGAGGAAAAATTATAACAATTTCAAGGCCATAGACAATTTTAACTACAGATTCTACTTATTTTCCACTTGACAACCATTATATTAGATATAGCATAGGGAGATCAAATGGAAATAGAAAACAGAAAGCTCTTTCACTTTGCAGGCAACTGTAAGGGGTATTGCAAACAAAACCTAGTCATTTTTATTTGTCCCTTTCATTGTGCTAATGAGACTCTCTTGCTTATAAAGGGTTTCACTTGGCTATTGAGCTTTCTGCCAGTTTAGAAATTGGCTTGCACTATGTAGTTGTATTGTATGTTTTAGCACCTGTTGTTATGGTCATTACTCAGGGATAGTGACAATTGCCCTTTGGTCTTTTGTACATGTTGTTCTTTCCAGCCTCTCTATGGCTTATTGTTTTTTGTGCTCTGAACCTCTCATCTTCCCAGCCTGAATAATTTTCTCGCTGTAGGACAGTTAGTGTCTCATCAGTCAAATTCTTCATTCTGGAAGTGATTTATTCAAAGCCGTGGGGTTTTACAAAACTATCCAGATCACTTTCCTGAATGACACAAATGATACCATTACTAAATATAATGCAGAGGGATTTATTGCACTGTCTGCTTCATAATAAACTGCAGGTTATACTGCATTGTATGGTATCAGATATCGGTGCTTTCAGGTACCTGTGAGAATGTCATGTGAGGCCAGGGGACAGAGGGAGCACTGAATGATGGGCTAACATGCAGCTGGGAAACTGGGCTGCTTCCAGAGAGCATATCCCCTAGCAGGACCTCTGTGAGCAGAAGGCTTCATTAAGATGGGATGGGCTTGCGACAGCTTCATTCCTGCTGCATGATCTCATGTACCAAATCAAAGGATCTGTGTAAATGCTGAATGCATGTGCGTGTTGGATCCCCAGCTGCAAGAGAATGCCAGGCATGAGCCAACTGTGTGAGCCCTGCAAACATGAAATATTTGGCAGGTCTGAAATCTAAATTCAGTTATGTAGTGGATGTGATTGCCACAGACTAACATCTTGTACATTCACTCACATCTTTTGGATAAAGAAGATAGAAGGCTATAACCACATTGTGCTTATTTTGCCAGAAGCAACACACACCGAGAAAGTGAACACCATCAGATATTTTCAAATTATCTACTAAGAAAGGAGAGAATATGGGAATAATATTTAAAAAAAAAAAAAATTAAAAAAATTTAGAGACTGTTAAAACAAGTGATCTAAATCTGGAAAAGATTCCTTTACTATAAAAACAATGAGGGGTTAAGCTTCATGTCAGAATGCTTTTATGAAGCTGGTCATAGCTGTCAGGTTCAATCTGTAATTAATATATTGTCTTGAATTATGTGAATGCATTTGTGGGAATTTTGGTGAGTTCAATATGCAAATATTTTGACCGATGTAGACAGTATTATTTAAGATTTTGCCAGTGGTTATATTCACAGAGCTACACAGTTACTTATGGTCTAGCACCTTGTAGTAGTCTGATAGACAAGGCTTTCTATAATTTTGATGAACACATTCATCAATACTTTTTTTTTTTAAACACTAAATTTGTATTCCTCCTCCTTTAGCTTATTTTGACCTTTCCAGTGAAGAGTTTCAAGCAAAAAATTAACAAAAATATAGGAAGTTAGCACTGCTCTTTTCCTTGAGAAGAGGATCAAATCCACATCTCAGTTCCAGTCAGTGGGTTTCAGTTCTGTTGACTTTGTAGTTTGAGGTCCAGTCACAAATGTTTCTAACTTCCCATTACACAGAGTCCAGTAAAAAGCTAATTGATTAGTTGCATTGCTAATCTTCCTTTATTGAAGCTGTTGTCAGTCCACTTTGAAAATGAGGATTCTATTTTTCTGTGTTGGTGTATCAGTCCTCCATTTATTTCTTCTCTTTTTCTATGGAATAACACTAACCAAAAGTCATGTTTTAGACAGCTGATTGTTAGTCCAAAATGGACATAGGCAGTACAAAAGGAGATGTCATTATTTGTAGTTTTTATCCTAAAGACATGAAAAATAGGGTTATTGTCTAGTAAGTGCTTCCATTTTCTCTAACAACATTGTAGCCGGATAGTTGGAGACTCTATAACTTGCAGCTTGATTTTCAGCTTGATTGATATAGTTCTTTAAAATCATAGTGTAAACACACTCCAAAAGAATGGAAAGAGTGTGAGAAACAATCCAAATTTAGACCTTTCCTGGGAAATATAACCCATATGTATATCACATATATCTATGGATTATAACTGATTATCATGTTCGTCTGTTAGATGAAAGAGCAGTAGGGAATAAGTGCTCAAGGACAAAACTTGTGGGTTTGGAGAGGATTATATGTTGTTGTGCTAGTGATGGCAGGGACTGGACTCACCAACACTGGAAGCCCTTTCTGCTACAGTGTGCCAAGTACTGAGACACCCAACATTTGAAACTGAATATCTGATTATGATTTTTTTTGTTGTTGTTGTTGTTCCTCTGGATTTCTTACAATATTCTTTTAATAGTTTCACTGTATTTTGTAGAATTATTTCCTATGTTAGTGTATTATTTGACAAGTTACATACAAACCAGGGACTAGGGGCTTCATTTTGGTTGCCTGTATGTAAATGTGCTCCATATCTTTTCGGACATCCCAGAGGATCGCAGACATTCTCTGATAGCTGCCAAATGTAGTGCATGATTAGTTCTTTTTCTATAGTGCCTGGACAGAGGCCATGGGGGGTGTGCAAGAAGCTAGGACATCTCAAATAACATTACCAGGTGCCTATGTACAAGTCTGTGAATCAAACCTTTGAGGTGGACTTTATTTTGCAAATTTACATATTTGTATAGAGCACAACATCCTACACTCCTCTCCAAAAACAATCATCAAAACACCTAAAGCACACTGGACTGAAAACCAACTTAGATTAATTAAAATCCTTTGCATTTTTTTAATTGTTTTTATCTAGACTCTTCACCAGGCATGTCCCATAGTATCTGTGGAAACTTATACACTTTGAAAAACTGCTGTAATTATTTAATTTGAAGGTAAGTAATTCTTGATATACCAGATTAGAAGATTAGGGAATATGCAGAATATATAATCATTTTAAAGAAAGAGACTGACAAGCACCATGACCCTTCTAGTTACGCATCATCTGGCAGCTTCTTCAAAAAATCACAATAATTGAACTCTGTGCGGAAGAATGTGGAAGGCTGGAAGGCATTTATGCACCAGTTCAGAAGGACTGGTCACGGCGTATGATTTGCCATGTAGATCTGCCAGCACAGGCAGATCCCAGTGGCAGAATCTGACAAATGGGCAAGCAAATCCGCTGTGCTGTGGGGGGAGATAAGCAATACTGTGATGAGACACAAAAATGCAGTAACGTCAAAATTGTGGTCAGGGAATATCATAACCACTGTATCTTGTATATACTGAATTGGGGCGGGGGGGCAGAGGGAGGCAGAATATGTATAACAGATGGCCTGAAAGCAGCAGTTTTGAATTAATCAGGATGCAAGATTATGAGGATCTAGATGACAAATTTAGTGTATAGATGCAGAAAGACTAGATATGAGTAGTATTACTGTGGTAGGAGTAGCAACCCATGCACATAGGCTTAGAATTTAGTTGGAAAGCACTGTTGGAAGTCACCAAATACAACCCCTTGCTCAAAGCAGGATCAGCTTTCAAGTTGCACTGAGTAGTCCCACTGAATTCTGAGTATCTTCAAGGATGGATTCCTGCCCTTTCTGGGCAACCTGTTCCTGTCCTTAAGTACTCTCACAGAGGATGGTTTTTTTCTGTATCCACTAAGAATTTCCTTTATTGTCACCTGTCTTTTCCTTGTGCAGCTCAGAGAAGAGTCTGGCTTCATCTTTTCTGTAAACCCAGTCAAAGCAGAAACTGGGTTCCCACTTAGTCATCTCTCCTCCAGACTTGACAAACTTCAGCTTCTCGTATGTTTTGTTTCTGGTCCCTTAAACAGCCAGGTGGCTTCCTGAAGGACTTGGTCCAGTATGCCTGTGTCGTTCTTGTGCTGGGGATTGCCAAAACTGGATGTGAGTGTTGAATAGAGGGGGCCACTCACTTCTGTCAGCCAGGCTGTGCTGCTGCTAGTGCAGTCTACTGTGGCATTAGCACTGCTTCTGCACTGACATTCAGAGCCAGAAAATAGGGAAGCTGCAGAGAAGTGATCTTTGTAATTCCAGTTTCTGAGAATCCTTAGAAAAAATGCAGATCCCATTAGGGCCCTTTTTTATCTATCATGATGCTGGATAACTCGTTTAAAGTGACAACTGAGAGTTCTCCTAGCATGGGCAAATAGCCTAAATTGTATAAAGGAAACTGTAACTGCAGTGCTCCTGGGTAATATGTGGTTCATCTTTTTTTTGTTTGTTTGTTTGGGGTTTTTTTTTGGTTTTTTTTGGTTGGTTGGTTGGTTGGTTTTTTGCTAAGAAAATCAGTGGGTTCACTGCGGCATACAATGCAAGGACGTTATGAAATCTGAATAGTGAAATCTGAATAATAACAGAAAAGTTATACAACCCAAACAAGAAAAGGCATGAATTTCATATACAGTGCATAAATAAAAAGTTGTATTTTAAATCCAGTTTATCTGAAGTCTGGTGTATGAAAATTCAGTAAGTCCATCCATGACTAAAAAGAAACAAAAGGAAATACTGCATTTTTATGAAGTTTTCCATAAAATTTTATAACATAAATTTATCAGTAAATATTATGACTGAAGTTTATTCTTGGTAACTTACAGGACATGCATGTAAAATATGTGAGCAGCACAGTGTAAGTAATGGTGTTTATTTTTACAGGATGCAGGCAAGAATCATATACATTAGGCTTGTTTTCCATTTACAGTGCCATCATGAAATTGTTGAATGTCTCTTGAAAGATGCTGAGGACCCTCAGTTTCAAACGCTGTTGGACTTTGTTTTTAATTTCAATATATATTTTAAAGGAGTATGTGAGCTCTTAAGTTTCTTAGTATATAGTAATAAATGTGCCATAAAATATTATTCTTTCTCAATACAAAACAGATGGTACAGATCCACAATGTATACAAAGAACTTAATCTAAAGCAGCCTTGGCCTGTGTCTGTAGTTCTGTCATAATTTATTTTCTTTTGTAGGTTGATTCTGTTGCAGACTGAAACCACAAGGCAGAAGTTAGAGGTATGTGGAACCCTTCATTTCCACATTCTAAATTTTGACCAATAATCTTGGTCAAATCTTTTGTGTTCACTTTTAGCAAGGACCATAGAGGATCTCTCTTGGGCTTTGCATCAGATTAGTTTTAGGCTCTGTCATGATTTCCTCTTTAGTTTAGTATTTGCAATCTGCAACATCAGAAGTAGCTGTGCTGCTAGAGGATGACCTTCTGATACTATGAGGCACACTACTACAAACTCTGGAAGTATATGGCTCTGATTTTTTTTCTGTTGTTTTAGTTCTGATTAATGCTAGCATGAAATCAGAATCAGACCAGCAGAATTATGGAGGATTTGAGTTCACTTATGTATTTATTTATATTCCAGTGACTCTACTTTTAATGCTAGATGATATACAGAGGGGAAAAAAAAGCCACAAAATTTAATCTGATACATTAATAAAATAAAACTGCATTTGCAGGATTTAAATAAACCACCAGTAAAAGCTCTATGATGGAATTTTAGTCTTAACTAAGCAGAGCTATGAAATCCAACAGTCCTTCTCAACCCATTTCAGGGTCTCCATGGTGGCAGGTCTCCCACCTCTCCCCATATGCAGTGTTACTGTCAGTAATGCCATAGAGTTAAAGCAACAGAGAGATGAACATAAGTGTCCAGGTGTAAAAATTGTCATAAAACTGCATATATTTTTCACAGGTCTAAAATATCTGTCCCCTGTTTGGCATCACTAAGCATCAGAGGCTACTGTCTAATGGCAAAGAGCACTCTGCTAAGTCCACATTATCAAGTAATTTGGTGCAATATAAGGAACAGTTAATGAAGTGAACAGTACTGAGGCTTGTACATATACATTATGTATGGTTCAAGGGTTTTACTTTGGAGCAGTTTTGAATTGGTGCCCTGAAACACCACAATCATCATCACCACATATGCAGTCTGAAACTATCTGGGGCTGTGTTTAAGTTTGCAGACAGTGCGCTGCAAGAAAACCTGGCCCGCAGAGTGAAGCAGCTGGTGCTGAGGACCTCATTCTCCGTGTTTCAGAGGGTGTATTTCAAATTAGATCTCATCTGGTCTTATGCACTGAATGTCCATTAGTAGTTGCAGTGCCCTAGAAGAAACTCCTGAGGTACATTTTCTAGTTTAGTTTCACCTACAAGGAATCCAGTTTAGGGTCTCTGAGACCCCTCTGGAGTGTGAATCAAGGAGCAAGTGGGACAACCGGGAGGTCTTCTCCAAACACACACTTGTGGTTGGAACTGACAAGCTGCAGTGTAGGCATGCTCTGGAGCAGCAAGCACTGTTACACCCTCGTGTGTCCCCTCTAGGAGTTGAAGTGCAATTGGTGGCCGTATGGAGGACCACCATTGGGTTAGGTATCCCTAAAAGCAATCCCAGTTAGTGTAAACACTTTTCTGTAGATTTCACCAATGTGCAATAAATGAGGACTGTCAAGATTTGCATTGCCTCAAAACACAACACTAATATAGATGCAGTTGTAGCCTGGATTTTGTGGCAGAACATTTAGTTCTTCTTGGCATCTAGAATGGAGCTGAAGCAGACCAAGCCTCTGCACTGGGACCTGGGAGACAAAGATGAGAAGGATTTCTGGAGATGGGTTTGAAAATTAATCTGTGTGCAGACATGACAATCCAGTGCCTTGACACAGCCCAGGGCATTTAATGAGATTGCACACCATCCAAATTTTCCCTCTGTAGGATAACATTGGTGGAGGAACTCACTGGGTTTCTGAGCCAGTGCTCCCCTGTCCCCTTTCTGCCTGGAAGAACAAGGGCAGGGCTCTCTGGAAGGAGGCCAGTGCTTCACTCCAGAGGTTTGGGATCAGGTATGGGATGTTTTTTACTTGTTTGGTTGGTTGTTTGCCTTTGTTGTTCCTGTTGTTTTTTGCTTTGGAGTTGTTTTCTTTTTACTAAACAGTTGCCATTAGGTAAAGATTCAATTTCAAAGATCTTCAGCTGCTAGTGGGAGAAGGTCACAGGTGTTTAATGGCCTACAGCTGTAGTCTAAACATGTGGCTTTGACTTTAAGAAAGGCTATTACAGTTCTTATTAAGAAGACAAAAGTCTTTAACTACAAATTCTGTTTCTTAGATACCCTGAAAAAGTCGTCGTATAAACAAAACTCACTTTGACTATTTTTCAAGTATTCATCTATCATTCTTTACACATTATAGTTTGTTCTAACAAAACAACTGGCCCCAAGAACAATTATAAGTAAATAAAAGGAGTATTCACCTTACAAGCAAAATAAAGACTATTTTATGTATCTAGAGCAAATATTAAAATTTAATGCATTATACTTTTTAGTTAAGGAATGCCATAGGGAAATTGCAGTGTGTTCATGTTCTAGGCCTTGTAAGAGACATCAGGACTATCCAGTAGAAAACTATATATAATTATAGAAAGCAATAGGCAGAGACAACCACTGTAGTGTCAATAATGATTAGTAAGTTGTTCTAATTTTATCTAATTGCATTTTCTTGATTTCCAGATTGTTTATTTAAACTTTAGTCTTCAAGTACTAAAAAAATCCTTCCTCAGATCATACTCCCAGTGATTGCACTGAAACCAATCCGAACATACTGTTATTGAACTTTGAAAAATTCTGAAGGCTAGTTCCACACTGAATTAGCTATTTTAAGAACTATTTTAAAAATGCATTGATTTTTGCTCCATGCTGCTGTTTAGAAACTGTATCTTACAAACTTGCATAGCGAAATTTAAGAGTGGTTTTTAGCAATGTTGTAGCTCAAACAAGATTT
This sequence comes from Anabacerthia variegaticeps, assembly GCA_035583185.1. Classification (NCBI taxonomy): domain Eukaryota; kingdom Metazoa; phylum Chordata; class Aves; order Passeriformes; family Furnariidae; genus Anabacerthia; species Anabacerthia variegaticeps. The sequence continues at coordinate 17,716,804 of JAWWEW010000078.1, forward strand.
TTTGAAATGTTAATGCCACCTCTTGAAGCCTTTTGGTTTGTTTTGTATGAATCTATGCACCTGCCCTAATGTTTACTGTGTAATAATTTTCTTCTGTAGCATGGATCTGCCCTATTAAACTAAAATCATGAGACCTCATTCACTCTGTTAGAAATGGAGCAATTAATTTGTGTACAAGTATTAAGTGGAGGCAAGAGTACATGGAGAAATGCTAAAGCCAGAAACTAAGGTTGCTTCAAAACTGTAATCTTATAGCAACCTGATTTGCTCACATATAGTGGTTTATAAAATGTATTTTATAGAGATCCTGGTGTTTTTCCTGTGGAAATTAATGGTAACATGTCTGTTGATTTACAGAACTTCAGGATTAGATCTAAGTACTATGCTAATTATAACAAAGACATGTAGGTTTAAAGTAAAACAAAGAAAATTCTAATCTGTTGATTGATACACTGTGACAAGCGTTTAACCAACTCACTTATTAATGGCTGTCAGCTAATAAACACCCATTTAATTAATTTAATCAAGTACCTTATTCAGGGTGGTGATAGCTGAAATTGTAAAGTGTTGTGCAAGGTGAGTTTGCTTGAGCTCTCCTAGACACCCAGAGTGTGAGTGAGGTCAGCCCAAGAAAATCCCAGAAGTATATTGTTTTTAATTAATTAATTAATTAATTTATCACCTATCCTTTCAGAGAGTTAAGCTTTGCAGAACCTACTTTTGAACTTGGCCATTAACTTCTTAATAGAAAAGGTACCCTTCATCTGTATAGAGACTGGTCTTTTTGGAGAGGCAGATATATGCTTCATGTACTGAGAGTGCTAAAGAACGGGCAGCTTTTGTACTCACTACAGTAGAAACACAAAGCAGTGTGTGGTAAGTAGGTAGGGCAGATATTGGCAGGAGGGCTACAGGAGAGATGGGAGTGCGTGACCTAATGATGCAGGAGGCAAGGAAGGAGGGATAATCTGCACTTAAAACAATGTGACAGAGACAAAAGAGAACGTTTGGGATCACCAGAATAGGATGAATTTCAGAAGCTTTTATCTTTGATGAAATGTTGCTTTAATTGTTTCTCTTTGAAATGTGTCTCATTTCTGCTGGCTGTTTGTGTAGGAAAGTACCAATGTGCAGTGCTTAATGCACTGGATGGAGATCTGGGATTTATCTGTCTCTGATTCCCTGTGTGACCTCCAGCTAATCGTTTCCTCTCCCTGTCTCGGTTTCCTTATCTGTAAAGTGGAGTTAATAATCCTTTCTATCTCTCAATGTGTAGTGAACTTAGACAACTCAATTAATAGTTGTAAAACTAATTTAGCTTCTGGGCCAGAAAGTGATAAAAAATTGTAAGGAATTATTCATAAATGTGGTATGCCATCACTGTCCAAACCTGAGGAACAAATGTTCTGCTTCGTATTTTTCTTAACTTCTGTTAACTTACTTGCAAAACCATTTCTCTTTCTCTTTACCCAACATATTTGTCTTAATGTAAGGGAAATCCTTTCATATGGAATATTATATTAGGGAACTGCTAATATAAAAAAAAAATAAAGATGTTGGCCATATTCTCCCTCGATTGTAAGTTTGAAGTTGAGACCCACTGAGCTGTTGGGTGAATTTGGCTTAGGGTTTGGTGTGGGTTTATGTCTTTTTTTTAGCCAAATAATGTATTATCAAACCATGGGCTACAAACTGTTTCACACTGGTAGTAACTTAATATATTTTGATTTTCCATTGTAATAAACATACAACCTGAAGACTGTCAGAGGTATTAATATAGTTGAAGTATTTCTAGCTAGCTGTACAGGCTCCTGTAGAAGTAGACAAAAATCCATTGTGTCTTTAAATTATTGCTTCTCTACGTGCAATTGTGTGTATGGGAGGAAGGCTAAAAGCACATAAAGTAGTCTGTTAGCTGCATGGCAGTAAAGAGTAATATGGGGTATACTCATGGAAATAGACCTTGTTGAAATTATAAGGCTTTACAAAAAGATTAATTGAGATATTGCAGGGCTGTGAGAGATCACATAGAATCATAGAATATGCTGAGTTACAAGGGACCCATCAGGATCACTGAGTCCAGCTCCTGGCCCTGCACAGGACACCCCAAGAATCCCACCATGTGCCTGAGAGCATTGTTCAAATGCTTCTTGAACTCAGGCAGGCTTGGTGCTGTGACCACTTCCCTGGGGAGCCTGTTCCAGTGCTCAGTGACTGTTTAGGTGAAGAACCTTTTCCTGATACTCAACCTAAACCTCCCCTGACTCATTTTCATGCAATTACCTCAAGTCCTGTCACTGATCACAAGAGTGAAGAGATCAGTGCCTGCCCCTCCTCTTCCCCTCACAAGGAAGTTGTAACTGCAGTGAGGTCTCCCCTCAGTCTCCTTTTCTCCAGGCTGAACAGACCAAGTGACCTCAGCTGCTCCTCATACAGCTTCCCCTCCAGGCTCTTCACCATCCTCATGGCCCTCCTTTGGACACTCTCTAATAGCTTAATGTCTTTTTTGTATTGTGGTGCACCAAATTGCATGTGCTAGGAAAAATTCTTCAAAAAGCTGGGAGAACAGAGTTGCAAAATTTGTGATGAAAACCATTATTGAAACTTTTCCACTCTAAAAGTGTGTCAGTTATTAGCTGGGATATTTTTTCTGGATAAATACATTATGCTGTTTCATGACATCACCATAAACACCAGCATTCCCTGTCTGTGTCTACATTTCTCATAAATGGTCTATGCTGGCAGTACACAAATAGTGTCCTGATGCAGATATGGGTTGCTGGATCTGCTGAAGCTCCTTGTTTTCAAGGCTAATATAATACTAGCCCCAGACTCAGCAAATGGTATTTTGTAGGAATACAGAGTTAGGTGTAGCCTCTCATCCCTGAAATACCAGCTGAAGTGGCCAGGGTGCAAAATTGCTATGACTGGATCTAAGACTTGAGTGCACCTACCACAACACAAGCTGAAGAATGGGCTTGGGGCAAGAGCCATAAGGGCCCAGTGGAAGGGACTTCCGTCATTCCTGAGTTTTGAAAAGGAGAGATCACAGTGGGTGGCAAGAGAAAGCCAGGCTGTTGCATACATCCAACACTTACAGTGTTAGGAGAAGGAAGCAGGGTAATATGTGTTCCTAGTACAGTGATACAGTGTTGGTTTTGTCTATAGCAAGTGGGTAAACAACATTTCAAATACCTAATTCATTGTGTTGTGCCCCATAGGTCAGCAGAGGACTGATGCAGGGTAGAGAGCAGCACAGTTGTCAGCTGATACATTCCATTACAGATTTTTGTTCCCAGGTACTTGTATCTTTGCACATCCCCAGCAATTTGAGGTAAAAATGTCCATCTTGTCCAGGAAAAAAAGATTCAGCTGATCAATTTTTACTTCTTGCAAGATTTGTAGATTCTTATAAAATCATAGATTGCTCATGCTCAGTAGAGAATTTGCTTTTTGAAACTAAAAAATATGCAAATTCCACTTCCCCTAGGGTACTTACATGTCTGACACCTCCCAGGATTGGCAAGACTTCACAAGAGCATCTTTGAAACCTCAGGACACAGGGACAAAGCTGAACTTTATGATGGGCTACACTTTGGAAGAGGTGAGACTGAACTTGAAGCTGATCCTGTCCTATGTGAAATCCATTGATACCCAATAAATAACAAAACACGTGGAATTCTGGGCTAAGTACTGAGGTGTGAGTAATTTACTAGGGAACTTGTAGGGTGACTACAAGCTTGCCCTGTGCTCATATGGTTTCCCAGGCATTTATCCCATCAGTGACAAAGGTAACTAGCCAGGAAAGCACAGTGGAATAGGAAAGCATGAACCAAAAAACCCCAGCAAAGTAACTAATAGGCAAGTGTGAGACTGACAGTCTAAACCATTGCAAATGAGGTTCAAATGTGCAAGCAAATGTTTTTTCCTTTGTTAAACGAATATTTCATGGCAAAACAATCTATTCAGAAAATCCCCACTCAGCCCTATAAATAAGATTCTAAGTCATGAGGACTTCTGAGCATCTTCTCTTTACTCAAGGACTTCTTTCTCTCAGGTTACATATCGTTAGTCAAGACAGCTAGTGCACCTATGAGACAAACTGAGGTACAAGAAGAATGAGGGGGGCTACGTAAAAGCAGCTGCATTCCAGTATAATCATGCAAATTGGGTTGCGGGTGATGCCCTGAAAGTTCTGTCTCAATATAGACTATTCTGTAGAATGACAATATGAACCCAAATACCAATTAAACTTTGAGTTTTCCAAAATATTATGAGGTTTGGGGGTTTCCCCCGCCTTGAAAAAAACAGTCTAGATAACATTCTAATTGCCAGTCTAGATAGGCACATGATCACTCACTGGAGTATAAAAATAAAGTGCATATTTTCAAAGTCATAAAATGGAAGTCTTTGAAACAGAAGTAATTAAAAAAACAGCCAGTACACTTCCTGTGAGGAAATTAATTTCTCTTGGCTGCAGCATTGACCCGTCCTTACTGTTCCCTGTAATAGGAACCAAATGCCAGATGCTCAATAGCATTACTCTTTCTAGATTGCCTCATCAGAAACAAATCTTTCCCCATGTGTTGTTTTGGTTTGATTTTTTTAAGCAGGCTGATCTTTCTTCATATCCAGAGCTGATAGTTACCAGCGGCTCTTTTAGAGCTGATATACAGGTAGGGCTTTGGGAGACCTTCATCTCTATCTTTGGGTGGCAACAGCAAGAGGTCTCTGTCAGACCAAGTCATCCTAACCTCCTCTCATATTCCACTGAGAGGAAACAGAAACTTTCCAGGCATGGTCCAACTGTCCTGCTATAGGAGGTGATCATTGGATCTTCAGTGTTCAGAAAGGAGGCCAGATAACTAGTTCAGATGAAGAAGCCTTCTGAGTTAAAAAAAAAAAAAAAAAAAAAAAAAAAAAAAAACAAAAAAACAAATCTGAGATTAAAATCTCCCTGTTATTTGCTATTCTACAGATTTTAGAATCAATGTGCTTCTTAATACAAAAGTAAGAACAGAAGAGAGGAGAGGAGAGGAGAGGAGAGGA
>JAWWEW010000078.1:17721952-17740936 GCA_035583185.1 Anabacerthia variegaticeps
CTACAGATTTTAGAATCAATGTGCTTCTTAATACAAAAGTAAGAACAGAAGAGAGGAGAGGAGAGGAGAGGAGAGGAGAGGAGAGGAGAGGAGAGGACAGGACAGGACAGGACAGGACAGGACAGGACAGGACAGGAAACCAATGAAGAAATAACAGATTTCTTTGACTTATTAAAAGCAACTGCATTTCTTGAGAAGATTATAATAGTAAGCGATATATTTAGCTTCCAACGCTTCCACAGGAAAGAAGAAAATAGATTCATCTGAATAAACATATTTTGAAGAATAGATGTAATGTCTCACAATGTTTATGTTAGCAATGCTATAACAAGAGATAGAATGAGTGACAGCAAGTCATTGCAGTGGTTTGTGTTAGCCATGCTATAACAAGAGAAAGAACGAGTGACAGCAAGTCATTGCAGTGACATGCTTTAATTTTGCAGATCCAGACATCCTTAAAATAATACTTGCACAATAAGTACTAGATGAACTCAGAACTCTAACAGAAAATGTAAATGAAGTTATGCATTTCAGTATATGAAATACAAAGTATTATGTATTTTCCTGTGCATTTATTTTCTATATCCAATGAAAGGTACTAATGCAGAATAATTGGCATAATTTTCTCAATATAATGGGAAACTCTGAAATTGCTTCAAAAATGTGTGAAATAAGAATTTAAATAGTTGGTTCAACATACCAAAGAAAAAAGGTAAACTTACTTTTTTGTATTTTTCTTTGTTGCAATTTCACAATAATTACCTTTTTCTTTTCAACCAGTCTCTTGAAAATCACAATTCACCACAATAATCTAGTCTCAAGAAAGCACAATTAAATTTGCGTGCAGAAAAACTACTGGGCTTTATCATAAGTTATTAAAAAATGTCTGCTATATGACGAATAAGTTACCCTGTTCTGTAAGAAGTAAATGGTGAGCCCAGGTGCACAAATTCTATCAATGATTTGATATGAATTTTCCTTTCTATTTTTTGCTTTTGTGATATTCATTATTCAACCAAGATTTAAATGGACCACAAAAATATTTAGGTTTATCAAAATTTCATAGTAATTTGTGACATAAATGTAAGCTGAAGATGTGCTTCAGATGCTTGTGTTTGATCCGAGCTATCATCACTTGATTATTCAGGTTCATTAGTTAGTCAAATTACAGAAATGTCATTGAAGTCACCTTGTAAATGTCAAGCTGAATGTCAGCTGACAGCTGAAACAGTGACATTACTAAAATGCTTTGTATGAGGCTACTTTTTGTCACAATAAAAATGTTTTCTGTCCACTGAGACAGCTGTGACTCAATGGTACCTAATTTTACATGTACAGAAGAACAGAAAGGATGGTTTCTGCTTTCAAAGACTGCAGGGCAAACAGTTTTATGAATCTCAATATCAAAATGTAGTGTAGAACCTCTCCAACATTTCAAGTTGCACATTTAAAAATTAACTACTTCATATATTACTTAATATTATGCTGGTGACTTTTGATGAAATGAAATCAATAGGTTTATGTTCCAACTTCAATGTTTCTTCTTATTTATTAGTACAACCCCTAATTTGGGGATGAAGGGGTTAATTCCATCCTATTTATCTAATTGTCTACCCATGCTGAAACAAGCATAGCAGCAGCACTGCACTTGAGTGTAAAGTGGTGGAGTTTTCGATTCTGCTGGCACACTGGAAGGCGTTTGGACCATTGTGCAAATTACAGTATAATGCAATACCCCAGAAGAAATAATTACACCCAGCCTTGTAAGCCAAGAATCGCACACAAAAAACTTGGGCCTTTTAATTTGGTCGCGTATAATGTATGAAATGCAGTTCTTCCAAAGCTAATGGAACCAGAGAGAGCATTATGGTTATGACTCTCTTAATATATTTTTCCATTTAAAAACTGGGGCCAGACGTGAACAGAACAAAAAGATGAAGTATAACTTGAGTGCTAGAGACCGGTGTGCAGGATAATATGAAGGGAAAAACACAGTGAACATATGAGTAACTCCTTGGTGCCATTGCATGTCTGCTCTGTAAGCTGCCCTTTAAATAGTAATATACACATCATGGGTATGACAGGTAATACTAAATCCTTCCCTTTTTGTTTGTTTTTTTTTCCAAATCTTCAGAAAAGGTAAACACATAATATTATTGTGTGTGTGATGGAGGAGGGGGGCTCTTTCTGGCTCTTTTTATGATTTGTTTAAAATAAAACATGAAAAAGATACTTTGTTTTGTTGTGGCTAAGGTGGATTATGACCAGTATAATTCTTGGGTTTTTTGAGCATCTTTTCTTTTGAGATGTTTGTAGCCAGCACTGTAACAGGTTTCTGTATTGCAAAAGGTGGAGGATATGTTCTCATTAATTTAGTAATGTTGGGTTGTACCTTATTTAGCTTATTTAGCTACTTTTTGAATTTAATAGCCTTATTTGGAGAATGAGGTGTCCAAGTCTGGCCCTTTGCAAGGGAGGGATGCATCCAAGACTCTGAAAGTGCAAAAAAGCAGCAACATTTCAAAGGGTACAAATGGGATGCGGAGGCAGCATGCCATGCTGGCCTCTGAAACTAAAACTGCAGTATCACCATGGCATGTGTGATATGTGTAAGACGCCAGTAATCTCAAAAGGCTGAAATTTCCACAGAGTAAGAACATTTTAATGACGTGATTCTCAAAACCAGTGAAATATGTCCAAATTTCTATTTCTAAGACAAAAGAGGGGAAGAAACAGAACTCTGCACTTCACAGGAAGGGCAGTGTCAAGCAAATTTCAGGTTATTCCATTTCATTCTCACAGGTGCTGAGTAATTAATCCATGCCACACAGTAGAATTAAAGAGAACCAGAGAAAGAGTAAATCAGTATTCCTAGAGAAACAGAGGATTCTCAGAAATTTTTTTTACTCTCTCTGCATATCCAGTGGCAAGCAGAAAACCTCCAAGTTGAATATATGTCTACTGAAAGGGAACATGCTCCTAAAGATGGTGTTTTAGAGGCGTAGTGCTGATGAGATGGCTTCTGGCTGTTGTGGCCAATAGACACCTCAGAGCATACCTAAGGCTGTGATTCCCTGATAAATTAACCCTGCGTGCCTTCTCACCTCTCTCTTATGCTGGTGTTGGTGCTCATCTGATCCACAGCATATCTGTTCAGGAACTTCAACAAGCAGGAAAAATGTTGGTTTTGTGAATTGGGTGTCCCCAGGTTGAGCCATGCAGCAGTAGTACCACAGGAGAGGGAAAGGGGGTGGAAGGGTTAAAGGGCGAAGAGTTGCTAAATTGTGATGAAACTGCAGCATAAGTGAAAGTTAAGACAAAAGATTAGTAGGGACATATTTTATACTTGCAATTACAGAATCACAGAATGGTTGAGATTGGAAAGGATGTCTGAAGGTTCTCTGGCCCAACCCCTCTGCTCAACCAGGGCCACCTACAGCCAGTTGCCCAGAAACATGTCCAGAATGTTTCTGAATATTTCCAGGGAGGCTTTTCTTCTGTAATTATGTCAAGAACAAATTTTTTATTTCCATATTAAGCTTTCTAGGAGTAAAGTGAATTCATGTGAAGGTCACAGATAGATGGTATATTGCCCCCCTGAAAGGAATGAGTATGGCCACACAGTCTTACAAGAAATGCTTTGAATGTTTGTAGAAATTTTCAGATTTGGAACTCGCAGAAGTTGGGCTTCTCCTCACATGGGAAAGTACTGACAATTGAGTAGTCTAATTTTAGTTATGGAAAATCATTCCCAAGGATCCAGATTTTAATCCAGACAATGATGCTCTGGAACCCCCAGTCAGTCCTTCTCTAACACCATCAGTTGTCCCTGTAGGTACAATTAGACCTGCTGGTTGGGCAGAAATCAAGCCCAAGGGTCTGACCTTGCAGAATTACATCCCTCCTAGTAGACAGAGTCATGTTGGTGTTGACATCCACAGATGAAGTGAGCCTCCTCTACAGAGTAGGGAGGTGCATCAGAGAGGTTTTTTAAACTGTCTTTAAAGGTTGTGTGTCATCCAGAGAGACATGCAAAATGGATTGTGATTCCAGTCTGAAAAGGTAAAATTTGACAGATTTTAACACAGTAATGGCAGACCAAGCCATAGATTATAGACTGCTTAAGATGATTGTGTTGAACAGTTGTCCATCGTACCTGAAATGCCTTGGCCAAAATTCAGAGATCTCAAAAAATCAAGAATTTGAATCATGTAAATCATCTCATAAACTAGACGACTTTTTAGAAAATGACTAAAAACATTGGCAATTAAAATGCTTTAGTAAACCTAATTGCTGTGGATCAGGTCTGTAAGGCTTTTAACAATGATGTGAAGAAAGAACCTTGAGTTTAAGTATTCAAAAGTCAACAGCAAAGGCTTTTTTTGTACATGAAAAATAAAGTGCTTCACTAGGCAAGGAGGACTGGGGTAGGGCAGTGGCTATGGCAAGACCATCTCACATGCCACGAAGAGGGCCCTCCCAGCAAGTATAAAGCAGCACCTCTTGGCAGGAGGAGAACATGCAAAGAGTGAGCACATGATACCAGATTAGCCCATATTGTCACAGTGGCACAACTGGCAGAGACTTGTGCCCTGTTTGCCAGAAGATACTGATTCATGTTCCTGACTGCCATTAACTTGTATGGCCAATTTATTCTAACCTCTCAATGTCTGTTTTCCCCATCTGCTGAGCATCAGTTAATTAGGAAGTCAACTGTAATTTGTTCCATGCTTTAAAAAGCTAATATGATATCTAAATACCAAATAATACTAGTAACTTCCTTTGGGATACTTTATAAAACTTTTCCTAAGATAACAGCAGGTTCTATATGTCCTGTCAGTCAAAATATCAGGTTTGTCTCAGAAGAACAAGGCCCAGCAGGCAAAATTTTCACTCTGGAAAGGTCCCCGATGTTGGAAATTTCTCTTTATTGAGTAGCTAAGAATGTCCAAACTGGTTGGTTTTAGCCTTAGAGATAGGAGTTGCATGGTTTCATTTCATTTCAGACATTAAGGCTGCCTGTGGCTTGCTCCCTCTTTTCCCACTTCAGCTTCCTATGGGTGATTCTCCACTGTGCACTGAGATCCTGATGTATCTGACTTCATACCGGTCCCAGTGCTGTCTTCCTTTTGAACTATGGCCTTGCCTTTAAATCATTCATTTTCATTTCTAAGGCAGAAATGTTTTTGCCAAGTCCAGTGTAATCCCCAGGCATCCAATGGATCTCATGCTTCTTTGGGCAAAATTCTCCTCAAAGTTATTTTCCTGAGTAACAATCAAGAGAAGCATCCTCAGATGCTGTTACTTACATTTTCTTCTGCCTTGGTACCAGCTTGAAATAGTTTTACCATAGGATAGCTATTTTTTCAGGTAGTTCTTTTTATTCAAATGTTTTTCAAGTGCACTTCTGCACTGGTGATAAATACGTAATCAGTGATACTTTCCTACTTCTCAGAACCCAGCTTTGTGTATATTTGGTGCAATGACTCCTTACTGAAGTGGTTAACATATTGTTACAGCACAGAGCTCATCTTTCTGAAAGCACTTCGTGTGTGACCAGAACTCTTTACTGATATCGAACCCAGTCGGTTCAAGTCAATAAGGGTATCATTCATGCTGCTGAACTTTTAGTGTCAGGGATAAGTGGGGATAAAAAAGAAAAGGAATCTTCAAATTGGAGGCTGAGTTCTGAGATTGATCATTACTTTTAAACTTCAGAAATTTCACCTGGAAATCATGTAAAATATGTCTGCATGTTTACTGACCATTTTCAGGACGAGATTTTAAAAGTAAAACCTTTCTATTCATGTGGAAATGAGTTATGAAACTCTCCAGGACAGTGGCAGAGCTTTTAGAAACTGGAGCTTTTAACTGGTTCAGCCATCAACCTTAATTCTTTATGGTCATGTTATTTACATGGCTGTAAATTTTCACATGTATCCTACATTCATCTTATATTTAATGTGTCTATCCACTTGGTTAGACTGTTGCCTAAAATTGTTAAAGCATTGTTCTTGTAACACTTGGGAATAATCTCAGGGCTGCAGTACAGAGAAATTACTTTCTCCTACAAGTTTAATAGGAGGATATTTTTATCTTTTCAATGTTTAATATTGCTATATTAATAATTACTGCTTAGGTATTACAGTTATTACTACCTAACCAGTGGTGTGGCGTTCTGAAGAATGTAAAGAATTTAGCGTACAATTTCTTTTTGTACCAGCTGGGATATTCTAACACTACACAGCGAATACTATCAGGGAACGGTGCCTTGGGAATGGTGTCTGTGATACTCCTAAAACCTAATGAAGAGTTGACCAGTGTAGCTTTCCTTGTGTGGGAGACAGGGGGTTGCATTTCCCCCTCCAGTTTGTTTGGGCTAACCATAGTGCAGCCCACTCCTTTACCATACACTATGCTCTCTGACATGCAAATCCTATTTGCTTCATTGAAACCAAACTAACATACAAAAGACTACATATATTTTTAAATAGTTCCTCATGCTAAAGATACTGTGACTTGGCTTTTTTCCTACTTTTCCTTAGAGACTGTTGGAAGCAACAATATTTCAGACTTACTGGAATGACTAGAGAAGTACATCTTTCTCTTTGAGAGATTTGTTTCAAGCTAATACTACTTTTTGCCAGTAAACATAATGAAGGACAGGGCCAAGACAAACCTGGTAACTGATAGAAAACATCCCGGTAATGGATGAGAAAGCAAATTAATAAAACACTGACATGATAAGTCATACAAATTGTTTATTTTCTCTGAGCAAAAGGGTAAACATGACTTGCTGTCTGACAGAGTAGGTCACTTTGATGGCATACTTCATGACACCTGCTGCCCCAGCAGAAGCTATTTGATTTCATTTATAAGGTAATGCTTGTTTCAAAAGAACAGTCTCATTCGTGGCTTCTCTGCTACTCTTATTTTCTTTTTTTTTTCCTTTTTTTTTTTTTCCTATCTAATGCCTGAGCCTCCAAAGTAATCGTCTTGTCATAAAGAGCATGCAGAAGAGGAAAGAAAACACCCACTGCTTCCTCCCTCCCTCTTCATTATATTATGCACTTGTCTCTCCTCCATTTCCTTTTCTGTGAGCTCTCTCCTGCAACAGTCCTTCTTTCTAACTTGTGTATTTGTGTGTGTGTGTCTGCCTAGTTGTGCAAGCCATAAATGACCAGGAATAGTATTTTCTGTAATTTTTTAATGGTGCCTTACCACTATTCATCAGTAGTCAGATAATGATCCTGAAAAATAGATTTTGCCTGACAGTTAGTGAAAATAGCTGACCTGTTTGCCAACTGTAACAATGGCTAAAGTCTCTCCATTGCAATATTCAGCAGCCAAAATAATAGAGAAAAAGACACAAAAATATCAGGTTACATAGTTGTATTTACTGGAGTTTTATCTGCTTTGCAAGTAGAAGTGACCCTACAATCTGCCACAGGTTTTTCTTTCCTCCCTTTCTTTCCCAGCAGGATCTGAACAGAAACCTTGTGGTCTGCAAACCATGAGCAGGATGGAAATAGTTTCTTGCCCCATCACAAATATTTAAGCATGTCTGATTTTTTTTTCTTTTTTTTACAATTTTCTATGAGTATATATTGGTTCTAAACTGACAAGTAGGGTCTGCAACAGCAAATATGGTGTTAGTCCAGTGTCACCAATATCCTGGCTCTGTATTCAGAGCCTCGGAGCCCTTCCCTTCTGTGGGGTGGTAGTTCAAGGTATTTTTTAAACTTGAGCTCAAACCAAGTTATAGTTGTTCAAGGAACTGAAAAACGCATTGGAACACATGAATATTTCATTTGTAGACAGTCTCTATTTATCTTTGCTTCAAAGCAAAACAAAATCTCTTGGTTTCCTTGTTGTCTTCTTCAACATAGGATGGGAACTCTGCCTTGATTTCTGTAGGACTGCATAGTACTAAAGTCAAAGAGCTGATATTTATATCGGTATGAAAACTCCTGCAGTGCTGTACTTATTCTGCAGTTTGCAAGCTTTTCAGCTACCCTTTCTGCCTGCCTTGCAGAGGAAATGTGGCTGCAACTTCATCTGCAGTGTAGAAACAGTGACAGCATAAGAAAGCTGAGAGCCAAATTAGCTGTGGTTTGTGGTACATCTTCTGCTTCCATTTTCTGCCACTCTAATCCTACCCACCTCTCACACATAAACCCATGTGCTTTAGAGAGAGCTTTGGGCATGTATCAGTTGTTCACCTGTGATTTCAGTCCTTCCCTCAATCCCCACCCCACAATGAATCAATCACCAAGTCTGCTTTAATCACAGATAAGATGCTGCCCTGGTACTAATAATTTTAAAAGAATTGAGGAATTGTGATCTTTATTTTTTTTTGTTTATAGTAACTTGCATGGATAATTCTATACCCTGACTTCCTCTGTGTTATGTCAATTGTCAATCCACTCTGCTGGATTTTGCTCTCATGCAAAATAAATACAAACTGGATTCTTGAATATCAAAAAAAAAAAAAAAGCTAAGAAAAGTAGTTAAAAACAACACAGAATATACTTATGTCCACTTTTAAACTATTATAAATCACATGACTATATTGTATAATTTTAAAATAAAACATGAGTCATATTATTTGACCATAGTTTTACCACTAACAAAAAAAATGGGACAAGTTTATTTTCATTTACTTGTCAAAACAATATCTGCAATGTAAACGGTGCTGGTCTTATCCCTGGCCATATCTGCTTTCCCAAGACCTCTACTACATATTGAATAATTGTTGGTAGTGGTGTAATGCAATGAATTTGGAGCAAACAAACTGCTCTTGCCTAGAATGTCTCATTTTTTCACCGTGGGACCACTGGCTTTCTCCGAAACTGAATTCCTGGAAATTATCATGCTTCCCTAGTGAAACTGAGGGAACCTAAAACCTGTTAGCTCTGATAACAAACCTGGGAGATGTGCTGCTGAAGACTGCCATGAAGTTTTCTATGACGCTGTATAACGATCAAAGCTTTGTCTGCACACAGGTCACATTGTTTGAACAACACTGATAATCCCTACTAATTAATCTCAAGCTGGTTACTGACACCAAGCCACACACGCAGACTGAGCAGTATCTTATCATCCCCATGATCTCCAGGAAGTGCCACCTCCACTGCTAAAGCTTACCAAAGAAGAAACCTTGGGCAAAGAGGCACTTCTTCAGCTCTTGAATAGCTGCAATTACTTTGCTTAGCATACTTTTTAAAGCCAGAATAGGCAAAGCACTACGATGTCTGAGGGTAAAAGATGTCATACATGTAAAAAGGTGCTCTTATCCTGTAGCAGCTTCTCCCAAGAACAGGAAATAGCCTTCCATTTCTAGTACCATTGTTTAGTGCAAACAGCTGCAGCCAGTTCTGCACCTGGATAACTATTTACATTAAAAGTTACTCTACTCGTCTAATGACAAAGCATTAATAAAAAAAGAAATGTATAAGTCAGGCCTCATACACAAGTACTTTCAAACATGCACAAGAGGGAAGGGTTTTAGTGAACTGAGCAAAAATTACCACGGCTTCACATAAAGCAGGAGTGGCCTCGTGGCTTGCAGCTGCTTAGTCCTATTAGAGATGAGTTTGAGCGCAGGTTTGCAGCACATTACCATGCACTCAAAAACCTCTTTTTATTCAGGTCTACAGCATTTTATGTGGTTTCTTGAAGATGTCACTAGAATCTCTTTCGGTCACATGCCTAAGCAGCTCTTGCACCAATCTTCCTTCTGCTCTCATGAGAAATCAGTTTCATTTTCTCCAAAATCCTTTGAGGTTTATGTAGTAATTACAAAGTAGTTAGATGGACAAGTTTTTCTTCATAACATTTGTTTTCTTTTGTATTCTGATGTTTACCAAGCTGATTGTTTGCATTTATTTTATATATAAAATAATATTTTAAATATCAATGGGCATCAGGAAAGATTTTTAGTAATTAAAAGTGATTTAAAGAAATTACTATGTCTGATTTTCATTTTCTTACAGAATATTTCTTGGAAAACATGTATTTGTCATGCAAATCAAAAGAATTTTAGACAAGATTTAGCTTCAGTAATGATTTCTCTAGCAGAACCACATCACAATTTACTGAAACCTAAATATTTCAAGTTTTTTACATTAGAATATAAAATTTTCATAAAAGAGAGACCGGATAGATTCTAACCCTCTAATAGCATTATTAGGGTCCCATTGTAATTTTTTTTAGTTGATTGAAATAATAATACATGGCAAAGAAGTCATAAAGAAGAAAGAATGCAAACTCACATCCATCTTTGAGAAGGACAAGAAGGAGAATTTGATGCAGCACAGGCCACTCAGCTGAACCACACTCCCTGGGAATGTTACAGACTGAATCTGCTACAAGCATTTCCAAGTGCAGGAAAGATAAGAAGATGATTGGGAATAACCAGCACAGAATTATCAAGGGTAAATTATACCTGAACAGCCTGATTGCCTTCTTTGATGAGATGGCTTGCTCTGGGATGAAGGGAGGAGCACTGAATGTTGTGTACTTTGATTCTAGCAGGGCCTTTGATATGGTCTTCCATTATCTCCTTACAGCCAAATTAGTGGGGAATGGACTCCGTAAGTGGATGATAACATGGCTAGAAAATCAGCTGGACCACTGTGCTGGAAGAGTTGTAATCAACAATATGAAGCAGAACTGGTGACTGGTTGTACAAGGGGCATCCTTCAAGGATTCATGATGGGGATAACAATGTTTAATATCTTTATTCATGGCCTCAATGATGGAATGGAGTGCACTCTCAGCAAGTTTGTGGTCAGCATAACATTGGAGTGAGTGCCTGTGGTTTGAAGAATCTGGACAGACTGGAGAATGATCTGACAGAAACTCATGAAGTTCAAGGGCAAATGGGATTTGGGATCTTGCATCTAGGACAGAATAATTGGGTTGTATTAACAACAGTGTAGCCACTGCATTTATTCCTCTCTATTCAGCACTTATGAGGCTGTATCTGGAGAGATGCACCCAGTTTGTGGGTATCTGGGACCAGAAAGGCATTGACACACTGGAGCAAGTGCAGTGGAGAGCCACCGGGATGGTGACGGGGCTGCATGTCATGCTGTGTGAGAACAGACAGAGATATGTCTGTGTTTAGAGAAACGAAGGCAAAGGAAAGGTCTTACTGCTGCTTCCAAATACCTAATGGGAGAAGAGCACAGAGAAGACAGAACCAGGCTCTTTGCAGAGGTGTCCAGTGGCAGGGCAAGGAGCAGCAGACATCAGCTGGATCATTTGGAATTCTTGTTAGATATGTTGAAAAATGTTTCTCCTGTGCAGGTGGCAAAATACTGGAAAGGTTGCAGGACTTCCTCTTTGGAGATTTCAGAACTAGAATGCATGAAGTCTGGATCAAACTGATGTGTGGTGAAATGGTGACCATGTGATTTCCTTAAATGTAGGCAGGGCTTTTGTTTGCATACTATTGGATACATGCAAGACCTGGTTTTCACAAGGTTTGCTAGAGCTTCAATATTCAGTTCTTGTCAGTGCTCAGGGTCTTCATATCTGATGTTTTCTGTCCAAAATGGAGGCATTGAAAATAAAAGGATGTTTTTGTAAATTGAGCTTTGAAAAAACTCTGTATCTTACTTTTCCATGACTTTCAGGAGATTTCCCAGGGCTAAACCTAATGGACATCAGTGTAGCCTTTCCATGTCTCCAGCAGAATAATGCTAGAAAGTCCTAAATCAACACTGAAAGAGTGCACAAGCGTCACATTCTCTCAAAACAAAGCCTACAGTTCCCAAGGCACCTGTCTAAATTAGAACATGTGGGAATGACTGTAGTTCTCTAACAGCTCTTCAGCTATTGTAGTTCCTGTAATTAACCACAGTAAGCACAAAATGCTAAAATAGCATGTGCTAAGGAAGCTGTATTTCTGGGCCATGAATTGAAAAGACTTCTGAAATTTTGCAAATAATAAAAATAACAGCTAGAGGGAAAAGGAGCCTACAGTGGTTTTTTTACAAAAGAAGATAAACTGTACACCAAATATTTTTTATTAAAGGATGTGCAATTAAAGAATTAAATACTACATCTTATTTCTTAATCTATTATTAAATTCTCTGTCCTTCTATGTTTTAAAAGTTATCAAAAGTAGATAGAGGAAGCTTAAAATCTTTTCAGTAAGATAAAAAGAATATTTTGGAAAAGAAAGCTTTTATACAGGCATGAGTGGAATTAATAGATTATTTGAAATTATATTTATTACCTGATATTGAGCAAAACACCTTTCAAGTTGAAAAGTAAACAACAAGATGTATATACAGAATGTCATTATTAAGCTTACATTTGATGTAATTTGTAAAATATCATTATTTTAATAGCGAAATCTATTAACTTTGAGGTATTTTCTGGGAAGGAAACGGTTTATATATTATTTTATATACTGCCCTCTAACCCCCCAGCTGGAGTAACAGTGTACAGGAACAGCTCTGCAATTTCCTAGCTGACTACACCTGATAAAACAGGACTTGGATCAACAGCGAGACACTAGAAAATCCCAGTTACTCTAGAAAGCTGCACACAAGGTTGAGCTGGAGGCTCTGTGAACCTCTAAAGGGTTAAAAGCCTTCTCTACAGAAAAAGGAAGAGGTTAGCCCTTAAAGACTATATAAGCTGCAAAACCTGGCAGTTGTGGCTTGTTAAACTGCTGGGAGGTGGAACTGGCAGCTGTGCTGCCAAAGTGGGGAAGTCATAAAAGGGAAGCGGAGGGCCCCAGAGGGAGAGGGACAGTTGGGCTTTTGCGTTTCTCTGCCTGTGGAGAATTGACTTTGTTTGAACTAAAATGGACATTGCTACTGCTGGATGCTGATCGTAGGGAGACTTTTAGTTGGCTTGTTTATGGAGAGCTGAACAAGGTGAAAATAAGCTGTCCTGGCTTCCACTCTTTTCAGAATTGTGATTACAGGAGCTGCACCTGCCTGTACTAATTTCCCAAGCCTAGACTGAAGTGGGATGCCTATTTTTTCACTGTTAACAAAACCAACCAAACAAAAAAAGAAAGCATCACTTACATTAGATGCCTGATCTCAGATTGGGGCTGATAGTCTATTTGAGGGCTTTGGTTTTGTACTGTGCTTCCTGTTGAGGAACAAAAAGGAACTGGTAGTGCTTAAAATGAAATGTCAGAATCCTTTCTGCTTAGGAAATTATTACATTTATCTTTATACATTAATTTTAACAATTTTGAATTTGTTTTTCAAATTTTGTTCCATAGACTGTTTGGAATCTTCTGTAATAATGTGAAATTCTGTGAATCCTGTAGCTCTTGATGGCACATTTGAAATGGGTGGGTGATGCTTTCTGCCTCTAAACATATGTAGCCAGTAATCATTCCCACATACAGACTGTATTTGTTCTTCTGAATACAGAGCAATTAAGGAGTCTGCATTTTAAATAGTTGGTAGATACTAGTTTTCTATTTCTTTTTCTGCTTTACAGATGAAGGAAAGCATTTGTCTTCAAAATAGTTGGTCTGGTCTTTTCATATTTCCAAAAAAACAGTAATAGTTAATCTTTGAAATCCTTCTGTGTTTTGTGCTCTTGTAGAATATTAACTCGCTTCAGACATTACTTATTTTCATCATGTCTTTAAGCCATATTCTTTTAAAAAAGTGGCAGCATTTTAGAACTACAGGGTAGATTTAAAGTAACCCAGCTTGGCTTGAAGTGACATGTGCCCAGACCAATTTATGGAGTAATGGAACAATTTATGAGTCTGCCTTAGCTGAAATTAGTTTCTATGGCAGTTGGCCCAGGGAAACTCTGTGAGCCTTCTGTTCTTTGCAGCTGCAGAAAATAATTGTAAAGGGAAATATCACCTTCCAGTAGCTAGGCAAAGCTTCACTTTCAAACTATGTGATATCCCTTTCCTTCAAATTGGAGACCCTAACTCACCAGCAGAATTGCTCTTGGTGACCAATGAGAAAAAGCAAGTTATTCATACATTTTTTCATATTGAAATAAAGTAACAAATTAGTGTTATCTTTAAAGAGTAATGCTAAAAAAAAGACTCTGTGGCAACCATTAGAAAGAGCAAATAGATTTTAGAAGCAAGCTTGCTAAATCATGGTTAATCCCAAGCTTTTCTTAAAATTCAAGGTGAAATCTCACACACTTGTTTTAATTTTTTCTAACTGTTGATAAAGTCAGTCAATGATGCCATTCTTGCTAGATCATTTATGATTCTTCTTTCTCCCTTGTTCACCAGCTTCCAGCTGAGAGCATCTTGCACCAGAAGTGGGACAAAGCAGAAATTTTATTACCAATGTCAGCAAAAAATGGAGCAGACTGGGCAACATAAAATGAATAGTTTCCCCAAGCCTACCTTTTTCTCGTGAATTCTAGTCCAAAGGTTGACCTTTGGTTGGGTTTATTGATACAGCCGTGTGGGGGTTTGATCTTGCCTGGATGTCAGGTGCTCATCAAGTTACACTATCACTCCCATCCTCAACTGGATGGGGGGAGAAAAATATGGTGAAAAGCTTGAGGGTCAAGGTAAGAACAAGGAGAGATCATTCACCAGTTACTCTCATGGGCAAAACAGACTTAACTTGGGGAAATTAATTTATTGCCAATTGAATTGAAGGAGGATAATGTGATACAAGAACAAATCTAAAAACACCTTCCCCCAACCTCTCTCTTCTTCCCAGGCTCAACTTCACTCCCAATTTTATCTATCTCCTCCCTTCCAGTGGTGCAGGGAGATGGGGAATGGGGGTCTGTGGTCAGTTCATCACACACTGTCTCTGCTGCTCCTTTCTCCTTCAGATAGAAGTCACCTCACACTCCTCCCCTGCTCCAGTGTGGGGTCTCTCCTACAGGAGACAGACACTTCTTTATGAACTTCTCTAAGTGAAACACCTTTCCATAGGCTGCAGTTCTTCATGAACTGCTTCAGCATGGGCTGCTTCCACGGGGTGCAAGTCTTTCAGGAACAGACTGCTCCAGTGTGGGTCCCCCACAGGGTGATAAGTCCTGTCACAAAGCATTCTCCAGCGTGGGCTTCTCCTTCCACAGGTCCTGCCACAAGCCTATTCCAGTTCAGGCTTCCCATGGGGTCACATTTTCTTTTGGGCATTCACCTGCTCTAATGTAGGGTCCTCCACAGGGGGATTTCTGTTCCACCATGGACCTCCATGGACTGTAGGGGGACAGCTGCCTCACCATGGTCTTTCTCAACAGGCTGCAGGGGAATCTCTCCTCCAGTGCCTGGAGTACCTTCTCCCACTCCTTCTCTCACATTGTTCCTCTCACATATTCTCACTCCTCTCTTCCAGCTGCTGTTTTTGCAGAATTTTTTTTCCTTCTCAAATATGTTATCCCAGAGGTGCTACCACCATCGCTGATGGGCTCAGCCTTGCCCAGCAGTGGGTTCATCTGGGAGCTGCCAGGCATTGGCTCTATTGGAGGTGGTGGAAACTTTTGGCATCTTCTCACAGAAGCCACCACTGTAGCTGCCCCCTACCTCCAGAGACTACGGTTATGTTCAGGGTTAAAAGAAAGAGAGCCTAGAGCTGCAGTGAGCGTGGGGTTAAAAAGGAGGTGGGCTGCAAGGAGAACTTGGCTGGGAGAATGTTTTGGTGTGGGCATTAAAAGGGTTATGTTTACATCAGGGTTAGAGTTAGGGCTGGGAGAAAGAGAGAGCCTAGCATTCCAGCAGGAGAGGAGTTAGTCAGGGGCTTTGAAGGGGAAATCTAAATTCAAGGAGAGCTTGGCAGGGCTGCCTGGTCTGAGGCTCAGCCTACCGTTATGGCTGGAGTTACAGCTGGGATTATTTTTCACAACATGACAGGGTCTAGTGCTGCAATTAGAACAGGCCTAGGACACGTGAGGTGCATGAAGAACTTTGTTGCAAGAACTTTCTGTTGTGAATGCTGCTCAGAAGTCCTGGTCCGAGGCTCACCGTGCAGCTAGTGTGAGGGTTAGGGCTGGTGCTGGGAGTCAAAGAGAGCCTAGAGCTCCGGCTGGAATGAGGCTTGAGAGCGTTGCTAGTGAAAAGGCTGGGCCACAGGGATAGCTTGGCTGCAAGAAGTTGTAGGTGGAGGTATTGGCTGAGGGGACTGGTCCAAGACTCAGCATAAATTCCAGGTGTAGGGTGAGGTTTGAGGTTATGTTTGACAGAAGGAAAGAGAGAACAGCTGCAGTTGGCTTGGGGCTAGAGAGTGACTGTTCCAGGGAAGTGTAGGCTGCCAGAAGAACTTGGCAAAAAGAACTTTCTGGTGTGGGCACTGGCTGGAAGCCACATCTGAAGCCCAGCATATGGTTTGTTTGAGGCTTCAGGTTAGAGTTGAGTGACACAGAGGACCTGGAGCTGCAGCTGGAATGGAACTAGAAAGGAGCTTTGAAAACACAGGGTGGGGGGCAGAGAAAATGTGGCAGAGACAGCATTTCATTGAGGGCACTGGCTGGGGGTCGTGGTCTAAGGAACTGTATTAGTGTTAAGGTGGGCATTCGGACAGAGAGAGTCTAGAGCTGCAGATGGAGTGGGGCTTAAAAGGGAACATGCCAAAGGAAAGGATAGACTGTGAAGAGAATGTGGCTGTGAGAATGTTTTGGTGCAGGCAGTGGCTGGGAACCCTGCGTTATGACTCAGCATAAGACTGGGTTTGCTCTCAGTGTCAGTGCTAGCATGGGGAGAGAGTGCCCTGGAGCTCCAGCTGGAGCGGAGTTAAATGGGAGTGAAAGGGAAGTCTGGGCTGGAAGAACTGGATTGGGGAAATTTTTACTGTGGGCATTGGCAGGAGGGCCTGGTCCCAGACTCAGCCTCTGTTTCATTTTATCTTAAAGGGTAGGGTTACAACTGAGGGAAAGAGGCTTCCCAAGAGGAATGTAGGCTGCAAGCATAATCAAAATTTGCCTCTTCAGGTGACCCCTGTGTCTAGCTGCATCTGTATCATGGATTCAGAAGAAAACCTGTGTCCACAGTAGTTCCTATAGGAAAGACAGGTACAGGCAACCATCCTGTTCTTGGTACTTAAAATCGGAGAGGATAAATCTTTGCCTCATTCCTTTACATCAAGATAGTTCAAGCCCTTGACTTTTTAAAATTCTGCTGTAAATATTATGGTCAACGTCTTTTGCTCCTCTGATAAAACAAAGTTCCTTAGTGAGAATTCATATTTGCAGGGAAGATGTCTAGAATCGAGGCCAAGATGACAAAAAAGTCTTCCAGAAAAAGGAGAAACTTCCTTTCTCAGTCTTCTCTCTAACAAACCTATGAAAATGTTGGTTATTTGTTACACACTTATAAGCTTCACTATACAGACTTACTCTGGAAAAAAGATGAAAGACATGTATGTGACAGACGTTAGTCATGTTGATGTGTGCAGCACTGTATGATGCGCCAATGTCAAGTTCTAAGCACAGAGAAAGAAATAAAATGGGTATGGAACTCTTCTGAAAGTCTGGCTTCAAATCTATATTTAGGCATCTAAGTGACCTGCTTTTATTCAAAGGTGCTGACTGCAGCTGCTTCCATTGACTGCAGCAGAAATATAAGGGATTTTTTTGTTGTTGAATCTGTTTTCAAGAACAAAAATTGTGGTTCAGTGTCTCTGCAACTCCTTAGTAACTGTGCTAAAAAAAAAAAATAATAAAAAAAATCTGTTTTCTCCTGTTCTTCGTAAGATATAGGAAAGGGACCATATATTAAATCCCAGTATATTAATATATTAATCTCCCATATATTAATCTCCCTATGCAGTAGGGAGATTAAACAGTACTGTTTCAGAATCCAGCATGATAGATAACTTTGCTATTGAGATCACAATAGCAAAAGAGAAATGGAGAGGTGAAACAAGTTTTTAAACGTATGAGCAGCTGTGTAAGTCTGTGTTGGGGCCCCAGACTTATATACTGGCCTTAGTTGCCCAGAACACCTGGGAACACCTTTTGCCCAGGACTTCCATATAAGCTCAAGCAGGGCTGAATTGAGGTCTTTGCCTGAGCTATGTTGTAGGTATATCTCTCTCCAGCACTGTATTCTGGATATACCTTGGGCCTGTCTTGTAGGTAGCTTGCCTGCACCTCTGTTTCTGGCCCTGGATAGACCCTGAGCCTACACTGTGCTTTCCTGGATGGAGCTGGTTCATCACCTCGGCTTCTCTGGGACTGCTGTGTGCTGTTGTGCCAGCACCCTGCGCACTGAGCGTGGGCCCCGGGGGCTGTGCCCTGTCACTGCTTGCACTGGGATGACCCTCACTGGTGATTTATCCACCCTCACGGAGCAGCGCTGCTCTTGCTTCTCCCTAAGGATCTGGTCACCTTGCTGAAATACTAGCCGATGAACAAAGCAAGGTCTCCAGCAGGCAGGTCAGTTTGCACAATCCAGAAGCTGATGGATGACTTACTGCAAACGCACAGGGATGTGTGTTCTATTAGAGCTGAATGTACTGCCCCAAGCAGTGCGGGCAGAGGTCACTGACGTCCCTCATCACCCACTGGAGAAAGGTGCATTGTGTCCTGTTTCTCAGCCGGGCAGGTGTGCCTTTGCAGATGTCACTGACCACAGACAGGCTCTGAGGCAGCGGGCAGAGCTCCCCTTACAGAGAGGGCAACTGGGAACCGGGGTAACTTACACGAACCGCACAAAGCTGCGGTGTGTGCCATTAGCTGGGTGAAAACCGGGGCGCTGGTAGGCTTTGTTTCCCAGAGGGCTGGCGATGGGTGCGAGGGCGGGGGGCGGCAGACACGACCCATGCCCATCCTCTCCCCCATCCCCATTCCCATTCCACCCCCATCCCCACCCCATTCCCATTCTCATCTCCACCCCATCCTCATGCCTATCCCATCCCCATCCCCACCCTATCCCCATCCCATCCTCATCCCAGCCCCAGCCCCAGCCCATTCCCATCCCACCCCATCCCCATTCCATTCCCATCCCACCCCATCCCCATCCCATCCCCACCCCACCCCATCCCCATCCCATGCCCACCCTATCCCCAT
>JAWWEW010000078.1:17741080-17810800 GCA_035583185.1 Anabacerthia variegaticeps
CGGGCCGGGGCGGGGCTGGGCGGGCGCGCCGAGCGGGGCCATTTCAGCGGGCCAGGCCGGGCTGCGCCCGCCGTGCCGCGGCTGCCCGCCCGCCCCGCCGCTCCGGGCTGCGGCGCTGCCCGCCGCCGCTCTGACACACACCCATACATACACACACACAGCCGGCCCCTCCGCCCCCGCCGGCAGCGCCATGGCGGCCCCCAGCAGCATCGTGCCCGTCATGGCGAGTAAAACCAAGACCAAGAAAAAACACTTCGTGGCGCAAAAAGTGAAGTTGTTCCGGGCTAGCGACCCGCTGCTCAGCGTCCTCATGTGGGGGGTCAACCACTCGGTAAGACGCCCGCGGCTCGGCTCGACCCGCCGGGGCATCGCCGCCCGCGGGCTGCGGGGCTGGGGCGGCACCGGGGGGGCCGGGGAGCCGGGCTGTGCCGTGCCCGGACGGGGCGATGCGGGGCCGTGCCCGCTGCCCACGGCGCCCCCCGGCCGGCCGCGGTGCCCGAGGGGCCGGAGCCGCCAGCGCAGCCCGAGCCGCCCCGCTCTGGGCGCCGCAGGGATGTGCTGCGGTCGGGAGAAACGCCGGCTTTGGGCCGGGACTGTCCAGGCTCGCCCCGTGCCCGTGCGGTCCGTGTCCGTGTCGGCGGGAGCGGGGCAGGCAGCAGGGCTGCGCCACGGGCGAAGTGCTCCATCACCCTGCGGGGACGGGCGGCCCGGCAGAGCCCCCGGCCGGGCGCTGCTCTGCGTTAAAATTAGGAGCCTGGTAAGGATGTCACATGGTTTGGGCATTATGAGGCTCAGGTCGCAGCTTTGCATCTTTAAATAGACACCGTGGCAGGTTAAAAGTGTAGAGCCTAAAGATCGCCAAAAATCGGGTATCGGAGCAGCTGAGCCAAAAGCGTATTCCGTTCTGGCGGAGCGAAGCGTGTGCGCCCCAGTGTCAGGTCTGCATGGGTTAGTGGTGCTGCTGTGTAACGAGCCTGTAAGAATGTCAATGTGCAGTTTGAGATTAGGCTACGAATTTTGCAACAGCCACGTGAAACCGGCGGAGCAGCCTGTAGTATTAACTCGCTATCCCTTTTGTTTCCTAGACATCCACATCTCATGAAGTTTTTTTCCTTTGTGTACGTTTCGGTAGTTTTTGCCCAAAGCCTGAGTCTGTGCATCAAGACTGAGCACTGTTAGAGCTGCTTTAAACAGCACAGTGCCTGAAGTGATGATCTAGGGGAAACGCTTTGAAGAAGCCCTAGTGAGGCTTTATAGTCTGCTTAAGGTAGCCCTATGAGTCAGTAGGAAACAGTGACAAAGGGTTTCAAGTTTTCTGTACGTCAGTTGTAAGTGGTGACATCCTGTGTCGTGAACTGATAAGAAAGTAGTTATCTGTCTACATAGTAAAATATCTCTGATTGTGGAATTGCACGATATACTCTTTGCCACAGTTGGGCTTAAATGCGCAAATTTCTTTTGCTCCTTCTTTAGTGGCTAGTGTTATCCATAGAAAAATTTCCAAACAGGCCTCTTTAATGAAAGAAGGCAACCTGGTAATTAGAGGGAGAGAGACTTATCCTGAATGGCAGTGTGTGCTGGCTGTCAGCGGTCTCCTTGAGGAGAGGGGGAGAAAATTGCTGACAAAAACAGGGGTCTTCCTGTTGCAACAGCTCATTGCTGCGTGTGTTCATACTGGAAATTCCACTACTTTTAGAGGAAAGACCTCTTCATTATATAAACAATAACAAAGTAAATTGTGACAAACACGCCATAGTGAACATCATGGTCCTGTGATCAAAGTGCTGTGGCATACATAGCTGTTTCCAGTAGAAAATATAAGGTATATTTTTTCATGCATGTGAAATTCAAAACTGTGAACTAAAATCCTTTCCTTGGAGGGCTCAAAGAGCAACCTCAGCAACAGAGCAGGCTCAGAGAAATGCAGCTTCCTGCTCACATAAAGGTGATGGTTCTAGGTGTGAATGTTGTGTGTTCTGCAGATAGTAGTCCATTTCTTTACCCTGCTGCAAGGTGTAATAATAAATAATGCTTGGGGGCCCTGTGGAAGCAAAATCCCTCTGAATGAGAGAGCATGGGGAAAGAAAAGTTAATTTGATGTGTCCAAATTTAAGCATCTCTTCTTGGCCAAGAATGCAGCATTGAAGTGTTGCAGGCTCCTCTGTTCAATGCTTTTCCTGTTATTTCATAATGCTTGGTGTGGCACTGTCCAGCAAATGAAAACAAGTATGCAGTGTGGTTGAACTCTGTTATCACAAATAAGAATTTCTTGTGGGGTAAATACAAGCTACATGTGTAAATTAAGAGCAGGAATTAGGGATCCTTAGGTTTCTTAGCAGAATAAACAGAAATCCATAGTCAAAGGCTACACTAGGAACTGAGCATAGATCATAGTTGATAGTAATTAAACTTAGAACATAGTAATAGTTTTAAAAATCATATTTAAGACTGCTTGCAGTGCATATCAATTAACGAGAAAATAGAAGTCTCTGAGTCGTACTGTCTTGGGGAATAAGTATATATTGAAATGGTGAAGCTGAGATTAAGTTCCCATGTTTCTCACATTGCTGTGTGTATTGGAAGGAAGCACTTGATGAAGACAAAAAGGAAAACAGATTTATTTTTTTTTTGCAGGTGTATTAGCTTTTTAATCTTACGGCTTAATTGATAGTTGAGTTTTGGAGTATTTTCAGAGTTAGAAGTTGAAAGTGTGAAGAAGCTAAGGAAAAAGTTATAAAAACTGTTCTCTTAACTCTCTTGTCCTAGGAGGAAACATGAGTCTAAAGAGAAAAGTTGAGCGTTGGTGTCACAAAGCTGAGGGCTTACAGAAGAGGTGTTAATTCTTAATGGGGGAAAAAAAAAATCTCCAGGGGGTGTCTATTATCCAGAGTTCTTAAAAATTACCCACCATTCAAGAAACTATAAGCAACTTGCTGTGATGATCTCAGTTGTTGTTTATGTAGAAGTAGAGAGAAACCTAATACAAAACCCTGCCTGGTAATGCA
This sequence comes from Anabacerthia variegaticeps, assembly GCA_035583185.1. Lineage (NCBI taxonomy): Eukaryota > Metazoa > Chordata > Aves > Passeriformes > Furnariidae > Anabacerthia > Anabacerthia variegaticeps. The sequence goes on from JAWWEW010000078.1 coordinate 17,744,086, forward strand.
GTCAAATTCAGTAATAACTTCAAAGAGCATGTGAGGGGAAAAGGGGAAAACATGTGAACGTTACCCAAATGTGTTATGAAGTAAGAAAAAATGTGTTCACATTCAGAGCTGTAAATTCATTTCTCGTTGTTCTGACATATGCTGTGGAATGCAACTTGCTGCTAAGTGAAAGGGAAAGCAACTGTGTCCCATTTTGTAGATCCGATTATAATACTGATGACTTGTAACAGCAAAGGCTAATTGTCAGTGCTTGGATCTTGCAGGCATCTGCATCATTAACGTTTGATTTTATCATGGTCATGTACCCTGTGTCAAAGATAATCTGGCTGTGCTACTGAAATAAATACTTACTTAAACTCACTGGTTAGTATGACTTAAAGCTATATTTTTAACTAGTTAACATAATTGTAATATTTCACTTACAAGTGATGAGGTAAATAGTGTCCTTTATTCTTCTGTATTGTCACTGCTGCTGGATTTCAAGTAACTGTGGGAAGGAGGAGAGGGAAGGAAGGTAATATGTAACTTGTTGCTTAGTGCTTTTGAAAGTAATTCTTCCATCCTTGCTTTGTGTGCCAAAAAATGAAAGACATGGATTCTTTGTTTTCTGCATCCCACGATGATGGTCCCAGGCACAGTGATGGTGAGCTTGCTACTGCCCGAGTTGGTTTCCTGCTTCTGTTAGGAGCTTGTTAGGAAAGCTGGGAATTTGCAGGTCCTTCAAAACATCACTTTGAAAGATGAAAGAAAACTAATACAAGTGGGGGCTTTTTGTAACTAATTGTGAGGTTAAGAAGAGGCTGCTGGAGACCTTGCCTACTGTGTCAACCATTAAATTAAACATATTTAGGAGAAAAGAATGAATGCCTAATGGAGTTATTGAGCATACTGTACAAGTTTAAAAATAACAAAAAACCAAAAAAACTCAAAACACACTACCAAAAACAAACAGCCCCCCCAGCTCCTGGAATCTGTAATCACCATCTGTTTCTTGGATGATTACAAGCTGATCTAGAAATTTAACAGTGCCTGACTTCTCAATGGCACTTGCTGCGTAATGAGCAAGTGGAACAAGAATACATGGATAAACCTCCACCCCCATCGTTCTGGAGAGTACATCAGAAAGAGCATAGTTTCTGTGGGTGAAGAATTCAACACATAGTAAACTCTATGACCTCCTTCAACTGCTCACATGAGGCACTGTGAGGCTGATGCTACTCTTGCACTCTTGATTGTAATCTTGTTTGATCTTTCTAACAGAAGTGGAACAAGAACAGGACAGAATAATAAAAGTAAAGTTGTGGGTCTCCTGCCTACCAGTGTGCCTCCTGGATTCCTTCACCTTTAGAGTCAGAAGTTGGGAGGGGAAAGAAAAGTATGACAAGTAAATGCATCTTTTGTCCTCGCATGCACTAGGATATGTTTGATCACATTAAGAAAGCTTCTGTATCTCTGTAAAAAGCAATAAAATATTTGCGTTCTAGTGATTCTTCAGTTTGGGTATTTTCTTAGTATATTTGTCTGTCCTGTTACAAACTTTTATCCAGACAAATGAGATTAGCTCAGTTGGCTAGAGCCTGGTGTTAATAACCACAAGGTTGTGGATTTGATCCCTTTATGGGCCATTCACTTCAGAGTTGGACTTGATTATCCTTGTGGGTCCCTTCCAACTCAGAATATTCTTGGATTTATTCTGTGAAATACACAAATAGGTCACTTATTCATGCCTGCCCTTATGTTTTAACATGTCACTGGAGAGTGGGACCGTTTGGTTGTGGCATAAATCACATTTCTTAGTTCTTACCTAGTAAGGAACTTTCTATCCTGAGATACTGTATATGTAGAAAAATGACAGTGATTATTGAATAGTTCCTTAGAAACAAGCAGCCTAGATAATTAAAAGCTATGTTATGCCCTCTGGAATAAAATAGTACCTGTTTATGATTGGTTTTCTTGAAAGAAGAGTTGCAGTCAATTTACAAAAACAAAGCCACAGTACTTACTACTATTGTTATGTCTTCAAAAGTTACAGGAGTTGATAACTTCTGGATCGACATTTTTATATACTCTTAAGTGATGATGAAGCTGGTGACACCCTGAGGATGTGGAACCATAAAGTTGACTTGTGGCACTGGCTCTCAGCACAACAGGTTGATTGGAAACTGGCTAAACTGTCTTGAGATGGGAGTGGGCTACTCATCACTGGTGTTGTCAGCTGTGTTGCTACTATTTGTATTTAGTGCAGAACATCGTTGCTGTAACTGTGCTCTAAGTAGCTTTTCAAAACTGAGGCCAAGTAAAACTAAAATTACTGATCTTGGAGTTTACTCAAGATTTTAAACAGTGAGCTTGGAAAAAAAATGCTTATGAATTGTTTAATGGAGGTTGTGTTAGACTACATGGGAGAAGGCTCTTTCTAAGAAGCAGGAAGAAACAATGTATTAAAAAGCATTGATTACATCAGAGCAGATAATAAAGCAATTAAAACTATTTTAAAATAAAGTCAGCTGGGCACTCAGCCCAGATGTTTGTATATAGAAGGAAGTAGAACAGGAAGAGCTATTTATTGAAAACTTGCTTCTTTTTTGGGTGTGAAGTGCTGTCTACTGCAGAAATTAAGTTGATACTGCTTTTGCAACTGCATGGATGGACTAGTAAAAATACAAATTGTAAATATTTATTGTGGTTAGGTTAAGGCTAGTAAACATGCCTGCATGAAATACAAATGGGAGTGATATTTCATGTCCTCCTCTGAACTATTGAAAGGGACACATACAATAGCTTCTGTTAGGTATGAGAGGGGAAGAGCTGTGAAAGAGCTCTGACAGCAGTTTCAAATCTGCATTCTGTAATTTCTTCCACTCTGCAAGGTGCTGCAAAGGCTAGGGAGGTTTTTTTGCCCATAGGTTTTTGAAACTGAATTTCATTAACCACAGTGAAGAGGGCTGGACAATATTCAGTGAAGCAAATAAGTGCCACAAATTTGCTTTGCTGGCTCAACGTATTTGTCTTATTTGAGTATCTTGCACCAGATGCCTTAGAAAGGAGTCTCTGGGGGATTATTTTTTTAATTCTTTGGTCATTAAAGCAGACACTTGCATTATGCCCATTGGCCAGAGCCTGGTAGCTGTTTATTTTCCTCCTGCATTTTCAGGGTGGCAAACTTTGTTTAATATAACTGACTCACCCCATTATGTAGTTCCTGCTGTACAGTTCAGTTCTCTGCTCTTCCTTGAAAACAGCTTGTGGCGTAGGGATTGGTATAGGCTAGGTATATGTTTTGTTGTAGGCTAGGTATATGTTTCGTGACCTCGTGACAATGTTAGAGTAAGGTGAAACTACCCATTATTCACAGCTCTTCAGTGTAATCTTGCTAGAGCTAAGCACTCAGAGTTGTAGTGATGTTGGCTTATGGATATCTTGACTTGTTAAGAGCTTAGTCATCTTGGTTGTTAACTCTGAAGTTTAAAAGGCTTGAAAGAAGTACACATGTATCTTTGTACTCCAGCATGAATTCATTATTTTATGTTTACTTCTAAGGCATAGTTACAAGTTTTTCCACTTGTTGTACTCGATATTTACTATATAAATGTCTAACACAAGTCCTGATTTCTCTTCCTCACATTCACTGTTGGTAGAGCATGTGTTTGCACTTAGCAAAATAATTGAAGCAGTCTGAGAAGTTGCTGCCTTGGCTATTGGACAGTAATGACAAACCTTGTTAGTTTTCATGGTCTCCATACTGGTACGTGGTGAAACGGGGTAGCTTCAAATTGTTGAGATGGTGACTTCTTGCATGTGGTTTGCTGTGTGATCATCTGTCTTATGATCTTCCTGTAAAGCCTGGGCTGTTCTATAATAAGTTAATTAGTTTTGTGTTGAGAGATTGCTTAATAAGGGTGTTGTGAAAATTGTTTGAAGTAGCTGAATGCTGTAGTGATGGATCTCAAACTGAAAAGGAAACATTAGCTTTATCTTCAAAGAGTGGGGCTGAATAGTTTGCAGTAGAAATACTTAATGGCCATATACCTTTTAGAGTACTTATTTTTCATCAGACTTGGTGAACAGCTACCTTGTGTACTGAGGCAAGGTAATTAGTCTAATCCAGCTCTTTTGTGTGTATTGTAAGTTCCCAAGACAACCATAATGTTCTTAACACAGCTGTGAGTATATGTATGATTCTTTTAAATTGTAAGACAAAAATGAAAAAAGTCACATTCCCTTATGTGGCATTACTAGAAAATCTATGGATATCCTTGGTGAGCCTGAGACTTACAGAACCACCTTGCAGCTGCTTGAATTAACTGGTTTAGTCTCACTTTTCCCCATGTCCCTCCTGATGTCTTAGTCATATGCTGTCTCACAAGTCTGCTATACCTGTGTTTGCACTTTATCAATCAACTCTCTACTGTTCCAGTCTTTCTGGTAAACAAGTTCAGCCACACCTGTTTTTCTTATCAGTAATTACCCAGCTCCAAAGTAATAGAACAGCAAAAAATAATACACTTTGAGGAGTTTTTTAGATGGACCATAATTCACTGAAGTTCATGGTCCAGCTGTGTGAACAGCTGGACCAGCAGAAAGAATGTGGAGTTGGTTCAAAAACAGAAGAGGTGGGGGGAAATAACTTCTTTGTAAGGAAGTGCCAGTTTGAGCTAGCATAAAGTTAGACAAACCACAGCCTCTCTAATACTGAGGCCTGCTAAGGCTTGGTCTGCTGGACTTAATTCTGTTTTCTCTGGTACTGATCTAATCGTGTGGCAAGTTCATTTGGGGAGATATGCTAAGGGATAAACTAATGCAGGTGTCCACAAAAGGCCACCTTCATAAGTGTCAGTGCCAGCTTAAGAGGAGCTGCAAACACTGCAGGGAGCGTGGAGGAAAGAGTCTAATGTATGTGTACTTTAAGGTGAGTTTTCACAGTAGTGAGGGACAGTTGGAGGAACACATATAGCTCTAGTGTGTGTTCTTTGACTGACCAGTGATCTCTCTACAGCTCAGTTTCATGTGTGATAACCTCGAGTTACACTGTTGTCCATAGTAAGAAAGCCCACTTGAGTAGAGAACTCTCACCGTGGATTCTGCACTTTCAACAGGGAGACCTTTCTCAATCATTTTAACCTGAAATAGTCATGTATATTGAAAGAGACAGAACTGTCTATATTGTACCTGTTGGTTCCTGGTCATGTCTTCAGTCTTATTTTTTTGAACATGCTGAACCATCTAACTTCATAATTTGTGTATCCAGAGACTAAATGTTTTCAGGAAAGTTGTGAAGGCTTCCTAAGGCTTGAAGTCTTTGAGGTTGCTTTTAGAGGTAAATACCAGCATTTGAAAGACCTTCTAAACAATAACAAATTTTGAGAATCCTACCTTTAATATTCCCTTCCTGGCTATCCAGCATGTGGCTGTAGCAGTCACTGACTTTTTTTTTTTTTTTTCTGTAGGGAGAAAGGAAAATACCATACTTTGTTAGCCCAAGGCTAGTTAAAAGAAAGCAGCCTATTAATAGTTTTATTATACTAAACTCAAATTGAGAAATATCTGATTAGCTTGTGGTGCCAAGACTCAATAATTCTGTTATTAGGCTACCAGTTCTGTTATAATGCCCGTCTTCTGCTGCATGCCCTGTTGCAAAGTATACTTAAGGCTGTTTTGCGGAGTTTAGTTCTGATCATGTTGCTTGGTGTTTTGTTGACCATTGTTAGATCATGTGGGTACCAAAAGCATTTTTGGTACAGCAGGTTCTGATGTTGCAGTGTTGCTGGCTATGTGTTTTTTATCTGATCGGTGTACTTGTTTTCTCTCTGGGACATGTCTGTAGTTAGTGTTACTGGTGTTACAGTGTGGTGTGACCCTCATCGTGGGTTGGGCTCTGGGGGTTTATAACAAAACTTCATAGAGGAGCTCAGAGAGAAATGCTCTTTTGAGTATATGATTGAGGGGCCCATTACAGCTTGCAAATGTCATGCATTATGATTTTCTGGAGCTGAGCAAAAGTCCGAAGATTGACATTACAAAAGCAAGGGTGCTAATCTGAATTTCCCACTTCTGTCTCTCTGACTTTTTTTATTTTGAACTGAATCTAGAGCTAGTTTTAGAACACCAAATTGCAAAATACCAAAAATTGAGAAAGCAGTTGAGTTGAGGAATGGTATATCTATTTTTACTTCTTGAAGAGGAAGGACTTACCAGCATATGCTGTCTCAGCTGGCTATTCAGAAGAGCTGGTTGTCTCTCTGGGAAAGATAGAAGTCTTAGACGAGCTGACTTTACTGGAAAGCCCATACCCAACCTCCTCCTCAGTCGCTGCAAACTTGCAGTTAGAGGACTGGGAAATGACTCACTCGAAGTGAAATGCAGTGTCAGATGCTCGGTGAGGTGCTGCAGCCCAGCACCACCCTCTTGTGCAGTGGCTTGGGGTTGATGCAAACTAGGGGTCTTCGTGCTGCTCTCAGTGTTTCCCCCCCCGCTCTGTTAGCAGAGGAGAATTGAAAAGAAATTTTCTGGTATAGTTATTCTTTTAAGCAGAATTGTCAGGTCAGTGAGTTTCCTGTCTGACTTATGATTCACTTTGCATTCTGTGGTATGTTAACCCGCCTTCTCCTGTGTTTACACAGTGGACAGGACCAAACAAAAAAAGCTTTCTGGATATTCCCCCAGCTCACAGAAGACAAGTGGTAAAAGTAATTTACAGAAAAAAACCTTAGTGCTTATCAAGAAACCCATGTACCTGCTTGCAGTCAAAAAGCACTGCAACCACTGATTTTTTTGGAACCTTTTGCCCATTCTGTTCCTGATATAGCAGTTTCTCCAGCTGTTATTTTGGGCTTCAGCTGATTCAACAATGCTGCTCTCTTTCCTACCTACAGCTGCAGGCAGTTGTGGCTGGTTATTTCATTTGAGTGAGCAATGTCCTTTGGGCTGTGTTGGCTCAGGGATGTTAATAGGGTTCAGATGTCTCTGGGCTCAGAATCCTGCAGTCCTTGTCTGTCTTCCACTTAGTGTGTTGCAGTACATCAGAGCAAAAGAGTATTAAAATGTTGAGCATCTTCAGTCTTGGTAGTGCTCTATTCCTTTTTCTTAGTGGGAGTTGGATGGGTTTCTTTTCCTTCTCCACAAAATCTCCCATCTTTTGTGGTTTTTTCCAGAAGTTATCTGTGGTTGGTATTGGTGTTTTTAGTCCGTTTTTCAAGCTAATTGCTCTTCAGACATTATTTTATACTGGCTGAATCTGTCATTGAAGGTTATATTGCAAGTTTCTCCTTGGAAGGTGTTATTTGATAGGATATTTTTAATATTTGTCTTTTTGAGGCAATCTCCCAGACTTTCATATTTAAGTCAAGTTTTTCATTTTCCTGGGAATGACTTCCTAATATTCCTGGTTGAACATGAGTTCCTTCATAATTAAAGACTGGGCACCTAAGAAGTTACTGGAAGAGCCTGAAAGTAGTGGTTCTTCCTTCATGATGTGTTGGTCACCTAAAAGATGAGGATTCACTGGGGTTGGAAGGGTAATGACCCTTTTACAATGGGCTTGTTCTTGCTAACTAATTTGGAGTGCTGCACCTGAGGTGTTATTCATGCCATCATAAATGCCATTTAAAATGTAAAGACTCTTGAAAATCCATGTTTCTAACTGTTTTACAGTAAAATGTATGTAATGGTGGGTAGTTTGGAGGGTGTCTTTGTATTGCTGAAGTTGCTGAGCTATCTTTGTGTTATTTAGCATGTAAAAATGTTTGTTTGTTCATGTGTCTTAAGAATTATTAAATATATATGGCCTGTTCCTAAAAAAAAAAAAAGTGGGGAATTTGAAATGGTCTGTGAACACTGGAACTTGCTGGTCAAAGACTTTGAAAAGAGTTAACTTGGGACATGGTCGTTTCTGACACAGGAAGTGCTGTATTTAAAAAAAAAATACAACCACATAGGCCATTCATTAAAGGAAGAACATAGATTTGGTTGCATGGAGTTCTCAAGATGACCTACTCATAAAAAAAAGTATTTTTACTGCAAAGGCTTCCCTGATTTTCTTCACCTGCTACTGAAAATGGACTCAAATAGCAGTGCAAGTTGTCATGGATCATTTGGATGATGAAATTTAATACTATGGCTTGAAGTAGGTGGAAGAAGCAACAGAAAGCATGATTCTTGAGCTACATTTTCTCTGCTACTTAGCATTGCCTCTCTAGCTGACAAGTTTGAGCTCAGAATTGGTTTCTCAGGTTCGTTCTAGCTGTGTTTTGTGCCATTTTTCCATTATTTGATTGACTAAAGATTTGAACCCTCTTAAGTTTTCTACAGAAGTTGCTGTGTAACCTCCCGTCAGGCAGCTCTGCTGAGGCATGAAAATATTCCATAGTACCCAGGAAGTTGAGTATATCTGAAGCTTTGCTCTGTGCTTCTCATGCGCCCTGCTTTTCCATACCAGATTGCAATATGGGCTAATAGTAGTTATCTGGGTAGTCACATTTTTCCCTCTCCTCTTGTGCCTGATATATAAAATACTTTAAATATAATTCTGTGGGCTGTAACCTTATAGGGTGCTTAGTTTATGGAATCTTGATTGTTGAAATTTCTTTAGGATTGCTAAACCTTGTTACAGCATAGTTGTTGATGTAGTTGTCATAAAGCAATCTCTCTACAATTTGTGCTAGACTGCTTAACTACTCTTTGAAAAACATGCATATATCTGACAAAACTAACTTCCAGTTAGTTTTATTTAAGTTTTCAGATATATTTTATGTTGTAGAGGCTGAGGTACGGTGGACAAAAGGGGCCAGAGAAACCAGAAGTAGAAATGCTCAGCTTTTAGACTTGAACATCAAACAAACAGTGTGCAGTGAGTCACAGCTTTGCCACTGCATAACTGAGAGGAGCTTGCAGTTTTTTAATATTTATTTTAATTTTTTTTTTATAAATGGACTACTCCAAAAGATTGATATTGTTGAATTTTACTGTGTATTCCAGGACAGAACAGCTGATTTCCTGCCTAATTAACCTATTCCTTTGTGTAGTGTTTCCTAAAGCCTTGAGATCCTGTGCATTTACATATATTTGCATAAGTAATTCACAGAGGAAAGTGCTCTGGAGAATCTGACTGGGGCTTCTGGTGGAGTTGGCAGTATTCACTGTTGCACTAGGAACCTGTTTCACAGCTCCCCCAGTGAGCAGACAGCTTTGCAGCTACCAGATAGCTTTGCAGCTACCTTGGAGGGGCATGTTAAATGGAACGGTGATCGAAGCGCAGTCAAACAAATCCAGCCTGCAGCTCTGCTCCAAGGCTAGTCATGCTGGCACAGGTCACGGACACTGAAGTCCGCTCTTAAAAGCATACAAGGTGACTGATCAGAGGGAGGTGCTTATGCTGTGGATGTCTAAAGTTTTAGAAAGATAATTGCCACCAAGAATTTGAATGAAACAAAAAGTATTGCAAGATTTACTTCACAGCTGAGTTAAGCTAACCACCAATGGAAACTCCACAGCACCGTTAATCATCTTCAGCTATCCAGGCTGTGACTGTGGAATTGTTGCATGACTCTATTGGAAATATAAAATATTTCCTGTGTGAATGTAAACGTATTTTACACAAGTGACACTGTCCTTGTCACTTAGCTCCAGCACTATGAAACCCAGGACATTTAGTCCTGTTAATTTTTCCATGGTGATTTACTAATGAACTATTTAAATTCTTTATTAGCTCTTTTTTCTTTTTTTCCCCCCCTTTCTAAGGTCTACTTAAGGTCAGGAAGCATGAAACAACTAACCCAACACTGGTATTGCTGCACTGTAACAGCTCCACTCCTCAAAATTTCCAGGGACCTAAGGCTGGCATTGCACCTTCATCTCTCCATCTGGAAGGGCAAGAGCGTTTTGCAGGACAGAGGGGAATTTTGGTTGTGGTTTTACGTGTTTTCAGTTATGTTTCTCTGATTTCTGGCCAAATCGTTAGATAGAGGCATGGCTTTATTGTGAGTGTGGGCCTGCCTAAAACCTGTCAGTCCCATGGGTGAGCCTGGCTGCTAGCAGTGTCTGTCTCTGTGTCTGCTCAGCTGGGTCAGGTAAGGCTGTCTTGGTCTATGCCAGCTGTGAGCCAGATCCTTTTTTGGACTGTGTTGATTTCCCTGCAGGGAGAGTAGTGATTGTGAAACTTGAAAAGTGTTAATGATGATCCCCAAGGGGAAGAACAGTAGAAGAAAAAGTGAAATCAGCTGCTGTTTGAAGTTTTTGCTTCTATAGGTTTTACCAACAGCCTTATCCTAACAAGCTACTTTATTCTTGAGCTTGTGCTCTAGCAGCAGACACCAAGTCTCTTAACACTTAACTGATACTGTGCTTTCTGTAACCTGAAAAAAGCAGTAAAATCTGATGACTCTGATGCCAGTTTAAATATATCTCTTAGGGGAAATGTTTTTAGATGTATTTGCAGCAAATGCTAGGGAACTAAAATGCAAAGGAAATGAAGGTTTAGTATCTGTATGGGATTTCGTAAAAATCGCTTTGGAATACAGATAGTCCAATAGTACCATATCCATGGTAACTTTTGGGGATCTTGGAAATGCTTCTGCTTGTCCCAGTGGGAGACACCATTTTTAGTCTATTGATGAACCTAAAAATGAGTTTGTTGGACTTAATCCATCTTAGAATTCTGTCTCTAATGTTGTGGGGTTTGCTGTAAGTGATAAGGAAACCTGAGCAAAGTGTTCCCTTACCTCTTTGTCAAGAAATGGGAAAATTATTCTACTTCTTTCAATTAGTCCTCTGATGAGGCTCCTTTCTGGCATTATGTGAGACTGTGGAAAGTCTTCTTTACAGAAAAGAAATCACATCCTTTTTTCCATGCCTGGAGTCTCTTCACTTCTATTTTTGGATGTGTATCACACCTCTATGGCTGTGCCCCTTTCCAGTCTAGGGTTGTGTCTTAGTAAATCTTTCCCCTGAGGGACAGTTTCTGCTTACTCAGAATAACAATTTGCTGGAGAGATAATGCTATATTAGTTTGCTTGCATCTACACGTCTTTAAGGAATCTGACTGTATGTTCCTAGTAGGAGTCTTGGAAGGGATAACTTGTGGTTCGTTTTTAGATGTTACTTCTCTTTCAGCAGAAGTTGTTGCTCTTGATCCTATTCTTCCTTTTTTTTTTTTTTTTCCTTAATACTGTTCTCAGTATTGTACCTTTGGCCAAGCTGTTTAACTTCCCAATTCAGCAGGAAAAGTATCTTTCTAGGGAGGAGGAGATATTTTTAGGAAATGAAGTACTTAATTTGTAGTGTGATCTGGCAAGTACCAGAGCCAGTGCAAAAGGGACAGGCAGAACTGCCTGGCCGGGTGCAGGGGGTAACTGGTCAATGAGTCTGACCCCTTGTGATGGGAGCAAGCTCTTGGCTTTAGTGTCTTGCATCTCTTTGGTCTCATTCTTCCCAGTTTTAAATTCACTCATATTGGGTGCACTCACACACTCTCATAGCAGTGCTACTCTATACCTGTCTTGAGCAAGCAGGTATAATATTTACATGGGGAAAAAATAGTAAGAAAACTCTACCTGAAATTACAGACATTTGTGCGGTCACAGTGCACTTTAGTGTGTTTTCTGTGATACATCTCAGAGTTAAAGATCTTCAGCATCTACTGCTGATCCAAGACACCATTTTAATTTCTCTTTGTTCAGAGACTGTTGTCTCTTCTCTCTTCCACATCAATAAGAGACATGCTTCAAATTCAAGTGGTTTCTCTCCTGAGTGACCTATTTGTATTTTCTTTTGTGGTCTTTCTGTCAGACTGTGTCCCATTAGTATGATGCAGATCAGCAGTGCTACCTGTAGCTTAAGGTACAGGGATAAATAACTCTGATCAAGTCCTTCTCAGCTGTGTCTGTGGCTTTAATAAAAAGAGGCAGAGTTCCTACTGCTTAGTTTATACTGGCTCTAGTATTTGTCTGATCATCCAGTAAATCAATTCAGCTTTCTCAAAGACCAGAGACTAATCTGGCAAAAAGTCTGTGTTTTGGGCTTTGTTTTGTTCTCATTTTTGCTGGGTTCATAGGCTGAATCGACTCACTTTCTGATCGAAGGGGTTGGTAGAGAGGAGAAAAAGAGGCAAGACTATTCCCACTTGCCAAGTGGCAAATCATGTAATCCACCTCGGCTGGGAAGCAAAAAGCTGGAAACCCACAGCCTCAGCTGGTCTCGCTGCTGGCTGGGTAGGTCACCAGCTGAGCTCAACAAAAGGCATGTTGAATGCCAGCAGGCTCGGGGGCTGGATCTGGCTGACAAGCTGGCTTACTCTGCCATGGAGCTGCAGTTGGAGAAGGCGATGGGCAAAGTTAACACTGTAGTGCTGCATTGTATTGTACAATAGCCTTCCAAGTTTGAAGAAGTTATTATGACAGTGAGTATTTTCACTGTCTTATGGTATTAGGCTTAATTATTATGGTATATGTCAAACCTGATACCTGGCAGTACTTCGGTACCAATGTGCTTTCAAGGGAAGCTTCTAGTCTGTGAGTTGTGATGCACCCGCTTTGTGCAAATATGCTAGCTCTTCCTGTTTTGTAATGGTGACAGATCTTGGTGTGGGCTTGGGGAAGTCAGAGTTGAGTTGACTTCACATAGGACATGTGAATCAAATACTTCCAAAGTACTCTGGACCTGCTCCTGAACCAGTATTGTGCTTTGTGGGGTGTTTTCTGCTTCCCTTTCTGTCATTGTTTCTTCAAGAGTTTTTAATCATTACTATCTGCCTTGTTTTTTATTTATTTCTTTTCATACCCTGGACATTCTCTGATACCTTGCATAATAAAATACTATCATTTGAAGGTCTCCAGAGAGGATTGTGGCTGCCTGTATCTGCAGATGTTGTTGGGAGGTGTTACACTCCCCTAATTTCTTGGTATGTGGCCAAAAGAACTTATCTCATTTTCATGTTGTATCATAAAGACTTCTAGCTATTGTGATTAGTTTTAACACTTCCTCCTTCTTTCAGCATTTTGTGCCCATTGTTATTGTGAGAGCTATGTATTAGTGCACGCCATGACTCTCATGAGCAGTAGACTTGAATGGAGCTTTTGGACAATAATTTTGATGTTTGGCTCTAACATACTTGTAGGTAGTACTGTTAAATGCTTGAAAACTTTAGTTTTTATCTCAACAGATGTAATTTCATACTTAAATCTTAGATCCTAGTTATAGTTCATATTGGGTGTCACTAGTGACTTTTCAGTGGTTCATTTGTAGTTTAGGTGGCTTTAAGTATGTCTGACTGTGCACGTCCATCACATGCAAGTGTATTGGTGCTGAGGTAGACACTACTTTTTATTTGTGCAATGAAAGAAAATTGTAAATACTGTACCAAGAGTGGAGAATGACATATTCGAGTAAATCCTTGTAATTTCAGGGGACTTAAAACACAATCAGTGGTCTTGGCAGATGGCCAAGGGCACCAGGCGGCTTCTGGAACTCTTCCAGCTGCTAATGGAGTGCGGATTCTGATTAAATTCAACTGTGGCCACTGAGTCTTGGTCTGCTTGTTTTTGTATGTGTTAATGTATGCTTTTCTAAAAAAACTTAATTTAAAAATCTGTTTTAATACTCAAAGGCAGCTTTACAATATCTGCATGACATAGATCTCTCCTATATGTTAAGCATAGTAAAGATCAAAACACCAGTGCCATGTGAGAGGCAGCAGTTCACTGCATCGCACTTTATAGGGCTCTCTTGGAAAAATTAGCTGTTGTAAAAACTTTGAAATATTTGTGCTGGCAGCGTTGTGGCCTCCCAAGAAACACTACTGCATCAGTTATGTGAATTCTGTTCTATTGTTGACATAATTAACGGGTTACAAAAAGTAAAATCTAATATAGCAGAAATGTGCCATGGTCGATGGGGCCCTTGACAAGACTTCAGACTAGTAGTTTGGATGCAAGCCCTCTGAATCGATTGCTCATCCATTTTACTACAGTTAAAATTGTTGCAAAGAAATGGAATGATAGGGCAATCCCTTATACTATAGATTTATCAGTGAAGGGAAGAACATATTAAAGCAAGGTGATGGGATGAGGTTATTCTTTTAATTTAATTTGGAAGAAATGGAGAATTTCCTAAACTTCAGACCCCAAAGAATAAATATATAAGAATTGGTAGGTTAATGTCAAAGGCAAGTCTAGTTCTGCTAGAGCACTCATGTTAAAAGGTTACAAATGCTTTTTACATTGATACCACAAATAGTTCGTGAGAAGGATAAAGTAGATTACTGTAGCATTTGTGTGAGTGCTGGTACAGAGTAGGTGGCTATATATTGAATTACATGCGGTTTCTACATAGGAGCACATTAGGGTTGAGGGTTTTTTGGGTTTGAGTGATTTTTTTTAATTTTTGTTGTTGTTTTTGGTTTTGCATTACAAGTTTGTCAGGTCAAGGAGTCAATCTAATTGAATGCGACAATAAAAGGTGAGGTAATACTTTTCATGGAAAATATCTTAGACAGTTAATGCAAGAACATAACCACATAAGCATCTACAGAAATGAATGGCTACGTCTCAGTGAAGTTCTTTTAAAGAATTGATGATGGGAAACTTTCAAATGAGGCTATATCTGTAAGAGAAATAGAAGTTGCCTATCTGAATGATTTGAGAAACTCTTCAGGTTCTTGTTTCTGTGGGTCTTGTTCCCAGTTATTAATATATCATTTTCCAGTACAGTGACGTAACTCCAGTGATGTCACATAGATAGGTTTGTGTCTTTGAAATGCCTTTTCATACCTTCATTTTTGTTAAATTCTGCAATGTTTTCAATGTTTGAGCATGCTGTTACATATATGTTATAGAAGTCTATGAATTTTAAATAATTACTTTTTATTTATCAAGAAAATGCGGATTTGATTCATTGCTACATTTCTCTCTCCAGTCTTACTTCTGTTTCTTACACTGGCTAGCTTGCAAATTGTTGGAAATGAACAGATAGAAGTCTGTTTGTGTAGGAAGTCTTCAAAGTTCCTGCTAAACTTCCTGGAATTTCTGATGAGACTCCAGCAATATTGAAAGCATTATATCTTTAAGCAACACTAGAGGGATGAACCAAGACTCTATAGTGAGGGGAGGCTCTTGTGTACAGAACAGTACTTTGACTCTTAAAAAAAAAAAGGGGAGTGTTTATTGTGCAGAGGAGCTAGAAAAAAATAAATTATTTTGAGACTAAGGCAAAATCTAAAATGTAAAGTTAAGTGACTTGTTAGTTACTAAGATGTGGTGAGCATTAGATGCACCTATTTCAATGTGTTCTACTCAGAAGGAGTATTGAATATTTGGAAGTCAAGTGTGAATGTCAGTTGGATGTTTAAATATGCCAAGTACTAAAATCTTGTGTTAAACACAGAGGTTTTGGGGGAAGACTAAAGAAATAAAAATCAAATTTTTAATGTTTCTGAACCTCCATTCTGTCTTGTGGGTAGATCAAGGTTCTGCCTTCACACTCCTGAACTACAAAACAACCTGTTTTGAAATGCATTAACCTCTTTCTAAGCAACATTATTCTAGAAACCAATAAGAAAACTGATTCTAGAGCTAATGCAAATTTAATGTTGTGGTGTAAATTGTAGCTATCTGTATCTCTGTTGTATAAGAAGTGATGCACAGTCTGCAGTCTCTGGATGGGAAAATGAACAATTTGTAGTTCTTGTTAGACTTTAACTGTTGCAGTGCAGCACAAGTTTTGTTTTATAATTTGAATGTAATGTTATAGTTACATATGAATTACTTATGTGGAAACTGGATTTATTCCAGTGCTGATATCTTGCAATAAGAGAATGAATTGGTGAATAAATAACATTCAGCTACCACTTTATGTATTCTAAACAAACCAAAAAACAATCTGGCAGAGATTTAGGAGAGCCATAGATCTAACTTTATCAAATCTATGCTTCTGTTTCTTTGAATTTTTTTTTTGTCTTCCTTGCTGCCTTTTTTTTTTTTGGGTATTGAAACCTAACTTGAGTCAGTGGAAGTGTCTGCTTGTGTAACACATAGAGTGGTGTGGGCTAGCAGTGCTTATTACACACGATCACACAATATGGCTCAAAGAAATGGTAGGTGAGGAAAGACTATTTTGCATTCTTCAAAGGAAGATTTAAAAAATTCTAGTCTTTTTTTATGTCATCAAATACATATTTCAAGGTCTATTTCATTCAAAAGATGTTATAAGAATAGGAGGAAAAAGAATAAGTAACCAGACAGCTCTTAAGACTAAGTTTCTCAAGTGACCTGGAGCTTAGTGAAGGAGGTGGAGATATGACATGGAAATTGATTGTGAAGCAGGGTGCCAGTGTGTACCATCTAGCAGAATTACAAGAGAGCAGAAGAAACCTGAGTAATATGAAGGAGACAACTGGAAGCAAGACAACTGCCTTCAAAACAAACAAAAAAAAAGAGCAGAAGGCATGTTCAAATGTGTTTAAATCATGAGTCCAGGAGTATATGTGTAGAAACACTGAAAAGTTTGTGGTTAACAAGAGGCATCAAAACTGATAAAATGCCTTCTTGCTACAGATCAGATGAGTTTCAACACTGCCTGTAGGAATTGCTGATGATCAGGATGTAAATGGAGCACATATAGTAGATACAGCCTTTGGAGGGAAATTAAATGATTTGTGTCTTTGTTCAGTGGGGAGGAAACTGGAAGTGTTTCAGTTTCTGAATTCTTTGTGAGTGATTCCTCAACTGGTGAGTCTAACATAGTAGAGGCAGGAGATCAGCAGCAAGTTACGAGGACAGAGTGGTATTAATTCCATTTCTAAAAACTCAAAGATGAAATAGCAGAATTGCTGATGCCATGTAAATTCTTATAACAAATCTACTGTAGTGCCAGGGGTATAGAGAATGGCAGATATGATGCCAAAATTTAGGTAAGGGAGACTGTAACACTTGCAAGTGCTGGAAACAGTCCCAATAGTAGTGTTATTTGTACAGCTCCCCGCTACTTCTGTTCTTACAGTCTCTGCCTGGAAAAAGTCAGTGTGACTTTCATAAGGAGACGTGTCTTACAAGGTTGTGAAGGCTGTTGGATGTGTGGCTAAGAGTGATTTAGGTGTGTCTGATTTCCTTGTGAATTTTGAGAGGGTCCCTCACTAGCTTTAAAGGGAGTTGGTAAGCCATAGCATAGCGTAAGACAGGAAGGCCTTTGTGTCAACAAATAAGTCCTTAAAGTATAAAGAACTTAGGGTAGAAGTAAATGCTTGGCTGTATCAGTAGAGAAAGTCACTTCTAGGCAGAACAAATTACTGTGGGAATCTAACACTTTACTAAATTACCTCTCCTCCATGGACACCCCCTTGTCATGGGGGAGAAGCTTGCGTGCCCTTATGAGGTTGAGAGCTGTGCTAGCAGTGGTACGTGCCTCTGACAGAGTCTCCAATGCTAGTCAGGTCCAGTGGTGAAGAAGGCTTACTGCTGATACTAAATTATTTGGGATAGTAACAGTGAGGTACAGATGCAAAGAGCCACAAAAGAACTCACGTGACTGAATTTCCAGTGTTGTCATTTGTCAGAGTAGCTACTTGAGGAGAACATTAAGTGGTGGATGCTGAACTGGACATAATCATGCAGGAGTGAGGTCTTAATATTGTGTCAGCTTTCAGGAGTCAAGCAATTGTCAGATACTAGAAGGGGAATCAATAGTAAACTAGAAAAGGTTGCTGTGTTCCTGTGTAAATCCAGCTTGCATCCACATTTTGAATGTTTTATATGGTACCGTCCTGCTAAAAGGTATAGTAGAGCTTAAAGCTCAGTTGAGAGCAAGAGGGATGGTCCAAGATATACAACAGCTTTGAAGTAGATACTTGATCAAGTATCAAGAATTGTCAGGATGGAAAAAAGATGCTTGAAGAAGATGAGAAGTCTCAAAATTCGTGAGGTAAACTGGATTTAGAGGACTGGGTAAGAAGTGATTTCTGCCTTTTTCCATGGAAGATGTAGAAGCCAGGTTCAAAAACACCAAGTAGCTCTTCATGCAGTGAGTTTGAAGCTTTAGATTAAGCTAACCATCTTATTTAATCTTTGACCACAAATCATTGTGATGTATGGTAGACTTGCTGGCTACATTGCAAGAGGAGGACTGAATTTTAAACTATTAAGGTGACAGACATCTACTTTGTCAATGACAAGTTATTTATTACTGTTACTTCAGTTCAAAATGATTGCATATTGTGTCTCTTGTTTCTTAAACATATTACAGTGCAGTAGAAACTTAAATTCTAATGATTTTGTTGTAGTGAATTTGAAACCAATCCAAAGATAATGCTACCTTTGTTTTTAATGTTTTTCTTTGGCTTGCCATAAAAAGGCTTTCTGAGCTAATTAGTTAAAGTTGGATTATGTGTTTCATACTTGTTAATAATCTAAATAAAAATATTGCTGATGGAGGAGTGGTGTGATTTTGAATTACTTGTACAAATTCACACAGAGGATGCTACTGTGATAAAGCTTAATGTTCTCTTCATCAGTTTAAGCTGTGAGACTTCAGTTTCGTGTTAGGCAATGTACAAAAGGTTCATCACTCTGAGGGAGGTAACTGATACTCAAGACCTGTGTTTATTCTTTGCTTTACCATCTAATCTTGTTGCTTTGCTGTCCATCTGAATAAGTGAAGTGATGACCCTTCTACTGGGTCAGATGGAGGGAAACCTCTGCTGAAGATTTTATTGTAAGAAGTAAATCTTGTTCATGTCCTCAACACCACCTCAGCTAAAATTAAAGATTTCTTCATTTAAGATTGCTTCCTTGACTCAACTCATGTAACCAGCACTTTGGTTAATTAGCTTTTTTCAAACACAGGGCTTTTACAGTTGATGAGTTTCAAAACTTCACCTCAAGTCCTCTGTCATTCAGGACTGCCTTCCATGGACCACTGTCTTCCCTTGGCATATATGTATTTGTGCGGCTGTTTTAGTTTCACCTCATTTTGGTTTTTGAAAATGTAACTAATATCTGGTCTTGCATGGAGTAATATCATCTACTTTGCATGTTGAGATATATAAGAATGAGCTGCAATTATAATTTTTTCCTACAGCTTTTAGGAGATGAATAAAGTACAAAATTATGAGAAGTGACCTTTTATCAAAAGCCAAAGCTGCCACTTCTTCTGTTTGAGTCTTAATGAAAAAATGTAATGATGAAGTAAAATGAAAGAACTAGAATGAGTGGTCAGAGGTGAAGACTGTGTACTCTTTTCACAGTATCTAACAAAACCAGTAAAACTGCTTTGATACTTTTACTTAGGCTTTAACAGGATCTGAGATGTTGCTAACACGGCTTTATGACATAAAACATCAAAGTATTAAAGGAAATCAATTAATGACTACTTACCTACTTCTCTGTAACATGCGGTGTGTAGTTAAAGGCTTTCTGTTCAGTTACTCCTGTTATGTATGTGAAAGGTTTTTTTAATTATTTAGAGTAATATTTTAATTTTAGAAAGGCTTTCACATGACAGCATAAAGTTTAAATGCCTTGCGTTCATTATGTTCATGGTGAATTTGTAGTTTCTGGATAGTTTGTAATCAGATTCTCTTGCCCTCTTCATAAAGTGGATCTTATATGCTCTGTAAGACTATAAATTGCTTAGACTGAGCTTACAGGAAAAGACAACTTGAAAAACTGTTATTTGATACTGCTGGAAGTTAGACATCTTGATATAAAACTTCTTAAATCTCATTGATATGACCATATGCAGTCTCAGTTATAAATAAACTTACATGGATTCTTAAGTCTGTCAGTCTAGTTGCTATGCCTGAGGGAGGATCAAAATGTACTTAAGTTTTCCTTTATGTAATAACTACTCCCTATTTTTTGTTTCTTACTTATTATTTCATTTAAAATTCAAGGAAGTTGCCTACACGCTGAGGTACTATAATCTGAACGTAGTCAGTCATCCTTGGTTTGCCCTGTAATTTTGCTTTTTAGGATCTGTTTCTGTGAACGAGTGTTTTGTGTCAAAGTTGTACTGCTAGGTCTACAAATGGAAATTGAGACAAATCTTTTACTTTTAATTAGTCAACTTTCTGCAAGCTCCTCAGCATCAGACTTCATGGATGCAGACAGCACTGGTTCTGTTCCTTGGTGAAGTGTCATCACGATGAGTTACTGAAATGTGCAAAACTGTTCCATTTAGTGGTCCTGAAAAAATACTGTCTGCATTGTTTGACTTCTAATCTGTAGTTTGATTTGGGGATATTTAGGGTGTGTTTTAGGGTCATAAGAGGCTTGTCCCTTTCTCTTGCCCCTTAACACAATACACTTAAGCAGTTAATGTATGGTTGCACACCTTTGCCTTACACAGGTCTGCTGTGATATGTTGTTAGTTAGCTGATCATGTTTCTGCTCTTTGTTATAAATTGCTTTACAGATTTAAAGTATATAAAAGACCTTGAGCTGCAGTTCAAACTCCAGTAGTTTACTCATATGCTGGTGCATCTTATTAGGTCCTGCAGTGTTAAGTGTTTATAATCATTTAGGTATGTTTCCACACATAAAAGGCTTTGTTTTACTCTCTGTATGCCTCTGCCTATCTATTGCATTTATGCAGGGAACAAGAAAGTAGAATCTTCTTTAAAGGCAGATATCTGGTCTCAGATTTAAGCAACGCATTCAGAAGGTGCTAAACTCTTGAAAATTCATAAGGTTACCAACATCTGGTAGAAGAAATACCAGCTCTGTTTTTCTCATTAGGGAATCCTCTCTGTGCAAATTGGGTCCAACCATTAACTGTCATCCCTGAAAACTCTGTTGGAACTCCTGTGTTTGACTTAGTTCTGCTGCTTTGAAGGAAAAACATTCTAGTGTACATTTATTTATCATAAGAAAAGGTGAAAGAGAGTAACTTGTGTGCATAGTCTTATCTGTTTACTTTGCTAGAAGGAACACAAGCTTAATTTTATTTAACAGTATTGGATTGGGTAGAACACACTGGATGGTGGCTAAAGGGCGTGGAAGAAGGTATTGCTAGGCTGATTCCCCAGCAGAACTGACCTCAATAAGGAACAAGTATTTTTGGACTTCAGGAAAATTCTGAGGAGCTTGAAAGTATAAATGTGTGTGAGTTTAAGAAAAAAGAAAGCTGTTCTTGCTTTCTTCAAGAATCCAAGTATATCCTCACCAGTTATTGATTACTGTGTGCTGGGGTTAGAGGGAATGTGGGGAAGAAACATGCCTGAATTTCAAACTGTTGTGTGTTGAAAACATCTGTTGAAGTGAATGAGAAAGGTCAAGTTAGTCCCAAAGTTGATCATACCGACAAATTTTTAGAAAAAACTTTAAAATTAATTTCCTGAGACTAAAGCAGGTTGTATTCCTGTTTTTTATGTCCCAGACACATGTACAAAGACGTGCAATTATAAGGTTTAAACCTGATTTTTGTCTACAAATACTTTCACTTAATATTTTGTTGAATTAGTATTTCCCGTTTATGTTTTGCAGCCTAAATACAGCAGTAGAAGCTGTTAGTGCCCCACAAAATTAAAAATACCTCTGCCTTGTTTAGAGGGAAAATCAAACAACAAGCATCAGAAATAAAAGAAAAACTAAGAGATTTGTAATGCCTTGAAACTTTCTTAAAATGTATAAAGGCAGATGTAAGAGCCAGGTGAGCTGAGGTGCTGATATAAAGACCCTCTCCTCTCCAAGCGTGGGATCTGCCTCCATGCCATGGACCTCAGCAGACTGTGCCTGTCCAGTTTTCCAGGTGGATGAAGCATTCAGAGGGTTTCTTTCAGTTTTTGGGGAGTGCATGAAATACCTTTATGAAACATCTAGATACCCCTGTTCATAGTGTAGGGACTTTACACATATGCTATGAGAAAATGCGTAACAGGGTCTCACCCATTCCATCCTGCCTCTGGCCACACCAGCAGTGGCCCAGAAAAATGGTTTGGCTGCTAATTTTAAAGGGGACCAGCAACAAAACACCCATTGCTGCCTCTCCTGCCCTTTGTTTCTTCCTTCCCCCACTTACAAAAAAACAACTGTCCCAACAACTGTGTTTCTGAAGGGTGATTTGAAGAAATCTGAGTGATTTTTACATGAAGCTTGGGGTGGCGGTGGGGAGGGAGCTGAGATTTTTCCTCTTCCATCCATCCTTTTCTCTAAAACAACAAAACAGTAGGCACTAGTACCTACTTACGTTGTTTTGAGGGTCAGAATTAATCCTGCTATATACAGCTAATTATTGAATGCATGAGGCAAATGTAGCCAGAAGCTCAGGCTTTTTTCCTAGTGGAGAGACCGAGTCGTGAAAGACAAAAGAGGCTGTTGGAAAATTAGCAAACTAGTTTTTAAATAAGTGCTTCTTTAAAACGTGGAAGAAAGTTGTCCCTCAGTTTAAATTCACTTCACGTCCCTACTACCTACAAAGCACCATCAGCTGGTTAGTTCTGTCTGGAAAAATGTGAAAGACTAAATACCAGTAGAGCAACCACTGTCGCTTCCCAGGTACATGAAAGTACCTCATTGTTTCTGCAAGCATGTGGACTAGACATGCTCTTGTATAAAAACAGATACCAACAGTGATCGCAGACATTGGAACTTTACAGTAAAACGTTTTTATAAGTTAGCAGGAGTTACTAACTTGAGACCAATGTTGCTGCACCTTAAAGTTCAACATGTTTTTGTATGTCACTGGAGCAAATAAAGATTTTATGTATAGTATATGTAGCTATTTTGAGTTTTTTCTTTATATTTTAGGAATAGTGGAAATAATTTTGTTTTCTTGGGGGGAAAAAAAGGCTTTATCTTGCTTTTTAAAGGGAGTAACCCTTTTGTCCTCTTGCAGCTATACCATTTTAGATACCTATCAAGAGTCTGCTAAGAGTATAAATATGGCTTATTTTCTCTCATGAATTTATACTCCCATTTGACGTGCACTGACCATTATTGAAGATAAATACAGCAAGAACTGAAATAACAGAAAAAACAGTGATTCTTATGAGAAGGTGTATCATGGCTTCCCTGTGGAACAAGCCATGGTTTGACTGAAACACAGTAGAAAGCATTGTTATAGAATTGGGTATCTAAGGCTTTATCTAGTTTCCAGTTAAATCAATAAGACTAACTGATCCTAATGGAGTTCTGATTCTCACTCTGTCCATTTGCTGATGGCTTTGGGAGCACAAGGGACTTGATTTTTCTCTTAACTCAATGTAAAAATTATTTCTGGCACTCCCCTGTCATCCCAGATCTGACTCTGCTGCCAAACAGACTATTAGCAGCTTTGTCTGGACCTAGAGTTTGGACTGCAAAAGCAGAATGTGGCTTGGATGTGCATTTGCTTTATTTAAAGCAGAGATGTGAAGGTACATCCCTGCTGCACATCCTCCCCCGTGGCTGCCTCCTGCCTTGGGGAGGTGGGTGCTCCACTCTGGCCTCTTTAGACCTAGTCCTCATCAGATTTCCCCATCTAGGCACAGCAATTTGTCCTAGTAGTTCAGGAGTTGAAATGTATGGTTGAAGAATAAAAATAATAAAAATATTTTGCCTAGGGATTTAAAAATAATGATTTTTGGGAAAGATGAACATCTCTTCAGAATAAGATGCCAATGAAGGCATCGCCTAATGCCTTCATGCCAGTAAGTTACTCAAGCAAGCAGTCATCTCTTACACAATGTGATTGAAACCCCATTTTAAAATGGGGGGAGTTGGAGATTAGTGTTTAATTGCCTTTATAGGCAACGCTGTCACAGTCTTTTTCTAAAGTTGAAACTTATTGTCAGTAGCTACAGTAGTTGAAATGTTAAAGTGTTATATGCTTATTTCGTCAGATTTTAAACATCAGAATACTGAACTAGAGTAAGAGCCCATTTGCAGCAAGTACCTTGATTTAACCTTTACACAGTTAAAATTAGCTTTGCCTGGCAGAGGGCTATTTGTAGGTTTTGAGAGGTTTTTTGTTTGTGGTTTGTCTTTTTTTTTTTTGAGCTTATTTAGCTCAGTAATTTAAAATTATGAGAGTTTTCCTTTCTTGCTCCACATGTGAATAAAACTCAGGTATGAGAGAGTGAAATATGCTACCTCCAAAATCTTGAAAGGTAGTGATTAAAAGTAACTGGGTTAGGTAGCAAAGCACACATAATTTAAAAATGCAGTTTTGCTAAAGTCATTAGTCAAGACTGTTTAAGCAGTTTTCTTTAGCTGGTTTCCATTTTTAAACTATTTTTCAGTAAGCTATACAAATTCTGAATTAAAAATTTGGTTTTTGGAAACAATTGTCAACTGTCATTTTCTAATATACTAAAAAGTCAAGGAAATCTTTACTTTCTCTGTGTTCTACAGGTTTATGTCTGTGCTTACATGTACCCTATTACACAACAAAATATAAAATAAAATGAATATAGTAGAAAGTATATTTAATCAGTGGTAAATGAAAATAATAGTTAAAGCTCAAGCATTAAGATTAATATGTATTATATAAATCAAGGGATTTTTGACATAGGTCATGCAGCCCTTTATGTTATACCCCTTCTTTTTTATGCAATGGTAGTCTTCTGTTCTGAACCAGGCTCTTCCTCCGACCTCCTACTGCTTTATTACTGAGCAACAAGTTTCAAGAATACAAGGGGTGAGGTGGTTAGTTGTGATATCACAAATACAGTTTTTAGCTTGAAATAGTGCATATATACTATCAGGGATTTAGATGCAGAGGCAAAAGGAGTAAAAGATGTGTTGTGTTTTCTGTCTCCTTTCTGTGACAAAACTAGACCACAGAAAAGCTTGAAGATATCTTAGACTTAATCCTTTAAGTGTATGTAGGCATGAACTCTGTGGTCTTTTGATAAAGTTGTAGAATTGTAGTTTTGTAAAAGAAATGTGAAAATCAATCCAAATGCAATATGAACGGAAGTGTGCATAGGAAGGGTCTTAGAAAACTGCATAATAAAGGGTTAAAAATGTGGCCTGTGTTGATAACCAAGGACACCATTCCTGTAACATGTGAGGAATGTGCTCTTTATGTCAAGACCAAAAGTCTAAAAGGAAGGCCCTGAGGATGCTGCATCCCAGCACCAGGAGAACAGTCATGAAGGAGCAGCACACCTCCTGTGCTTCCCCCTGTTCCTCTTAAGTGGAGAGGAAAACCTGATAATGGGTAGACAGCCTGACCCTAGTGATTGCCAGGACTGATATTAGTGATTTTGAGGCAAAGAGCCATGCAGTATTAATCAGTGACTCCCAAAAGATACAACAAAAATAAGCCTGGGAAAAAAAACCTAAACCTGAAATAAATTTTTTATCACCAGTTGAGGACCCCAAAAATTTCAGGAGGATAAGACAAATTGGTTTCTGTCTATGTCAAAACTTATGGTGGACGCAACATTTTGGTACTTGGGATTATGTGAGAGGGATTATTTGAGAGGGAGAGTGAGTGAAATCTGAGAGTGGGAAGGTGTCAAGTTGCCTTTTTTTTTTTTTTCCTTTTCTTTTAGTCTTATCCTTTGTGTTCTTCTACTGGGCTATATGGTGCTAATTTCCTCACAGCAGCTTTCTGGAGGACAGTAAATATATAACTTGTTTCTAATTTATTTATTTTACTATTTT
The DNA here is from genome assembly GCA_035583185.1 of Anabacerthia variegaticeps. Lineage (NCBI taxonomy): Eukaryota > Metazoa > Chordata > Aves > Passeriformes > Furnariidae > Anabacerthia > Anabacerthia variegaticeps. The sequence goes on from JAWWEW010000078.1 coordinate 17,769,657, forward strand.
AAGGAGCTGAAATTGCAGGGAAATTTAAGTGCATTGAAAATGTGTTGAGACCTGAGAGTTGTGAAGTGCAATACAGTATCAAGTATCTTCACTTACAATTCAACCTTCTGCTGGCAGGGAGGTAGATATACAGGAGGATGTCTAAAAACTCTGTGGTATTTATGGCACAAAATAAGAACATTATCTTACATTTTGGTTTTTTGTCTTGCTGATAGTACTTACTATAAGGAAGTATGTGTCCTATTGGAGAGGCTAAGGTTTCCTCTGGGACTTAAGTATTCATGACCTTCATCTGTCACATTGCATCTTTTCTGCTATCCTCCTCTAGGAAAGGGCTATCCTAATGCTCCTGGTGAATATTCTTGAACTTTAAACATTTGTCTTGGCACTTAGGATGAAGGTCTGAGGATAAGACTGAGGTTAAGAGCATCTAAGCTGTTGTCTGGGTATGTTAGTTCTAAAAGACTTCTGGAGAACAATTTGCAGTAAAACATTGGAGGCCTCTGTATGTTCTTCTCTGCCCTTATAGTTGTATCATTACAGGAGTTTAATGAAAGCAATAAGGAACACCAAGTGGCATAATAAAGATATGCCAGATGTACCGGCATGTGAAGCTACCATGTTAAACTGTGAACTAATTAAAGTGGATTCAGGAACTTGCAAAACCTTCAACCTGAAAGAAAAAAATATATGTTCTGATTTCCAAGACAGAGAGATGGTTCTCAATGGACCAGTGAGCAAACACAGTGCATCTGCATTTGGAAGACACTATATGGCCAAATATAAGGACAGAGAGAAAGGAAAGCCACACCTTATTCTAGGAAATAACCTTTTTTTTCTTGCTGAAAGCAAAGGCTTAACAGTATTTAATGCTTCTGTGGAACCAAAACTACTCATATTACTGTGTAAGTATGTAAAGATGGTTTATGAGCATATCTAATTATTCATGGTTGATGAAAATAACAAATTCTTATTTGTTTATCGTTGCCATGACTAAGAAATAATAAGAGAAAAGTAATCAAAAATTCTCTTAACAAAACCATCAGGCATTGTTCTTTACAACCCTGTGGAAGTTTTACTTTTCATTTCCTCATATTAATAAAGCATTTTTATTAAAAAACCTGAAAGACCACAGAGCTGTTTTATCAAACAACCTGCACCAGGCTCAGGAGTTGCTACCTCTGTTGAAAGAGAATTCACACTCTTGCAATGGTTATTCAGTACAGGTGTTTGGTCTGCAGGTAAAGTCTGACTTCTGCTTACTACTGCAGGGCAGGTCCATGTGATGCTGCACAAGCCAGAGTTTAGCCACTTAATCTGGGGGAAGGAACTGGTGCAAACTGGTTAGTGGAGGAGAGGGGGTTAATATCTTCAGTTCCCATCACCTGTACATTTTTATCCACATGCATTAGAACCTAAAAAGCAGAAGTTTTATGTTGTTTTGGCAGTGCTCATTGATCAGATGTTTCTGCCTAGAAATTTTGCATCTTACCACCAGTGTCATGGTCTGGTTTATTTTCTTAGCTGAGTTTTACTGTAAAATTCTTGTGCATGCCAGGGTAGTTATGATAGAATCTGACTCAAGGTTTGGAAGGGGGAGTGGGGGTGTTTCCTGTAAGTAGAGAAGGGTCAGACTGTACTGTGGTTCTGTTTAGGATTATCATCATTTTACACTGCAGTTTGCCATTTTGGAGGATTGCAGTTCTGTATGGTTGCCCTTAAAACATTTCAATCTTATTTTATTACTGACTGTTCATAGTACATGCCTTTGAGCTATTAAAAGGAATTTGATCTTTACATTTTTCTTACAATTTCAATTGAAATAATATTGCTAGACTTCTAAATGGGTCATAAATAACAGCTGTAACAACTTTATCATGCCTCTCTTTTTAAATGCTTTATGCAAATGATGAATGTTTAGAAAAATATCCTGACAGGAAAATTAGAAGAAATCTGGCTTAGAGATGAGCACTTAAATATGTTAATACATAAGATAGTCTAGATCCTACAGTTGCCTCTGTAGTGCTGCAGAAAGAGCAGAAACTGGACAAGCCTGGTGGTGTTTATGCAGCCTCAGAACACTGTGTGTGACAGTTAATGACACCATGTTCCTCCCGAGATGGGAATGGCTAGTACAGATCCTGCGACAATGAAAAAACATCCTTGTATCAGGAGGCAATTGAAGATTTCCTGAAAGAAATCAAACTGACAATGATTTCCATTGAAATGTCATTTTGAACCCTGAATATTGAGGCCCCAAAGGAAACAATAGTGAACCAGCTGTAGCATAACCTTTACTCACAATAAGTTACTTGTTTTTTAGAATACAGTGCCTTGTTTACAAGTTTCTGTGAAAACTTAAAAACATAGGGAATACAAAATTCAGAGTTAAATAGCTTGTAGAAATGGAAATGGAATAGAACATTAGTTACTGCTTACTCAGAGAATGAATGCTGTTCTTCAGGACAATATGTTTCTGAAGTAAACAGCAAATAACACAGTTTCCTGCAGCAGGAATCAGTGCAGCTATGACAGCGTGCATGGGATTTCAATGAAAGATTGCAGATTTGTGCAACAGGCAGTCACAACCCCCCTTGCTCCTTCAAGCATCTCCAGAAAGAAAAGAATGAGCTGTTACCAGCTGAGAAACTTGCTGCCCAGACTTTCCTTAATCAAATAGTCTTTACTCACATGATATGCCCCAGTGAGCAGGTCAGTTTGCAATCCCAGTAATGGATTGAATTTATGCTGTCTATCCTAAACTTATAATTTTAAAAAATAAAAATTAAAAAATGCTAATAGTTGTTCTGATACCTGGTTTTAGCTACTTCTTAATTAGGTGAATGATAGGCTTTTTTCATAATTTTTTATGCATCTCTGAGATGGAGATTACTTAGCAGTGAACACCTGAGAAAAATTTTCTGTGTAGCTGTCTTGGTGCTAGAAACAGCAGTCAGTTCCCATTTTTACTGTTTCCTTATGGGTTAAAAATGTTAGTTAAGCAAGTAGTATATCTCAGTAATGGTGTTACTTGTAGTACTTTCTCCTTCTTAATGAATCTTTATCAGTGTAATAGTTTTTCTTTTTGTGTGAAGTCAGGGAAAAAAAGTCTGTATCTTAATCTGTTTGTCTGAAGTTTTTCTACCAGAAAATAATGCACATTGAGAAAAAATGATGCAAACAACAAAGAATATTGTTCCTATTACCAGCAGTAGATGTTTTATACTGATACCTTCACCTGATTAATCCTTCCTAAGGATTTCCGGTCTTTATATTCTGTGATACTTTTGAGATAACATGGTGTTATAATGCATTGTAGGTAGACCTCAGAAGTTTCAAGCTTCTTGGTTTCTTGTTGCCAATTGCTGCTCTTCCAGACACTTGTATCAGAGTCTGTAAAAGTTGGTTAAAGAGATTTCTTTAGTCAGCTGGTTGCAGAGCGTAAGTGGAGCGTTCAAAGACAAAAGGTGGAATGCTGGAGCATATTAATTCTCCTGTAAGCTCCTAGTGAGCTGTAAACTTTAAAAGAAAAACAGGCAAGGCTCCTAAAAATTGTAATCTTCTGCATTTTTTCCATAGAAGTGTTTGGAAAATGTGATGGTTTGATCAAGCACTGAAGCAAACAAAATAAAAAAATCTGGTTTTATGGTTTGAAGGTTGTAACAAGAATAATAAATTCAGTAGTATCAATGAAAAAATCTTACATGAGCACCATCATCTTCCTAAGAAATATCAAGTTGTTCCTGTTATGGTATCTTTCTTTTTTAAATTATGTGCATCCTTGTCAGAGCAGCATCTACAGCTGATCTGACAACAAGTGGTTAGCAATTAAATGGATCCTTTGATTTCTGCCGTGCTGTCAGCTGATGATAGTTGGCGTGAAACAGAACAGGGATTCTTGTGGTATTGTGTGATCTCTACAGCTCAGAATTGTGCAGAGGGGAAGAAAAATGCTCCTTTTCATTCTGGCATCGTGCAGTATCTCATCAGAGCAGCATAGTCTGCTTCTGTTAGCCTACGCTCATCTCTGATGCTTTAAGAAAAAAAGTCACTGCCTCCTTCTAAGGTAATTTCTGAATATTGTCATTGTCCCTATCATGATTCACTTTCTTGCTGTACCAGCACTAGCTGCAAGAGAATGGCAAGGCAGGTGGCAGTGGTCTTGACTGTTCCAAAACACTCCCAGCAGCTTGCAGTGCTTAGTGATGTGGGAGTTAATCTCCCAAAACTGCCTTCATCCAGCAGCCTCACACAAGCCGCACAAGCCACTGTGTTTTCCTTGTCATCAGTACTGTAGGAGGAACAGCAATCTTACTTGTAGTCAGCTTAGAGGTTTGGAAAATGGTGCTTTCTCCCCTAAAATCGAGAAAGATCCATCAGACCCATGGCCCATAGGCATGGTAACCGCTGCTGTGTGGTGGTGTGCTCGCTGGTAACTCACCCAAAGAAGCGGGACTGGGGTGAGCTCTGAAAAGCCTGGGATACCAAACTGCGATGGTGATGGGACTTCAGGAAGGAATAAAGGAATTTCCTCCATGTGGAAGAAATGATTCATGTAATGAACAGTCAGCTTCTTACATTTGATCTGCCTAGTTTTCTTATCAAACAGAAATTGTGTGGGGGAGTTACAAAAGCTATTTATTATATTTAACAGTTACTTGGTCAGACAAGACAAAAAACAAGTCTGTAGTATTTTGTTATATTGCCTGCTCTAAATTTAATAAACTGCACCTCAATATGAATGTATTAAAATTTGTAAAATACATCTTTTGTGGATCTTCAGTTTCTTTTTTATCAGGCACTGATTTGAAAGTGTATATTGAGTGAAATATAGTCAAATTCTTCAGTCCTGCACTACATCTTCTCTAGTCCTAATCTGTAGTCAAGGACACAGGAAGAAGATTTTGTGGTGTGACTTTAGTATTCATATTTTTATACATATCTTCATCACTTTGGAATCTTTGAGATAATTAGTAAAACTTGGCACTTAAGCCTTTTTAAGAAAAAGTCCTTAAACCTTTAATTCAGTCTTAGTACATGTCTTGCTGCAGCACCCTGTAGTTCTCAAAACGCACAGTAGGGATGCATAAAAGTCAGGAGTTGGCAGAATGTGTGCCAATATGCTCCAGTAGACTTGCACAAATGAGCTTGTTATCTTCTCAGCAATTCTGGGGGAAAAATGCTGGTCTTAAATTCATGCTAGCCTTTTCACTGATCTCCAGGAAATTTAATGTAATTTGTACACATGAGAAACTCCTATTGAAAAGACAAAACAAGACTGAATTAAATGAGAATAAAAGGACTGGTTAGAAAAGTCTACTCCAAGGTTTTTGCGTCTATGTGCAGTGATAAATATTGTCATGAGAACAAAACTGTTGTGTAGTTTCAAGTTCTTGAGTTGCAGGGAATGTTACTGGTTTTTTAATGTACTAAAATAATGAAATAACAATAGTTGAAGGCAGACTCAACCCTTCTATTTTTATCCTCATCATTTTTGCTTTGAGATTAAGCCATCAGTGGAAGATAACATCCAGCTCCTTCTCCTTGCTTGGTTAGGGATTTCTGATACTCTTAGGAACAGTAACAGTGTTCTGACTGACAGCGATGTTAGTTACTTGGACTGATCTGTTGCTACTGCTGGTAGTGTAAGTGCAAGAGCAACATGTAGTTCTGTGCTTCCTAGGAGTGCAGGCTTTAAAGCTGCTGTGGTGGGTTTTGTAGCGCAGGTGAAGCTCCAAGTGGGCAGGGTTTCACTGTTGTGTGGGGGGGGCCTGTTAAATAGACACCTGTGTGAGCTCCTATTGCTTCTGTCTAGACCTAAGTAAAATTTCAGGTCTGGTAAGGTTGAAATTGCTTGCATATATGTTCCCAGCTTTGCAGCTTGCCTCCCAAGTACTGCTGGAGGAAACTTGAAAAACTTGCCTTGTGTTTCCATATCTTGTTGAAGATTGATTTGGATTGATTTATAAGATCTGAGCCAGTTGAGGGGCTTTTAATGCATGTTATGTTTTCAAGTTGGGGAGGGAGGGGTATGCTTTTAAATTAATTTTTAAGCTTTCAGAAAGATTAGTGCTGTAATTAAATACAGGATTTCTCATGTGAATCCCTGATTTCATGGTATTTTTCAGGGAATAGTAGGAGCTTACTACTCAAGCGTCTGCAGTTTCAGAGTTTGGTGTTAACGCTGCCTTTAAACAGGCACAGAGACATAACTGCGATTTTCCTAATACTAATCATGCATTATGGTTGTACCTATGTAGTGCAGTGGGAGTTACTGTATGAGTTAATATCAACCAATAAATGTGGTGGTTCATAAAGATTTTTATTTTGCATCTTTCAAATAAGCAAAAATTATCTAAAGAGGTAAAAAATTTGATAAACTCTAAATACCCCTGTTTAAGCAGGTTATAGAGTGATCTGCTGCAAACATTTGATTTTGTTGATGGTTTGTCTGGGGTTTTTTGAATGTTGAGGAAAAGCATCACTGCATTTCCTGGTTAACTCAGGATACCCCAGACTAATCAGATACCAGAACCTACTACTGGTGTAGCAATACCAGATAATATGAGAAGAATTAGTTCTATTAATTAAGTCTTTGAAAGCTATGGGTAGATCTCAGCAAACTTCTGGAGCTTCAGAAAATTATGTGGCATGTGCTATCTCATTTCCTTATTTATAACTGTGTTGCAACAATTTAGACTGTCATAGTCATGTCCCATTTGTCTCCTGGAAAGGTTCCCTTCAATTTGAGGTAAGGCACCACTTGCTTAGATCCAGTTGATAACTTGGCATGAATGAATGAATGGAAAGCCTTGGTGTGGACAGAAGGATTATTGTGGGGTCGTGCTGCAGACTGCTCAGGATGAAATACTGTATAATATTCTGCTTAATTCACTGCTTGCCATCATGCCATGTGTCATCCCATCCCACTCTCTAGTGCTGGCTTTGGTTCTGCTGTGTCACAGTGGTGAGCTATTTCAGGGAGTTAAATAGTGAAAGGAGAAGGAGGAATCACAGGAACTATTCCTGTGGCTCAGCAAGAGCAGAGCACCTGTGGAAGACTTGCTTGGGGTGAGTGGAAAGCAAGGGGAGAGTTACAGAGGGGGCATGCTGTAGGATTGCCCTGGGCTCTTTTCAGCTCCCCACCAAAAAATTACTTTGATACTAGGTACAAGTAATGGTTTGTATGGAAAGTAGTTTTCAGGAAAAAAGGAAATACCATTTTGAGGGCCTTTTGCCATTTCTTCTTCCTGAGGCTTTACAATTTTTGTTGTTCAGCTTATAGAAAAGCAGTTAAATCTAATTCAGAAAGCAGCTGACTTAGCTCTTCCTTGCAGTAATAAGATTTGGGTCAGAAAAGATTGGAACAAGAATAAGATTGTTGAATTTGCAGTGCTTTACTTATAATGTAGGATTGCCCTTTTTGCCATATTATTCCTTAGTCTTTTGTTTCCCTTCCAAATCACTGTGTATGAAAAGCCAGGTAACCTTCTGTTGGTTTGTTTATTTAGAAACATGCACGACTAGAAAGATAGTTGGGCAGATGATGTGTCCAGAACAACCTGTAATTCCAAAAATAGCTGGTTTAGGTTGAGCATCATGCTGATACCTTGGGGGTTGCCTGGATTTTTTTTTTGCCTTCTTCCTTCCTACCACTGAGTTTTGCTCTCCTTCATTTAGTTTCTTTCTGCAGCTCTTGGCTTTTCTCCTTGTTAACCTGTCAGTGTCATTGAGTATTTCCATTAAGTTATAGTTCAAATTCTGCAGCCTAGCCTTCATTCTCTTGGATATATGGGAAGACAGACATGGAGTGTCTGATTCACCTTTTTATTTCAGTGTCTTTATGTGGCAGCTCCACAGACATCATTGCAGATATTTTTAATCCACAGTCTTTGGGATAAAAAGCCAAGCAGCAGCTTATAACATGATGACTGTGCATCCTGTCTGGTGTCAGGAAACACCAGTCTGCTACTTTTCAGCTAAGACACTCATGGCTATAGTTATGTCAAACTCAGAAACATTAAGGGACTCTTCAGCACTGTTTATCTGTCTGAACACCTAAGACTCCAGTCAAAGGCACCTAAGACTCCAGTCAAAGGCACCTTTACTTTGAATGTCTTATCTCTAAGGTATCTGTCCTGCCTTGTAGGTTTCGTACAATATTACTTTGTTTTGCAACTGAGTATTGACATCAGCATTAATTCTGTTATGCAAACAACAGTGGCTTTTTTTTCCCCTTCTAGAAAAAAAGAATTGTGTTGTTCTTTCTGTTTTAAAGGCTCTGGCTTGTTTTATCATGAATCCAGTGTCTTGTTGTGGTATTTCAGGGAAAGGGGAAAGCTACCCCCAAAAAACCTGCTGTGAGACTAGTTTAATCTGTTCTGGTTTCCTTAGTTACTGATGATTCAGCAGAAAACCAAAATATTATTTTGAAAGAGACCCTGACATGCATTTAAAAAAGCTACCAGTGAGGTAAGTCCCCATTCTTGACTGCCAAAAAGCATTTCTGGTGATGGTAAACTTTTGCACACTTTTCATAATAATTGCTTGTTCATCTTGATTATGTCCACAGCCGTGGATTTATATGTCACACCTGGTCCAAGGCTTCCTGCAGAGCACAGTTTGAGAGGGAGGGGGAGAAGGAAATCAAGATGTTTGGACTTAAATGCTGTTTTGCCCAAAGGCAGAGATGTTTCCTAGAGCTGTAACACTGGGAGGTGAGTGACTGTGCATTGTGAACAGAGCATCCTCTTGGGATTGCTCTGGTCCTCTCAAAGAGCAAATCCCACCTGTAATCAGTTAATTATTTACGTTGCTTGTAGAAACTATATTTATGATTGTTATCAGTTGCATTCTTCCTTTTCTAGTAAGGTAGATTACTGCTTTTGGAGATTAAGCATGTTTTGATTTTTTCAGAAAAAGAAAACAGTGGGTATTTTTAGCACAAGCCTACTTTCCAGGTTGCTGTTCATCACCGTGTTGCTAAATGGCTCCTAACCAATGTGGAGTAGGTTTTTGTCTCTGTGCTCTTAGAAAAATATGTGTGTTGCTTTTTGTAAGAGTTTATCTAAGGCCTGTCAACTCCTTCCTAAAGGTATGGTTAAACGCCTTTGGCTAATTAACCGTTTCTCTATGCTCTGGCAACAGACAAATAAATATTTTTGTTCAGGCAGTGACAGATAAGAAAAGTATGGCGTCTCCTTGAATGGCAGCACTCTTCCTTGTTAGTAACTCAGATTTCCTAATGAATATAAAAATCTCCCTGAATCAAAACTGATGTGATTATAGGCTTAACAGTGCACCCAGGATTTTATATTTAAAGTGTTTAGAAGCCTTTCTAAAATTACAGTGAAAGTAGGAGCAAATTACTATATGAAATAGAAAGATTTCACATGGAAATTGCGTATGGTAATAATTATATACTAATCAAAGAATTAGACTCACTCCGCATGAGGTGGAAAGTCTTCTGGCACGGTTAGGACTTCAGAAAAAAAGTAAATAGTTTTTGGCAGTATAAATATGTTTGCTAGTTTCTTTTCCAGTCTAGGATTATTTTGGCTAATGACTTTTTTTTCCCTTTTCCCTACTTGTCCTTTTATTAAAAAACAGTTAACAATCCATGGCTGGTTGTAAAATGCTATTTTAAGAACTTAGAAAATGTTCAGGAGACATAATACACTTATTTAAAAAGAGAACAGATCTCAAACTAGTTACAGTGTAAATGATCGGTAATTCATATGTAGACTTAGGGCCAGGAAAAAAAATTTTGTCAGTAACACTGCATATTTCATGGTCAAATGTGTTGACAAGGCACATGCTTATGTATAAAAGTTGCATCAAATTAAGTTTAAGAAACCAAAACTAAGGCTTTGTACTTTTTCCTTTCTTCCTTCCTTCTCTTCCCCCTCCTCAGCCTGCAGTGAGAATTACTGTTGCTTCAAAGTGCTTGTACAGGTCTAGTCCTTGCAAAAAGAGCAGCTGCTCACAAGCCTTCTGCTTGTTCAGTGTCTGGTTTTGTTTTTTCTCCTAGCACCTTTGCATGTCCCCTTTACTGTTGCTTCTGTGACTATCTGTATTTATATTCTGTGAGGTAAAATGTATTTTGCATAAGAGTCAACAATCTTTATCCTTAGTCTCCAAAAATTGTTCATTCTACATAATAGTTCCCTGTAAGTAGGTGCTTTGCAAATATTTGAATAGCAGAGTAGCAAAGGAATGATAAGTGAAATCCTCCATGCCTCTACAGTAGCAGATGTCTAGAGCTGAACTAGTCACTCTCAACTCCACTTGGAATCGAAGCACCCCTTTCTCTGTGCTAAGGGCATTATATCTTATGGCCTGTTCAAAACACTTGACCATGGCAAGATCATTCTGGGCTGAGCTTATTGTTGTCTAGGTCTCCACCATGATAAGTGCAGCTGAGCTTTGTGCTCATCTCATGTTATTTTCATGGCCAGTTGAATTTTACTCAATAGTTGCAAAAATTACTTACAATTTTAATGATTGCATCTAATCTTAAGGCAGCCTACAGTTGAATCCTTCAATCAGTGTAATTTCTGTCTGGGGAAGACCAAAGTTTGTGGAAGGATAGAGGAAGTAAAGTGAAGCAAGTGAGAAATTGCATAGCTGTTAGCTGTGTTTCCTGTAATTCAGGAGTTATTAAAGGTTGATTTTGGAGTAGATGAAGAAGAGAGGATGTTGAGGGGCTGGTATGAACACTGCAGGTGCTTCATGGTCATGGTATAGCTGTGAGCTGGTAACTGGCAGGTTGGATCTTGGATTTCATTTACACTTGTGAGTTAGAAATGTTTGATAGCAACTGAAACAGCAACTACTCTGACAGGTAAGGAGTTACTAGTGAAGTGTCTCACTCTTGTTTTGGGAGTGTCTCTTTTTTAGTAAAAGCACACAAATGAAACACTTTGGAAGTGCCTCCACCTCAGGTAGTGAATGTGCGATTTGCTTTTGGTTTTGCTGCGTGCCTGGAGGCATTAATGTAGGCAGGGCACTTAAGGTACTGTTAAAAACCACTTTGTGGCCGAATTCAGCCTACTGTTCAGATACATTAGTAGCATAAGGAAAGAGGGCAATCTGTAACTCTTAGTAAGGTAAAAAGAAAGTTACATAAATTTCTTTGTTGAAACAATTTACTTAATGTTTTGAATATTATTTCCTCTTTATTGCACCAAAAGCTTCCAACATGCTTTTAAAGTGTTAACAACAAAGTGGGTGCTTTAAGGATAAATTAAACTTGTATTTTTCCCAAGATTCTATAAATACAGCAATTTGTGAGCTCAAAAACATTTTTCCTTTAAGCACTCTCCTTTAAAAGAATCTGCTACAGAAAGTATTACAATGACCAATTGTATAAAGGTGGGGTAGATGCTGTTAAAAAGCCACATAAGCGTTTCAGTGATTTTACTGCAAATACATTTCTCCTCTCGGAGTGGAGCCTTAAGTCGTTCTCATGGGCTGGACTTTTGCTTTCTCCAGAGTACTCATTAAAACAGAGCTGAAATGTCTGGTGTGCTGAGGTCACAGGACCTAAAAGAGAGGCTGTTGCAGTTATAGTAGTTTTAAGAAATTGTTCCTTTTTTGCAAAAACACAGAAAACTTAAAGCTGGTGACAGTTTGTGGGTTAGAGGTTCTGAAAGGGAAATTGGACAGCAGTTATTTCCATATCACACAGTCTCCAGCATTTGCTCTATCAAGAGATTCTTTAAATAGCAAAATTCATACTTTCTAAGTTAAAGTTGTTCCTCTTTTATCAGCTGGCCTTTTATTACTTTCTTAGGCTGTAAGAGCCGTATGTTTTATAGAAAAAACATGGCTTGCACGGTACCAGTAATCAACAGTAAATTCATCATTTAATGCTGACTTATTTATATCTGTTGTGGATTTTTATTTTGACTGTAACTTAGAGATATTTCAATGACAATTAATGTTACTTCAGTTTGAAAACTGACTTAAATAAATCTCTGCTGGTGAGGTGTTTCTTCATGTTCAAACCTCAATCTGAAACATCGTCTTGTTCTTGGAAGCACAGATTTTTCAAAATTGAACAGAGGTTAGTGTGAGCTGTTTCTCTTGGGTGTCCTGAAATTCAGGTGAAAAGTACTCTAAAGTAGGCACCAAAAATCCATAGGAAGTTGGGTGCAGAAGACCCAGGTACATCAGCCATCCCATCAATGGGAATTGGTTTCTGACAAGCAGAGTTGATAGACAAAGGCTGTTTTGCAGTTTCAGATTACTTGTGAAACTGTTCTCCTTCCAAAACAGGTTGTACCAATGTCTCCAGCTCACGTGAAATGAAATAAACTACAGTGACAGAATTGCAATTTTTTGTTGACATAGATTGGACTCGTCATTTACTGATGCCACTCTCAAGTGCAGAGCTAGCTCTGACTGCATTACAATGTGGATAAAACTAATAATTTTCAAATGTTAAACGAAGGTGAAATAGTATGAGAATACAGTATTCTGTATATACAATTTTCATGTATACTAAATCCTCAAAAACAGTAACTCATATGCCTTCCTGGCTGTTACTAGTCCTTAATTCCACCTCACCATTGAGGAAATTTGGCTGCTTTTCTTGTGGGATTCATCTGAACTAGTCATATTCTCTTTGATGTGTTTTATTTTATTAAGCAGTCACTGAGAAAAAAAGCCTCTGCTTCTACAGAGAGGGGTAAATTATCTCAATTATTTGAGATTACTCATATATTGGTCCCTCTAGAGCCTATTTGCACTGCAGGTGATGCTCAGGGCCCTTGTGTTGGAGGAAATGGAGGACATTTCTTCTTAGGCAGTTGAACAAATATGGAACAAAATACTTGTTCTTGCTTCCAGATCTTTCAGTCCTGTGTCTGCTACGTGCAATCACTGCTACAGTTAAAGAGATCACAGTATGACAGCATCTGTTTATCCATCATTCAGTATTTTAAGAGATTAGTACAAGGCTATTCTTAGCACTGGCAGATAGATGGTATGTTATTTTAGAATGTGTATTTATTTAGTGTTTTCTTTGATGGTATCTGTGTTAGTATTTGAGGTCACTTGAACCAGCCAGAGCTGTATGAGTCATCTTTATCCCATTGAGTTTACAGATTGTGGTCCAAAACATTTCTTTTTACCTCTTTTTTTTTCTTTTATCTTGGATTATGACCCTAGAAAAACAACATATTCTTGTGTCGTGCCAAGTGCAGCTCTCCTCAAAATTGGCTTTAGTTGATCTGTCTTGCCTTCTGGGCTTATCTACTACTAGGCAGTAGAAGTGGGAGGAAGACTGTAGAAAAAGCCTGAAGACAAAAAGATGTCCTTGCAGTGCTGGCAACCTTCCTGTATTTGAAGCCTGCAAAGATGTCTTCAGTCTAAGGAAAACAGAGATGAGAATTGGAAAGATAATCTTCCTAGCTGAAAGTTCAGCAGAGCTTTTGGGTTCACTGCTGTTTGAATTCAAATTTCAGAGTGTGTTATACAAAGTTTGTTGGCTGATAAAGAGTTTATTGATGGTCATATGAAACTGCAACTGTAAGCCTAGGCAGGGATAGTGTACTTCACTCTTTGTTTGTTGCTTCAGACTTTGAAGTTCTACAAACCTGCTCTAAGTTGTTTTTTTTATAGTTAGAGTCACTGGAGCAAATGCATTTTTTTTCCTTAGAGCTGGGTGTCCAAGATAGGATACTTCTGTTTTTCATTTGATAAACACATAAAATTTGTTATGGGTTTTCTTTTATATTGAGACAGTAAATTTACCTGGGAAAGATGTGTAAATATTGAAAACTTGTCATACAGACTTGAATTAAGGAAGGACAATATTTTAAGACAAAAAGAAATCTAATGCTTTTCTTTTAAATAACATGTAGTTTTTCAATCTTGTTGATGCTTGGCAGTTCTTAACCAAGCATTCAGGATTATTCCATTTTCTTGATGACTCCTTAGCAATTGTACATATTCTTGCCCTCAATAAAATAAAATTCTTGATAATTAGAGAAATCTTATCCATTCAGGATCCAAAAGATAAAAAACATGTCAAACAAGGCTCTGCTTAATTGAACCTGTAGAGCTGAGGCAGAAGACTGTAGCGAATTTTAAGGCAGAAGTTTAAATTTAAATGAAGCTTAAATTGATAAGTAACTGATTTTTGTTAATATGTATCTGATTTTAATTCTGTTTTGCGATTCTATTTAATGAAGTGAGTACTGTTTTTCTAAGTAGGAAGGTCCACTGCCTGTCTCCTCTGAAGATTCTTGACAGTGGGCTGGCAGGCAAGAGTTTGTTTTTTAACACAGAGATCCTTTTTTAAATCCCCTTTGTCAAGCTCCGTCTGATAAATTGCGAAGCAATGCACTAAACCAGCATTCTTTTTCCTAAGTTAAATAAAGCAACCTTAAATATCCTGGATACACAAAGTGGAAAATAAGTTAATCAAACCAAGTTATATATACTTGACATCGTAATATTTTTTTTAAACAAAGGAAGTATTATCTGAAGACTATAATCAGTTCAACTCACAAACATGCCTTCAAATTTCCAAATTAGATTTCATCTTCCATAACATTTTTTAATTAGGGGGCCAGGAAAGGAAAACAAGTATTTTTTTTGCTTTTTTGACTCCCAGTTGGTTTCTCAACTCTGAATGACCTATCTGCTTAACTCTGTTAGCTGAAATGAAAATATTCTGCCTGCACCTGCAAAACAAGTTGGTTACCCAAAGCTAGTTTTGCAGTTCCGTAAACTCTGAGGGTTTTTTAAGTACTTAAATGTTGGCAGCAAAAAGAAATGTCAAAATTGGTTTGTGTGCAGGAAGTTCAGTCGTTAGTGCTGATTACTGTTATTTCTCTTTTTGTGGTATGTTTTACAAGTACTGAAGTAAAACTTCATTTAAATTTCAAAATTACATTTTTGGATGAATTTTATTCACTTTCTAATAATCACATCTAAGACTGCAGGCACGATCCCAACTTGAGGGGCTTTAGCTCATAGTCCAAATGCTTTAAGCTAAGGAATTACAGGAGGAAACATTTCTCTGCTGCCTTCACTCCCCTGCGACCTTGCACTGAGCAGGTTTGGCAAGTAATCCAAATGACCAAAAATCCTTTCTTGGCAGATTTTAGTTTTGGTTTTGGCTCTGGTTTGTCACACAGCTGACCACACACCCATGTACGTCAGAAGATGAAAAACTTTGGTACAAAAGCAGGCAAAAGTGGGGAAGATCAAAAACATTGCTTTTGGGGGTGATGGTGGCAACACTGCCTTGTATGAAGCATGGGCCTTTGTTTTTCTGAAAACACCTGTGGCTCGTTGAACCTGTTTTCCTCTTAGGTCTTTTCTTGTAACAAGGTAGAGGTGTCTCTTCTGGATTCTCTGGAAAATACCCCAGTATTAACCGTGTATTTTCAGTCAAATCTGTACAAAATCATAAATGCTTTCATAAATAATTGGAGGGGGAAATGAAATACAAGGGGAAAAAAAACCCCTGAGCTTTCCAGTTTGAAGTATATACTTTTAATCCATACTGGGTTCTGTATGGTTACTGGTGGATTAAAAGCAACAAGCATGATCCTTAACTTGCTGCTTGCGAGCTTCCCTCAGGGCTTGGAGGGCCACCACCTCACACCTGACCCTGCAGCCACTCTACCTTTCTGCTGCTATAAAAAACATCTAATAGTAGAAATCAGTGGCTGTCTTGTCATTAGTGCAGGTTACTGTTACTCCTCATTTGATGATGTATTTTACAAAGTACGTCAACTTGTAGTCTCAGTCTCCTGGAGAAAAATGCCAGTAGCTTTTATTGTGAGTTTCTCTTTCAAAAAAAAAATTAAAATATGTTTTTCAGTTCTTTATATTCAAGTGAAAACTAAGGGCAATATTTACTTTTTAACATTGTTTTTCAGAAAATATTTCTTAGAAAGACTGAAAGTGGAAAAATGAGTATGTGTGCACAGAGGAACGTGGAGGGCATGAGGGTGCACATTCCAGATCGCCCGTGCTGGTGCAGTGATGCAAAGCAGCTGTGAGTCAAGTTAACCGGCCCTTGTACTGTGCAGGCTGCCTGCTCCTGCCTCTGGTCCCAAAAGTATTACTTGGCTTGATACCACATGGCTCTTCAAAAATGCAATGTTGTGCTCACTGTGGGTGCATTATTCAGAACTCCTAATTTTTTATACAGTTTTTTTTTTTTTAATTTGCATTGGAGAATTTCCTGTGTTAAGATTAGCATTAATGGTTGAAAATGTTTTGGTAGCTCAGGGCTTTTTTTATTCAATTATTTATGTGTGTATATGAAATTCTTACCTAAGGGATAAATTAAGTCTATTAAATGCTTCTAATTTGTATTTCCAAGTACGGAAGTAATCAAAAAACTAGATCTTCTTTCTCATGCTGTTCATCAGCAATACATAACTAGAATCAAATGTAAGCAATGAGAGAGAGTTTCTGTGGGCTGGTTCTGCTCTCTGAGTCTTGGAAATGTGATTCCTGAGTCCAGGAGAGGAAATGAGTGGCAGCTGATCAAATAGAGGCACCAACTACTTCATCATGGGAAATGCTCTTTGGATTTTGGAGCAGTGTTTCCATGCGTAGCGCAGTAGAAACTGCTACAGAAAACTTCTCATCCTTACAATTTGGTTTTGTCCTTATCTCTACAATAAAGGCGATGTGTTGTTGTTGTCGTGCTTACTGAATGATGAGGTTTGGTAATTTCTGTGTGATCTCCTTTCAGAGGGACTGTGACACCAGTGCATGTTCAGATTAACAGCACTAAAACCATTGGAGTTGCTTTTTATTTTTGGGCTATAAGAAACAAAAATAGAAAGCGGATTTATGTCATCTTGCCTATTGAACGTGTCCTATTGTCCTCCTAAGCTCATTAAATCCTCTGGTAGCAAAATTCTGACCTGTAAACTGAGAAAAAAGGTTGTGCAATTACATTATGTTGCTTTTAACAAATTATATTTTATTTGACATCAAGGGATGAAAAAAGATGTTTACCTTGAGTTGTATAATCATCTCAACTCCCAGTTTAATCGGACTAGGAGAGTGATGGGACTTGGGAGCTGATGAGCCACTGGCGGATCTCCTGCGCCTTCCCCTTACACCCCTCTGCTTCTGCCAGGCTGGAAGGGCTGTCTGTGGTCATGAAATACTGTGCAGTAATTTAAATACTTGTCCTGCAGCAAAATTAACATTGCAGTTGTTATAGCTGGGTAGTTAATATCTCATAAGTAAGGATAATAAATTCATGAAGTCTTGTATATAGCATTACTGCCAAAATAAATTAGGATTCTGTGAGGAAAAAGGATATCCAGAGCAGAAGCAAAACCTGGCTCATTATAACCACCCAGGATACTGTTCTTCCCCAAACACTGAACAACTGACATGTAAACTTATTACTTCAGTAGCTGGAATCTGCAGAGTATATATCTGAATTAATGTGTATTATAATGTCTATGAGAAGGAGTGATTAATACCTGTTTGGAAACTATACACAGGAGAACAAGTAAGGATTCATGAGTCAGTGACCAGGAGGTGGACAGGAAAGTGCTAAAACAACCCTTAAACAAATGCAAGTGTCTGTTCTGAGCTTGCTACCCAGCTCAGACTCTCTGTGGTTTCCTGGGGACTTAAGGCCTTTCATGTCCCCTCCCAGGAGCTGTCACACTGTCCTGACCAGCAACAGCTCCTGCTTTTGCTCTGACAGCGTTTTCATAAACAATGCCTATAGAGTGGCTTCATGCAGCAAAAGCTGTCTGGATGGCATCCTGATAAAACCCTCACAGGTGACTACAGACCTGTTAGCTTGACCTCAGGCATTGCACTACTTTGAAGTAAAAAATTATATGGTAAATGAAAAAGGAATACAGTGAAACCAAGATGCATCAGGGAGGTGAATGAAGGCATTTCTCTAAACTGAGAAAATGAAATTCTTACCCATTTGGACAATATTTTTCATGGTGCTGTGTGGGAAGTTATTACTTCTCCTGGACAATATAGGTTGAGGCTAAAAAAAAAAAGTTATTTTAGCTGCAGGCAAACACTTGCTGTCAGAGCAAGTTCTGTCCCTTGTGCTCTCCAGTTACCCTGTTGGTCCATGTTGCCAAGAAGAACTGCTGCACCACTTTACAAAATGGGGAAATACGTGTAGTATGACCTTTGTGTACTTGCTTCTAGTGGCACTCTTGGTCAGTTAATTAACTTTTTAAATTAGATTTATATAATGCAAATGGCACTGCAGCTGTTCCAGAAAATTTGCCTCCCAGCTTCATCCTTCACCGAATGCATGGTCAGAAAGGACCAGAAGGAATCATGTTTTGATGTCATTTTTCACAAGTCAACAATTTCCTACATAATAACATACTTGTGAGGTGGAATGCATGAGAGCACATTAAAGCCCGTTCACAAGTTCATCTTCCTTACTTTTTAATGCTCCTACTACTACTATTGACACTAGTAATAATGTGAAATACGTTACCTTCATTATACCAGTGTAAAATTAACCAAAAAAAATTGGCTTTTCTACATTTGCTATTACTTTTGAAAAATAATGAAGCCCATCTGATGCCTGACATTGTTGCTTCATGGCATTTGTTCTGCAACCATCCCACTTCGTTGCGCTTAGGCAGGATGCTCTTAAAACCTTTCTCCTTATTAAGCAGCTGAGTGTGATATGCCAAATGGTTCCTTAGGTTTCTTTTCCCATTATGTCTTTGCCTGTCTTTGAAAAGAATTTTTTTCTATTTATTTTTAATTTTTCAGTTATAGCATTCAGGTAAGACTACAGCATCTCTGTATTTGTTCAACTGTTTACTGGAATTCTATGTTTGACTGCATGGAACATTTTTCTGAACATTTTTCCTGTTCAGAAATGTTATGCTTGAAAAATATTATCTTCAATTTATATTGAAAAATATAAAAGCTGTTATTTAATAGACTTCTTTACATTTGTTTTCTGGTTGGTTGATGGGTTTGGTTTTTCTCCAAGTCTGAGTAACATGGTTCATGGGATATAAGTGTAATTTTATTCCATTTTGTTCTTCCTTGTTGAACGCTTCTTCCAGAATCCACAAATAGATAATTTAGAAAATCAGCAAAACATTTATCTGTGAGTTGTGTATTACTTTGTATATAGAATTTAAATTATTTTCATTAAACCTTTCCCTATGTAATAATACATACCTGGTGCCTCCTAGCATCTTCTTTTTAATCATTCTCTTGTGAAGCTTTCAGGACAAAGCCAAGTGAACAAAAAGTTTATCTGTTGCCAAATGAGCGTGTTGTTCTTTAATTAGAAAAATTTAGACCAGATGGCTATTGGGCCTTGTGACAAATGTGTGTATTTTAAGTCAGTATTTCAAAAATTAATTGAAAATGCCTATTGCTATGAAAGATTATGTCAAAGTGCATCAGCTTTCCAGCACAAACTGAAGTCTCAAGATGACTTGAGATATTTCTGCTCAAAAAATAAAATGTTCTTTTTTCAGTCTTGTGGCAAGCTCACTAGCTAATAGCTTGTAAATTGTTGTCTGAGTTTGTGTGCCTTGTCCTGTTTTCTTCTTAACCATTGCATTAGGAAACAAAGATGAGCTTGTGTGTATTGTGTGCATCACAACTCATCCAAATCTGAAGGGCTTCCATTGCTTTACAACTTCCTTTGGACTGAGACTGCACTTTATTTTTGTGTGCCATTTGCTATTGAAAGTGTTTAGCTTGTCAAAAATCTCCACTACAAATAAGTCACATTTCTGTTACTCTATTTTTCATTTCATTAATGTGCACTAATGTATTTGTACATACTATGGTGTTTGACCTAGATTTTTAGGAGAATGAGGGATTATGATGGCAGACATTATATCTGACCTGCTTAATTTATTTTTGGTCTTTGATTATTTGGCACATTATGAAGTGTTAATTTTGGCACTAATTGAAAGGTGCAAGTGGATTCACAGGAAGTTTAACCAAATATGTAGAAATATGACTTTATGCTTGTCTGAGAGAATACAGCAGCTGCTCTGGATTTTCTAGACTTTGCAAATGTCCAAGAGACTTGAAAGACTTAAAAACTTATATCAAAACATTTGTGAAGGGAATGTGATGTGGGGACTTTTGTTACAGGTTCTTTAAACCCTGTCACTGCAAACTCTCTGAACAGTACTGATATCCAACCTATAAAACCCTTTGTTTGGATTTTGGACTGTGATATTCCAAATTTTAAAAGAAACGTGAATGCTCCTTGAAAACCACTTTTTTTGACTCTGTTTTGGGACTGTATTTGGTATGTCACAATATCCTGTTCAGAGCTTTCTGGAGTATGTCACAATATCCTGTTTTCCACGTGAATGCACGTACTACAGACCTTCCCTGCCCAAACATATTCTTTTACTTTGGAAAACATCAGCTAGCGACTCTCATGAAAGTATCTGGGGTTTGCTATGAAATGTTTTATTTCAATTTGGGTTTTTTAATTCAAAGGCAGACCATGACACTTCAGAAAAGTCTCACTACTTTTTTGGTAAAAAGTAAAAGCTGTAATCGATGTGTTTATTTCTCAGAATTTCTATATCTGTGACATGTATTTAATACTGTTGCAGAGTACTGCAGATATTCTGTGGTTAGTACTTTGGGAAAAGTATATATTTAGGCAGTTTGAAATATTTTTTGTTTGTTTGGGCCTTCTCTTCTAATATTAAATTATTGAATTTTATTAAAAGCCAAAAATCTAATGATGGGCATCATCTGAACTCTGAAAACATGAAGCTGCTCTGGTAATTATTGGTAAATATTTGGACACACAAAACTTCCAGTGCCTGTTACTCTGACAGCTAGGTGGGCTTTTCAGTTGGTTTGGGTTTTTTTTCTTCATACATCTTAAATTGAAATGATCCTAAAGACTCAGAGAAAGTTAAATGCTTTGGCCTCTGTTTTTCTTAGTCATATAATTGCTTTAATTTCAGGACTTGATTCTGAATATGTAACCAGAAAATACTTATATAGAAGTTTCCTGTGCCTTTTAAACTCCTGGCACATTGTGGAGTTAATAAAAAAAAGTCTTGGTAGATATTTTCTACCTTGGGAGTGAGGGGGGGAAGGGAGGGAAAAGAGATTAATTTTTGTGTGATTGAAATGATGAAAACCTCATTTAAAACAAATTAAGGAGTATTTTGCTGAACTGATTTATTTCTCTACAGTAGAACTTAGCTTAACCTTTTATTTCTCTTGCGAGAATGGCTTTGAGTGTAATTTAAACTGTCAAATGACATTTATTAAATGATGGTTTTACCCTGTAACAGGCAAATGTCTTCCACAAAATTGATTAGCTGCTGACCTCATCCACCCTTTTCAGACCCTTCAAGGTAGATTTCAAAGAGTTGTAAAATAATCACTTCACTTCCAGTTTATGCTTCAGCACAAGGCGTTTACTGTCCTGGTAGCAGCACTGCAGTGTGTTCCACATCTGGGGAGGAGAGGATGTAAATGCCTGCCTATAGCTCTGCCTGTCACCACTTGGCCCGTTGTGCTTTAACCTAAACCCCTACTCCTTGCAAAATAGGAACAGCTTGGGAAATGGTTTTTCATAGGACAATAGAATGAGTAAGATTAAGAAACTTTATCTTTGAGTCGATTGAGCTCTACTAATCAAGAAAATGCTCTGTTTAGTAAGACCTGCAGGGTGTTTAGTTGTCACGAAGGTGCTGGAAGAATAGAGGACAATAATCTCCTAAATGTGAAATTTTATACTCTAAACAGTTTTCCTCAGTTGTGTCCTTATTCTGCAGCCTTGTTTTGTAAGATCAATCCATTAGAAGCCCATAGGCTTGCTTTTGTAAGCATTAACCTCCCAGTAAATGAATTAACTGTGCCCCTGAGGAAGTCTGTGGCCCACTCAAAATGGTGACTGTGTCTGAACAAAAGGTATTGTTTGATATTTTTTCTCTTCAGATTTCTGTGCAAGTTTCTTTGCCAAAGAAGAAACTGTGATGCAGAAAATAAGACCATGAACATAAAAATCTTAGAACTGCTGGTGGTGTTAAAAGTTCAATTCTATTTTTAGTCCTCAATGATTTCTTTCTTCCGAAGTCCCTACCACTCCTACTTCTTCCGAAGTCTGTGTTTAAAAATACACAAATTACACAAATTTGATAAAAATGCACTTGACTTTCTCTCAGAGTAACAAAGCAATTGTAGCTTGTTTGTCTCAGCAGATCAGACTGCTGTGAATTGACTTTCAGTGCAGAAAGAGCTGGAGATAAACAGAGCTGAAAAGAAAGTAGCACTTCCACAACTTCAGCCACATCCAGCATCGGGAGCAGCAGGGATTTTCCTGTGCGTGAAACTGCCAAGAGCCATAGCTGTGACTGAGATGTTTTATCAAGCTGTTCGGTGTGAAAACACCTCATCCCTCCATAGTTTCAGCAAGTCTGGATGGCTGATATGTTAAATTAAAAGGAAACACTATGCTGTATATTAAAGCTGCAATATTAAAGCAAGAAACTCAGTAGAGAATGAAGACTTTAAATAGAAAGGGAATTTCAAGAGCAACCACTAGGCATTACTGAGTAGTCTGAGAGTGACTTGTGATGTGCTTTGGATGAAATTTGTGACATTGTGCATGACTTCTTTAATTTTTATGGGTTTTTTGCTGGTTAGTTGGTTTGGTGTTTTAATTAATAATATCAGCTGTAATGTGTTTCACAGCTTTCTGGCTGTAGCATTGTAGCAATAGGCATCAGCTTGTATCTGTTGGAGAACAGGATCATTGTCCTGACTCTTCTAGCTAAACATACAATATATGCTGTAAATTGCCTTTATTATATGCTGCTTAAATATCTCATTGTCTGCTTTGCATACAAGCAATTTATTGCTGCTTATGTTCTGACAGAATGAAAACTAATGCTTAATTAAGCATTGCCCTAGTAATGTGGTGTTTAGGGTGAATGTATCTGAATTAAATAAGGGCCATTAATAATGCCTAACAATTTATGATATATTCATTGCTTGATTTGAAATCATATAAATTAGAGAAGCTTATTTGAAATGTCACCAATATAAGATGGCTTTGTGGGAACACCTCTCTGTGTGCTAATTTCGGAATCATTACCAGCTGAGTCTTACTGTTTATTCAATGTCCAGTAGGCTTTTATTATTCCCTTATTTGCAGTTTAATTACAACCTCTGTTTTCCTGACAGTGTGAATTCAATCCTAAACCTGCAGGAGCAAAATGAGTTGCAATCAGTGGGTTTTTGCCTGAAAGCTTCCTTTGGCTTCGGCCCCCTCCCACCTGCCACGATCGAGCCACCGCTCTGGGCAGATTGCTACAGCCACAATTTTTTGTACCCTATGTTTAAAGGGGCAATAACAGTCTTAAGGCTTTTAAAATTCTGCTGCCTTAAAGCTTGTAAGTTGTTGGGGGATGTTTCCACCTGGGTTTATGCGAATATCACAGAAGATATTTGAATTAATTACTTGAAGAGAGGTTTCTGTGTGACTTATTAATAACTTATGTGCTTGAGTTTACAAATTTTATTAACACATGAGGTATTTATACATAATAGGAATGGTTACTGTGCAACTAGAATCTTAGTCATTCATATTTAAAACATTGCAGTCTCTAAAACTATTATATGGGATTTAAATTCTTCAAAGATAGAGCAAGCATTGTTTGTTTCAGGTAGCAAGGCAAACTGCAGCAAAATTTTTCATTGACAGTAATGATTCAAGGTAGTTAAAGGATTTAGGTTGCAGGACTGAAGGAACTTTCCTTCTCAATATGATGCACATGCATTTATTATAGAGATGCTATAAATGTGGCTTCTCAGAAAGAATTGTTAAATGAATGAGCCCTCAGCAACAGGTCAGTCCTCTGTCCAGTGAGCTTTTTTTGCTTAATTTATGCTTCACCATTATCTCGTGCAGGCAATTGTTTCTTGCTTATGATTTTATTACATTTAAAATCACTCCTTGGAGGAAAATAGGTACTTTTTATATCTTAGGTAATTATTACAGCTATTGTAGCACAGTTTCAGTTGTAATGGGAAGAACTTCCATCCTCACGGACTCATCTCATTTGCTATTGCTGAGGGAGCTGCCTTTCAGACAAGGAGGAAAAAGAAGCAAAATTTTCATCAGAGATAAGTTGGAAAGCTCAAAATATTTTCTTTATGTTTCGTATTTAGTGTCTTTCAGATGTGACTTGCTTCACACAGTGATGGCAGAGAATTGATCCCTCTGACCTTTCCCTTTTCTTGTAGCTTTTCAAGAGCTGTTTGTGTGGGTGTTTTGGATATTGTTTCTTCTCCCGCCCACCCCCCACAATGTGGTTCCGGTTTCCACAAAGATCTAATGACACAGATATTCCTTTCTGTCTTGTGTGCATTTTCCAGTCTGGCCTCATCAGATCTATCCAAAAAATGTGCTATTGCACAAAGAACCAGACTTTATACTTGAAAGGTTTAAATTAATTAATGGCCTGTGCCACTGGGACATGCCATTACTCAGCTGGTGTGCTATACCAAAGGTCATTTCTACTGTCTGTTCATCACCTGCTTTTTTTATTTTCCGATTCTTCTAGAGAGGAATTCCCTAAAATATTAGAGAAATTACTTTTACATACCTCAGAGTTGGATGAATATCAAAAAGTCAAAGCAAAATCTCACAAAACAAACAAAACCCCCCAACCCAAACCAAAATAAAAAAAAATACAAGCCCCAAAAAATCATAAACAAACTCCTCTGGGGGAAAAAAACCAACCAACCAAACAAACAAAAAAAAGCAGACCAAACCAAAAAAAGCCCAAACCTTCTGTTAGTCTGCATTTTTCTCTTTGGTGGGGAATGGGGAGAGTGTAGAGTCACATCTCGTAGGGAACTTCTTGAGAAGTATTTTGGAATTTTTGCTTAAAATAGATCAGTCTCTAAAGCATGCACATACAAACGCATTTGGCTTTGTTATTCTGCTGTGCAGGTGATGCTTGTAAGGCCTACAGGTGCAACTAAAACTGTACCATTATAGCACAGATTTAAATATTCACAGCATGAAAACAAATCTATAGATGCATGCAAAGAAACTCTACTTCAGCAAATTAAAAAAGAAAATGCATGTGAACATTTGATCAATGCAGTTTTGATAATCTAGCATGCAAATTTGCAAGCAGACTACCTGCAGATAGTTGAAGGTGTTTGAATTCAGCCTTTTTGACAGTATTCAGCAGAAGGTGTTCTTGGGATAGCTTTTGTCTGAAATGTATTTGCAGGTAGATTTCTGCTAGTCTTGTTCAAGTGTGGAATTTGTTGTGTGATCTGGCAATCTAAAAGAGAAGGTAGTTCTGTATTAAAGTTTCATATCTCTGCATAATTTATCTACATGTCCCTAGTTTTATTTGTGCAGCAGCTAGACTAGTTCTGCAGACTCATGAACTGCCCTGTGGTTTCAGGGTGAGATTGATGTATGGTGATACCAACTTCAGTAAAGAGCATGTCTGTTAGATACAGTGATTTTCGATCAGTGTTTTGTTATTTTATGTCGTATTTAATGAGGTGTCATCATGATTTATTAGGTTTGTACAGCTGTGTTTTCAAAAATGTGAGTTCCTTTTTTCTCTCCCTTTGGAAGTAGGAAGGAGCATTCTCCCTACAACTCCAGGAAGCAGAGCATGTTCAGCTCATCCCAGACATCTTTCTATTTTGTTTTTCCACTCTGCTATGTAACTGACATTCCTCTATTTAGAGCTTTTGGGGCTTTCCAAAGGAGCATTTTGTAAAGTAAATTCAACAGATTTCATCAGTTTTCCTGTGGGCTGCAAGGATCTGAATAATAAAAATGAGACATGACAGGGAACATTACTGGGATTTTAAAATATTGAAAAGTAAGGAGGCCACCTGACCTGTCCGTGTTCGTTTATTTCTTCTCTTTAACTGCTGAAAGGCTCCTCACTGTTTTCTTACTTTGTTTAACTTCAGTTCTGCAAAAGATCATACTTTCAGGGAGTGCATTTTTTCCCCTCCAGTATTTATAACCTATAGCTGCTTCCATGAAGGTTTCTCCAAAAGCCACCCTGAAACAGAATCGCATTATCAGGCAACTAACAGCTTCCTGATTGGAAAACAGTGGTGGATAAGCAGTGCTAAGATCTGAGTGTCCTAGTGTGCATTTGTATTCGTATAGAGTGAGATTTCCCTCCAACCCTCTAGAAAACTGCTGAAGTACATTGTGCTCTGCATGAGCACAAAGATTTGGCCGGGTAAATCGAGATGCTCGACCAGGGTGTAGAGCACGGTAAGAACACAGATAAAATGTATGTTGTGGGTATCTGGTGACTGTTGTTGTAATGGGTATCTCGTTCCTGATTTGGAAGTACTGTTGCAAGCTAACAATTCTTTCTTTTATTTCTCGTGTTTTCGTTAAATTTTACTAAAGTAAGGGTTGTTTAATACATGCAGTAATAAAAACACACCTACAAAGTAGGTCATGGTATAGCTGTCTACATTTTATCACAGAGATGTGGTCAGAAGTGGATTTCAAATGTATGTGAAAAATCCTAATCTGGAGAATACTGAGAATGTTAATTTCAAAACCAGAAAGTGTAGATGGGTCCACATAAGAAAACAAGGAAAATCTTAGAATTTACATGGCCATCTATTTCTAAGCAAGACTTCAGCTATTTAAATACTTCGTCCAACTCAATCAAATAATGCCTGAACAATACTGTGCCTTAAAAAACCTTGTCTGAGTTCTGCACTAGTGTAAGAAATAAACCTGCGCTTGTTGAGCCCAAAGTGTGTGCATTCACATGTATGCAAAATTTCACTTTATTTTCTATAAGTAGTTCAAGACACAGACATGTAAGACCACTTCATAAACTACAGGGATAGTCATTGGAAATACAGAATTTGAATTATTTTTGGAATGCATCACTCAACTGAAGAAACAAGAACAATGTGTTGGGATAGGAGACCATTTTGCTGGCATCTTCACTGACCTTCCATAAAAAGTAGACTCCAGGTGTGCTTTGAAGCACCTTTTTATTTTCTGAAACAAGTATAAATATGGAATGCTATTTCTTCTCTTCCAAGGTGTCGGTCTTGAGATTGTATTTAATCTGGAAAGAATAAAACTGCTTTCACATTTTTCTGTTACTTACATTCACTCCTAGGACATATACACAAGAAATAGTAGACCGAATAACATTTTCATAATTAAGGCATATGCAGTATCTTTGCAAAGACATCAGCAACTAAATATATTCTGTTTTCTCTAGATCAATGAACTGAGCCATGTTCAAATCCCTGTTATGTTGATGCCAGATGATTTCAAAGCATACTCAAAGATAAAGGTGGACAATCACCTTTTCAACAAGTAAGTACAATTAACAGTTTTACATAGAAGTGGATAGTGGCAGTGATATTTTTATGACGTACTATGAACTCTGTTATTTTTCAGTGCATGGGACTGAAGTTTTGATGATTAAGTTAATCCTGCGATAAACATAACCATCTGTGCTGTTCTAAAAAGCAACAGCAAGGGATGCTGGGTAGAATTTTTCCTCCATATGGTTTATTATTGCCTTATGAGTATCTTAGATATTGAAGGTGATCCTTTCTTGGTGTGATTATGGCTGATGTAAGCATTTATTTGGATATTTTTAAAAACATAAATTCATGTGCATGCAATTTTTATTAAATGTAATATTTGAATAAGAATGAGAATCTAAAGCATATATTGAATTTGAGTAGTGTTCATCCTTTTACATTCTGTAATAGAAACTCATACTGATCATATAGAAGCTTCAAAAGTATTAAGGTTATTTCATGTAATATCTGTCTTTTAAAAATGCTCCATAAAGCAGTATATACAGACATACAAAACTATTAATGCTGGTTTATGTATCTTGAATTTTATTCAAGAATGTATTTGGAAAATGAAAGAATTCTGCTCCTGGGTCTTCTGGTCTGTGAAAAAGGTCAAAATAACTTTTCTCTTTTTAAGTCTAAAATTAACACTAGGATATTAAAATTAGTTCTGTATTGAAGGAGTTGAATTTTCTTGAAGCTTTGGCACTGTCAGTACTTTTTGCTGTCACAGATGGTATAGTAATTCTTGTATAATCCAGCCTAAGGTTTCACCTTTGAAGTAAGTTTAGGGCAATGGAAAGCATTCTTCTCTGCTTTTGAGTCCATGTTTCAAAGTTGTCAAAATATGGTTTGTGTTTATTTCATCCTTAGCGATGTTACTGTTACAACTTAACAAGCTAATAAATATGTATACATTTATTAAATGTTTTGAAGAAAAAGAAAATAACACTATGAGAACCAATCTCATTGGAAAAAAGAAAGCATTAGAAGACAGATTGTAAATCTCCTTATCCTTTATTTTCTATGAACAGAGACAGAATTTTTTAGCGATACTTGTTACATATGCACATGAATGAAGTTGATTTGGTTTTATATTCTTTCAGAGAAAACATGCCAAGTCATTTCAAATTTAAAGAATATTGTCCAATGGTTTTCCGTAATCTAAGAGAAAGGTTTGGAATTGATGATCAAGACTTTCAGGTAAGTTCACTTTGAAAATACCTAAACTGGTGATATAGAGGTTTTGAAGGTTAGTGATAATGCAGTTGTGAGCATGTGGCCAATGTGCTGGAATAAAGTTCTCTTATTTTTGTTGGAGGAACACTAAGAGAAAGACAACTTTCTTTCTACATATTCCCCCCCCTGCAACCAGAACATTTGTGTTTTACCTCTTGGCCTGCCTTAGCTGTCTTCTGGTTTCCACCCTTCTGTCATCTTTAGTATTTCATGTTTCCCATTAGAGTACCTCCCAGTCATAAACCATGTTGTTGAATCTACAGGGTGATATTTTGTGCAATTGAGAGAAAAAGTAATGTCTGAATGCTACTACTGACAATATATGCTATATTTAGCTGAGTCACTTGGATAACAGTTGCTTCAGTGATCTGGCTGTTTGAGATGTGGTTTCTGAAATGACCATGTCCTTTTTTTTATTCCCTCACCCCCCATGCTCCTTTTGGTTAGAAAAGAGTGACCTGTGGCCTGCCAGCTTCATCATGTCTCATTTTCCTATTGTTAAGAAAATCTGGAAACAAATCACTTGCGTAAAGCAGATACAGCAAACCAAGAAAGTGCTCTAGATTTGGCAGGGTTGCTCCATGCAATCAAAGCTTCTTTCTGTCTTTGCAAAACAAAGTCCTTGAACTCTGCTTCAGTCTGATTTCAAGTTCTCTCCTACAGTTCCCATTTCCATTAATGGTTCCTGATGCGCAGTGTTCAGTCATAGGGAGAATTCCTTCTGCAGTCACATTGCAAGATGTCCTGTCCTAGAGGATACTTGCTGTGCAACCTAGCACCCTTCCTCTCATGCTCTTTTTCTCTCTTAAACTCTTTTGCAGTTGTATTTCTAACCTGTCACTGAGATACATTTAGGGTATATTTAATAAATGGTTTTAAGTAGCTAAATAAGTGGTACAAAATGCATTTGTACAATAACGCTCCCGTTCTTGCTAGGAGAGCAAACTGAATAGTGCAGCCAAAATCTACATTTGAGTCCTTCAGTGATCCTCTTTACCAATTTTCCTCTTTTCACTAGCAAACAATGTGTTAGAAATGCATAATGGGTGGGTTAAAATATGCTCAAAGGAGTGTAGAAGCTTTGTTTATGAACCTCAGTATTCAGCCACTGCAACGTTGGTAAGACGTTTTGCCAGTCAGTGGAGAAGAGGTTTGGGTTGGTTTGTTTTGGTACAGCTGTCCTGGTCATATCCCACAATCTTGCATTTTCCTGTTTACTTTAAGAGGAAATACACTGAGATTCTGGCCAACAGTTAAAACAGTTATATTCAATTGTATTTCTAGTTCAATTTTGCTGATGGATGAAGGAGGATCTTATTGTTTGGGAAGTTATTTGGTCCCTTTATATGAAGATTTCCTTTTTCTTGACAAAGGAAAAGGATGAGTGACAAAGAAGGGCATGTGGTTTCTCCTAAGCTTAAAATTGCGGTGTCAGCTCATGCTTTCTGTTTTTTTAGAAGATGGGCTTTTGACATTACTGGACAGTGAAAGTTAAATTTCATTAGATATATATTAGAAGACTTAAGGTGCTGTCATAACTTAAAACTGGCAAACTTGGCATAATCAAAAATGTAGCATTCCACAGCACTGTGAAATGTTTCTGTCTGCACTGCTGTTCTGCAACAGAAATTCCTGTTCTAACTATGTTATACTGCTGTTTGGATTTACTGATGATAACAATGATAAAACAGTGTTAAGGAACTGTCATTGGGTAAACTGTCCATATTTTCAGATTAAAACCAAAAATACTTCATTGTAAGTATGTGTTTTGGGTTTTTTGACAATGCAACGAAACAACAAAAATAAGAAAACGTAACCACATGCTGGTTTTTGATACAACAAAATTATTTATTAGTTAGAAAAAGAATCTCAATGCTGTTTGGTTTTTAAAGTATATTTAGTGGAAAACAGAAGATAGACATTGCCTTCCCTTGGGTTAAAATTAACTGCCTATTGTTTTTTTCCTCGGCCCAAGGAATTTATTACTCTGAATTCATGTTCTGCTGGACTAGTCTGATTAAAAAGAATAAAACTTATGTGCTCAAAGTATTAATGTATTTTGAACACACATTCATAGTTAAATTATTCTTATAAAAATTACAGATAAAGAAAATTCCTGTCAGCCTCTGTGTAAGATAGGGATTATCCCTATTAAAAGCAGAAGTTGCTTTCATTTTACAGTCTCTGTGATTTAAGAAGGAAAATCTAATTTGACAAAAGAAGATTCACTGAATATACTTTTTTTCAGATAATCTTTAATTTCAAGGAAGTTATTCCAATTAATATTGGTTATAAGTATTCTTAGAACCGAACATGAATTTGAAGAATTCTTTGCACTGTTGAACTAAGGGAAAGCTTATAGAAGAAAAATCAAGTAACTTGCTCTGGAGAGTTTTTCTTATATGATTTTCAGGAAGGCAGTCCTAATCAATTGTGAACAATGTCATTCCCATTATTGAGCAAGATAGGATTGGTTTAGATAAATAAACCCAATTTCCATGTTCATTAGTCAGACACATCAGTTTAAATCACAGAGAACATTCATTTTAAATGTTTTTGTTTTCAGAATGTTCTCCAGATATCCTTGATGAGTTATTCCAGAGGGCAGATAGTCTTTCCTCAGGAGTAAGCATGAATAAAAAAAAACCTACCTCATGAAAAAAATCAGTAGTGTATGCTCTAATCAGTGGGCTATACTGATTTTAATTCTTTGTATTGTCCCTATCAATTTGTACAGTAATTTTGTGGACTGCTTAACACATAGAATTAGTTCATGTATGGATGGTTAATACATGGAACTTCTATTACGGAGATCCCCTTTTATCCCTGAAGAGACATTTAAATCTCATGAAGTACATGGTTTTTTCCTCCAAGTAGTCTGACTTGAGAGTCAGAGGAATTCCTTAAATTGTATATGGTTCATGCCTTACAGGAAGCCATTTCTAGTAATGGCAATTACAATTCCTGGAGTGGACTCCCTTCCTTCACATGATGAAAACCAATTCCTTTTTTCAAGACATTTCTGGTAATCTGTCCTGTATCTGTCTGTCTTTCATAGCTAATTGGGCATCTCCAAGAGACATTTAGTACAGGACGGGAATTAAAGTTTCATGGAGATACATGTGTGTTGCTAATACTGAGTCGAGGTTTTTTGGTGATTCATTCCTTACTATGCACAGCAGTGTGGAAAATATAGTATGAAGTTAGTGAAGCCTTGAGTTCTATTCAAAGGTTGTCTATAGAAACTTGTCATGACAATTAAGCCTTCAATGTAGGTTAAGAGACTTTGTTCTTATGTAAAAAGAGATTTCTAAAATATTTATTGCATCAAATTAAAAACTGGTCTGGTTGCTTTTTCTTGGGAACACAAGTGGTGATCAGTCAGTATGAATGAAAATTGCATTTGAATGATGGAAAAAGTTTAAAACTGTTTTAACCACTTAAAAAGACTATAAATTATCAAAGGGAAAGAGACTATTGTTTTGCTTTGTGCTGTTGGATGTTACAAGTACATATGGATCTCAGACTGAAGATAATTCCACAAGTCAGAGCATTAAGTAACGGCTGTTTTTGCCTTGATGGAGTAAATTAGGTATTTTTGTTAGTGTTGTCTTATTTATTTGAGAAAGAATCCTGCTAACTTGGACAGGAAAGCGCTTTAAAGTGTTAACTATTTCTAGTAGAAAAGAAAAAATGGATTAGAAAACACGTGTCATAAAGTAAGTCCCTCACTACAGCACTAAATTAATTTCTAATTTCTGTGTACCCCTTCAGCTTTAGGCATCGGTTCTGTAAAAATTATTCTACAGTTGGTCTGGGGTTTTTTCAAAAGTAAATGGGGTAGCTGTTGAACTTCGGTGTTTCTTTTCAACTCAGTTAGCATATTTGTTATTTTAGAAAATCCAAGAGTACGGTTCTGTCAGCAGAATTACAGGATTAGTTTCTGTAAACTGCAAAATTATGAGAGATTAACAGGCAAGCAGCTAGCCCAACACCCCCCAACAGTCTGTAGAAAAATAGGATCTACTACTACTGTTGTAAATGCTTCTGTTGCTCTGGAAAGGGAAACTTATTTTACTGTGCTCCAACACATCTGTTCTTGCTTAAAGTTATTACTGAATCCTACATCTGGATTTTGCTAGGCAAAAGAGAGAGACTCCGTTCTTGCCCAATAAAGTACAATTGCTCGTACCAGAGGGCACCAACGTCCCAGTGTACCTAATGAGCCTTCTACTGGGGACGGGGCACAGCACAGCTGATTTCCCTTGAAGTTTTAGTACTTGGTGTAATAGGAGACAGGCTCAGATCTGAGTTTTCCTGTCTGCAGGAGCAGTTTGTAGAGATTCTCTGTACAGGACAAAGAATTCATAAAGAACTTTTAGCAGATGATCTGTAAGTTCTTTTTAATGTAGATATTCTTAATATTTCTCTAAGCATTTTCCATGTAAAAGATTGAAATCTAAAATAATAATTGAGAATTCTTGCTTTTATATAATGTCCCTACTAACAAACCATATGAACTTGGTATCTTTCACTTCTTCTGATGCAGGTGTCAAAGAGACTTCTCAATCTCTCTCAAGAGCTTGTAAAATCCTTGCAAAAGGATTTGTAGTCCAGACTCTTAATATGGCATCAGGAATACAGTGTAAATTCCAGGTTAATTTTGTCAGATATCAGCCTTTAATATAATTTTCTTTCTAAGTGTCTAAACCTCAGATCATCAAAATTCTTGTCAATCTTAAAATAGTTTTGTTCATTTTACATGACTTACCCAGTCCTAAGACATCATTCTAAGAGCTTAAACTATTTTGCAATCTAAGATCATATGTTTCTTCAGAAAAACAAATATTAATCAGAACTCTCTGCTTCTGCACAGAACTTCATACTTCCACTTATTGCCGCTTGTTTTGCAAAAGAATGAGCCACCTCTGGCATCAAACTACAGACAGCAAGGTCAGCAACCAATACAGCAGTAATAACTGTGTAAGGAGTTTGATCTTATCCCTAAGACATGATCTTCTCAATTAATTTATTAAAATGCATTAAAAATCCTGGATGCAAGAACTGTCTTGAAAAGAAAATTCCTGTGCTGGGCTTTTTAGCTTGGTAAGACTGTCAGTGCATGAAAAATTCTTGAGTTCATCTGTTAGATGAGATTCCTGTAGCAGAGTATTCATTTTGTGGGTCCCAAATGGACATTTACACCAATGGACATCTTGTTTGACATGGGAATAGGCAGTAGTAGTAGGGTTTTGAACCAGCTACAGTATTAAAAACTGTGGTGTTTGTGGTCTTTCCAGCATGTAAAAAACGTCTGCAATCTAAATCTTGTGTTCTAGGATTTGGTGCTTTAAGTGTAAGCCCAAATAAGAGGTCAGTGACAGTGGGAGTTAAACTTAGTAGAACTCTTAACTTCTGGTCTCCCTTAGTTTTCCGAAGAGAAAACATTTACTTTGCCTTGCTTTTGACTGTTCCTTGACTAAACTAAGTATCATTCACAACTGGGCATTCAAACTAGAAAATAGTGATTTAGCATATGCTGGCAACATCAAAAGAATGAGCTGGTGGAATGAGCTCCCTGAGTTCTTACACAGATAGCTGTTGAAAGGGAGGCATCAAGCCAAGCTTTGCTGGGCTGAAGGGAAAAAGCTCCCACAAAAAGACCTCTAATTCTTTCCAAAGCAAGTGCATATCTTAAGCTAACAGCTCCAAATCCAGATCTACAGTCTCAATAGAATAACTTGATTTAGGAAAAAAATCTCATGTTTTATTCATTCAGTGAAGTCAAGGAACCCATAACCTTTCTTCTGGAAGGATAGCTCAGAGCAAAAAAAGAAAAGGTTGGTGTTTCTCCTTTTTCTGTCAGAGTCTTTCACCTCAATAAGCACACTCTGAATGCAATTTCCTTAAAAATAATCATAGATGTTCAGAGTGTGTACATCCAGATCTTAAAAAGGCCATAGAAGGGACTCAGTATTTCAGATCAGTGCACCACAGGACCGTGGTGTCCTGTTTTCATCTTTTGGACGTCCCATGCCATTCACCATAGGCCTTTTGGGAGCCATGCTTGTGACCTGACAAGAAATTGTTATGCAGTATTGTCCATACATCTGCCAAAGGCAAGGCGGGGGGTTGCACCCCTGAATGTACTTGTAGCATGTGTTAACTGGTCAGGTATGCTTTGCTCCCTGCCAAACTTCTTAAACATCTTTCAGTGCCAGAGATCAGTGTTTCCTGATCATGTTTTCTCATCAGTGTTTTCAGATAGGAACCTACTTAATGGCAAGAATGCACAGTGCCAGCATGCTAAATAAATCCAAAACTCTTCCCTGCCCATCCCTATATGACAAACCCAGACACCTTTAGGTTTGGTGCTTTTGTTGTTACATTAAAACACTCATGGCTTTGCCTTTCTTCTCTCTAGAAGTCACTGACAAAACGCTGTCCTGAACACCATCCTAGAAGTGTGCTGCTTGTTTCAAATTACAGCAAAGAACCTTGGAGTATCTATGATGCTGTCTCTCTGATATGCTTCTTAATCAATAATCCAGGTCTAATATTCGTATCCGTAATTCCTGAGGTCTTGTAAAAAGGAAAAGAGGTTGGAAAGAACTGTAAGCTTGTCTCATTGGGAAGCTGGGCATGGGCCAGAGAGCACCTCAGCCACAGAAGAACAGCCAGACCGTGTGTACATCATTCTTTAATAGCAATGAACCACTGCCAGGCTCTTCCACTGACCTATGATTTCAGTCATCACAGAGCATCATCTCTGCATTTGTTTTTGCCTATTTGTTCATGCAAAGCTTGCCCAGAGGCACTCTTAAATAGCCTGGGATGTGATCTGATTTGTCTTTAGGGTGTGTTGAGCTTGCAAAGCTCATTTTAGTGTTCCACGACTTTCAGATGAGATCACGGTACCAGAAACTGTTGTTTGCCTTTGTCCAGACATCATGAAATGGGAAAGGTTTAAATCAATGAGAAGCTGTTAAGCTAGTCAGTTTGAAAGATTACTGTTCTTCTAAAGCTCTCCATGCTTTGCCACCAGAATTTTCCTGTTGCCCTTTTTCTCTTTTTTAGGAAAAGCTCTGACTCAATGACAATTTTTATTAGGCTCCCTTTTTAGACTAGTTACATGCAGTATTTGTATTACATCCAACACATAGTTCATGTGTTCGGAGTTTTTAAAATACAATCTTGTCTGCTAAAGTAGCAGTTAGAAAACAATGACATTTACGTTAGATGTGCAAGAGATTAGAATGAGCTAATTAAATTGACCTTTAAATCTCTCCACCCTCTTGGAGACTGGGACTAATCCTTGGCCTCCCACTGTGGAGATAAAAATTCGTGCTGTGAACATTTTAAGCAAAGTGGGCAGAGGAGGAAGAGCCTCACCAGCAGTTTGTCTTTGAAGAGGGGGGCAATACTTTGCCATTTATAAATATAGCTTGCAATTATAGTATGAATGGGGGGACAAGTTCCTTCTGTACTTTAGTGGCATTGCTCCATGTGTTTTCCTCACAAAAATGGTTTCAGTTGGAAAAAATAGCTCCAAACAGCTTAACTTACTCTTGGAAACAATTGAAGTCTCTCTGGAAGTTAGCTTAGTTTTTTAATATCTGGTATTGGTATAGCTAGAATTATGAGTAACATCACTACTGCTAATTAAATAGACTGCTATTTTTATTGATCAATGTGCAATGTAAAAATAGACTTTTAAAGGATAAAGTATTAGGTGATATTTTTTCTGGCTTCTGAGGACTCTTGAGGATGTCTCTTACAAAGTATTTGACTTGAGATTTTGTGTCTTTGATTTTTAAAATGCTAATTATTGCAGAGCTTTGTAATAAAAACATTAAAATTATATTAAAGCTAGATGATTAAATAACAACAATCAAAATTTACTTGCCAGTGAGCAATTGACAGTTCATAGAGTGAAACCTTGTAGAAGATGTAAAATCCATCCAAATATCGAAGTGGGATAAAGACAAGGATTTTTTACAAAACCCACTTTAATCAACTAGCATTCTGAGCCAGGCCGAATGAGATGCCTTTTAATCCAGCCAGATGAATACTTATATGGATAAAAAGGAGTGCAGAACTACAGAAGCGAAGTCTGTGCTCAGGGAGTTAGTAGCTCTGAGAAGGAACAAGAGGTCAGAAAGGACAAGAATTTAGCACTAGTGTAACCTTCAGACTAGAAGTAACTGCACCCTTGGGAGGATAATTTGGAAGGTATAAAAATATGATGAGAAAGAGCTTTAATTTCTTTTTGACAACTGTTTATTTTATACCTGAAACTAATACTATATATGGTTTTGATGCTAGTCTTCTTTAAAAAGGGATGTTGAAATTTGGGTATAGAAAAAATAGTGTCAGAGGAATTTAAGGACAGAAAATGTCATGTAGTTGGGAGTCACAGAGTTTGACCTGCTGTACTTGCAAAAGTTAGAGTGGAGGTGAGTATCTTTGCAGAAAAAGTTTACTAGGTACTTTAGAAATTACTGGAAAATAATTCAGATTCAAAATTAGACACACCTTTTTATCAACACAAATGATTAGATACTAGAAAAACTATAGTGGTGAATCTTGGTCTTTTGAAGTTGGAAAAAAATCAAGACTGCCTTTCTAGAATTTGTACCTTAACCGAAAGAAGAGATTGGAGTTCAGTTTAGGAACTGCTGGGTGAAATGCAATGACTTCTCATGGTTAGCATTTGTGTTGGATTCTAGTTTGTGAAATTTTGTTAAAGGCTCCAGAAGAAGCTCTTGTGAACTTCAAAGAATTGTGGGTCACACCCTAGAGCACCAGGGAAAAAACCTTTTTCCTTACATAATATGTGTTTTTTGATAGGAAATAAAACAGTGCAAATTGCTGGGAGTTTGGGAAAGAGTTGTTGAATGTAGAGACCGCTGAAATTAAACAACCTTTCAGGTAATTTGCTAAAGAATATGCTGTTCTTGGGTGAAATGATGACATGTAATTTAGGTGTGCTGATTAACTCTTTTATCAGCAAGCCTTTGGGAAGTTAAGTACTAGTAAGTGGTGTAGCTTTTAGCCATTTATATTTAAAGCTGTACTTTTATTATTTTATCAGAAATTAGTTCTCTGGTATGGGGCAAATTCTTTGTGGATTGTAGCCTTTCAGCACTGAAGACCAGATGAATATTTCTAGTTGCTTGCTAGGTAGTGATAGGTGATATTTTTTATATTCATTTATGTAAGGGCAGTGAGGCTTGTCAGAGGGAAATGATTTGGGAAAGAGAGGGATGTATTGTAAAAGAGATATTTGTCTAGTAGAGGTATCTGTGAGCTTGGCATGTTAAATGTGTCTTCAGTTGTATAAGTAATTACACAAGTAATTTAGCATAGTCTTTAAGTGACCTCATGAAAGTATTCACACTTTAAAAGTACAAAACCTTTTCTTTCTCTTGAGACCAAAAAACCAGCAGGCACAAGATTAAAACTTCACAAATGAGAAGTGAATGGGGAATTGGCAGAACGCACACACTTGGAGCAAGAGACTTGCAGTGAGTTGCTAAGTGAAGTTGTTAAGTGGAACAGGGTATGTGTGGCTGACAGATGTTTTAATTGTGCTGGACGACCAAGGCACACTGTGGCAGAGTTGGAGAAGGCTGGGAAAATCTGAAGAGGACAGGGCAGTCTGACCCTCATTTCTCTGAGTTTTGAGCTCACTAACATTATTATATAAGCAGATGATTTTTAACTTAATAGAACTAATGCCTCAATGTTGTACAGCTGGATACATGCTCTGCTGGACAATATGGAAGTGCTGTGTTGTAGCAGTAAGTAATGGTAAAGGGGTTGTTAGATCATCAAACCTGTATCTCTTGGAGGGTAACAGTCGGGCATTTATTTGTCTCTATCTGAAGGGTATTCTCCCGGTTCTGGCTTTGTGGCTCATAGATCTGTGCTAAGTGAAGAGTGGCTCATTTCCCATCTGTTCTTATTCCACTTAGTCTTCCCTAATTAAGAAGCAGAGCCAGAGGGAATTCAATCTGGTATTTGCCATGATCTGTCTCTCTCTGTCCCTCCTTTCCCACTCCCTCAACCCCGTTTATGTTTCCTGTTGGAAAAGGGAGATGCTTGAGTTTCGTTCTGTATTTTGTTCTTAGTTCACTGTAGACACCTCACCAAAGAAGGAGATACTGTTTCAGGGGACGGCATTGGATCTCCCTTAGCTGAGCTGAGTGCTGGACACAAGGAAGCAGGGGAAAAGCCTTACACTGCTCTATTTAGGCAGGTTCAAAAAGCTTTGCTTCAAAGGAATCTGTGCATGGATGTTTATCATACAACTTATCTTACTTATTTTTTGTACAAATAATCACTGAAATGTATTTTTGCTTTCTGGTAAAAGTTGTCAGAATCACAGGAGTGTTTTAGCCTGTACTGTCTCACAAAACTGCATTCGACAGTAAGAGACAAGTTATGTAGTGTGTCCAATAGCACTCTGAACAGCAGGGCAGTGCAATTCAAATAAGTGCATATTTTCAGTCTGTCTGGTGAGCATCCAGGCAGAACTACTACCCATCAAACTACATAACTTTCTTGCTACTGTCTGCATTAAGATAAAGTTGATTGACTTAAAAACTTGGGCTAGATAAGCCCAGACTAAGTTAGACATTTTTACTTATCTAGATAAATCTAAGGTCTCATTTAAAAGTGAAATTGGATGTCACGTGTGGTGTTACTGATATTTTTGTCAGATATTTCATAATAGTTACAGGTTTACTAGGGGCTGTACTTCAAAGTGGCTTAAGTACAGGACCTTCTTGGCCATTTTGTGTCTTAACTTACAAGAGAAACATTTTCCAATGAAGAATCTCTTCAATTCTAATATATGTGCTATTAACTTATTAACATTTGGCTCCATGAGGTGCAAAATGCTTTGATTTTCACTGAACAGTGTAAGAGGTAAGTTAACTCATATATGTCAAAAGGGAAGAATCTTTGTGGTTTTAAATAGCCATATTGTTTCCTCTTTGAAGCCCCTGAAATCTTCTAGATTGTTTCAGTGAAGCAGTTTCTTGATCTTCCTTTTTAATGATGATTTACCAGTGCAGGCCAATTCTTGTTATTCCTCTACTTAAAGATTCATTGTTGTCATCACCAGGCAACAGCAGATGTATTTTACTGTAGACTGATTTCTACCTGTAAGCAAATATAACTAGTATAGTTGAGAGGTATTTTGCATCATACCCAAAAGCTTTACTTTAGAAGGAATTTTAACTTCTTTCTGTTTACAGAAGTGAGCGTTAACCATTACAGATAAAACTGTCCACATACAAAACTCAGCCATGAAATTATCAGCACAAAAAAGTGGCAATTACCAGTAATCTGCACAATATGATGTAATGAGATTTTTCTTTTCTGCTTTTTAAACCATACTTACTTAACAAACTTTGTAAAGTATCAAAAAAATACAGTAAATACTAATGTCTTCCATGCTCACATGCTTTCAGAGTAACTACATTCTGTATCTGAAAAGAACATTATATTGACAGAGTTGGGGATTTAGTAAACAGTGAGGATTTAGTAAAAATAGTATCAAGTTGTTTAATAAGAGTTATTTTTTATTTAAATATGTTTAATCTTTAAACATGTGATCCTAATTTATTACTAGAGTCAGAACATTGTAGAGAGGGCACTTGGGTTATCTGTGCATGTATGGAAAGATGCTGCTTAGCATAAAGTTGGTTGGTTTATTCTAACAAATGAATATGCATGTAGTAAAACGATAGCTCTGTGCATGCTTAATTAATCCTGATATAGATAACTAATAATAACGTAGACATCTACTAAAAAATAAATGCATCAGCATTTATAACCCATTAAAGCATTAAGAAAAAGTGAAGTGCAGCTAAATAATTATCTGCAGATGTATTATATTCTCTTGTTAGCAACATTTTTGGTATGATAGTTGCATTTGTAAATTAACTTGTCATTATAGTTAGCAATCAGGCAGAGTTAATTTCCATTAGGAAAAAAGCTACTGCTGGAAAAAAAACAAAATTGTAAAAAGTGACTTTTCAAGATTTTCTCCAGATTATTTAAAATATTACTTTATTAATTTCTATTTGAATCTTACTAGTTTGATTTTTTTGACTAGCTTGAATTGTAATGAAAGAACCATGATAAAACTATTAGTAGTTCATTCATTCTCTTACTGTAACAGCTGTTTACATGTGTTTTAAATACCTGCAGGGATGGTGACTGAACCACTTCCCTGGGCAGCCTGTTTTAATGCTTGACAGCCCTTTTGGTGAAGAAATATTTCCTAATACCCAATCTAAACCTCCCCTGGTGCAACTTGAGGCCATTTCCTCTAGTCCTATCACTTGTTAGCTGGGAGAAGAGGCTGACCCCCACCTCACCACAGCCTCCTACCTCAGGTAGTTGTAGAGAGCAGTAAGGCCTCCCCTGAGCCTCCTTTTCTCCAGTTTAAACAACCTCAGCTGCTCCTCATCAGACTTGTGCTCCAGACCCTTCACCAGCCCCATTGCCCTTCTCAGGACACGCTCCAGCACCTCAATGTCCTTCTT
>JAWWEW010000078.1:17811012-17945951 GCA_035583185.1 Anabacerthia variegaticeps
GAACACCCTGGTGACCAGCTGGATGTAACTCCGTTCACCAGCACTCTGAGCCCGGCCATCCGGACAGTTCTTTACCCGTCGGACAGAGGCACACCCAGCCAAGCCATGAACAGCCACTTTCTCCCGGAGACTCTGTAGGAAACAGTGTCAAAGACTTTACTAAAGTCAAGGTAGACACATCCACAGCTTTTCCCTCATCCACTAAGCAGGTCACCCTGTCACAGAAGGAGACCAGATCACTCAAGCAGGGCCTGCCTTTTGCAAACCCAAAATGGCTGGGTCTGATTCCCTGGTTATCCTGCACATGCTGTGTGATGGCACTGAAGATGATCTGCTCCATGAACTTCCTGGCACCGAGGTCAGACTGACAGGCCTGTAGTTCCCTGGATCTTCCTTCCTTCCAGCGCTTCTGTTCGGTGGGCATCGCTTTTTCTAACCTCCAGTCAGCTGGGACCTCCCTCATACTGAGTACTCCCAGGTCTGAAAGTCACTCAAATCTGAAAATCTCTTGATGAAAGATACTAAAATACTCCTTAAGAGTATTTGAAATTTAGAGTTCAGGTCCTCCACATTTTCCTTCTTTTCCTCCTCCTCCAGAGGTTCAGTGGCAGACTAGCAAGCATACTCTTTTGCGGCTTTTTATAGGAAAACAGCCTAAGTCTCCTGCCAGGTTAATTGCTTTCAAGGTTTATACCATATGGGTTACAGTTTGAATAGGAGGATTCTGTGGGAAAAATGCATTTGGAAAACTGTAGTTACTGCTTTATTGCAATAGTTAACCTCAGAATAATGCACCCTTTTCTTCTGGGAACAATAACAAGTAATTACTCAGTAGTCTTTATTATTACTAACTGAATTATAGCCTAATAACTTAGCAATAGTTTAATTCACTGCATACCCTAATAGTTACCCATGTTTTTGCTTTTTTCAAAATTAAAAATAATTGCTATGTTACATCATATCTTCAGTTTGTGATGAAGGCAACTGAATTTTTTTTGTTTTTTAACTATTATCGGTTCTTCACCTTGAACTATTCAATACAGGCCTAGAAACAAAACCAAGGTCTGACTGTAGAACAGAAAGGGTTTCTACAGAGGATTCTTTCTGCCACTAACTCTGTTTATGAATCAATGTGAAAATTAATGGAATACTGGTATCAAGTATAGCATTAAGAAAATTTAATCCATTTTTGATGCTTGTTCCCTTGAATAGAGTTCAGTACGTAAAAACTATTCAGTGATGGAGTGGTGGGAAATTAATTTGAATATAAAATATCTGAAAACAGACAAAGAAAACTGCTGTAATACCTAAATTCTCTTCTCTGCTGTTTTCAATACTATGTGAAGTGATGGTGTATCAGGACTGCTGTAATACTTAAATTCTCTTCTCTGCTGTCTTCAATACTATGTGGAGTGATGGTGTATCAGGACTTCCATCTCTTAAAATCGTCTGTCCAAAAGCCAGGGCAGAGAAGGAAATGTCTGTGATGGTTGTCCCTAAAGCTCTGTTCTGATTAGTCTAGAAAAAAATTATTGATTTATAAACATTGGGGAAGCATCCACACCCTTTCTTTTGCTAGTGAATAGAGAGGGTAATGGAGAAAGATGTCATTTTTTATCATAGATGTTAGTAATAATTCTAGTTCATTGTACAGGCGTAGAAATATAGATGAAGTGCACAAAGATTTATTTCTCCTACATGTAATTAAGGTTTTCATTATAATAAGTCCTTGTAGAGCTGTATGCTTTTAGGTGATTTACTGTTATTCCTGCTACTCCTGAGTATTTCAGTTGAACTAAGTAACCTTGTGGGAAAATAGTTTTATTTCATATGAAATTGATTTCAGAAAGCACCCTACAGTTGGGACAAATTTAACTATGCTGAAGCCCTGTTGAAGTCAATGGATCTCCAAATTACAGAGGCATAATTGTATGTGTTCAAGTGCCTTCTTAAATCGGGGCTGTGGTTGCCTTTATCTCTTGGCTGAATTATCACTTCATAATAATTACTGACCTTCTGTCACAGGGGTTGAATC
This sequence comes from Anabacerthia variegaticeps, assembly GCA_035583185.1. Lineage (NCBI taxonomy): Eukaryota > Metazoa > Chordata > Aves > Passeriformes > Furnariidae > Anabacerthia > Anabacerthia variegaticeps. The sequence continues at coordinate 17,813,048 of JAWWEW010000078.1, forward strand.
TGCATGTCCAGCTCCTGCTGAAGTCCATAGAGCTTGTGAACAGATTTAGTAATGGTTAAAATTTCCAAATAAGCTATAGGTCCTACAAAAATAAAATTTTGTGGATTTGGTGTCTGATTGTGGTAGATGGAGCGTATTGGTAATTGCTGTCTGAAAGCATCATTGGTCTTCCAGTGTAAATCTCTTTTGTGACTTAGTTCATGGTGCCTTATTAAACCACACAGACATCTCATCTCACTCTGTAGCAGTTGGATCTGAATGTTTACTGTTTAGGAACCTGCAATGTTTACATTTATATAAAAAATTTTATTAAAACTTTCTGTGAAAATAAAATGGCTTTTCCCTTAGCAGGGAGAATGTTACGCTAAGTGAGTGTGGAAGGGGAAGAGATGTATTTGAATGTAATGAGAGCTGTTGGTACAACACGGTACGATGAGGGATAGCAGGATCTGGGGTATTCTGCTACCAGTAGGGATATACCAGATGGTTACTGCAAGTTTGTTTCATAAACATAAAGTGTTCCAGCAGTTTGTAATTAACTTGTTTAACCTTTTCAGTGTATGTCCATATTTATGGAAGTACACAAGGGGTGTAAGAACATAGTTGTTTTCTTATGACTATGTTGCTGCTGTTACTACTTACTAAAATTTAAAAAATGGTGCAATTCAAGTATAAAACAATTAGCATAAGTTCTTGCTGGTAAAGAAAGATGTTTCCAGCCAGAGCAAGTTGTTACACTTTGTCTAATTTATTTTTACTGTTTTTATAAATATAATAAAATCAATCTGAATACTTTTTATTCTCTGAAAAAAAAAAAAAAAGCAGAGGGCTTCTCTTGCTACTATTTAAGCACAAGTAATATCAAACTTCAGTCTAAAAATGGCCCCTAATTGCTGGCAGTTTTTCTTCTAACTGCTATACAGTCATTAACTAATGTTCCCTTCTTGAGACTGTATGGAGGTAGGTCTGTTTCACAAAAGGAGACACTGTACAGTATTATTATTTGCTTAACTCTAGATATGAAATCATTGCAATAGCTCTGGTGCTAGAACTCAGAAATCTAGCTGTGATCTGGTTTATGTACCAGATCACACTGTCTCAAGAGCAAATCCTGCTAGTTTTAAAGTGATACTGTAACTATGGATGAATCCTCTGTTTATAATTATTGCAGTATAGAGTAGTGTTCCTTTTGGATTTTTAATTACTGTATGCTTTCTTCCCAAAAGCTGAAAATGTATACGTGACAAAGTGCAGTGAAGTGTCGTTAAACCTTGAGAATGAGTTTTGAACCACTGATGGGCAGTAACTTCCCCCAAAACATGCTTTTGTTCTTGGAATACTTTTGAAGTGTTTTCTCAAGATAATGAAGTCTGTGAATATGTGCTTTGCAGATCATTTGTTGCAGATGTATTGAAAAAGATTTTTAAATAAATATATATTGTTTATTCTAATTAAAAGTTGCATACTTTTGCCTGACTTGATGTTCTTTTTGTTTTAAATCAATTGGCAGAATTCATTGACAAGAAGTTCACCCCTTGCCAATGATTCCCAAGCACGCAGTGGTGCCCGCTTCCATACATCTTATGACAAAAGATATATCATCAAAACTATAACAAGTGAAGATGTAGCAGAAATGCACAACATACTGAAGAAATACCATCAGGTAATATATGAACTCTGTCAGCATGCAGAATCTCTTCTTATATATTATAATGCCAATCTTTATTTTAGAGTGTTAAAAGTTTTAAATAAAGAATTATGGATCAAGAGTCACTTCAAACTTTTTGCCTTTTGCATCAGCAATTTTTTGTATGTCTGAAATTCACAAGGCTGCACTTCTCTATGTATCTGTGCTACTTTATGGAAAAAGTTATGTCTACATGATACAGAGTTACTGGCTTGGAGGCCACAAGCTCCTTTGCCTTACTAGGAAGATGGTCTCTGTTTTGGCTAGTGGACTCCCAGGCTTGAAGCTACTTTATTCTGGGCTTGCTTGGAGAGAGATGTCTGTGTATGTGTGTATGAATGGTGCAGGTGACCTCTTTTCCTTCTAGTCTGATCACTGAATGTTTTGTGTTTCACTAACAACAGGTTTCAAAGAATTAAAGTTGTGTTGTATGAGAAATGAAAAATTGAATATAATTAATGTAAAAGTCCTACTAATAAAAATAGGTTTTTATGATGTGAATTTTCATACACAACAATAAAGTCAAAAGTGAACAGTGGAGAATCCCTCAAATCAGCCTTGATAGCTGCCATACTGTGCCTTTGTAAAATTTGTGTAGATGGCATGGGGGGGGAGCAGAACTTGGGAAATACAAGAAGCCTTAATAAAATCAGTACTGGTTTTCCTAGTCCCAGATCTCTTTGAATGACTTCTAAAGCTGCATAATTCTGAAAAGCCTCTTAAAATATGCTAACAAATAGGAGGGTGATTTTCTCCTTCTTTTCATCTTTCTTCAAACTTCCATGAGTTGGGACTTCAGATAAAGACTTCAAGACGTTTGGGATTGGGCTTTTTTGTTGTTGTTTAGGTGGTTTATTTTTTGTTTTATAATGTTCTCATTTGTTGCAGTTTTTTTAATACTGTTACTTTTTTGAAACCAGTTTTAACTTCTGAGGTGCAAGGGGGACACAAGCATTCTTTCGGGGTGCTTGGGATTGAAGGTATTTCTAGCCATGTTTGTGGATCTCAAAGGGAGATCTCTGAATGCCCTCAGAGGGGAGTCAGTATCCACTCGGGAAGCCTTCAGGAAGTTAGATGTGAACTCTTCTCTCTCTCTACTTGTTGTCCTTCTGTTTAAATAACATGTAGGGCCACGATGTGTTTGTTTTAGTGTGAATAAATAGCATCGCTATCAGAAATACTCCTAAGAAATCTTTTAATTACAGTTTTACCAAAGAGAAATTTTAAACCATTACCTAATTGTAATTTGGGATTTATTTTTTAAGAGAGTTTTCAAACTTAAAATTTTAGCTTTGCTCTGAAAGGTTTTGATCTGTGAAGCAGTGCAGCAGAATTAAAGTTTTAGTCTGTTTCATATTTGGCATTAGAAGCAAGTATTAACGAATTGGATTTTGAAACTTAATCCAGCTGAAAAGTCATGTTGCTTTTCAAAACAGTAATGTTCTTTCAAGAGTGTCAATGAAGACAGTGCTAACATGAATGAACTTAATAATTTGGAATCTCTTTTCATTAATGCTTTCCAGCATCAGAGTTCATAGTAGGCTAGGTTACAAGGAATAATGATCTGAAAGTTATCTCTACCAGGCATATAATTCCACTTTATGCTGGAAAAACATTCATATGAAAAAGCTCTCATTGGTGCCTCCAAGAGATTCATAAAGATACAATTTGTATTTCTTTTTGTCTCAGAACTTGAAAGCACTTTACAAAACTTTAAATGCAGAAGCACTCAAGTACAGAGAGTTTAATAATTGGGCTTTTTAATGAAATGAATTCATTTTAGTATCTTCAGCAATGTACTAAACAAAATCTAAATTAAATCCCACCAGTTCTGATGACAGCTGATACAGTGTCCTCTGTGTTGCTGCTGGAGATTGAATGCTTGGGATCACTAGGTACAGCAGCTTGTTCTTCCGTTTCTCTAGATATTTTTCAGACAAGTGAAGCTTATTTTCACCTGCTTTTCAAAGTCTAGAGAACCCATTGCCATGGCAGAAAGGTATAAATAATTCCCTTGACCAGGTCGTCCCACAAAGATTGACCTTAGATTATCTTTCTGCCAACAAACAGTGCAGTGCCAGATACCATCCACTGGCACTTGTGCTCACTGATGGCCCCTACTGTGGTTTTGCTTTGGGCCAGCTCGCTGTCTCCCTGATAATTCTGGGCAAGGATAAAGATGTTAATTTAAATGAGTTAATATTCCTACTTAGGAGTTTGAATATGAACATCCTTTTTAGAGGAGAGCTTAATAACTTTCATGTGAGTTACTCCATTCCATCTAGAACTGAAGCCAGAAGACAGTCCAAGACCTGTCTAATTCAGTGGTGTGGATTCTGTAGGATGGCATGGTTGCAGTAGTACAAGACTTTTCAGATGCTGCACTGGTAGTCCTGTAGAAATCTTTTGTCAAGGAAACAAGTTCTCTTGAGTTCAGTTTTATTTTGGCATACTCTCTTCTTCCAGTAGAGGAAATGTCAAGTTCTCTCTACTGATTTATATACCTTCCTGTCCAGTATCTTCCTTAATTGTTAATAATTACACACTAAAGTAACAAATATGGGAATTTTAGGGGAAAGTCTGCTTGTTAACTTTTCTGCAGTTTCAGTTTGCTGATTGGCAGCAGCACTCAGCACATATGTGAAAGTTTCTGGCCCAGCCAAGTGTGCTTCACTGCCCAGGTGTGATTGGGACTTCTGCTGGTATACCCTTGCATCATACCCTGTGCCAGTCTGCTCTGAGAGCAAAGCTGAATTTGAAAGGTTCAGCTTTCCAAGAAAGGGAGCATACAAACATGTTCAGACCCAATTGCATAGTACAGGGCTCATCCTGGGAATAACAACCTTCTCAGGTGCATCCAGGCTAGGGGGGTGATTCATATGAATGTTACAAGAGTGTTTCTCCCTTGTTAAAGGTCAAGTACCCCCAGAGGAACTGAAGTTAGATCATCTGTCCATTAGGAACAGTGTCTGGTAAACTTTCAGTATCGTGCACCCTCTTTCACCTGCCCAAGAAGGCAGTAATTATCTTCCATTACTTCTGAATTTTAATGAACAGGAGTAAAATGCATGCCATTTATGACAGATCACCTCTTCCAGGTTTTGTTTTCTCCCCCTCTACAAATTCATTCCAGGTTTCTTTACAAGGTTGAAACTCTGAATGAGTTTTGTTTAAATCATAGTATTTACTCAACTGTTTCCTTATTAAGGTTAACAACTCCAAGTTGATATAATCATTCTAGACCTTGGACGTACTTCTGTCCTTGCTTAAGGACCAAACAAGCCATGTCAAATGTTTTGCAAGACTGCTTGAACGGTTTTAACGATAAACACCGGAGGACTCCCATCTTGAAACAAAGAATACTGGGGAGAGAACCATGGCAAATCAGAAGTGTGAGAGATTGAATATGTCCTTCATTCACCAAAAGAGTTTTCATACCTAGCATTTGCAGAAAAGCTGTCCTTGCACCATTTTGAATTACAAAGCTACCAATGAGGCATCTGTGGTCAGCAGAGAAATGTAGCATGGGAGCTTTTCCCATGAACCTCCAAAATCTAATTCCAAGTACCAGTGATTTTTTTGTGAAGTCCCCAAAGGATTAGAAAGAGACACATAAACTGTCACTGGAAGGTAGAAATAAGCGTTATTTTCTCAGTTACTGGAGATCATGGAGATGTATAGTTCATAAATCCATCCAGTTCTTTAACTCCTTCCTCTGTCTGTGTGTCTGAAGGTGCAATAACCTGTTCTTTGAAGCTGTGAGGAATTGAGGTTATAGTTACACTGTCTGTATACTTAGGTGTTTACAAAAGGAGCAGGAATAGTTCATAGCCTGGAGATACTTGTAAGTCTGAAAATACCAAAATCTAGATTGGTATTCTTAAATCATCACAGATGATCTGATCAAAGATCGAATTCCAAGCCTTGGGCTACATACTAGAAACGTATAAATAACTAAAAGGAGACTGCACTTGAAGGAGCATCATGAGAATTTACCATACAATCAGCATATAAGTACATACAGCAATTCCAAATTCAAACTGTGAGATTGTAAATAATAGTCCTGACAATTGTAAATTATACTTGCTATCCAAAATTATGAGTTGCATTCATTCCTTTACACTGTCTGATGTGATGCCTTGTTTTTTGGTGACAGTCAGGCCCATGACCTCAGACAGATGGTGAACACTTCATTCTAAACACTGATGCTTTTTGTCAAGTCATGAGATGAGTCTGATACTTTTAGTACTGAGTAGAAACACTAGAGATCATTATTTTCTTTCCCAAAGTTAAAAGAAGAAAAAAAAACAAAAACAAAGCACTAGGCAAACAAGGGGGGTAATGCCTTTCTCCATCTTTAAAGTTGCAAAGCATGTATTTTTATGACTAGACTATAAAGTCCATCATGCATGAATCAGCCTTCTATCTACATTTGTAAGAAAATGGCCTAGAGTGTGAACCAGCTAGGTTTCAAAGTGTTACAGTAAATATAAATATATATATGACATGTTAGGTTCTTATTCTGTGAATCTCTAGGCTAGCCAGTTTTTAACTACAGTAATATTTTCTGATACATAGTGTGAAAACTGTTGTTAGTCACATTTTAATGATAATTTGCAATCAGTTTGTGTTACTAGCATATTATCCGTTTTTAATCTTACTGCTCTTAGGTGTTACTGAGCTGAACATCATTTATTTATCAAATGCAGTAGAATCATTGATATGCTCAAATGGGTCAGACTTTCAAATATTAGAAAAGCTGTTCCTGTATGGGCTCACAGATGGAGTTGGACCATTTGAAATTGTGAAAGTTAATCAAGCATGTTTATGTTAAATACTTACATAGTATTTGAGAGCAAAAACAAATATTCATTGGAAATACCTCCAAATCCAGTGCAGTTTTGTTTTAAACATAGGCTCCTGACTCCAAGAGCATGGACCAGAAAAATGGAGTTAAAGCTACTGCTCTCTTCAGTGTTGTTAAGGGAGAGTTCAGCAAAGTCATCTATGATAAGTGCATTGCCAGGATTTCACCCTGTGTTTAAGGAACGGGTAATACTCTGCATCCTCCTAAAGGACAGCTTTTTGTTTCAGCATATATTCAAGCTATGTCTATAGATGTCTTTTGGGTATATTGTCCTTTGCAAAAAGTTTAATTTATATAAAATACGTAATATACTATTGTAGATGTTCCTACATATGTAGATATTTTCCACATTGCAAATATGATTTTCAGGGGCAGAAATCAGTTACAGTTGAGTAAAATTCTGAATGCAGATGTTATACTATCTGAAATGTCAGAATCAAGACATGCTGCCCTTTCCAGTAACTCATAAACTTGCTTTAAATCTTAAATTGGTGTAAAAGTGGAGTCTTGTGCTCTTTGAAAACAGATTACAGGCAGGATAGAAATTTTTAAAAATAAATGAAAGCAGTTTGAGTGTCTCAGATAAACCAACACATTTTGAACACCCCCCACTACGACAAGCTGGCCACAGAAACCCAGAACAAGCGTACAAACCTTCCAATATAAAGCTACTCATGAGGGCAGGTCCCCTTGAGCTTTTCTGTAGGCAGTTGTCCCTGTTGACTGCACAGTTCTTTTCCCTACACAGGTAATTGTATGCAGAACTGACACCTATTGCACTGCCTGTTTGTCTCCCTGGCAACGAGCAGAAATAGTGAATAGTGGTAAAGGAGAGGGACTGCCCATCTACCAGAGGCAGCAAACAGTGGAGTGATGGGGAAGTGAATGGTAAGAAAGGAAATAATAGAATGAGCAAAAACGGGGGAGTGACAGCATAAAAGAGAAAACAAAAGCATAAAAATATATTACCTTAGCTGCTGGAGAGAAAAAAAATATGAAACAAACAGGAAAGCAAATGAAAGGGGGGAAATGTAGGCAATAAGGTGAAAAGGGGGGAAAATTGCGCCAAGAACAGGATTCAAGGCTCTGACAGAATCCAGGAACAGCACAAAGATGTGTGGAAGGTAGGAGAAAAATTTAAAGTCATATAAAGATAGATAAAACGTTACTGTAGGCTAAACCAATTTTGTCACAGAATTGGTGGCAACATAGGCTGGAGAATATCGGAGAAAAAAAGTGGGGAATTTGCTTAGGAATTTGCAATGTGGTGGGCTGCCATCAAGCTGGTAGCTTGCTAAAGCAGAGCTACATTTATGTTTGTGTCATCCTCCCTCCGTGTCATTCATTGCACAGGTTAGCAGCAGCTTGCTTCCTCCCAACCCCCACAGCTGTGTGTTTAACAACAAGAAGGAAAAATGGCAAAGGAAGGTGGTGACACTAAGCAAACACAAATGGGCATGAAGAAGGATGGATGCCGTGCAGTGGTGACCTGAATTTTTGTATGTACTAATGTAGTTAGAGGTGACCATTTTTGGGAGGCTTGCAAAGAAATGTAGTTGAGAAAAGCCTCTCAGCCAGTTCCTTGTAAGAATCAAGAGATAGCACAGAACACAGCCTCTGCCCTGTGCTAAGATAACTGCCTTGTAATGCAGCTTTGATTTGAAAAAGCAGGAGAAGCAGAAAAAGCAGAGATGAGGATGTATGCATTCTTATCCAAGCAGTCTACATTTCTCCTGCATCCAACAGACCACTCTTCCCATAGGAAAGGTAACTCTGAAAATGGAAAACTCATCAGTGTGGTTGTTAGATGGAATTACGTAAGGGAGATATGCAAAAGGACCACACAGCAATTGTAACCAAAAAAAACACATTGAAAGTCTTCATTGAAAGATGTGAAATTTCATAGATAAATATCTAACTACACAAAATGGCAGAATGGACGTGGCTGTATTGGCACTGTTGAGGCCTGGGTTTCACCAGCAGATGTTTTCTATGTATTTGTTGTATTTTATGTATGCAAGCTATTACTGCTGTGCACAGCCCTTTTCAGAAGAGATCGGTCCATGCAGTGACTCAATTGTAGCAATACCAAGTATAATGTTCCTGGTAGCAGAACTGTAGCCTAGATAATCACGTGGTGGTATTACTGAGACTGTGATGCACTCAGAAGTAAATATAACACTGGTCCAAATCTGAAACAACATGAAGTGTAAGGCCCTGTGTGAATCACAGGGCTTGTACAGGAAAACCTGTGTATTTATTGGATACTTCTTTAAATGAAATTACCTTCTTATGTGGCTTGCTAGAATGAGAATTACTTGAAAATCTGTAACTTTTTGTTGTGTGCTATAGTTTAGCTAATTAATCCTTGTGATCTATCACAAGTACCCAATTCATAATTTTATGTGAAATTATTAGGGTATAAGAAAATGGCAATAGGTGGAATATTTATAACTCTAAACAACTCCTCAATCTCCTTTTTGGGGAGTGATTCCACATGTCAGTGCATGTGCACAAAATACATTGGTGAAGGATATTTCTGATTGCAGACGAGGATTTGAAAGAAAAATATTTTGAGCACAAAAAGGAACGCCCAAACCTTTTTAAATAATCACTTGCCATTCAGTTCCTTTAAGGAAAGTATCCTAATGAATGTATAGACTCATCACATGGTGATGTAGAAGTTGTGAACATAATATATAAAAGGGTAACAGAGAATGAGCATGTTGTGTATTTCTGCATTACTGTTTGCAAAATAGGGCTAGCTGTGAGAAATAGGAATGTTGAGTTTTCACAAAGAACCAAGATAAATATAATTCGGGATTTAGTCTTCACTGATGTCAAATCATTCCACAGATTATCTCCAGGTGGAGGAGGAGAAATAGCAGAAACAGGGATATTACCCTCCGTTTTTCCAAAAAGAGACAAAAGTAGTGTAATGTCTTCGCCAGTAAATTATATGCATTGTGTTGCCTTTTGGTCATCCTGATACCTTACTGGCACTGTCATGGGAAAGCAAGAAGCTAATGAGATAGGAAAAGTTCTGTTCTTTTTAATTATTGAGAATATAGGATCATAAAGAATGTCTTACCAATTTTCAGCTTTAAGCATGAGTTTCCAGAGAGCTCAGAGTATTGCTTATTTGAAACCTGTGCTGCACAGCTGATAAAATGTCAATATGCTGTTGTTACTTTACTTTGTCAATGGTAGTAGTGTCCTCGTGCCATGCACAAAAATGAAAATTGTCTGAATTAACAAAAAAATCATGAGGTGTTTATCACAACACTCATTTTAAAAAAAGATGGATTATGTTACTAAATATAAGGGCTTGTAAATGTATTAGCTAAGTATTACAGTTTTATTTAGCAAGTCTGCTTGGTAGAATTGTTTTAATGTTCTTTTTAGCAAAAGTTAACATAAAGGAGTGAAGGTCTTTTCTTTCACTGAAATTTAGCAGTCCTGTTAAGCATGTACTGGCTTATTTTCTAGGCTCACTTTTTTTCCAGCTGTGAGTGGGAAACTTCAGGAAATCATTCCTAAAAAGCACCTTGAGGTGACTAAATTGCTACTTCCTTTATATCAAGATGGACAAATTGAAAATCTACCAACCACAGTCACCAGTGCAAGTCCTGCTGGACTCCCACCCAAACAGATGACACGTTTTGCCTCCTCTGTGATGCAGATATGGGGGATTGATAGTTTCAAAGGTAGGAAGTTCTAGACCAACTTCGTAGATGCTGAAAGCAAGTGGCATTCCTCCCTCTTTCCTTTGCCTTCCCGTCAGGATAAGAAATGCTGTCATAGGAAACACTGAAATAATTTTAGAGGCTTCTCTTTAAATTTCAATGGCACCAATGTCCATGGTCAGCAACAAGTGGGAAACACCTGTGCAGTACATGGTCTACTTTGAGAGGGTCTCTTAGAAGTTTGCAAAAATATGGCCACATTCCTTTTTATCAAGGGAAGAGCAGTACTAGCAGAGCTTTGTGTGTCCTGTGTTGCATGCTAGTAACACTGCCATTTCAGAAGGCTTTGTTTGCACCAATTAAAATGAAACAACAGCATCAGCAAATGGCAAACCCTATCTTAAAAATAGGACTTAAGCAACTCTCATTAAGGGCCTTTTTGTCCTTGTTGTGTGATGCAGAACAGTTTTGGAGTGGGTTGTATACTGCTAACCAAAGAATTTGTTTTATGATATTACAGTGGGTATGTAGCTCATGTTCGTTAATGATGTTGCCTTTTTACAGATAGGTACCCTCAGGACGAGTTAAAATTGGAGACTTATTAGCTAGAGTTGAAAAGAGGGTTTAAATGTCAAGACTGTGGCACTCACAGTTGAGAGGTTATTAGTCTGATAGTCAAGATGCCTAGCTGGCATTCCTTCACAGGGCACAAACTCTGTGTGATTTCAGATAAAGTTCTGCATCTCAGATCCCCATTGGAAAATTAGAATAATAGTATTTAAGTATTCAAAGTCTGTAGTTAGAAGCCGTAAGATTAGGAATGACTGGATGCATTAAAGAATTGAGTAGCCTGAGATTCTGTGACACTAAACTTGTTGGAACCTAGATTAATTTTTATCATCCTTGCAGAATGTAATCATCTTAAAGTAGAAGTCACTCAGGAAATGTTTTTGTAGGAAAAACCCTTCACACTTTCTATAAAACTTTAGAAAAGTAGGATATATGCCAAGTACTTGATGCTTATAACAAAATAATCAATGTAGATTGCCTAATAGAGATTCGTACTTTAAACAGGTTTTCAGTAACATCAGCATTAATAGTTCTTATTTGACTTTACGATTGGATCTCTGATAGAAATGACTGATGGTCAAAATGAGCTGTGTATCCTGTAACATGTTGTAACTGCTTTGTGATGTTGGTAACAGCCCTATGACTGAAAGTCTTCCAGACTGAGAACTCCAACTTAAAACTTCTCCCTCTATTAAACACAGAAGTTTTCTCAGATCGATCTTTCTGCACTGCTCACAACTGGCATTACTTTTGTGGGCTTTTACTGCCAAACTTTTCATTTGCATTTTAGGGCATACAATTGTATTTCCTTCCTAAGATTCTGATTTGTGTTCATGGAGCCTCTGCAGCACCTTAAGATGTTTTGCCCACTCATAAACAGTTTGAGCTTAAAAATGCTGCACTGTGAAGTGGCACAACTGCATCATGACTACATGTTCTCTGCTTCAGGGCTTGCACCTCCAGTACAGCTCCAGGGCAGGCAGAAAGGAGTGTTACAAACCCAACTGTGCCAGGAAGATTCAACAGGGCTCATATGTCAAGAGTTCTTAGTCAAAATTGGGTTCAATTCATAGTCAAGAATTTATGTCTTTGTTGTTCATTCCCTTTGTTTCTTGGTGGACAGAATTTTTTTCAGAACTCTTAAATCTTTCTATTTTTATTCTTCCAATTGGAAAGGAAAGTCTGTCTGTGATATGTGCAGATTCCAATATACAGTTAGTGAGAGAAATTCTTTAAAATTAGTGGAGGAGCCCAGAATTGTAAAATTTCTAGGATTGCAAGAGCTTTGTAATACCATTTTTTACCAAATACTACGAACCTTTGTTAAACAATTCAAATGGCTTATTCAGTTAACTTGTTCTAAATGCTTCTAAAGTCTGCATTCCTAATAACCAGATCACTTTGGCATAAAAACAGCAGCTTCAGTATTCATTGAATATTTAAAAGCTCTTCTGCTTTAAAAGATGACTGTTGGTTAGATTTCACATTTCCTATTTGAGGCTTAAACTTTTAAATTTTCTCCAAGTTCCTCTGTTTGAGACTTGGTACTAACAGAAAGAGGAAAGCTGGTGAGTCTTTGTCTGGTTGGCATTACTGTGGATTAACTTTTCCTTGGTTCCACAAAAAATAAAAGTGGACGTGTTTGAGTAGGGTTTTAGGATTAATACAGTATGGGCATTTTTATTCTGGGAATAAAAAGTCATTCTTCAATAGGTCTCATCATTCAATCTGTCTCTGCTTTTTCTGCTTCCTCCAGTGGTCTTTCCAATAGAACAATTAGTTTTGAGGCAAGTGATTAGAAAAAAAAAAAAGACAGGTTGCAGGTGCAGGTGACAAATTTTTTTAAGGTTAATAGCCCATTTGTAATGGAATATTATGACCTTGAGGGAATATAATGATTCATAAATAAAAGAATACAAGGAACTTCACTGCTCAACTCTATTGACCCTGAAAGGCAACCACTACATAGGAACTAGCAGAAAGTTGATGATAATAAATAATACCCCTTGCTGGTGACACCACAAATGTTCATCATAATAAACAAATATTAATAAAGAAGAAACATACAAATTAAAGATAATCTGCACAACACAGGGTAGAGATTAGAGCAGTGTGATGTTCAACATCAGTACCCAAATGTTATCTTCTCAGGTGTGCTTTTTGGACCAAAAAATTTGAAAGGTCTGTCAAATGGAGTCTGCTCTTTCTATGCGAAAGCAAGTTATAAATTATGCAGTTCAAGATTCTGATTTTTTAAACACTGGCCTAAAATTTAGCAGGATAACCTGATGAAGGGGTTTGTTTTCACATGACTTTTTGAAGGTTTATCTCCAAACAAATAAATATTTGGTAAATAAACATGTTGTTTCTGGGTATTTTATATCTAAAACCATATAAACATTTATATAATACACGTCAATCCTAATTTCTGTTTTTTCTTTTTATTCTGCAGTTTATTGTGGAGTGTCATGGGAATACACTTCTTCCCCAGTTTTTGGGCATGTACCGGCTTACTGTTGATGGAGTTGAAGTATATATGGTTGTTACAAGAAATGTGTTCAGCCATCGTTTATCTGTTTATAGAAAATACGATTTAAAGGTGAGAAATAATTGCTGTTGAAATAACTGATAAAGTAGCTGAAAATCTTTCCTAGAAATGTTGTTATGCTGATGCTTGAATATTGCTCTGAATTTTAATAAATTTAAGACTGTGTTATGTAAGAGCCAGCAATAACTGGTTTAATTCTACACCTCAGTTTAGGAAAACTGAAGGATGGTTTTATAGAAATTGTACACATTTCTTTGTTTTGTGCATTCCTAAGTGCAGCAATTTAATCACATATGTTTGTTAAATGTTACTAATGGTTAAAGGCAAAACCCTTCATAGTAGTACAGTAATAATTCTGCTTCTTATAGGTTTTTATCAACATTACAGAAAGCCACAGTTGATTCTGAAGAGGGCTTTTATAAAACAACTAACCATCATCATTTAAACCAATAAATGCTGCTCACAAAGTACATCACTATTACAAAAGCTTCATAAATTATTCAATATTTTAAAAATAATTCAAGTGAAAAGGAGAAGGTTCTTATGAACAAAATACTTGTTGCCTTTATCATAAGATCTGTTTTAGGTTTTTTTCAGAAGCTTTCTCTGCTCATTGTAATTTTGCCAATAGTTAATATACAGTGCTTACAGTGAATGCCCAAATGTAGTCTGTCTTTCTACCTAAGGGAATGTATTTTAATTTCCTCTGTAAAGTATCCCCTTAGAAACCTACTTCTTTCTAATACATTTAATTTCTATGTGCTGAACCGCTAAGTGCATCTGCAAGCTTGTTTTTTAAAATGTTCATTTATGCTTCTATATTAAGAGAATTGTACTGCACCATCCCTTCCTACTGTCAGCTCTCTACCTAGTAATTCAGTAGATAATTGACTGAACAACAGCAGTTGTTACCAGAGAAAGATTTTTTTTTTTTTAATTTGAGAGAACCGTGTTTTAGAGCATCTTAATGTCCAGATACATCAAAAAGGTATGAAAGCATAAGAGAAAGAACCAGTAATTATATACAGTACTTTCTTATCAGTGTCAAGAGCTCTGCTGTTATTTACCTCTCTGAATGCTTCTGTACTCTCTTCAGTTTGTCCAGCTGGACAGCTTTGCTTTAACTTTTCATGCAGTTCAAATTTACCATTATTATCATATTAATCTTCAAAATAATCTTCTTCACTGAGCAGATTTATAGTAACACTGCATATATTATACATCACTTTTTATTGATATTCTTTGCTACGGCATCTGCAGTTGTAGACTCAGAGTCCTTTTTTGTATGTGAATATTTTTGATACCAGCTTAGAAATCACTTGTAGCACAAGTCTCCACCTGGGTAGATACCAAGAAAAAAAGACCACAGATCAGTATAGGATTTCAAAGGTATTTTCCTAGCCACAGAGGCCTTTTGTTAAAATTACTTCAATGTCTTTTTTTTTTTCAAATGTCAACTTTGGCATTCCCCCTAATTTTTACTATGGTGAATCTTTTTTTTTTCCTTCAATTTGGTTTACAGCTGATCTTTTTTCTGGCCTAATAGTCTGTTGGAGCACAAAATACAATATAAAAGATCTCTCATCAGTAAACTAAAATGTCAGGCTTTTACCAGGCTCTGTTATCAGTTAATAATATAACGCAATGAAAACCCTGCTTGCTGGACCATACATAATAACTAAGAGATACTGTCCCATATATCTTTTTTCTCCATCCTTTCTAAGTTTTTTAAGTTTCTTTCTGCAAACAGAATAAACCATCATATAAAAGGATGTGGTTGGGAATCCTCACATTCTTTAAACTAGTAGGACTCCACTCCAGCACTTCTTTACACAATGCACACCTTCCAACAAACAGTAGAGCTAATTTATCCATATTTCAGTATTCAGTTCTCATGTTTGTGGTTATCATTTCTTGCAGTGCCGTTAAGTGATAAACAAATGCTGGGTACTTAAAGGTGTGGTCCTACTCCAAGAGATTTTTAAGGAAATAAATATAGTCATTTTTTGTCATCTCCGGCTTATTCAGAAAGCACCATATTGCCTACTAGTTTTAAGCTAAAAAATAAATTTAAAAGAAAATATCCAAAATGTCTTTGACAAGCACTGTAAATCTTGTGAATCCACAGTTGGTCTCATCTCTTCTTTTTGCTCTCTGTTGCTGTGAGGTGTGTTTTTTGTACTTTGATCTCTTAAATATTTTTATGTTTATATTATGTGACATCCTTTTCAAATGTGTACTATATATGTCTAAACAGTTATGTAGAATAGGCTATTCCATCTAAATTGGCACAAAAAGATAAGTTTGCCCAAGCAAACTGAATTTCCAGGATCATAGGCTCAAAATGAGGAAGAGAGATGAGCAAGAAGCTTCAGGAATCAGAACAATAGATGTAGAGCATTTGAGGATTTAATCCATCTTTCTTTTCTCATGCTACATCATCTTCAAGTGATTGCAGCAGTTCAGCATTCCTGGGTATTCTACCTACTGTGTCACCTTTCTTTAAAACAGCTTTCAAGTTCAGAAGACTACAGTTCATCCACCTTTTGAGCTATTATCGTAACATTTTCAAATTAGTTTCTGACATATGCACATTTTTAGATCCATTTTTTCTGTTTCAGGGCTCTACTGTGGCTCGAGAAGCCAGTGACAAAGAAAAGGTATGGTGCATTTCTGTTTCTTTTTCAATTAACCTGCTAGCTAGTCCCAGAACAAACATAACCAGTGGTGTTCTGCCTCTTTTCTTTTTTTCTGCCATAATCTTCCCTCTTGAGTTCTACCTTATCCCTCCTTTATCTTTCCTCTATTTTCTGCAGACCTTTGAATATTGGTTTGCAATGGTGTTGAAATTTCAGAGGTAAGTGAGCCAATCCTCTACCTCCTTTTCCTTTTTGCTCTTCTCTTAGTTTCTCCTGCCCTGTGGTAGGAAAACATCAGGACTTTGTTCTCTTCCCTCCTGCTTCTTCATCTTCTTTCTCTTGCTCTTTTAACATTGATTTTTATTGATACTTCATGTCAATTAATGGAATTATGTGATGTTACACCACTTCTAAACTGAATGCAAAGATAAACCACACCTTGAATTGTGAGAACCTCTGGGTATGTAAAGCTCATAGAGATGAGCAAACAACTGACAGACTTAGATGTCTGTCGGTAGCTACATGTAGCTATAATGAGAGTCTCCCTCAAATTTTGGGCTGAAACTTTGCTCTTAAAGGAAATTGATCACTTTGTTTTTCTGCACCTCCAACTTCAGTTCATTTGGAAAATTTGATGTTCTCAAAATCAGTTTTTCTTTAAGATTTAGTGAAATAGCCTGGTGGCACTCTAGGAGAGGTTTGTCCTGAGATTCTACAGATAACTGAAAGTGGAACATAGTTTCCATCATCTAAGACATCTTAATTTTCAAATTTGGGTGAAGTCTAACGACCCTGAGATTAGCTCAGTTGGTTAGAGCACAGTGCTAATAATGCCAAGGTTGTGGGTTTAATTCCCATAGGGGCCATTCAGTTACGAGTTGGATTTGATGATTCTTGTGGGTCCCTTCCAACTCTGAATATTCTGTGATTCTGTGAACCCATGACCCTTGTTTTCATAGTTTTTCCAAGCACATTCTTTCTGAATTAGCATGAGGTTGTTCAACAGTTCACTTAAGAGACTTGATTTTATATTGTCCCCAAATTCCATTCAGATCATTTTTTTCTCCTAAGTTGTATCATAGCTGCCTCTCTCAGTCTTCGACAGATCACACAACTGCACTAAGGAGTAAGGGACATGGCAGGAGCTGTCAGCCCTACAGTTCTTGCTGTATGAAAAACTCTGTGCAATGTTTTTCCATTTTATCCTAAGGTATGACCAAACTCTTAAAATTCTTCTTTCAGCATTAGGCAACTACCGTGTCC
Organism: Anabacerthia variegaticeps; assembly: GCA_035583185.1. Lineage (NCBI taxonomy): Eukaryota > Metazoa > Chordata > Aves > Passeriformes > Furnariidae > Anabacerthia > Anabacerthia variegaticeps. The sequence goes on from JAWWEW010000078.1 coordinate 17,830,308, forward strand.
CAATTGCCAGCTGCAGTTAGGATTGTCAGTATTAGCTCTCTTTTGCTGTACAGGGCCCTCAAGAACACGTCCTGAATAGTCTCTGTTCTGTTCTTGTCATCTGTTTTTGTTCTTGTTTAGTAGTGCAACTCTAGAGTTTTCAAAGCAGAGGGATTAACCCTTCAGTGTCTTACAAACAGTACCTTAATGTCATTGAAAGCCTCTGCTGGTAGTACTGAAATAGTCTGACAGAAATGAGGAGGGCAAAGTATTTGGATGGGACTACTTCAGGTTGCTACATTAATGCTTGGAATAGTAATGTAAAATTGAACAATATTATGCATATTCAGCTCTACAGGAGCTCATACTATACAGGCATTTAGTGAATAGTTTTGAGCAGTTTTAGGAATATGCCTCATAGTACTAAATAGATTAATAATAGTACACTCATACTGTAGTTAATACATTAAGTGAGAATCTCAAAGAAACAGTACCTTGATTTTGTTGCCATGGAATTCCATGGCAAAATTACTATTGAGCTTGCTTATAGCTAAGTTGAAACAAAATCATGTGATTTTGTATAATTGGATGCAACAATTATTCTCTAATGTGAAATTGTAACTTCAGTGAGGCAAATAACAAATTCCTATCAACTTCACAACTAGAACCTCCCTTTTGATTTTGAGTACTTCTCTGAAAGAAATATGTCAAAACTCCATCCCCCAAATTCTTATTCTTCTATTTTAAGTTTGATTTCTTGGAGGCAGAACTGCACAAAACTTATTTGTGTTGCAAGCAGAAGGTCTGAGGCTTTCAGAACAGCTTTCTGTTACTCCTAGTTCCCCTCTGACACCAGCGCAATGCAGCAAGGGAGCCACAAGCTCGCACTCACAACAAATGTTTCTGAGAAAGGGAATTGCTGGATGGGCTTGTAAGTTCACAGAGGGAACAACATTTTACACCTCAAGAAAGACTCTAAGGGATTCAAGCAAGGGGAAAATAGTATTTTCCTCATTACTTGGCTTTTGTTTAAGTTTTGGAGTCTGCTATTTGGTTTGAAAGGGTCAGAAGAATATGATTCACCTCTGGATTGCAGATGTTCAGAACATTCATCATTGCTATGATCTGAATCTCCTGCAACAGGCACAAGAACTGCAGTGGTTTACTCACCTAACTACTCAAATGTTTCTAAGGCAGTTTTTAAGCTTTAATAAAAAGGGTGTTCTATATTTTTATACAAATAGACAAGCAGAGTTTTGTTTTAAAACTCCAAGCAGTTCTGAAGAGCTGCTGTCATGAGATGTATCTCTGCCTGTGTGTCACTGATTTCAGGACTCTGAGGACTGTGTTGACCTAAGTATTTCTATGCTCCATTTTTCATAACGGTACCATGTTTTTTCACTTCCATTTTCTCTTAAGTAGATGTCACTCTTTCAAAATTTTTGTTTGTTGTCATCTGTGGGAATCTCAAGTTGATCTTAAAGATTTTAAAACAACTGAAAAATTTTGGCTTGAAAAGGAGGAATAAAAGGCATTTCAGCAAATTCTCTGAAGAGATTTTGGTGTCTCCTGTCTTAGAAGAAATTGCCCTGAATAACTGAACAAAACCAGACAATCTGAGAACCCTAGGTGGTATAGTAACTTCTTAGCTAATTTTAACCAGAGTCTAGTTAAATCATCAATCTATTAATAGTATCCTGAAAATACATTAATACAATTTCAATTAATGGCAGCATTATTTATTACTTATTATGAAAGTATCTACGGCTATTCACATGTGAGAAACAGTAATGAAAGACAGGAAGGTTTTGGTGCTAAGATGTCCAGCAATGCTCTAGTTTTTAAATGGGCTTTTAAGTAATTCACATTGAATTTCAAATGCCACTATTGAAGTAATCAAGTGGTTTTCTGAATCTCAAGAATAATATGTTTACTTCTCTTAAAGCTGGAGGAGTCAGAAAACAGAAGAGCAAGTCTTTCAGTTACATTGTAATGCAGAGTGTAAATTGTAGATAAATCACTTTGTAAAGGCAAATTTGGCGAAAATTATGATGCTCTTTCATCTTTTTCCTATCAAAGAGTAAGTTATTTACTCAGTTAATAAAGAAGAGACAATTATGCAGAAATATTTAATGGACTGTAATATAAGAAATCAGGGGAGAAAAGTATCTGCTTTATTTTGGTAGTGTAAAATAGGTACTAATATTCAAACATTTTTTTAAATAAGTTTTTAGGAAGAAAAGTTGTCTGGGTTGACTTTTAAAAATGATACTTTTCTATCCTGTTTTCAGTTTACTTCCTGTTTGACTGTCTTCAGCTGTTTAATATCCTAACATTGATGAGAAGCTCTGAAACTGTCATTTTTTTTATTCTGTGATAGTCAGTGCAGAGACAAGCTCCATTCCCTTAGATTTCACCTTAACACACAAGTCCTTTCATTTGTGTTATAAATTATATTTTTAATAATATAGGCATTGCTTTCTTGGCAACACGTATCATAATATGCACTTACAGATGCCTTGAATTTTAAAAGAATAGTACGTTTCAACAGTTGTCAAATTCTGACAGCTGCTCCTTTTTATATTTTAGGCTTTAGTTCTCTTTTTATTATTTTAATAGTGGGCATTTTCTATTCATTCCTTGGACAATTTTGCCCTCTTAAGTGAAACGAGGATAATGCAGAACTCCCCTGGTGGTCTGCCTGCTCACAATTACGCCATACTTGCAGTACAACATCAAATTAGCAGTAACAGCTGAGTCTACTTGTACTAATAAAAGAACTTAAGCGAGTTACTTGTGAGTGAGCAGCTCAGACGGAAATTTGAAGAAGAAAAATAAAACCTAACTGAACTGATGCCCATCACATTTCATCTTTCCTGAGCAGTGTCAGAGATTATTACGTGTATTAAAATTAATCTAAAACTGGTTGCATTGCCACCTCTGTGGTATGTGTTGTTTCATAAATCAACCTAAATGCGGAAAAAAATATAGTAAATACAATTGAACAAAGGATCTTCTATGCAAGCTTCTTTTTGGAAAAAGACTGCAGTAGACAGTTATGTTACATCTTAGTTAAACTGTATGCAAAATACACAGCTGTGAAAATTAGATTGGAAGAGTCTGCTAGATGCTAGCTTTGTGTTTAACTTTATATATTACAGCATATAGTAATTAACTGATTTCTGTGAGGAAAGGGTAGCCCAAGGAAGAAGGGGTTTAGTATAGGAGCATGGCAACAAGATCACTTAGTCTTGACTCAGGGGTTTTATTTTCTTTTGGTGTCATTGTGTAAAACTTTATTCAAGGTAGATCGTTCCAAATTCTGAGCTATTTTTCCTGCTGTTTTAAAATAGCTAATTTGAGAACAGCATGTTTTTACTTCTCTGTTTTCATGATTTCAGTCTGCTTCATGTGCCGATCTCACACAACAGACTTGTGAAGTATCTGAGATTTCTCTGTGCAATGAGTCTCAAGGTTGCAGTGTCTAGAGATTATAACTTTCAAAACATCACACCGCAAAGACAAGAATAGACATTCAGAATTCCGATTCCTATTTCAGCATTTAGCCTTCACATGACATCAACCCAACCCCCTTATTGTTTATCAAAACAAATCACTACTTTGCCTTGGGCTTTTTAGTTCTTTTTTTGTTTTGTTGGTGGTCGTTGTTGTTGGTTTTGTGGGTTTTTTGTTCAAAAGTCTGTTTTCCATAATAAAAGGGGAATTTTGTGTTGCATTTTACGTGTGCATGTTCATTTTGCAGCAGGAAGACATTAATGCTAGGGGTAATTCTGGGTGTGTTTCCCTGAGCATTGAAAAGACAGATAGTACAAGAGAAGTTTGGACCCAGCTCACAGAACTACTGAAGGAGCTGCCATATTCAGCCTTCCAAAGGAAGTTATTCTTCCGTGTTGCAGATCTAGTGACTCCAGACTTTTGATTCAGTTCAAAACTACCTGTTCCAATTTTTTTTATTTTTAAATACTGCCTTCTATATAATGCTGATGAGCCCAACATTTAAAGAAATAAAGGGGGGCCATTTGCTGTGACAGAAGCCCAGGGTGTGGAGTTTCACTCTTGGCAGATGTTTTGTATCATTTTCAAAAGTTATTATTTGTAAGCCAAATTTTTCCGTGATTACTGTGTGAGTAATGTGACTTGTGTCTTGTTCCAAACAAAAAATAAGTCTGCCTGCTATTTCTTGTATAACTTAATCCTTGCCTTTGTTAGGTGAGAAGTTTTGCCAGGTTGTGAAGACAATTAGTCTTTTTTCTTTTTCAGTCCAAAACTTACTTTGAAACTACAGCTGTTTTAGCAAGCTACGTCCAAAATGTTAGCATTGGTGTTAGCTGTGACCACTATTTTTGATGTCATGATGCACAAAAAAATCGTTTTTGGGGAAAAAAATTGCTAATACTCATTTCAACACATTAGGATAGGATGCTGAATTGAGATGTGTTAAGAAATACATAAAAACTGTTTCCATGTTGATACAGAAGTAAAACATGACTTGGTATCTACATTCCAAGAATTTTTTTTTAACCCAGAACACTATCAGTGGGCTCCTACACTATGATTTTAGTTTTTGAATGAGGCTTTGCACATTCTGTCATCTTAGTTACTAAGAAATCTTTATTGATTTTCAGACTTTTCAAAGGCAATGAAATCTTTCTGCCATTAAAATTCTCTGCAACCATGGCAAACTTTGGAATGCAAACCTGAAATGTGCAAATAACATGCTTCTTTAATAAATAAATATTTCATATTTTTAAAACCTGTAGTGCCTTGCTTGCATCTTTAAGGAGAGGATTAAAAACAAAGGAGGTGGTTCAGAAAGAAAATCTATTATTAATTTAGTAGATGTAGTTAGATGTTCATCTCCTGTGCAGCTCTTAAAATATTTAGTTCTTTAATGACAGTAATATGTTCATTATAATAAATTACATTCTAAGAGAATCTTTTTCCAACAAGGATTTTACTCCATTGGAAATATTTGAGACTTCATAAAAAATTAACCATATCAATTATTTCATAAAAGCAAAGTCTCAATTTTTTCATTCAGATACTGTTTTAGACTGCCACAGTGTGATTCTATTTGTATTTATTTCGGTGCCTAAAAGGAAAATTAACATAGGGTTTTTCAACATGATCATGTGTATTAATTCGGTATAACTACAATAGCCCCTCCTAGCTGCATATTTCATATGTTTTAATTCTCAAATTTATAAATCAATTTTAAGACATGATTTCAGTTAAAGTACTACTGCAATCACTACTAGTGCTGGCTGTCATTAGTAATATATGGGACTGCAACAATATGCTAGAATTATTCAGCTTTAACTAAATAGGGGGAATGATGTTGCCTAGTACACACACACAAAAAAAATCTCTGTCTAATAATACCTATAAAGAGGGAAGAGTATAGGCTGGGAGGCATCATGCAAATAATGTGGTGAGGGCAACCATTGGCAAATAGCATTTTAGCTTCAGTTTCTCAGATGGGGCTCACTTTTTTTGCTTTTCTCTTTTTCTCCATGTATCTCTGAACTGGCTTTTAACTTAGTGGTTCTACAGTTGCCAAGTCTGCAAAGCTGTGGGCATTTGTGTGAAGAAAAATGACCTCAGATAAATATCCTCAGAGGGGTTATCAAGGACTGGGGAGCCTGCACACAAAGCAGTGAAGAGTCTGGCTTTTTGGAAGAGCTGACTCACTGCCCTGAATGTCCTTGGGAGCACCCCTTGGGTCTTGTGATGGCAGGCAAGAAATGCAGCAGTGTCAGCTTTGCTAGCTCACTTTTATTAAAAATAGATCAGAGACAAGGTTAAAGTGGAGTATGGCACCTGCACAACGGGCTTACCACCTCCAGCATCTTCCAAAGAGACATTGCTTGTAGTTTAAGTTTATTTTTACAAACTCTAGGACTGTGTTCAGTGGCAGAGTGAGGTTCCCCCCTGCACCGCTCGCCGGTCTGACTGGCTGATGCTGTGCTCTGCGGGAAGTCTGGCAGAGCCTGGAGACAATCATGCATCTCAGCATCCTAACCACAAGCACATCCTTCCTCTCGCTCACTCCCCTGTTTTAAACAGCATTAGTAGGGGTTTTTTTCAGTGTTAATGGGTTTGTTTCACTTTAACCTCTTCCTAATTTAATAAATAACTTGGATATGCTAGGTGGAAAAATAATCTGGGGATTTTTTTTAGTGACTTCGGGCTAGAAATGAAGGGAGCTTGGTTTCCTGCATTCTTTTCATTATTGTTTCATCTTAAATTAATTCATCCAAATCTCCTCTCCATTCTTAAGCATCCCACGCACTGGATTCCATCCTCCGGTGTTGGCAACATCCTTGGATCCACAGCCCTGCCTCTGCAGAATTAACTCTCATCCATGGGACAGTATGCTCAATTGTGTATGATAATCTCTACAGCTGTTAGCCTGGAATGCTTATCTGATGTTTCCCCTACTTGTTTGCATCCTAAACCACTTACTGACTGGAATAAGAAGGCCAGAAAGAAAATCAATGCATGCTGTGCAGTCATATTTTAGTCAAAAATTCATTGTGAGCTTCAAAAAATGTCCAACATAATTTTTAAGTAAAGTAGGCAAGCACTGCAGGATGACTCCTCCACAGAAGTGGAGTCCAGGATGGGTGAATGGTTACAGCTCCAGCTCGGTGCCTGGGTGGTTTTTTCTATTTATTATAAATTTAAATAGAGGATCTCTTTTACAGTGTATTTTAATATATCAGAATGTTGTAGATGCAACACACTAATAATTCAGAGGAGCCAGACTAGGGTCTTTTTTTTTTCCGGAGTTCATACATGTCAAAGTGCAATAGATGTAATAGGATTCATAGCTATTAAAATGTTACTAATTGCTTAAGTGTTTTTGAGCAGTTAATGGAAGAAAATAATTGCTTTTTTAAACAAAAGCAACATTGTGGGATTTCAAGCAGTTCCCAAATTTCAGCTCCAAAAAATTAATTTGGATAGTTGGGGAACTGAGTATTTTGGCCACCTCAGTGCACAACCCAGCAGCAAAAAGAACCTTAGGCCATTCTGAAGATCTAAAAGGGCATTTCAGAGTCTGCTGTGGTACTCACATTTTAATGCTGTGCTTTCCAATATGTACATTTTGGACCAGAGAAAAGAACCTCCCTGATTCTTTTTCTTACTGTGTCATGTCATAGGAAGAAAATAAACTTTACAAAAAATACCATCTCCAGTAAGATTATGAGCAGTTAAACTGACAGAAGACATTCCAGTGGACTGATGGAGGTGCCTTTTATCCCTAGCAGAAGGACCTTGAGTTTAAGGAGAAATTATTTTATTCAGAGTACTTATTAGTTCATGGCCATTGACAATTGCAGCACTTCTGTTCCTGCAACAATTTTTCTGTAAAGGAAACGTGTTCTTCCCTACTATTGATTAAATATTGGGGGAAGAAGAAAGTTCATTGCACTTAATGAGCCTTTTTTTTAAAGGCTTTTGATTGCAGGAGCTACTATTACTTCTAGTATGCTTGACCAGATACCCTGAAGGAACTGCTCTTTTGTTTGTTGGATTGCTGGGGGTTTTTTGAGTAAACTTATGTCACTTGCCCTTTAAAAACACCCCATGTGAGGTGTCTTAGTACTAAAGCCAGTGGTTACTATATCTGGTTTTCCTTAACACTGATGCAAATCTCTTCACAGGAGAGTTGAAGATTATCAACTAATGCTCCAGAATCAAGAATATTAAATTACATATTTATGAGGCAGTGATCTTTTCTTGCATTTGCCACTCTTAAGCAGAATCTCATAATTGATGTTCATTTGATGCTTTTCAATAATTATTTGGTTTTATTCACTTGTAAACATTCATAGTAGCTATCTAAAATGTAATCCAGTCTGACTTCGTCTGTAAGACCCTTTGGTATAAGGTGTGGATTGTGTTTGACTTCACTTGTTGTCAGTCACTTCAGCAAACCACATCTTGGGAGAAACTCATGCAAATCAGTGTTCAATGCAAATCAAGTGTTGATGTGGAGATTTTGTCCTGTCTTCACTTGCTGCATGCCCAGTAAACATATACCTTCTAGGCCAACTACAGGAGAGATAAACTAAGGAAAGAGCTCCATGGGTGCAGTTATGGAGAGCTGCGTGCCATGGAGGAGAGGCAGCTCAGTGGTGCCCTCTTGGGCACAGGGGATTTCTGGAGGTGCTGCTGCCAGTGGCAGGGCTGCACTGGGCCAACAGCTTCACCACACTCCTCTTTGCAACCCACTCTTACAGGAGTTTTGGTTTATTTTAGGCCAAAGAGCTGCCGACGTTCAAAGACAATGATTTTATTAACGATGGCCAAAAGATTCATATTGATGAGAATAACAAAAAGATGTTCCTTGAGAAACTGAAAAAGGATGTTGAGGTAAGAATGTGTCTGTTCAGTTCAACGTGATTAAAATGTGTGGCAAATTACAGATATCCCAGGAAATCACACCTGTGATTCATTAATGAAAACCCTTGTTTATAAGACTGTAAGCACAACTGTTTTAAATGAAACACAATTTGAACTTTCAGGAGTTGATCACTGCTTTTGCTGATGTGATAAATGCCTTGCTGCCATAGCTGGTTGCCATACATTGTTCCTGCCTTGATGATGTGATGTTAAAATGATGGTACTACTTAGTACTTAAGTGCTTTACAAACCTAGTACTTCCAAATGCCCCCGAGAGAGAGGTGAGTACTGTTAGTTGTATTTTACAGGTGGAGGTGCACCAGAGCTGAGCCCATACGCGCACTTGTCCATAACAGAGGAGGGGCATCTGCCCCACTTACAGCCACGCGTGTCCTATTTTATATGAGTTTTAAATCATTCTTAGTATCACAACAGTAGAGTGCTTCAGTAATCTGTGTACAGCAGTTGGACTCATTATCTTAATGGAGTCATTTGTCTTTCATATAAATTTGTAATTGGTTGAATATAGTTAATACTTAATAGAAAAGTGTTAGCGTATGAATTTAATATAACTGATTTAATTCAGCTAATAAAATAAATATCAGACTAACTCATTCACACAACTAGCCTTTAGTTTACATTATTGAAAATATTTTGTCTATTTATTTACTAAACACAGTATTCTGCAGCTTTGTTCTCAAAGCCTAAAATCTGTTTGCAAGGAAAAGGCATAGACTTGGAAGAGACTTGATAGTAAAATATGCCTGTGACTTAGTAAGACTTCCAGCTATTTCTATCAAAAGGGCTCTGTGAATTGAATTGTCTAGTTCTTCAGATCTGTATCTCATTAGCTGCTCAAAACAAAGTACTGTTACTTTAGAATCTACCCAATAATTTTCTTTTGACTAAGTCTCATTTCTGGTCATAGTAACAATGAAAAACTTATGGTGGTGGTGGTGATGATGAAAACATAAATCTTTTGTGAAAAATCAGTGCATGTTTATTTTGTATTTAAAAATATTGTGTTGGAAAACCACTCTACATATGTCACAGCTCTAGAGATAAGTTTATTTCCATTAAAATTCTATGCTTTTTAGCATGTACTGCAATTGCTGACTAATGTTTTTACAGTAAGTAGATTGCAGATAATAATAAGTAAGGGTGTACAAGGAATGTGGAAGATACTTTTTTACTCTAGGAACTGGATTGTGTGTGTGATCTTCTACATCATTTACCAGATTGGGAATATAATTGGGAATATAATGGCAGGTTCAAGATCATGTCTTATGAGGCTGCTTTCTATGGGTTTGAAATTGATACAGAGAATTGCTTGATATCCATGTAAACCATTAGTGTAAAGTGATCTGGCTCCTGATTTTAACAATGTAGTATTCCAAGCTATATGACTTTATATGTGTTCTCTTTCATGCTATTCTGTATGATTATTGGTAGAATTTTTTCCTCTGTTTACCAAATACCTCATGATATGCCTGAATTTCTTCCACACCATTGCCTTTGTCCAGTCTCATCTGTTCATCTTGTATATTGTTGTACATTCAAACTTAGGTCTCTTTGTGTCTTTTGAATAGTCTTTTGCTTTATTATATTGAAAATCATTAAAAATCAGTTTCTTTGTAAAACCTCAATCTCATGATATTTCTGCTAGCACGTGAATTTAGAGTCACTTTGTTATCTCAGGTTCATCTCTTTTCTCAGAACCAGGATTTTGACAAACTAGTTTCCATTACATAGTATTTTGTACTCATCTCTTTCATCACTGTCACTACCACTGTTCCAAAGTTTGACTTACATCCCTTCTTCCCTGGTCTGCCCTAACTTCCCATAACCATTAGAGTTTCTGAAAAATGAAGCAATTTTTATTTTCAGCCACTTTATGTGTATACCATGAGCATGAGCTCCACAAGTTTAAAATTGCAGAATTGCTTTAAGGCTGCAACACAGCTCTGTCCTGTCTGCCCCTCACTGCTTTGAGTTGTTTATTCCCTCTTCCTGCCCCTCACTGCTTTGAGTTGTTTATTCCCTCTTCCTGCCTTTATACCTTCCTTATTTCCATCCTCCTCTCTTAACTTTCCAGATTACCCTGTTCCATTCAACAAAAATAACTCTTTGTCTATACATAGAATGTATTCATCTTTCAGTTTTCTAAAATCTCCCATCTTCAGTCTTTATTCAAAACCAACCTTTCATTCACATTCATGTTTTGCTTGTATGATTTAAATCATGAGCCTGTCACTCTGAAGAGAATACAGTATCATTTCATGTCTTCATGGTGTAAAACTCCATGGTTTTCCACTGCAAGAACTTTTGAGCATTTCTTCATGATTCTTTAATAAGGCCTAAAAGGGAGTGAGGGGTTGGATTCAGCACCAGATCACAGCACACCATATGCCTGATAGCACAGGTGCTGGTCTGGATGTTGAGCAGTGACAGAATAGCCCTCACCTCGAGTGCTGTGTGCAGTTTTGAGTGCCACAATATAAGAAAGATATAAAGCTATTAGAGAGCATCCAAAGAGCCACAGAGGTGGTAATGCATCTAAAGGGGAAGACATATGAGGAGCAGCTGAGGTCACTTGATCTGTTCAGCCTAGAGAAGAGGAGACTGAAGGGAGATTTTTAGTTACAACTTCCTTGTGAGAGGAAGTGGAGGGGCAGACACTGATCTCTTCTCTGTGGTGACGAGTGGCAGGACCTGAGGGACTGTCCTGCAGTTGTGTCAGGGGACGTTTATTTTGGATTTTATGTATACCCAAATATCCCAGAGGGTGGTTGAGCACTGGACAGGCTCCCTAGGGAAGTGGTCACAGCACCAAGCATGACAGAGTTCAAGAAGTGTTTGGACAATGCTCTCAGGCACATGGTGTGACTTTTGGGGTGGTCATGTGCAGGGCCAGGAGTTGGACTCCATAGTCCTTGTGAGTCACTTCCAACCCAGGGTATTCTATGGTTCAGATTGGAACATGAGACAGGAATGACTGCCACGGGCTTGCAAGAGCACTTGTCTTCACTACACAAAAAACTTCCTCCCTGAGGATTTTGGGAGAATGGGATACACTTTAAGTTTCAAGTTATCTGTGTGCTGCTACTACATCTCAGTGAAGTATCTCTTTGCTAGCTTTATCCTTTAATCCTCCCTTTTGCTCTCTCTTAGAAGTACCTGTTTTTCTCAACTCATGACACCTTACTGTAACTTCTGTTTCTAAGTGGAGCTTACATTTTTCAGTGATATTGATAGATTGCTTATTGTCACTTTCTAGTTCCTTGCTCAGTTAAAACTCATGGACTACAGCTTGCTGGTTGGAATTCATGATGTTGAAAGAGCTGAACAGGAAGAAGTAGAGTGTGAAGAGAATGATGGAGAAGAGGAAGGTGAAAGTGATGGGACCCACCCCATTGGAACCCCTCCAGACAGTCCAGGAAACACGCTGAACAGCTCACTGCCTCTGGCTCCAGGGGAATTTGATCCAGCTATTGATGTTTATGGAATAAAATCCCACGAAAGTAAGCCATAATAAATATTTTTAAGATGGTTTCATTTTTAGATCAGATTCCTAAAGTCTTCACAACTATGTAAGGGCAAATGTAAACTGCAAAATAGAAGTTCATTCTGCACAAAAGGAAATTTGCTCTTTGGTGCAGCAGAAAGTTCCTATAATTCTTGGCTATTTGGGTTCAGCATTTCTTCAGAAGTTAGTTCATGAGTTTTTCATCCCTGTCAGGAAATCTAGTATCTATAATTGTTCTTTTTCTGACAGATAACACTATTAAATGTTGTCTAGAAAGAATGAAGAAAGAAGCATTCCAAGTTATATTTCACTTTTTTGGTTGATTTTTGAAAAGTTGTACGCTCATACCCAATTTCTTTGTTCCAGAAGACCTAAGAAGGTCATCATAAGGGGTGTATGAGAAGCCTGAAACTGGGTTTGATATTAGTGTGTGAAACTAAGTAAAACTAGTTACTGGTGGCTGTTCAAGACAGGAAAGTAACCTGTTGGTTTTTTTCATAAGCATTGACATGAATATATACAAGGTTTTAGTCATAAAGAAAATGCGATCTTGTTTGTTGACCCAGAAGCATTACCTTTAGTATTAAACTTCATAGTTCTTACACAAAGGAAGATGAAATCTGCCCTACTTTAACTGAGCAATAATTCCTGGTTTTGTATGCTGTGTTTTATTTTACACTCAATAGAGGGTTCTGCATTATATGTGAGTGCAGATAAACTTTCAGTTAAGGACAGCTTGAGCCAGTAGTCTTCATGGATCTTGATTCTGACCGACACTGACCTGTCTTAGCTGCCAACTGAGTCTTATAAAGTCTCCTTTGTTAGAAGGAGGACTCATTATTAAGATGTTTCCGAAGTCATTCTTACTGCCCTGTGTTTGCCATTTGCAGATGCACCTAGGAAGGAAGTATACTTTATGGCCATTATTGACATTCTTACTCATTATGATGCAAAAAAGAAAGCTGCCCATGCTGCAAAAACGGTAAAACATGGGGTAAGTATGTGGTTGGGGTTTTTTTCCTCTTACTCATTTATATTCTTACATTTTTGTTGTTTAGTGGCCTAATATAGGACAGTTCAGTAGATCTAGGGAAAGGGGAAATAGATCAGAATTTTTTCTAGTTTAATATGCAATAAAATAGTATAGAGTAACTGCTACACATTACATACTGAGAGTGGGACTCCTTTTTCAGCCATGTGCATAGCTTTCTTACCCATAAAGAGCTCTATTTTAGGACTTTGTCATAAATTTGTGAGATGCACCTTATCCTTGCAAACAATGCTGTTCACCATACTGTGCAAACTGAATCTAATTTCAGATGCAGGACCTTAGTGATGGTTTCATTATTTGGCACAGCCTGTTGAAAGTTAGCTCTTCAGCACATAATGTGGCTCATTCTACAAGACTTCTTCAGGAACAGAAAAGTACAATTTGCAAAATCTGAGATAAAATGTACATATTAAATACTCAGAGACTGTTCAATAAAGGCTTCTGTTTGACTGCCATGAATTTATTTATTTTGACTGAAATTGCTGCTGAGCAGCAGACACCACAGAACCATGGTGAAACAGCCCAGTCTTAAATCTCATAGATTTGATTTATATTACCATTATCACTCCTGTGGTGATTTAAGGTTCACATTTCATTAACTTTTTAAAAAGAGCATATTCATTTGTGAGGCTAAAATCCCTCTTCTGTCTAAGTATCTAAAGGGTCAGGGCATTGTGAGGAGTTTTAAGCAAAGTGCTAAGGACTTTTTATTTACAGTAGATAATGATGTGACCTGCACAGGCCTGTAGAAGGTATTTTTTGTCTCTAAAACAATGCTCTCATTACTCTCTCTGCTCTTGGGGCAGCTGAAGGTTGATGCAGACCATATGCAGCCATTATCTGGCAATTAGTACTGAACTTTGAATGTAGCAGACTTTAAAAACTCACAGTTCTGGCTTAAATAAGGGATAGAAATAGACTGTGAATAACAACTATAAAGCTGACTGTGATTAAAACTTACCACAATACATTACATTCATACAACCATTTTGTTTATTTCGCTGTCTCCATCCTGAGCCACCTGACACTGAAGTGCATTCATTAATAGCATGCAAGCAATTTACCCCTTTTGTAAAACAGGAAAAATATAAATAAAAATGTGGCTAAGGCTCTGAAAACCCCAAATTAAAAATATGAATGAAATAATTACTTCATTGAAGTAGCAATTGCACAGCTTATTCAGTGAGTCCAGGTTTAAAAGCATGTATGTTGAAAAAATGTTAATAGCTGTTACCATATACTTCAAACCAGGTTATTTAACATTCACATGAAAATATATGTTACACAAATGCTGGCATACCAGATCTGAGTATAGTAATTCAGTCTCCTCTATATGAAGATTCTGCTGCTCAAGAGACCAGAATCTGTTGGTGAATCAGTGGGTAGCATGGTTAGTTGTGCAGTAAAAATTCACATAGGAGACTGAAGTACAATGGAAGTCGAGAGAAGCATGGAAAGTAAAAAGAGTATGTTTCAGAAATGGAAGGTGGATGTTACAGTGGTGAGTACCAAGTCCCACTGTTTTCATGTGAAGCCTAAAAAGGTATCAGCAAGATTCTGCTTGAGTGCCATCACCATTTGTATTTCTAGTGTCTGGTTCTGAGACTGCACATGAAATTTACTGACTAAGTAACACCCTTGGTGACAAAACATTAAATAAAATACTGGTTCTTCCTTCTTTCCTCTCTCCTCCCCATTCTCTGTATAGGCTGGTGCAGAAATTTCAACTGTTAATCCTGAACAGTATTCAAAGCGATTCTTGGACTTTATTGCCAACATCTTGACGTAACCTATCATGTTACATAGGACAGACATGAGACCTGGGGACAGCAGCAGTGGCTACAAGTGTAGGGAAAAAAAGGAACTCAGAGAAGCGCTCATCTTGCAGAAAGCAACCCCTTTGTTTACATCTGCTGGCAAAGATGACTGAATTGGGGTGGAGTACTCGCTTTAACAGCTGCCTGATATTCCCAGCATAGTTTTAGCTATTTCTGACTCTTTTGTGTGTGCAAAAAAAAATAATTTAAATAAATAGAACAGCTTACTCAGAGTGCACTGTGACAGTAATACTCTGATGCTACCAGCTGAAACAGAATAAATGAGCAAAGAGATGTGGGGTGGGGGTGGGGAAGAGTAAATGCATGTTAAATCTACAATATTGATATCAGATTGTAAACTGTAGATCAGTTTATTTTTTGAATTAAAAAGATACATGACAGTATTCTACATGATGATGATGACAATAATAATGAAGATCTTACTGCGAATGTTACACTTACACCCTGTACACTGGCACTCCTTAAAAAAGCAGCTGCAACAGCCCTTGGTGCCAGAGGCTTTTCCCATTTGGTTCCTAGCTGTTGGGTTTTTTTCCTTTTTTTATCTCCCTCTCCCATTTTTGTCTTCTATTCAGCACATTGCATCAGGAAGTTCAGCCTCTCGGACATCTGAGAGTTGGCATCTCTTATCTTACAAAGAGCTAATGTCATTCATGCTGTGTACATTTTTGCTGTAGTAAACTTATGTTAAGGGAAAACTTTGCTTATGTCACTTTTACCTGAAGTCTTTGTTTGTTTTATATTCTTGCAATATAGGAACTAATAATGTTACAAGTGTAAAAAAAACTTATCTGAAGAAGCGCATAGTTTTGGGCAATAGTAGCTCCATCTTTCACCCATCCTGAAAGATGTGCACATTGATTCCATTCCCTTGTAATTTACTGGGAATTTGAAGTTTAAATGCTTATGTTGTACTGTTGAAACAGCGGTATTTTATTATAGATTATCCCTCAAAAAATGAACCCTGAATTTTACTGTTTACATTATTAGGAAAGCAGGGATATTTCTGAATTTCAGAGCCGTGTACAATATATGACTTTTGAGTTTACATGTAAAGTTATTTTGCAGTACAAATGAAGTAATCTTTGTCATCTTCCAAGACGTAATGTGCAGTAGTGTACTAAAGTGAATGTCTCGCTCACCTCCATGATAGACTCTTCTACAATAAAATGAGAAAGGATATTTCAGAGGGATTTTTCCCAAGGTTGTCTTTCAGCATCAAAATGACCTGTCCTACCATTTACTCAAGTTTGATTGTATAGTACATTGCCTGAAACTGTGCTGATCATGTTTAACTTGTTTAAAATTTTTAAACAACATTGTATTTCTTCTTCTCCTCTTGTATTTTTCCCTGAAAGACTCCATGCTTGAAAGAGACAAATTTACATATGCTTAAAAGTTTATCTACTTATACACTGTGCTAAAGCTGTGCCTTTAAAATTTCTTTATTGAAATTGTTAGATTTTGTAGGCAATGTAAGAGAAGTCAAACCTCCCCATCATGGTTTATAACTCGGATCAGGAGTGCCAGCATGCCTTCTCCATAACTAATGTCAGTGCTGTTCAGCCTGCAACTGTGCATAACTTATGTAGTGGTTTACTTCAGAGGAGCCTATACCATAGCAACCCATTACACTCTCTTCAGCGGCCAAAGGCAATACTATCCCTGTTGCTGTGTACTAATGGTTTTTTTTCTCCTTTCCCCAACCTTTCCCACAGGATTTTTTGTTATGTTTGACTTAGTGATGTCTGCAGCACTGTAATGTATGTGTATACTTTTGTATTGTATGTATTTAAATAAGTTGGTACTGTGGCTTGATTTTTTCTTTTTTTTGTCCTCTCCCTGTTCACCCCGGTTGTCTGTGTTCTCACCCCAGTTTCATTTTCTGAAGCATGCTGTGGCTTCTGAAGGTGTGAGGCCACAGGGAGACCCTGAAGTGAAAATGAGGTACATGTACTTGGAGTACATATTTAATTGCAGCCAACAAGTGTACATTTTCAGACCGTTTTTCACATTTACAGCGAAGCATTCTTTTTGTCTGCGTAGCGTTTTTGTCACTCATTCTTGTTGATAAACTGTTTATTTGGACAGGGCAAGGAAGACTCATTATTGTGTATGTTAGTGCTTAGATTACACTCTGAACATGAGCAAGGCTTTATAAAATAAAGCACTTTGATGACTCACTAGGTAAATCGTTTGTTCTTATGTTTCACCTATGGTTTTGGTCACTTACAGATGAATTTTGGATGTTAATCGCCTGTATTGCAAAGGGAAAAAATAAGACAAAACTTAAAAACTTGAATTAAGTTTGCTAACTATGATCTTATATTAACCCAGTTATTTAAAAAGTACTTGGGAATAAGCCCAAACTTTCATGGGAAGGAGGGAGGCCTTTCTAGGATTTCAAGGCTTTGATTGTCAGGGCTTTCAGCGCACGATGCAGACTGTGCTGCACATTGTGGGTAAATGGCAGAAAAGTGTCTTGTTGTCTTTATTCTGACTTGACTTTTAATTCTTTTAATACATTTATCACTTTTCAGTTTATTGCACATATGTAGCAAGCCAGTCTTTTCAGCAGTATTTTTACCTGTAAAATCGAGATGAATGAATTAATGATAAAATAGATATACCCCAAAGACAAGCTGGCTGAGGAGCTATTCTATTAAAAGTAAATTAAGTGATAGAGAGGGGAGATATTCAGCTTCTTAATTACTCACTTAATGATGTCTCTAGTATTAGGCTAAGGTTGCACTTCACACAGCTGCTCCAGCTGCTTAGGGTTTAGTGTGAACATGGTGTTCAAGGAATGCTGCTCAGGTTACATGGACCGTTAGCCATGGCAGGCAGCAAGCAGCTGCAGGACCTTGTCTTTAGCTGAAGTGTGTGGCAATGTATAAGAAAAGAATATCTTTTCTGATAAAGTATTTTCTTTCAACCTCACCTGAAAAAACCTGATGGCAGTGATGATATTCCAGGTAGACGATTCAGTTGGCTTATTAATGCAAGGACTATGACAAAAGAAATATTTAAGTTAAAAATTCTTGGAAACAGTAATTTTTTATGTCAACTATATAACCTAAATATATTATCTGAATTTCCAGCTCCCTTCCTTTTGCCTACTTCTTTTCCAAAGCAATACTAGTTAGCAAGTCCCTGCATCGAGTGGGACCATTGCATTCTGATGCTCTCACACCCTGCCTTTATTAAATGTCTGCTCTTTACATGCTGTCCATTTAGTTTTTTTCAAACTCATATATTTAATAGAGGGGAAAATCAGAAAAATAGAGAGCAGCAGTTCACTTAAAGGAGAAATCTGTTTCATCTCTTCCTATCTGTCCTGATTTCTCTATGGCAGGAATTGTTTCTGGATATCACCATATCCTTTACAATACGAAGTGACAAGGGTCATTTGTGGGATATTAAAATCACTAACAATAGCTTTCTTAAAACTGTTAAAAAACAGATCTGGAAAGGACTTGAACAGGTAGTTAAAGTCTGTCCCAGAGCAGTTCAGCTGTAGATAAACATTGATGAAAACTGGATTAATCTTTTCCAGGGAGGATAGTTATATGACTTCCCTGTGCTATCCCTCTGCATACCTCACTAGCTCTGTCATTAGAAAGATTTTCTTCTAAAATTTTACCTGACTACATTACTGTGCTTTAAGCCTATTAATATTTGTTCTATCTACAGTGGACCCTGAGAACAGTTTATTCCCTTTCAGTTTCTCTTAATGTGATCCTACCTCTGTGTACTGAACAATGTAAATATTAGCTTTTGCACATATTAAATTGAATATTCCCTTTTCTTATTTAACAAAATTATCACAATGGTTTGAGTGAGGCAGAATGGTCTCTTCCATTTTTTATAATGTCTAATTTAAAAAAAAAAAAAAAAGTTAAAATGGTGCTTCTTGAATTTCTGTTTAGAGAATTTCCTAGCCATCCATTTACCATCTAATAAAATAAAATTGTCATAATTGCTGTTTGAACACAATGCAGTTTCGAAATGAGCATAGCTACTGCTTGGCTGTAGTTGCTGCTATAACTGCAATAAAATACTGCTTTTCTGTTTTCCCAAAGTAAACAATATCATGGTCTTAGCTTTTCTAATGATACTCCCTTTTCCCACTTCTAGTCTCATCTCTTGTTAGTTACACAACGTAAAATAACGTCGTAAGTATTAAGATACAAAAAATACATCTTTGCAAGGTGGCATAAGTTCATTCTTACCCTGTGCTCTGAATGTTTGTAAGCATTTTAGTTATTGCCCAATATGCTTTGAATTTATAAAAAGCTCCTACTTTGTTCCAACTCAATCTGATTCATTCATAATGACTCATTTTATTTAGCAATGTGCATCCTAGTGGAATAAATGGCTTTTGTGAGAACCTTGTGTTTTGAAGAGGTTTGGCACTTCCATACAAGCCTGAAAGGTAATTTATATCATTACATTTCTAGTATTTCACCTTGCCTCTTGTGTAGTAAGCCCAAGGCCAAAGCACTCTACTTTCTTTTCTGTTTTATGCATTTTTAAGTGGATGCATAAAGCTATTTTGTTACAAGAATATCTCTGTCACTCCAATGTCTAGAGCACATTTGTCATACCAAGGCATATAGAAGGTCTTAGCTGGAGTTGCTGGGCTGACAATTCTAATGTGCCTTCCACCACCTGAGGACAACAGGCAGGGTCATGTTTGATTCTGGTTAAGAGAAATTCCCATGTTCCCAAGATGTGCCTGCTAATCCCAGCAGCTTGGATTTGAGTGATTCATAAGAACCCTTTCTGCCAAATAGGTCTGATTAATTAGTGCTTACTTTAACCAGGCAGATAACGCTAAATTGAACTTTACACTCTGGGTCAGCGTCCTATCTTCCTTCACACTGTGGAATTGCATAACAAAACAAAATATTTTCTGCCTTGAAGGGCTTTACTCTTTTCTCTTAGTTCAGTAGTAAGTCTTAGAAATTTATTTGTACATCAGCTGCACCAAAGACTTTGAGGTGTTAAAATACCAAATTGTACTGTGCAATGCTGATCATCTCTTTATAGGGTACAATGGAAAGAATTTGCTTTCAGTTAAGCACAGTGATACTCGTGCTGGCCTGCTCAGTACTGATCTGCTGCTTCAGTCAGCAAAGCACGGTGTGGAAGGAAGAATTAGTGTTTGATCTGATTACAGTGTAAAGTTCTCTGGAGCAGAATTTTGCAGGTTGTGTTTCACATGCCATGAGCTGCGTCTCTGCGCTGGGCTGCTCTTTCACCCCAGGATGCAGGAGAGTGGGATGGCACTGGGTCGGTCAGAAGGGGAAAAGCTGAATATGCATTTGTAGCCTTGAAACTGGACCCAGCAGAACGATGATGCTTTTGGAGGTCCTGGTCTGGAGGGAGAAAAACATACTTTTCTGTACAACCTAGTGCTACTTCAGGAATTGTGGTGTTTGAAACTACACCTTGGATTTAAGTCATGTCCTTAAAAAATTTTACGTCACTCCTCATGGTACTTCCCCTGTCAGCCTGAACTGCAGTGCAGCTCCTTGCAGAGCTTCCTGCCTACCCTGACTGTTTGGCTCTGAGACAACCAACGTGTGACAATGGAGCTGAGGAGGCTCCTGGGTTCCTGGCAAGTGCAGCTCCCAGGGCAATAGAAAGTGGAAGAAAATAGATGGCCTTGCCTTGTTGCCTATTGTAAACATTTTCTCATGCATTGTGTAGCCAGCTGATCTCCCACACCAGTCTCCACATTAGACACACTTGTCAAACCCACGCTTTAGGAAAATGTGCATGTGGGTTGTCTGCATTTGTATCCCTCTGTTCCTGCTCTCTTCATTGACAGGTGGACATGCCTTGTTTGGCACCAAATTGCAGGACAAAGTGGATAAAGCCACTTGGTTTAGTCCTCCAGTGACTCAGTTTATAGAGGAGAGGAAAAATACAAGGGAAGTTTGAGTGGGGATGGACACACAAACACTGCTTCTCCACGCCAGCTAGGCAGCTAGGAGCAAGCACAGGGCAGTCAGAAGACTGTTCCAACACAATTACGCAACTGCCTGCCTGCACAAACCTATCCACAAATGATGGCACCTGACAGACACCTAGTAAGTCGTGGAACAGTGTCCCACCACTGTGCTCCAAGTTCTCACCTTTCCAGGAGGATGAGTGTGGAGCACTTGTCTTCCTTGATAGGGGGCATAATCAGATAGGACTAATCTGGTAAGAGAAATGATGAATTTGCTTCTAGGGAGAAAAGATCACACACAGATTACAGTAACAAGGGTTTAGGGTAAGGGAAGGGCATAAACCAAAAAGCCTTTTCTGAAACAACAGAGACAATACTGAGGCCAGTAGAGGGAATAAAGCTGAGAATGAGAAACAAAATCCAAAGAAGCTACAGAAAACACTCCCTGAACTTGGCATTATCTGCAGATGCTCTAGGGTCAGGGAGAACAGTGCCATATGACTTCCTTTTGCAGAGCAGAGAAAAGTCTCAGACCATAAAGATTATGATGCAGAAGGTAAGGCATAAAATATTGCATTGACAACACTATAAAAGCAATTTACAAGAGTCCTCACCTAAAATAATGGGAAAGGTGCTATGGTGTAAGATTAGTAGAGCAAATCAGAGAGAACTGATCAGCCTACACAGCAGAATGATTGCACCTCATAATAAAACCCACCATCATTAAAAGCAATGCAGTAAAAGCTTCAGGGAAATACCCAGGCAAAACAAAATTATACTGCTGGACTCATGTCTTAGGGTAGAATGTTAATGGAGAAAAGACTGAGTAGGAGGATGGCCACGTGGAACATTTTCATCATCTAAATGAGCTCTTTCTGTGACCCAAACCAGTCTGTGGAAACACTGTTTGGATGGGATCTTCTGACAGAGTCAGAAACATTTCCTCATGCATTATGTAGCCTGTATCTCCTACCTTTTTAACTCGGTTTCTTCATCAGACACAGTCCCCCCAAGCACACTTTTTGGCTTCATTCGGAGTACCGCTTTGGCAGACAAGCAGGTACTTGTTTTCACAGTTCATTTTGGGCAAGGGGGAGGGAGGGCTGATAGGAAAGAAACAGGCTCTTCAGGTGAGAAGATGGATGTGAAAAGACTGTCATTCTCTTGAGATCCACTATGAAGCAGCCTCTTCCTTCTCAAGCATTGGGGGTTAGGCTTGAACTCTCAGTCCAGCCTTTACGTTATCAAACAGGGGTCTAACTTGCCTTCTTGGGGAAGATGCATCATCTGTCTCACCAATACATTAGGTGCCACCACTGCTGCAGTGAAAGAGCAGATCACAGCTGATATCCTAGAAGTCACCGAGCCTGATGCATATATTGCAGTTGCAGGCTCATGCTTTAAATGAGTGGCTATTCTGAAATATTTGAATACAAATGTTTTAAATACAAAATGCTTTCCCAAAATGGCTTCCTGTACTTAAAAACCTCCAGAGAAGAGCTGCTGCCCCATACGTTCCTGTGCTGGTGAATAGGGCTCATTATCCAGACCCACTATATCTACTAGCAAGATTATTACTAAAACAGCGTTTATGGGATTCCTGACAAACGCAGCTTCAGAGAAGAAGGGAAAGAAGTTACAGAGCTGTTGTTAGTACTCAAATTCCATTACATACTAAAACTAAAAAATAAGCTTTTTCAAAAAGGTGAGAAAAAAAGCAGCTTGCACCCTAGTAAGGAGGAGAATACATCCCTAATTTAGAGCAAGAGGGTGGGAAACATTACACAGTGAACCGTGGCCAACCACAGATGCCCAGAAGGGGAAGGCCGAAGACGATCTTCAAACAGCCAAGCTTTATGCTATTAAATGCTTTATAAATCAAAACTATCTGTTTAAATTAATCCGTGCTTTATAGGCAAGGACAATGTAAAGAATGCAGCTGGGACATAATAGGATCACAGTAACCCAAGTCAGGGAGTAAATGAGTTGCACAAGCTGTGAGTAAAACAGAAACCCTGCTGAAGTCCTGCTCAGAGAGAACCGTGCTTGCTAAACCTCGTGGGCACCAGGGCAGGTGTAGCTCTTCAATGCAGCCACAGCCCACATAAATACAGGGTCTGTCTGGGAGAAAGAAGTGGTTGGAAAGCAAACCAATGTACTTAAACTGTTGTGATGTTTCCAAACATGCATTCTCTTATTACATGGGGCAACTCAAGAGGAAAGTTTGCATAAATGCTACAGGACTTGCCAGCTCCTAGAAAACGTAATTTCACAGCCAGGCATAACTGGAGGGCTACATTTCACAGCTTATCCTGAAAATAAAAGATGGAAAAGTTCAGATAGTTCAAAGAAACCACCGAGGGATCACATAAAAACATATTTCCGGACATTTTGTAGATTTTTTTGACTAATGTTTGCATTTAGGTCTTTCATATGATACAGATACTGCCATGAAATCTCAGCTAGGAAATTAGTTTTAGATGTTAACAGGCAAACTAATTCTAATTGTTGCTATTTTTGCTAAATAAAGTGATTTTAAACAGACCTCCTATGTAGCTTAAAGTTTTTAAGCAACATACTCACAGTGTGTGCTTTAGTCCTTTCTTGTTTATTCCACAAATCAAAATGTTCCCTTCCAAACTAACTCACAGCCCGGAGCGCACTGCTCTGGTTTTTAATCACTGTAGTAGAAAATGGTCTCACCTACTTCCCTTGCCCTCTACACAATCACAACCAGGTTTGGCTTCAGCTATGACTTTCCTATAGGAAAGATTTACAGTGGCAAAAAGTAAGTTGTACCATTTCTGAAGTTCACTCTGTCAAGCACATGTCATTCCTTCAAACCATTATTCACTTTGGAACACATTCAACACATCAAAAGAAATCCAGAGGCATTTGAAATATCTTCCAACTTACAAATAACCTGAGATAGAAATTGCAACTTGATCCAAAGCCCAGGAAAGGCTCCATCTAAATTCAATAGTTATTGAACCAGGTTCTTCAAGCATAACGTTTTCATCATCAGTGACTCACACAAATTAGTCCCTGTGAAACTAAAAGGTGTTGCTGCTTTAACAGTGCCAGCATAAACTCATATTTCCAGTCTTTCTTACCATGGACCTGGATAGATCATGGTAAAAGTACTTACGTTGTTAGCCCATATCCCACTTAGGGTGCTTATTGAAATACATTCTGCTTTGTACAGTATGACTGTACATATTAAAAGTTTTACAGCATGACTGCAGCTGTAAAAGGAGAGTCAGACTTCTCACCAAAAGGGTTACTAAGTATAACTATATTAAGTGTAATTAATTAGCAAGACAGATGTTTGAGCAGACCTTCTCCTGAACAGTATCTTTGGTCCCATTTGTGTAATGCTCCTGTAGTACTTAACAGCCAGCTCAAACATCCTTTCAACTGTCAAATAAATTCCCACAGACCAGATGAGAGCAGAACAAATCCAGCTCCAGCACACACGCAGAGTATGTGCTAGCTTTCCTACAGTGTAATTAGTACCATACAGCTTCTCTATGCAACAGGAGAACTCTCTATCCTAACCAAGGGAAGGGGAAGCAAGCTCACCCTGTGTGTGTTAGACCTTCTTCTCAATGCCAGAAGAAAGAGGCTTAAATACATAATTTAAAACACAAGCATGACCATTTCAACTCTGAGTTGACTGAAATGGTGTAGTAAGATGACGCTCCTCAGCTTGTACTGCAACGAAATGTTCCATGAGGAGTCAGACCTGGCAGAAGCTTGGTTTACAGCCAGACACCAAAGCTTTAATGAAACAAAAACATGGAAGCAATATTTCTTTCACAAATGTATACTATAAAACCAATTTTGCTCAAAGCCTTTTCAATACTATTCATTTTTGATTGAGAAAGAAATACTGCAAAATCAACTTGAAAGAATTTTATAGGAAAAAAAAGCATTGGAGAGCAGACTTCAGCCCTAACAATGTACATGGCAGTTTGCACCACTGAAGAGCCTGTTCCTTTGATAAGTATCTTATCTGTAATGCACTGTCAGTGCACTCCCCCTACAAGTTCTGATACAGCAAGACATGGAAGGACCTGCCCAGATGTTCTGCTGACTCTGTTCTTGCTCTGGTAAAGATGGAAATAGTGACGGCAGACTAATAATTATGGTTGCATTGATGAAAATAAGTCGGAACAAGAGTCTCAAAAATTCTAAGTATCAAACTTTTTCACTCACCAAGTTGCATCATGCAAATGAACAAAGTACGTGGGAGGTAAGCAAAAGAGAAATGAAGGGTGACAGCTGTTAATGTACTTGGATGTCACACACCAATGGATGTTGTTAAAGAGCAGAATGGTGTCAATTCCCATTTTTGCAGCTATGGCACACCCCTTTATTCATGCAACACATGATACACAATTATCCTGCAGAGGTCACAGAAGTCAGCTATCCCTTTCATCTCATTCACATCAATTAGAAAAATATGCCAAGGTTCACTGAGATTGATTTTTTTTTCTTCACTTTTTATAGTAGCTAAGGGACTGATTCTTGATTCCAGAAATTCACAGCCTGCTATCATATCCTCGGGGTGAGGGCAGGGGCTGCAAACAAATATGCAGCTGTTCTGATAACAAAGTGAAAAAAATAGAGATACCTTTGGTTTATGTGCCGAGGAAAGGTTATTAAAGGTGCCCTGGAAGTCACAGTCATTCTAGATAGAAATGATAAGGGCAAAGAAAAAGGATGTTCCTGTCTGGACTGGATTTTAAGGCAGCAATTTCACCATCCACAACCAGCTGCTTGTAGGGCAGAAGCACCAATTGTGCTGGGTCACTACCAGCTATTGTGCCCAAAACATCCATCCACAGCAACAGCATGAGCTGTCAGTGCACATTTCCTAACATGGTCATGTTTCTTCTGCCCTCTTGCTTTTGCTTGGGTTTTAACCTTGTAACTAGTGCAAATCTACCTACACCAATGCAACAAACAGGAGGAGCCAGAAGCCACGAGCAGCGGGAAAACTATGACATATTTGCCATCACAGAAACGTGGTGGGGTGGCTCACACAACTGGAGAGCTGCAGTGCATGGCTGCAAACCCTTCAGAATGGATAGGCAAGGAAAGAGAGGAGGTGGAGACGCCCTGTATGTTAAGGGAGGGTTTTGATTGTCTGGGGCTTAATGATGGTGCCAGTAGGATGGGTTGTGGTTAAGAACCTGTCAGATACCATGGTGGGAGTCTATTACAGACCTCCCAGCCAGGATGAAGAGGCAGATGAAATAGTCTATAAGCAACTGGAAGAAGTCCCACTGTCACTAGTCATGGTTCTCCTGCGGGACTTCAGCTTATCAGATGTGGGAGTCGGTCTTTTCTCCAATGTAACAAGTGATAGGACAACAGGAAATGGCCTCAAGTTGCACGAGAGCAGGTACTGGATATTAGGAAGAAAATCTTCAGCAAGGGGGTTATCAAGCACTGGAACGTGCTGCTCAGGGAAGTGGTGGAGTCCCCAACCCCGGAGGTATTTAAAAGGCATGTAAATGTGGCACTTAGGGACATGGTGTAGTGGTGGACTTGGCAGTGCTGGGTTAATGGTTGGAGCTGATGATCTTAAAGGTCTTTTCCAGTCTAAACAATTCCATGATTCTATGATCTTCTTCAGTGTTTTGTTAGGAGTCCATCCTCAAACCCCTCCTGTCCTCTTGCTGGACATCTTTCTCCATCTGCTTCTCTGAGATGCTTTTTATGCAATATGTGTATTTCTATAGATACAACAAAATTCTGGAAATATATTACTAGCTGAAGGACTGCATGGGATCCAAGTATTTCTCTGGCATGTAAGTCATAGTGTAACATTCAAAACCATAAATACATATGTGCAGAAAACTGAACATCTTTGGATCTATAAAGTGAACTTTTTTTTTTTCAAGCTTCCTTTTTCTATTCCTAGGCTTGACTGTAAAACAGAGCCCCTGAATGAAAACATGCTGCATTACATCCTCCTGTGCCATTTTAGGTTATCACCCATCAAGAGAGAAATCCTCTTAAAATTAAAAATAGCCTCCAAGTTCAAGACTAGGCAGCAAAATTATTCCCAATGAAATAAAAATAAAGAAAAAAAATTGCATTCTTCACCTGATTTACTAAAACAGGCAAAGCACATGTACAGTGAGATGGCAGCACTTTGCTGTCAGGAGGAGAACCAGTCTGGACACACACACTGTCTCTTCAGGAGCTCCACATTCTCCACTCCATCACTGCCTCATTCACAGATTATGGGAAGACCATACAAAGCCATAATGAAAACAAAATCACCTTTTTTTCCTTGGCCTCACACAGCCCTCTTAATCTCTCAATACCCTGCAATCTTCACTTTAAGAAACAACAAGCCTAAAGATAAAGCCTGAACTCTTCCTGATTGTCAGAACCTGACAACAATCTGTGCTGAGCTGCCCTAGCCCAGGGGTCCCCAAACATGTCCCCTTTTCTAGCTACTTGTCATTTGGAAATGCAGTGTTTTCTGAACTGTGGTAGGACAAGGGGTGTTGGTTTTAAACTAAAGAGGGGGCATTTAGATTGGGTATAAGAAATCAATTTTTTACAGTGAGGGTGGTGAGGCACTGGAGAGGTGGTCCAGAGAAGTTGTGGGTGCTCTGTCCCTGGAAGTGTTCAAGGCCAGCGGGGCTCTGAGCAGCCTGGTCTAGTGAAAGGTGTTGCTGTCCATGACAGCGGAGTTGGACTGGGTGGTCTTCAAAGGTCCCTTCCAACCCAAACCAACCTGTGATTCTAACTGCACATTCACACACCACAGGTCAGACACTGCCTGAAAGCTTCAGATTTGCCATTAATAGACTGCACAACTGATTCACACATTCACAGTAAGCCTGAAATACTTCCCGAGTGCCAAATTTATTGCACATTGACAGTAAATCCGACTCTTCCCAGAAGCGTCAGGTTCATTGCACAGTCTAAGCACAGTAAAAGCGTAGTAATTTCTCTCTGGGAAATCCCCCCCACAGACATCACATAGTGTGGCATGGCAGCCCTTAAAATGAAACACATCATGGCAGCTGCACTGCTGATGGTGCTGGGCTGCGAGACACAAGGAAACTAACCTGTGGTCCATAGTGAAGCACATCCAGGAAGAACACCTCCCTCCACTTCTCTAGGTGCTGTACAGGAAGGGGCATCAACTGCAATCACTTTTCACTGGCAGTTTCAGTTTGACTTCATTCAGCAAACAAAGAATCACTGAATATCCTGGGCTGAAAGGGACTCACAAGGATCATCGAGTCCAATTCCTGGCCCTGCACAGGACGGCCCCAAGAGTCACACCATGTGCCTGAGAGCATTGTTCAAACGTTTCTGGAACTCTGTCAGGCTTGGAGCTGTGACCATTTCTCTGGGGAGCCTGTTCCAGTGCCCATCCACCCTCTGGGTGAAGAGCCTTTCCCTGATGTCCAGCCTAGACCGCTCCTGACACAACTTCAAGCCATTAATCTCCGAGTTAGAGGCCACTGACCTGCATCGTGCTTCTGTTGGTATTCTGGCTGCCTTCCTAGGGGAAAGGATTCTCATTGACTGGCACAAAACCATTAACATTATATACAGTTGTTTAATTACAGGTGTTTCTTCCACTTGTTTATCAAAAATTATATTCTATCATTATAAAAAATTTACCTAAGAACTTTTATATTAATATAATCACCCCATTAATATAATGTATATTGTTGTAACTAGTGGCAACTAGACACCAGCAAATTGAGGGTTTGGTCACATTTGTGATTATCCACACAAGAAGTTCACCATACAAGACTAATCTTCTTCAATTACTAAAGCTAACACTTCTGCAGTTACACCAAATCCATTTTTGAAGGTGCATTCTTAAGACTGTCACGATAAATGGAGCATGTTAGTGAAGCAGCTTACAATTTCAGGTTAAAAGAAATATATATAATAAAAGCAAAAGGTTTCTTTTCACAACAGAGACTGACATTCCTAACATCTGGAAAATAAAAAATTCTCAATCATTAGGCTACAAAGTCTCAGCAATTACTAACAATTATCTAGATATTCAATACTGTGAAATATTTCTAAAGCTTCAGTGCAGTAGTTCATGAAACACATCCTTCCCCATTTTGCATATAAAGCAGGTTATTCCAGGTAGTATATGCATTCATCATATTTAAGTTCTTTTCCAAAAGGTATGTTTCAACATACCTTATCCCATGCAATAGGAAGTAAATTTCAAAACTGTCTGGCAATTACTTTTCTTAAAGCCTTAGTTTTGTGAAAAGAGATCAAAACTGGTTTAAAAGCTGAACTATGACCTAAGATTATACTGCTTGTCCTGTAAGAAAATAATTTGCAATCTATATCATCTAAAGAAAGGCCTTTTGGACTACCATGGTGTGTCCTCCTTTTTTCCTCACAATTTCTATTATTGGGGGGAAATAGAGTACAGAGACAAAAAATATTTTCGTTGACTCCCACAAGTCTTTTATTAGACTCAGGAGGCAAAGGAAACATGTAACACCTGGAAGTCCGACGGTAAGAGGAAACGGGAATTATTTTTATCTATTTCCCCTCTACACCTCCACTACATTTCTTCAGCCCCTCATTAAGTCATATGTCATCTTGGGAATATACTTTTTTCTCTAAAGTCCCTCTGACAATGCATTAATTCTCCAGCTGATTTCTGCAGCACAGTGTTTTTCTCTCACATTTAACCTTCTCAGAGAAGGACTTCACCTTTTTGTCCAAAGTAATATGTTGACACACATCCCCCCTTTTATTTTTTAATTCATCATTAAAATGGCATTCTGTGCTTCAAGCAGGTTAATCTCAAGTGTGCAGCACAGACATTACCTCATCTGTGCAGCATATGCAGCTCAGTACATGCAATCTCCTTTATGTGACAATCTCTTCAAGACTGCAAATTATCATTTCTCTAACAGAAACATGAAAGCATTTTTCACGTTATGAAGAGAACCGTGGCACACAAAGGCATCATCAAAACTTGCATTATTTTTAAAAGACAACAAATATAGGGTAAAAAAAAACAAACAAACAAACAAAAAAAAACAAACAAAAAACTCATGTTCTTGTTCACATGGAGTCAGCAATAATGTCGTTTGGTTTTATAAAGAAAATAGGATTTTTTTTTTTTTTGTATGGATGCAGTTTATTTTTTCTTCTGTAAAATGTTAAAGGCTGCAAACTTTTCCCTGTGTCCTAGCTGATAGATACTTCATTATACTAGAAGAGATAACAATAAAAATTAGACAACATATGCACATAGCAGTTGTACAGTTGTGCAAATTTAGCTGCTGCATCCAATACTAGAATAGTCAAACCTACATTGAAGAAATATTTTTAGTGTTTCTTGTGCATTTTAGCACAAATTATTTATGACCCAGGATAGCTGGAAAATTATTTCCATAAGCAGCTTGCTTTTCTTCTTTCTTTTCATCATTTTTCCTCTAAATATTGAAGCTTGCCATAATCCATATGTACACTCCTTCACATGTTCTTCTAATGATACTTTTGTTATTGTATGTAATTTGTGGTAGCTAAATTGCATGTATTTAGCATTGCTCATTTTAAGCATTTAAGGTTCAATCCTATTCCTCTTGGTAAAATTCTACTGGATTTCCAAAAGGAACAGAACAAGTCCCTCAGCAACAACTATTGTGTAGCGTACCTAAATCAAAAGTTACTATACTCTCCTATGTGTTATATTATTTAAAGGAAGCTACATAAAGGGTATATTTTCTTTTCTATAAGAACCCTTACACATTTGCAACACTAATACATGCTTTTGTTTTCTAGAAAACAGACACACACTAAATAAAAATATCTCTAAACCCACATATATAATACTTCAAAATCTTCTGATCTAACCAAAGAATTTGCATTTAGAGTCCACATCTCCACTGACACCACAGTTGCATCTGGACCATTACATTTAACAGCCCTCAGTGGACCTACCCCTTCCTGAACCCTTTAATACCTTTGGCCTCCACAAGTGTTGCATGTATTCTCATACTTTTCTCTCACTGCAGTCCTATGAGCCTGAATTAGCTGCCTCGGCAGAAACCTCCAGAAGGTTTGAATAGTATGTTTAGAGGATTTAAATGGTCAATACCCCAGAGCAGAATAAAATATTCCTCCAGCAGAAAAAAAACAAAAAAAAAAAAAAAAACACCAAAAAAAAAAAACAGAAGAAAGCACTACAAAAACAAAAAATCTGACTTTACAATTTACATTAATAAGGCTTTTTGATCTCTTTAAATATAGATTAGAAAAAAGTCTGGGTAAAAAACCCTGCACCTCCTCATCTCATTGATTCTACTCTTTCCTTCACACTGTTCGCTGCAAACTCCAAAGACAACAAAGAACTGACCTTAAGGTTGATCTCCATCAAATGTCTCCTATGATGCTTTTAAGTTTGACTAGATCTAGACAGCTTATAATATACAGCACCAAAGCTCAAGGAAAGAAAGAAATTTCTACATTAAACACAAATAACATCTATATTACTTATTAGGAGACATAAACTGCATCCCTGATAGTAAAAGATAAGTGACTCAGTATTTCTAGGAATATGCATTGACAAAGTCAATGGAAGGGTACAAAATATGAAAAATGTTTCTTTAAATAATAAAATGTAGCTGAGAAGAGAGACTGGCTATGTATGTAAACTTGAGCATTCATTAAATCTCACATTTCACAGGGGACAGAGAGGAGAGCAAGTACAGGGCTGTGGGGACGTTAAGAAACACCCCTCCCAACAAATACCAGGGAATTACAATAACATTGTACCACTACATTTCCAGCATAAAACTGCTCCTGAATTCTGCATTCCTCAGCCTGAGAGAAGATGAATAACACAAGAATCTTCTGTCAAGCCTGTTCAAATTCGCAGGTACTGTCTGCACAAACTCAGCAGACACAAGCACAACAGAAACATGCAAGTA
The DNA here is from genome assembly GCA_035583185.1 of Anabacerthia variegaticeps. Taxonomy (NCBI): domain Eukaryota; kingdom Metazoa; phylum Chordata; class Aves; order Passeriformes; family Furnariidae; genus Anabacerthia; species Anabacerthia variegaticeps. The sequence continues at coordinate 17,862,055 of JAWWEW010000078.1, forward strand.
ATTGTAACCAAGACACAAATTCTGCACAGTATAAAATATTTATCATCACCACAGGTGGTGTAACAGTTTGTTGTGCAGATGCTCGCAAGCCTTAAAATCTATAAAAGGAGCAGGTTTGCCAGCTTTACCTGGACACAAAGCAGCGACTGAAAAAAAAAAACCACTTAGGTAGAGAAGAGTCCCCGGAATCTCTTCTCTGTGGGTGATTGCCCTTTGCCAAACTTTTCATAAAACAGACAACTGTTTCTGGATACCTGTGTTACCAGAAGGTTGGTAAGATCTGAAAGGGATCTACAACTCGCGGCTGTGAATGTTGCAGTTGGAGTTGGCATCAAAGTGATTCCACTGTCTGTGCCTCGAACTCACACGGTGTGTAGTCCCCTGCCCAGAACAAAGCCAGGTGTGCTGGGAAATACTTTGGGGCACCTACTTAAAAGCAGAAAGGCCAGAGCTGATTGCAAAGACCCCAGAGTACTAAATCAACCAACAACCAGAGCTCCAGCCCAGACTCAAGTCTCCAGATGCTCTTCCTCTTTTCATTTCCTCTCTGAATTGCTCTCTAACATCTGTGTTTCCTTTTAAATATCACGCTATGATCCAAAAGCATTTGTAAAATATGTTGGTTTATACCAGGGTAGGTAGAGTGCTACTAGATAAATACAGGGATTACATATAAGTATATACAGAAAATTTGGCAGAGCAAACATCTACAAGGAAGCATCTCCTGTCCGTGGTCCCTCCAGGCAGGATGTCCCATCTTGTACACATGCTCACCTCTGGAGATTTTTTGCCTCGATTATTGCAGTTTCCTATTTTCCCACCTTCAGCAGTAAGGCAGCCCGGAGTGCAACACATCTGCTGAGGAAACGAGATTTCTAAAAGCTTGCTATTCAGTTACATAGAGGGTTTTTTTTCAAATCAAGTCTCCTCACCTTTAAATTCATTTTCAGAGTCAATGAGTTTTCAATTGCATGTTTACATAGTGCTGAGCCCTTGGAAGGCAGAATTCACCAGAACAACAACCACGGGCTGTCTCAGCCACGTAACAGTTTTAAAACCCAAGCACAGACACAAAAAGTCATGGAGGAACGGCACAAAAGCCTGCTGTTCCTCCCTATAGCAATATCTGCTCCTACTCCCACCTCATTAATTGCTAGTTTTCCTGATTATAGAAACAGCTTTTTCTGCTGCCGAAATGTATGGCGCCGTGCCATTTGCATATGCAAACTGACATACGAACAATGAACCAGTTGCACAGTTCCTTAGAGAGCAACAATGTAGAGGATTTACGACATGTATATGGCAACAGGCAGGGAGGGAGTATGGGAACACGGATACACAAAATGGCTCAGGATGTTATTTAAATTGTTTTTCTGATAAATATCTATTGAAATAAAATATTTAACACATTACTGGATTGCTAAGACTGCATTTGGGAAAATAATAGAATTAAAGATCTGTGCAACTTTGATTTTGCCTCCAGATGCATATCTGCCTATCAGACTTTAATATATGACCTCTGATTACATGATTGCACACTGTTCAGCCACAAGGTCTCTATGTTATTGCATGCAGAGAAGACAGCATTAATTTAACAAACAGAAGCCTAGCATTCTGTTTTCTTCCTGTTTTTCAAGGTATAATCCAATACTTTATTTGTACATGCTATTGAAAGTCTACTATCCTAAAGGAATTACTCATTTCCTTATGGACATTTGTCACTTATCAAATATACCAGTTTTCTAATTTTGTACTATTTTTCTCCTAGGTTAGATGTGAGACACCATTATTACTCCCATTTTACAAACCACCAACTGAAGTAGAGACAGATTAGGGGAAAAAAATGTAAGTAGCAATTTTGAGAGGCCAGTAGCTTATTTTTCAAAGCTTTGGAGATTACACAGAACTTCACAGATCTAAAACACAGCTCTCATCATGCCAGTTCCACCTTTGAGTGTCTAACATTCCCACAGGTCTTATTTCACAAACATGAAAACAGCTTTGCCTATAGATTTGGCTTAAATAATCTGACAAGGAAAATGCAGAGCACTTGCAGCAATAGCAAGGACAGGCTCCAGCTCTCCAGGCCATCGTTCTTCTACCTTAATCGTAAAACAGCCATTACAACACATCTATGACAAATGAAAAAATTGTACCAAATGCAAACCTCCCAGAAACTGTATCACATGAATGGATGCTGAACCACAAGGCTGACCACTGTGGCTCAAATCCTTAGATTCACCACAAACACATCTGTCACTTGAGGTAAGAAAGCAACTGGCAGCAGGAGAATGTTGTTACATCTGCATGGACCAGCACTGGAAGGAAACACAAGGCACAACTCACAAGAAAACTTCTCAGCTATTTTGTGATTGCAAAAGAAGAGTGAGATTTGGGAACCGTAGATTCCATCCCTGCTTTAATAATCAACACAGACTTCCAGTCTTTCTCCTCAGGCTTGACCCCTTTCTGCCCCATCCCCCACTGTGTGATTCAGGCCCACCCACAGCCCTTGGTCCTATGCCAAGCTTCTTACCTTAAAATTCCACCTGGACAGCCCCAGTTCCCTGAAAAATGCCAGAAAATACCAAACAGTGTCTCCTTATTTTAAAACACAGAAAAATGCCTCAGAAGGTATGGACCTTTTTGCGTGACATCAGTGGACAGCTGAGAAGAAAGCAGAAGACAGCCATGCCATTTCAGGACAGCTGGATCTCTTCCAGGTGTCTGACTTGGAACCACACAACTGGTGAAATTCACTTTACATGAGGCTAGTAAGGTATATATAGATTAAAAACCACATTAATGATGAATATCAAAATGCAAAGTGTCATTTAATGAGAAAATATCTGAAAGGGACTCTCCTGAGAAAACCTTCTGGGAGTAGTTCTCAGTCTTATCTATTCACTGATGGCCTACTCAATGGCACAAGATCTTGGTCAGCAGAACTTGTGTGTGGCACTGAAACCAAGGTCTGCAGAAAGCACTGAAGGGAACATGTTATTTCAAGCTCTGCTAAATGGACACAGCCCTACAAGACATTTCAGAAAAGTCAGATGGAAATCAGAGATGCAGGGGATGTTGAAGGACAGAAGACTGCTTTGAAAATCAGCTCCTCAGAGGGAAGCTGTAAAGTCCACCCAGAACACAAGCCTGTGGCATAAGGTACAAATGGAAATATTGAGTGAAAGGAATTGATTTTGCTGCAGTACAATTCACTCCCAAGACCATTACCATGTGCAGTCCTGATGCCCACTTTTCCAAATCTCTCATCTGCCTTATAGCCAGCGGTACAAAAGTGATAAAAATATGGAAAACAAGTCATTCAAGTGTGAGTCAAGGAACAACTGCATGCTTAAGTTGGGCTGGATAGCTGTTGTCCTTTCTGACCCTGGAACTGGTTTTCAATCCAGCTCTTTTATGGACACTGGCCAGGCCCACAAGTTGTGGAACCTCCCATGAAGACAGTTATTATTTTTTTTAACTTTTGTGTTTAAACTTTCTGCCACTAAGTATAGGAGTCACAAAGGAAGGATTTCCCCACGGACACAGACGTAGTAATTTGGCTTCCGATCTTAGGAAAAGATACAGATGATTTTCTTGACTTCATTTCCTAAGGAAACTAAGATGCAAAGGCACCATGTGTCTCTGTATATGTATAATCCAGTAATCATCCAAATTCTCTGTCCAGATTTAACCACATTTGACAGAGGACTATGGATCACTTTGAGCTACAAATCTATACATCTTCATAGGAACAGGAGTTCAAGTAGAAAAGCTGGACTTGGTAAGCACCCTGCACAAGCGAAAGGGAAGTACAATCCCTCAAGATAACAGGCACTAAATGAGACACCATGTGTATATCTACTCACAGCAAAATTCCACCTGGAGCTCAGAATCAATCACAAAACACAAATCTGTAGGAAGTGCTGGAAGGGGCGAAGGCAGATTAGCAGAATTATTTGTTCTGGTTCTCCTCAGAAATAGCCCCAGATGCAGAAAGGTGCTGACAGGCCAGAAGTGGAGGGAGGGGAAGAAAGCCACCCCTCAAGGATCTGCCTGGCACGGCTGCCCCAGGGCCATCAGAGACAGAGCAGGGCAGGTCAGGGCAAGGTGATGCTGCCAAGTCACAGGGCAGAAACTGCGGGGAGGGTTAACCTTCCTTGCAGTGGAGCAGTGCTTCACCTGCAGGAATCACCAGCCCGTATCTCCTCTGGTCAGTTCCCTGTCATCACAGGAACCTGCTGAGTTGAAAAACAGATTGCAACTAACTCCATGTACAAAAAGCATTCAGCAGATCCGTCTGCATTTGACTCATTTACTAACCCCATCTATGAAAGTACTTGAGAGATTCTTCTCCATTTGACTGGTTTACTAGCTAAAAATGCAGTCACCTAAATACAGATGAAATCTTTAACAACTTAAGTGTATCCTTCTGTTGTTAAATATATACTATATACAGAAGTACTAGATACATGGGAAAATCCCTTTTTTTTTTTTACTGGTAGGATGTATAGTCCAACTCACTCTATTTTTATGAACAGTATTTCTTGCATAATATTTAATACACTTCCTTAATTAACCAGCTTTGTAGTAAAGTATCCGAATAAATCCTAATACTTTATTTGACTGGTAATCTGCAAATAACACTGGTACCAAATAAAAAATATATGGAAATTGACTTTGTATGAATACTTTTGTAGAAATGCTAAGAACTACCACAAAAAAATTGAATAATCTATTAACAGTGCTTTCTAGCAGCTCTGGAAACACCATTTCCTCAGTCACTCTCTCTTTTCTTCTTTATTCCTAGAGTTTACATAAGAGTAACCAATCCTTATATTATATTGATATTCCAGTTTGCTTGTAGTTGTCTTTTGCTTACTGTCATTTTCACTGATATAATTTTTAAAAAAAATTATTTTCTGTTCTGATGCCTTCAGACAAATATTATGGGTGAAAACTACAAAATCTAACGCTCTGACAAGTGTATAGAAAAAGCAAGTGCTCGAGTAGTGCCAAACTCCTTATTTACCCATCTGTACTTCACAGAGATGGCACACCAGAGAAACAAACATTTCTAGAGTTAATTTATCCATTCTAGGTCCCAGAGCAGTCACTTCACACATACTTATTTAATATCAGAGGATGTTTTTATATAAATAAAATAAATTATTTTGCTTAGACAATTATAACATTTTCAGCTGGTAAAGGGTTCTTTATCTACAGGCAAAACCTTTTGGTTTTTAATTGTAGGAAAATAATTACTAAATCTATGAACTTCAGCATTACTATAATCTGACATAATTTCTAAAATAGACCTATGTCACAGCAAGTATATATTTCTTTAAATATTTTAAGTGGAAAAATCCTCCAGGGGAATAAGTAGGACAAACATGTTTACGATTATTCAGCACCGTAGATTGCTGAACTGTTGATGTCAGCTGTACAAGGCAACTCTGTGGGGAAAAAAACCCCACAAGATACCATTCCAATGGCCTTACCTATGTCTCCACAAACGCCTCGTCCTCCTGACCCAGAAGAGGACAGAGGGCTCTGTGCCTCACAGCTGCATGTAGGAAAAACACAGCAAAAGTAACATTCAATGTATTTGGCTTCCAGTCTAATATATTTCAAAGATTTATGTATTAGCAGAAAATACACTGTTAACAAGAATTCTTTTATAGTCAGTGCTTTTTAACATTTTTGAAAAGAGGAAGGAAACCTACTCCCTGAAATCCTCAGCGCTGGGTGTTTAGCACTTCTGCCTGCACGGCGTCCCTTTCGCCGAGGACAGGAGTAAATGCTGTGTTACAGGATGGCACGGGCTGTGTCCCCGACCTGGTGACACGGGGCTTCTCGCCAGGCCCCGCTGCCACTGTGCAGCCTCTCGGTTCAGCTCCAGCGCTGTGCCGGCTCGGCGCCACAGAACAGCACCTGTGGCGGGGTAAGTAATCAAAGCCGGGGCTTGATTTTCTGCCACCAACAGCCCCATCTGAGCTTGTCGTTAGGGAGGCGAGTTAACAGCATCTAATTATCCCCTCCCTCTAGTAATGACACTGTGCCCCCTGCAGTTTCCATAGGATACGGTCCCTCTCCTGCCTTCCTCTCCTGAGCTGCGGGGCACAAGGCTTGCTTACCAAAATTGTATTTTTTGGGCACAAATTAAATCTGGGTTGAGACTATGCTCGCACGGCCAGCAAGGGCTGGATCCTGGCAAGAAGTACACTGTGAGAGCTGGGCAAAGAGGATCTCCGCATCTCATTAACTGCTTTTCGTCGCTGTGAAGGTACTTAGCAGAAATTCTTCATCAGCACAAAAATATATTTTCAGGAAACGTGTCCTCTTTCCTCTAGCGGCTCGCCCTCACACCTTTCCTCCACTACCAATCAGGTCAGAGACATCTGAGTGTCATTTCCATTCTGTCAGACGGACTCCAGGCACTGCAGAGCTAGCACAGCTCCTCGAGCATCCCTCCTGCTGCACTGCCTGCCCATGAGGGTGGGACGCTGCTGCCAGGGCAAAGCTCAAACTGAGGGCAAGGGCAATTATTCTTGCATGGTGGGCTTCCAACCAAACCTGCTAATAAATAATAACTGCAAATTCACAGATGGTATGTCACTAGTCGTGTAAGTACCATCCCAAATCATTTTCCTACACACAGTTCTGCACAAGTTCACAGCAATCCTATATTATTAATATTGCAAACAATGTTAACACTATTGCAAATAATGGACAAAGCAAATAAAATACACAGCAGATTATATCTCTGCAGAATTATTGAGAACTAGCAACAGCACAAGCTTTACTGACTAACCCTATTCATAAAGGAGTAAGATTTAATCTAAAACTTCCCCTCTAAACAAACTATGATTTCTGTTACATAAATAAAACACTTCTCTGGCTCAAGCCCAGGCAGCATGTTGACCCATTTACACCATCTTAGTTTCCTGCTCATAGGTGGTAATTATCACATCTGTGTTTGCTTCTAAATTTGGAACTTTAAACACAATTTGGTTTACCTCAAACACAGACAGTATCTGCAAGCTCAAAAAAAGAGCTTTCTGTAACACTTAGGGCTCATCAAATCTGCACTGACCTTGTCTGAAGTTAAGGAGGCAAAGGAATGCAAATTTTTTCCCCCGTGAAAAATACTCTAATACGTGAGGGGGAAATTCACATTGACTTCAATAGGGCCAGAACAGGGTCACCTCTGACACTGTAAACCCCTCAGCAAGTAAAATTTTGGGAGGACGTGAGCAACAGACCACAGACTAAAAATTATTACAGAGTACAATATTATTTTCAGATTTACAGACCAGGGACCTTTTCATTTTTAAGCCACATAGCTGCTCAAGACAACAAAGAGTAAAATGAGAAGCATCCAGTTCATCACTCCCCTGTGGTTGCTTTAAGATGGGAGCTGCTATTGCCATGTTCTAGTAGGGGCTCTTCAGCCTCTCACTTTGCCAGCAATTTCTCTGTGGCGTTTTCTCTGGCCTTCCCACCTTGCTAGCTCGTTTCATTAGAAATACTAATTTATTTGCACTACATCACTGTGAGGCAAGGTGGCATTATTCTCTTAGTTGTATATGCAAGACTGAAAGACAAAATTCAAAAATTGCAGCTGAAATGTTAGATCTTTCAAGCAGTTTTTGTCAGGGACAACACGGGCTGGTTGGTCCCTCGGGGTCAGCAGGGCAGGGGCTATGGTGTCCTACAGCATCACCGGGGCAGGGAATGACAGGAATGGGCTGGGCTGCCATGGGGCCCTGGGCCATGGGGAAGGTCGGGAGGCTCCAGGTGAGACTGGGCAGACACAGTGAGACATATTTGTGCCCTCAGTTTTGGAACTGTAAACCCTAGAAGCTGGGTCTTGTGGTACCTTCATGTTTTGTAGTACTTCACAGATTGAGTGTAGCCCTCAACAACTTAAACAGAAGCTTTCCCCAAATCAGATCCCCTTTAGCTCACGTTTCAGCTGCTCTTTGAGGATCAGAATTAAGAATGGCACAGAAAGTTTGTGGCAGGGGCCAGCCGGGGTGACAGATGAGTTGTCTCATCAGAGGCAAAGCTGCTGCCTGCAGGGTTTCCCCTCACACTGCTTGCTCCTGCTGCCCACACAACACCACAGCCAGGGAAGGACAGGGATTGAAAAACAATCAAAACTCACTTTCAGGGCCTGAGGCTTCTTCTGCATTAAATGAGAGAGTCTTGCAGCAAAGATAATATAAAATCTCAAAATTTAGATGGACCAAGAGCCCTTTACAGTAAGGCCGCATTAACTTGTAGGGAAAACTTTCATCCTGTCATATCCTAATTTTTGAGTGCTCCACTTTCTGCACTTTTGATGGTATTTCACTGGGTGAATTTCTTACTTAGAGAAAAACAAATCCTCCCACTGAGAAAACTATGCATCATGAAAAGTAAATTTTTCATTTATTATAATTCCATCTATCACTCATTCCATCACCTGGCTTGGGAAATCAGAAGCTACAGGTGAGTCCTGTATGACTTGTGATAATGAAGGAGTGTGCCTAGGCAAGGGAGGTGCACGATTTCCCAGCAGAATTCAGAGTTATTAGAATTGGGGAGAGGGAAAGGGGAAATAAAATATAGCCATAACAATTCTTCAGTCTTAATAACTCAGGGTCACACAAGGCCACACATGACTCAAGCCCAGCACAACAGGCAGCACAAGTGCAGGAATGAATAAACTGGAGATAAGGGGAAGAGCTCCTTACTCAGCCTTGCCACCAAACGTGAGAGCACAACCAGAGCCAGCAGCATCTCCTGCCTGGCTAAAGCCATGGCACACTCACATGGCTTACGTACCTAGTGCTGTGGTGGAGCACTTCCTAAGCACTAATTTGGAAGCTTGTGTTTTTCAGCAGTTTTCTGAAAGCTCAATGCCATGTTTCCATACAAATTATTAGTTGTCACCCTTTCAGCTTGGAAGGCAGGATTTAAGACTCACAAACAGTAGCAGAAGCAGACCACATGCAAATGGACAAATCTAGCATGTGACAAAAAGGCTGCTTCTGTATTTTGTATGAGCATTACTGCATGAAGTGCATAAAGCTCACGGGGACAGAGACCCAGGCTCCCTCCATCCTGGCAGAAGGTCCTCAGCACAGACTTTGGGCTCCCTTCTTATTTGCTGTCTTGCTGGGCCAACAAACCTGGTATTCCTTTCAGCACAGCACCCTAGCTTCACCCAGAATGATGTGTGTCCTTCGGCAGTAATAGTACCCTCAGCTACCACGACAGTGGGGGGAAAGACAAAGCTTATCTCATGGGCTTGAAGACAGACCTACACTCCAGGTCTTTGGCAAGGGCTGCAGCACTCCGAGCATTCAGCTCACTGCCCAAAGCCACGCTGAGGAAAGAGGCACGACTACAACACTGTATCGGCACACCTCAGTGCTGCGCTGTGCCCTACGGTAGCCTCAACTCTGGCTCGGCGACGCAGTGCCAGTCCGCTCAAGAGATTTCTGATGGATATCGACTCATTCTCTCACTCCCAAAAGGTAGTGGGAACACACCCGAGGCTGGGCAGCACCTGCAGGCGGCAGCCCCAACACCGGCGCTGGAGGCTGCCCCCTGTTCAACACCCAGCTGAGGACCTGGCGCCCCTCCAGCCCGTCCTGCCTGGCTCGGGACCCCATCCCGATGGCTCCGGGGGCGGGCAGCGGGACCGCGCTCGTCGGGGCTGGGTTCTCCGAGGGGCATTTCCGCGGCCCCGCATGGCCCCCGCACGGTGCGGGACGGCGCTCCCCGGCGGGCAGACCCCGCGGGACCCGCTGCCCCCGGGAGCGGGCACGGGGAGCGGCTCCTCCCGGCCCTGGGGTTTCCCGGGCAGTGAGGCACAGCATATGGTTTACATGTTGCACTGCTGCATACAAGGACTAACATTCAGCCCAGGGATTCACTTGACATTAAAAAAAAAAAAAAAGCCCTAATTACAATAATTTAGAGGTGCCTGAATGACAGCAGGCTCAATTTTTGGTTGAATTTGCAATTAAGGGGAGATAATTATGCCTCGCACTAGCGCAGAGTATTAATATTTATGGTAGGAGCCAGAGGCTCCTTTGGCAGGGAGGATGCGGCAGAGCAAAGGTTGAAGCCCCGCGGTACCGGGAGAGGTGAAGTTCGGAGCCCCATAAACTACGGAGACGGCGGCTGCCTCCATCGTGCCGATGGAATCCAGACCCCGCCAGAGCAAGCAAAGATTTATACACATCCTTTTATATATATTTATATCGCCTGAGATACGGATACTTCCTCTGTAAACCTTTTACCATTCAGCAGGCACCTCCTTCACCTACTTCGTTTTTACTCTCGACTATCGATCCCGGAGGCTTTCCATGCCTCATTAACAGATTGGTGACTAAATGAGGAGAATTAATTTTTAAAACCCTTTAATTTACTTTATTAATTACACACATGCGCCCTTGCCTACCCTGCGTGTCCAGTTCTCTCGGCACGCAGTGTGTCGGGAAGCAGTCACAGCAGAGTGAGGAGGGGAGGAAATGGAGAAAGAAAGGTGTTTGAAAGCTCCCCAATGCGCCTCTTGTGTCTCAGCGCCAGGCGCTGGCCGCCCCCCGCCGGCGGCTCGCCAGGGACCGGGCATCGCCCGCCAGCGCCTTTTAAAGACAATTTACCATTCATTTAGCGGCGCCTTCGCCTGCGCCGGGCTCAGCACAACAAAGGCGAGAGCCCCGGCGCGGGGGCGGGGGCGCTTCTCTGGCGATTTCGACCGCCCGATTTCGGGGAGGGAAAAGGGAGAAGGCTGTTAGAATTAGCGGGAGCGCCCCGCAACCGCGCTCCGCTCCCCGCAAGCCGTGCGGGCGGGCCGGCGGTCTGAGCCACCCCGGTGCCGGCCGGGGGGACAGCGCTGTTCCATGGCAACCGGGCGGCAGAGCCCGCACGGCGCCCGCTCCGAGCCCGGCCGGGAGGGGAGCGGCCCCCGCACGGCGGAGCGGCCCCGCACGGCGGAGCGGCCCCGGCGGGGCGGGCTGTGCCTGCCCGTCAAGCCGCGGGCAGCTGCTCCGAGCGCCGGGGTACCCGGTCCGCTGCCGTGGGCACACGGGCCACCCCCCAGCGCGGACCGCTGATGCGGGTGCGTGAAGGACTCAATCGCACATGGTCCCCTGTATTTATAGATGTCAAATTCCTGTTGCCGCCGGGAAAGGCTCATGTATCTTTCTCTAGGACAACCCCCACCAATTAAAGTGGAATATTGGGAGTCAGCAGACATAATTTGTTTGGTTTTCCCTCTCTGAGATCTGCCACTTGCTCGCAGCATAGCCTTCAAACAGCTACATTGTTAGCAAGCCAGTAAATTAAACCATCTTTATTTACTTATGTTTATCCTTTTAAAAATTCTTTTAAAATCCTGGCAGATTTGGTAACCATGTTGAGATTCTGTGTTTTATTTTCATGAGCTAGAAATAAGAATGACGGTGTAGAGCTCTGAATAGTTAACATCATTTACGATGAGAGTCAGAGGTGTATTGTACCAGTCACCACTGGCTTTATACAACTTGTATCCCTTTGTATGCCGCGTCATTTACTGACTAAGCTGCTGTTTTCAACGAAGGGGGGCGGGGGGGGAAGAAATGCAGATCAGGTTTTTGTGTATTGGAAGATGAGTCTATATACTTCTGTACACACACAACCATGCAAATACATTGTCTTGCTAGTAGAGCTGGCTGTGCCATTCAAACAGTTTATGCCAATAGGATGATTTATTAATGGAGTTTGTGTGACATTTCTCTGCAGTGCCTGCAGAAAGGCATCACAACACCATTGTAAACTCATCAGCAACTTCATGGAATAAAACAAGAAGATGCTGAAACTGTAACTCGACGGGAGAGAGGAATGTAACTGGAGTTTCTTAAAGCATCTTCCAGTGTGGACAAATTCTGCCCCCCAGATTTTGAAACACTCCAGTCCGAAGAACTAACGAGAAACCTTTGCAGCTTTTAAGCCTTATGCTAAGAATCTGTGAGAATTAAGTGATTCAGTGACTTTGTACCTGTCTTTCTACACAGAATTTAGGATGAATTTTATCCATGGCTAATCCCATTGACTTCAAAGGGAATGCCTGCATGGGGGAAATGGTTGATGTTTATTTAAGTGAGATCTTAAATATGTTGGGTTTTTTTTAAAAAAATGGAACAGCTTTGCCATTTAGTTTCCAATGTTAATGTTGCTTTGATTCTGTTTCTCAGAAAGTTCAATTTTTAAATTCCCTGTAATAAGAGTATATCTTGGTAAGTCCTCAGTTTTTGGAAAACAGTCAAGCAGAACAACTTCATATTATTCAGAATCCACTTAAAAATAAAATATGGTATAACCTAGTCTGTACTCAGTCAGAGAGACCCATGGACAAAACATATGTTGGTTGTTTTGGCTTTTAAAAGCATAACTTAAGTATGGAGAGAACAGCATGGTGAAGTTTTAATTGGTGCAATAATGTTTGAAATTATGGAAAGAGAAGATGCAGAAATCTGTTCTTGTTTGTTTTTCCTTTTCACTGGTAATTTCAAGGAAATCTCTAATTGTAACTTCATCCACTACTTACCCAAATGTTCTTCCAGACAATTTATTTTACAATAATGCAGATTCCCATTCCTCATAGCTAGATTAAGTAAAGCCTTTGATGTCTCTTCTTATGTTTCCTGTTTTTCCAAGGTCCTCACATGTCAGTTGATTTGTTTGTTGTTGGTGTTTGATTGCAGTGCCATTCTCAACTCCCCCAGTCATCATCTTTTTCCAAAATAACTATGTTTTCCAAAAAGTTAGACCTGTCACCTTGTTGAAGCCAAATAGCAACCAACTCAGTGACCAAGAGGGCTGTTCACTGAGTAAAACAGTCTCCAGGCTTGTCCTGAGGTAAATAGGCTGTGTAGGGATGTGTAGAGATCCTTTGGAATAACATCCTGGCAACTGATGATTCCCAAGTGCAAAAAACACAAAGGTATGCCATTGCCTTAAAATGTAAGTTAAATGCACAAAACTACAGGTTTAAAATAAAAAGCAACCCCTTCCCCACCAGAGAGGAACATCTTTCACCATCTATGGATTACCATTTTTTTAAGACAAGTGGGCAAGAAGATAAATCAAGCTGCAGAGTTTATCTGATGAATGCAGTCCTCATATGAGGACCTGTTTGGTCTTTATCTCTTCAGCAGAGAGTGACTTCAATTGCAGTTAATATAAAGATTTATTAACTTGAGAAGTAAATATTGACCAAGGTGAAGCCAAGGTCAATGTTTACCTAGAAGACTAATAAATCTTTGCATTAAGCTAAATATGGAAGCTGACAGGCCATATTTTGCTCTCAAATCAGTATTTACCCTAAATTAGCCCTACTAAAATACCTTGGTATTTGCACAAAATGTGTTCAGTATACAAACTGTTGTAAAATACATTCTGTGTGAATTTATCAGAAACAGGAGAATTAGGCTTTTTTTCCACAGGATAACTGATTACTTCTTCACATCTGAAAATCTAACAAATACGTAACAGTAGATGGCTAGAAGTACTTTTTGCTTGAGGGTGAACAGTGAGTATAGGTACAGGCAAGGGTTTTGTTTTATTTTACACTCTGGTAAATATTATAAATTATCATGGAGATAAAAGGACACTGATTTGATATGATCAACTTCAAGAAATCACAGCTATTTATCCCCTTTATTTATAGCAACATTAGTGTCAGACCCTTCTTTAGAACATGAGAGCTGCCTATTCTAGGAAAAACAAGTAAAATATTCATCAAATCTGCTGGCCTGCCTTTCCACAGAGCCTCTTGAAATAATTTCAGTATTACAGAGGTTAAGTGCTTTTGTCTTTATGATGCTTAATTTCTAAGCCACAAAGTTGTGCTGTTTTGTTGGCCCTCACAGATTTAGAATTCCAGTTTATTTCATAGGTGTTTCTGGGCCTTTAACTTGTAATGAAATCACCAATCCTTTGGACCTACCTCAAATATTAATCTATAGCCATCTCCATGTGCCTTAGAAGACTATCACCTTTATAAACCTCTCAGGATGCTTCATCAGTTTTGACAGAATTAGTATAAGTTTTTTCCTCCTTTGTTATCTCTTTAATAGATTTTTTTTTTCCCTGGGTTCTCTGTCTCAGTTGTCTGGTTGAAATGCCGCTTCCTCTATTCTCAGGAACAAAGAAATGGCTCCTGTTTAACTTAGTCAAATACTCTGGTCTCTTTCTGATAGAAAGAATAGTGGCCAATTTACCTCTAGCACTATTAAGTCCCCAACAGTTTTCCTGTGTTTGATTTCTGTATGTGCTTTCAGTACAGCCTTTTTTTCCCCTACCCATTTTCCTTTGTCTCCCTCTCTTTAGGAAGACTGACACAAAAGAATATCTTACCCATAACATATTCGTGTTGCAAAATTTAGTACCATTTCATTAATTTACTTCTTGACATTTATTTGCAATTAATTTAATTCTACCTTCCACATGCATGAGATCTTAGTAAATAAAAGTATTACTGCTCCAAGCACCAGATCTTTCTATCTTTGCTCTGCTTAGTCTTTGTGCGGCAGAAATCCTGTTGGCTGTAATGGAAAAAGCAAAGTATTACTGAATTTAACAGTCTTGCCTGTGTGAGAAATGAGTCTCGAGTTTTGTCTGTTAGTAAATGTGTTCTGGATCGTATTTCACAATCAGACTTTCATATGCTCTCTGCTAACATTAGGTTTCTAGGCTCAATTTTTTAGTTGCACTTCCCATTCATCACCGCAGAATAACTGATCCTAGAAAATGAATCTGTGTGGGATGAAACAATAAAACGAGCATCCAGTCTCTGCTGCTCACTTTTCTCATGCAAGTGGACCCCTTGAAATCAATAGAATCATTCAGGGGTTTCAGACAAGCAAGGGCTAACTCAAAACAGGTACTCCGTGCTGCCCAGAAACAAACTGCTTCTGTCCTTTCTGCCTCCATGAAATAAAGGTGTCTCAGGTTGTATCAAAAGTATGAAAGGAAACCAATTTTTAAAAGAATTGCAGAGGGAAGTGTGTTTAAACCCTGATGGCTGGCTTTTGCATGCAAAGAGCAGAGTTTGGCAGATGAGCAAAAATGCTTTGGTCAGAAAATGTTATTTTTTTTTTTTTTTTTTTTTTTTAAGAAACTGTACAACAGTAAATAATGCATAGTTTTTCTCATTTGTTTGGAACAGTAAATGCAACCTCTAAATTGTTCTTTTCTTAAATGGTGTGTATTAAGGCAGAAGGCTGAGAATGCTTTAGAATGATACTACAAAACTGTTCTGCTGTTTAATTAATTTGCTTTCAATCTGTTTGTATTTCTTTTGTATCCAGTGTTTTCAAATGTGCTTCAGAGGGACAAAATACTGTCCACTTTTGGTGAGACTGTCACTGATAGTCATTTTTAACCAAAAGTGAGAAAATATTCACAGAAAGGGAATCCAGAATTTACTGTGGTGCATGGTGGAAATTCAGGTTTGCAAGGCTGTGTTTCATGGAAAGAAACATTCCTTGAGGTCCACTCAAAATACCTACATGCTTGCCAGAAGAAACTGTACACTAAGATTTACTATCTTATATATTTAAAAATAACAAATATGTTCAGATCTCTCAATATGCATTCAGCTGAAATTCAAAGAGGAAAAGAGATTAATTCTGTTTATACAATTGATGGAATTCAGATTATATTTATGGGATTAATGGAATAGAAATTGTACTACACACCACATTTCTGTGGGAATGAAAACCTGGTCAGACTGATGGTGTTTTATCTCTTAAGACCTGAATCTGCAGTTATTTTTAGATGGGTTTTTTTAAGTGTGGACTGCTCCCCTAAGTAAAGCTATATGCATTTTGAGACTGCTCTAGTTTTACTGTATTAATCACACTGATCTAAACATTTACAAATTGCCTTCTAATTTCTACTATATCATGATAATTAGAAGCTTTACAAATACTACTGTGAAGTCAAAAACCTGGCTAAAACATCGATTAAAACCTTAAGTTATGTTACTGTCAATATGTGGTCATTAGGGGCATGTGAGGGCAACCAGCGTTTTTGTAGAATCTGATTCTTAGGGGTCTGTCTCTAACGCAGATGTTTTTCATTTTTATTTCTTTTTTTAAAATGACTTATGAAATCCCGAGACAATTGTAAGAATAGTGAAGATTTTTAAAATTACTTATGAAATCCCGAGACAATTGTAAGAATAGTGAAGATTTTTAAAATTACTTATGAAATCCCGAGACAACTGTAAGAATAGTGAAGATTTTTTTATCTATCAACAATGCATTATGAATGCAGAGATAAGATTTTAAACCCTAAACTTTATTATTGAGGATGGAGGAATAATCCCTGATCTGTGAAGAGAGAAGAATTACAATAATATTGATGTTTTAGGAGACTACATTTTAATGGAGAGAAGAGGAATTAGTCACTTTCCCTAATGTGACAATTTTCAAGCAACATAAGGAAGTAATTTCTTCAAATATAATAAAAGAGCAGAATACAGTTTCTTCACACATTAAAATTCTTACTTATTGGGAGGATACTACTCATTTTCAATACATGCTATGAAAAGGCAGATTTTTAAATCTGTTCAATAGGATTTTTTTCTTTTAGCATGCCATGCATAGTCAAAATGGAAGCATTTTCTGGTGAGCTTTCTGATGAACTTGTGTTTTTCTGCATGACCTGCAAAGTGTACTCTTTGCCCAAAAAGAAGTATTACTGCTAAAATACAGTCCCAGACCACCACTTCAAAATGAAAATAGTTAATTAAACAAACCTCAGAGTAGGTGAAAACTGTTAATTTCACGTGCCTTCTTATTCCCGTATCACATTGCCACCCTAATTAATTTAATCTTCACTGAAAATGAAGTATAAACTCTTGTTTGGGAAGTAATAATCACAGCATGTAACAGGCTGAAATACCGTTCTTAGTCAACACCAGCTGTTTGGCTTGAGGTAGTTTGTGGTGTTGAAAAAGCATTTAAATTATACAGCAGCCATGGACTTTTAATGGAATATCTGTTTCCACTAAGTAGGAACCTCTCTGTTGAATATAAACATGAAACAGAGAAAAAGACAGACTCTCACCTATTTTTATTATTTTTTTGTCAAATTTCAGCATGAAGTAGATGGAAGTATAGGGATTTAGTTAAAAAGCCCAATAATGTAAGGATAAAATAATGTCCTTCCTGCACATGCAATGAATGAGATTCTGAACACAATTACTTTGTAAAGTAAACCACATAATAAACAGAAGTCAGTGGTAGGTAAATGCCCAACAAAGTAACTGGGCTATTTAACATGTCTTGTGATATCCTCAGTGTACAGGACAGAATGTTTCCCTTCTCCAATACCATTTTCATCTCAACTCAAAAACTGCAGAGTTAATGGAATGGAAAATTCAGGCAACCTCATGCTCCTGATTTATGCATGACAAGAGAAACAGTTCCCATACATTTCTATGATAAAACACTCTCTTTTTATTACAGTGGATTTCTTTGCAGTTTGTTTGCTTTTTGTGGGTGTGGATGTTACCTGTCACGCGTTAGACAGGACACAAGTACTTTTGAGATATTCCAGAGTTCTGCTGGCATAGGTATGTAGGTCATGGTGGCTAATCCCCTAATATAAATGCCAGTTTACTAGCCTGATTTTGCTTTTTTTGGTCACAGTACCTAAGCCCATAATACAGATGCAATTTTACTAGCCCACTTTTGCTTTTTTTGTAACCTCTGTAGCCTGTGGAAAGCAATCCCGTGGCTGTGTGGTGGGCATTCACAGCTGCAGTGCTTTACGGGTAGGTTACATCGCTCTCCCTATTTTGGTAGCATCTTCCTGATATAGTCATGACAAAAATATCCACCATAGCACTGCCAACACAAGTGCAGGCAGCTCAGGCAGGTTTAAGTCAGGCATCATATAGAACTATTTGTACATGCAAACCCTGACCCACAGTGTGTTACTTGCAGCCCTCCACCGGATATCTACATTTGACCCTTCAATGTCAACAGAAATATCTGACTACCAGAACCTGGTTGTCATCTCCTTTCATTATCACAGGATTTTCTTGGGCCTTTTTCTGTTCTTCATATTCACAATACTAAGCTTCCATATTAATTAAATGTCAACATTCACTAGTCTGAGACTATGTTATCCAATAAATACCTGCCTGAAGCCAACCACACAAAGGGTAGAACTCGCACGATTTTTAATACAAATTATTTGTTCACAATGTTTGATCAAATTAATCAGTAGCAGAATAAATGGGAGCTGTAACCACGGCTGAAAAGGATGTGGAAAAAGTATTAATGCTGCTGTTGTAACTCATCTCTCCACTTTGCCTCCGACAGCCTTCATTTTGTGGGTCTTCACCTTCCTCTGGGCCAGAGCTGGGTTGTTGCCTGTACGCACAACAGAGCAGTTAAAGATACTAGGAAGCCTCACACAAATAGAGTCTTATTTAGATCCTGTGGGGTTCTTTTTCTTTTCCAGGTGTCTCATTTTCAATTCACTTAGCTTTTTATCAATAAAAAGTAGAAAAAACCCTAGATCTTGATGGGAAGCCTAACAATGCACATCCCTTTTCTCTCACTTGGTTTGACAATTTTAGCCACTGGCTGTAAGTGATGGAGCTCCCACGGGCAGATATTATTATCCTGATCCCCGAGGTGAGGAAGCCGAGACAGGGAAGGGGAGGGGGGCTGCCTGTCCGCCCCAGCCCCATGGAGGAGCCTGCTTCCAGGGCAGCCCCGGCTCGGGCTGGCCTTAATCTGCAGAGATAAGCAGCACTTTTGGGCAGGTCAGAAATAGCGTGTGGTGACAAAGCCCTGCCGGGAGCCCCAGCCCCGCTCTCCTCAGCACCCTCTTGCCAGGCAGCGGCTTGGGCTCTGCCCCACGGCGCTCACTCTCCCGCAGCTGGGAATTAATGGCTTCCGTGCAGGAGGAATGATACTTTCCTCATCAGTGCTGCAGATGGAGCTCCAAGCAACAGCCAAGGCACGGGGACTTCCATCTCCTCCGAACCGGAGGGAAACCGAAGAGCATGTCAGCAGTGTGCCCAGCCTGTGTGCCATCCGGCCGCACTGGGGCTCTCCGCCGCCATCCAGGTGCTCACAGGAATGGTGAGCCCAGCCTGTGCTGCACGGCTGGAGGCCTTACCTCCTTGCCAGGCTCACAGGCATTTCCCACCCTCCGCATGCGAGATGCCTTCATGTCGATGGGGTTTGCTGGGATTCCTGGGAAGAGCATCCCCACCCAGCAGCTGCCGCCCCCGCAGCCCCCCAAAGCACGAGGTGAAGGGCTTCTGCCACCGTGGGACCCTGCGCTGTTCACAGCCCTCAGCCCCCACTGCATCCCAACTGAGAGAAACTCATTTAATTGTCGTTGCCTTTTCTTCAGGGGCATCAGGGAAGGACGAGGCAGCCCCGAGGCAGAGTTGTGTATGTGAGTTCAGTGCTGTCCGTGACTCTGGCTGACACGTTCCTTGTCCCCGTGCACCATTCCCATCCCGCCCTACTGCTGCCCGCTCCCAGCTACGGCAGAGTTGAAAGCAGGAGGGTGGCAGCATCTCATAAACAGTGCTTCAAAAGCCCTCAGAAAGGACCTGGGATTTCAAAACAAAATGCTGCCACTGCCAGCACCGCAGCGTTTTAATTACAATTCCACAATATCTGTATCACAAAACCTGGCAATTTTAATGAAAAAAGTACTGTGATGTCACAAAGTATTTTTAGAACTAATAAAACCTCTGCAGAATATTTCCCTGGAATGTATTAACATCCAATATCTGCATTCATTAGTAATATGAAATAGCATGTGGTGGATGGTTCTTTGGAAAAAATGCATTCAATGTAAATTGATTTTGTATTATCAGGAATAATGTGGAGAGGGGCTTTCCCAGCACCTTGAAGCTTCAGCCATTCCACTGCCTGCTGCAGTTTATGCCCTAATCTTGTGAGATTTACATAGCATTTTAATTTTCAGTCTTGGCCGCGTTTGCCAGCTGAGGGATTCTTATTATGCTTTAGATTTATTCCAAATTCACACCACCACAATAGCAAAAAATTGAGTACTGACAAAGCGAGAGGCCAAACATGACTCAATTAAAATAATATGTATCACTATTAATCACCTCTGCCTGTCCGTCTACATTCCCGTCGTGGTGCCTCCCTCTGCAGCACCAGCATCTATGAGTAAAGCCGGGTCTCATCCCTCGGCTCCTCCCTCCTCCCGCCGCCTTCCTCAGGGATGACGAGGAGCCAGGCAGAGTGGGAAGGAGCTCAAAGGGCAGTAGCGCTGGGAGAAGCCCGGGCTGAAGAGGAGCTGAGCGCCGTGCCGCCGTGCTGGTGCCGCTGTGCCCTGCCGTGCCCGCCTGCCCCGCTGCCCACGGTGGAGCATCCATCCATCCATCCATCCATCCATCCATCCATCCATCCCTTGTGCCGGCCGCCAAACCCGGCGCTCCGCGTGTCCGGCCGCCCGCCGGGGCAGCCAGCAGCCCTGTGCCAGCAGCCCTGTGGTCCTCGGATTTGTGCAGAGCTCAGCTGGTTGCCAAAGCTTAATGCTTCGCATTATTATTAACAGTTAATGCACATAAAAATAAGGCAGGACTGATGACAAAGAACAAAAGCAGAGCAATAATAACCACGCTCCGCAAAATAAACCCCCCTGGCTAAGCAAGCCAAAGAGGGCAGGGCTCCTGCACAATTTGCCACCAGACAGCCATCAGGTTAATCGGAGACCAGGCAGGGACAGGCAGTGACAGGCAGTGACAAAAGGGACACTGGAGACTGAGGCAGGAGGGCTGGCCCTGGCTGTCACCTCCTCAGTCCTTGCCAGGGCCCGTGGTGCAGCAAGTGAGACGAGGTGCAGAAACAGGGAGAGCTTTGGGGTCCCACAGGGCCTCAGCCCAGGGCAGCTGCTGGCAGCTGGAAAACAGGGCAGTGAGCTGGGGGCTGTTCCCCTCAGAAGCAGCCAGCGACTGACAAGCCCCAGCTCTGCTCAGTGCAAAGCCTCGCCTGGCCCTGACCATCAGGTAGGCCAAGTTTCACACAGACCACCTGGACTGGTCTGTCCCATTTTCTATGCTTTATGCAGTTACTGGCATTTGCTCCAGGTGGGAACATACGACTGCTGGATCCGGCCAACAGTGTCCCTGTGCCTACATGGGCAGTGGAAGCCCTGCTGCAAGGGAAAGCCCTCAGTGGTGGAGAGCAGGGCTGGCACATTTCTGCATGACAGCAAAAATGGAGCCCCACACACTTGCAGACTTGCCCAAATGCAATTTTGACGGTCATAATATGAGGCTGGAATTGCAATGAAATTATGAGGCTATAGAAGAACAATCTTACTGCTCTCCTGTAACTGTCTAGTCAAAGGCAGGTTCTGGCACCCCCAAAATCATTCAAATATGACCCAGGAAGCTTCTCTTGGAAGGAGCTTCAGCGGGGTCTCAAGCTTTGATAGAAATGGCCAGGACTGTGTTTGCAGGAAGTGATGCTGTCTTCTGCTCCCCTCTCTTTTTCCAGACAAGTCCTCTATGTGTCAGTTTTAGCTGGAGCCTCTAGCACGGAGGCAGCAGTCACCAGAAACCACAGCAGCTTGGTTCAAAGGAGAGCAAGGAAAACCACGCAACGTTTACAGTAAGCACACGTGTTTGATCCAGCCGTGCTAGCTGCTCACAAAGCGCCCCAGCCCAGTGCGTATGGGCTCCATTTCATTTGAATAAAAACACTTTGGGTAGCCATGGAGGAAAAGAAACAACTCGCAAGAAGCACTTGCTAGTTTCACATGAGTAATCACTCATCTGAAACTGGTAACAAAAAAATGTCCCTGTAGCCAAGCACATCAAACTTCAGCTTGACTAATTTGTGACTGGTTATCTCTTTGTGAACAGTATGTTGAATCAAATCTGGGGGAAAGTGGGTAATTAATGAATCAGTCAATGACACCAGCTCAGTTAGAGAGAAAACTCAGCACCTCTTTTAGCATGGGACTGTCATTTGTTGAAAATGAACAAACACCTAAAGAACGAACATATTTGCTGAAAAATGTACTGAGCCAGGCAGATCCTGAAGCGTTTGCAACACAGCTGGGCTTGGCTGCTTCCCTGGGTTACTGCTACACCACAGCTTTCCTCTACTGAAACAGCAACACGAGATGACACATCAGGCAGGTTAGTAGCAAAAAATTATTTTTCTCTCCATTCTCATTGCTGAAACTGCTAGGAGAGGCATTTCCGATTTCCTTCTGCAGTAGCAACTCTGGCCATCATGTAGTTTATCTGACCTTTGGCTATGCCACACCATGAAATCAGACACCGCTAGGAGGGGGGCCAGAACAAAGCCTGGAGAGATTAATAAGAGCATTATTTGCGATGTGGCACAGGGCCATGAGTCACCGTGCAGCCAGGCTGCTGCACCTTCTGGCTATAGGAACAGCCCAAGTTCTGCATCAAGCTTTCTGCTTAAAAAACCAAACCAAACCAAACAAACAAAACCCAAAAAAAACAAACAAACAAAAAACCCACCAAAAACCCTGAAACTTCACTTCTGTTCTTTTACACCAAAACCTCATCAAATGAATGAATGGGAGAAGGAAAAAACCTCACTCAGCTGGTGTGGAAGCAAAATATAAAACATAAAGTTAATGTGTGACTTTCATTCAAAAGAGTCTATTCTTTGCATGATTGTTTGGGGATTTGGGGGATTAACCAATAAAGAAAAAAATTCTGCTTGTTCAGCCTGATGTTAATGTTGGTGTGGTACTTTCATTAACACAAAGATTTGCTCACATGCTCCTCTAATACCTTCCACCTTTACAGCTGTAGCTTGCTAGGGTGCAAATGCAGTTCTCTACGGCAAATAGAACTTCATCTTCTGATGTCATCATGTGCAGATGGCTTGACTTAGAGAACACTGAATTCTGTGCAGGTCAGGTTCAAAAAGCTTGAGGATAAAGAAATATATGTAATTATTATTATTACAGTTCTATACTAAGCCCAGATAATACCAAAAGGAATTAGATTTCTTATATTTGACTGCATTTGACTGCAAGGTTAGAGATCAGTGACATCTTGATTAGGAAGCAAGAATGACATGAATAAAGACATTCAAAATTAATAAAGATGACGTGAATCACAGTGAATCAAACGTGAACGGTATAAGTTGTGCTCTGTGTTAAGGAGTTCCCTGAGTACACCAAGCCCCAGCAGGAAAGCCAAGACTGGGGGCAGTCTGGGTGAGGAGCAGAGGGGAAACAGAGCAGCCTCTTACAGTACACCCAATCAGGAGGAACCTGTGAACAGGGCTTCCTACTGATAACTGGTAGAAGTGTCCTTCTAACCAGCCCTGATCCTTATGAAGCATTTCAACCATCCAGGCATCTGCTGGAAGGGCAACACAGCACTGAGCAGGCAATCCAGGAGCTCCTTATCCTGCACGTGTGATGTGAATCATGTGAATGCTTGAGGGGACAGCTGGGGGTTACACTCAACTTCCAGTGGTGAATGTGGTCACAGTATCAACTTGGTTTTATCTTCTGTCACCGTAATTAAATTCAGAATCCAGAAGAAGGCTGGGAAGGTAAGCTAAAGAGTTATGATTCTGTATTTCAGAAGCAGAAGCTTCAGTTTACTCACAGAGTTGCTAAATAAAATCCCTTGGGACGCAACCATGAAGTGGAAATGTGCCCAGAAGATCTGAATTATTTTTAAAGAACTTACTGAGAGCTCACCAAAAAATGATCCTGTTGTGCAGGAAGATGGAATTGAAGCAGAATACTTAATTGGCTACAGAAGCATCTTCTCAATGAAAACAGATGCAAAAAGTGAGCATACGAGAGATGGGCATGAGGGACAGCAGCTGTTTCCCAATAGAACTGGCCAGTGGGATTGTAAGACTGCTGTCTGTGACAGCTGTAGTGACTGGGAAAGTCCCCAATGGCTGGAAAAAGTCTAACACTTCATCTATCTTTAAAAAGGCAAGAAAGGAAACTGAGGAACTATCTGCTGATCACCACCATCTCAGTCACTAGAAGGTCAGGGAACATGTCCCTCTTGGGGTCTAGCTCTAAGGGTATAAAGGACAAGAAGGTATCTGGGAACAGGTAGTAGGGATTTTCTGATGGCAAACCAAATTTGACCGACCAGCTGGGTTTCTAAAGATGAAATTACTGAATGTGTGAAAATGAAAGTGCTGGGTGTAACGTACCCTGACATTAGTAAGGCTTTGACACCAACCTGCATAACATCATTTAGAAGCCTAGAGGGTGTGGGCTAGAAAGACAGGTTGTAAGAAGGGCTGAAAACTGGCTGGTCATGTCTGGCAGGTCACCAGCAACAAGAGGTGCACCCGAGGGGTCAGTACCGAGACCCACACTGCTTGGTATCTTCATCAGATACCTTGATGATGGCACAGTCAGATTTGTTGATTAGTTAAACTGTCTGGACTGACAAAACTTCAATTCAGAGGCTCCTTTCCTTTATATACTTCAGATCTGGGCCAACAGACACCTCATGAGGCTCAACAAGGAAACATCATCTGTTCCAGGCTGGGAAGCTCCTGACTGAGGAGTCATCCTGGTTGAAAGGAGCTGGGGATTAGAGAGGACACAAGGCCAAATGTGTCAGACTGGAAAGGGTCCAGTGAAGCACTACTGAGATCAGAGGCCTGGAGCAGTGTGAGAGGGGCTGAGAGAGCTGTGCCTGTTTAATCTGATCACGGGGAGGCCAAGGGCTGCTGGAACAGCTGCCCACAGCTTTTTGAAGGGTGGTTATACAGGAAAGAGTCAAACCTGTCTTCTCAGTGCTAAAGGTTGTAAAAGTGGCCACCTACTGAGGTCTGGACATGAGAAGACATGTTGACTGGGAGGAGAGTGTAACCCTGAAATGGGTTGTCCAGAGAGGCTGTGGAACTTCTGCTCCTGGAGGTGTTTCAAGATTTAGCAGAGTGAGGCTGATCTTGTCCACTGTTGGTCACAGCCACATTTCAGGCAGGATGTTGGACCAGATGAACTCCAGAGGTCCCTTGATTCTACAAGTAACTAATTAAAATGATAACTGTATGAAATTATAACAAAATGTGATTATAAATGAGATTAAGTGTATTCATTTCCAATTTGCAGAAGGTAGCTGAATATGCATTATTTCATATTTTTACACTGCACCGGAAGCAACTACGCAGTGATTCCTGAGTAATGTTTTGAAAAGCTCCAAAACCAGGAGAACAGTAAGTAACAAGGAGGAAAGATTGTACCCCAAAGAGTCAACTCTATCATTTGCATGGGTACACTGAAACCATAAGCTTTCAATGCTGCCAAAAACAAGCTCAGACATACAGAAGGATGAAAGATTTACAGCACAAGAGAGCCCATGCTGATGAGCAGAGGTTAGGAAAAAGACTTGGAGAATACAGTAAATGAATTTGAATTTGCAGAACATATTGCTGTCACAAAAGGAGCTAATATACAAAGATGGGTGCACACCAACACGGATAAAAGGAAATGCCAAGTATGATGCAGTAGGTTACGTCACCTCTGACACTGCCCTTCATGGGCTGTTCTGCTGGCCACCTCCTGAGCAGAATACAAATGAACAGGAGAGAGTCCTAGAGGGTACAAAACATCCTACAGCGAGAGATGGAAACATTTCAGTGTGGTGGCTTTCCAAAGGTGAGCATAGTGGAGATTTCTGCACTGGTTCAAAGAGACAATTCTACATTTCTCAGTGACACAGGGGCAAAAATGAGTTTTGCTGCTTCCTAGTTAAAGAGATTTCACAGACACTTTGGTGTGTTTTCCTCCCTCTCCTGAACAAAGACAGAGCCCCGCAAGCCCATGTCAAGCCCACCGAGCCTGTGCAAAGCCCTGCAAACTCCTGCTCCTGCCTCTGCCCCAGCACCGGGTGGCAAACTCAACGTAGGACTGGGGGCATAGGCAGCAGGGACATGGCTTTCCCTCTGCAGAAATGTTTTGCAGCTTCCAGCAATCTGCTTTCCTTGGGCATCTGCCTGTTCTACCCTCACTCAACACAGAGTTTGGTCTCTGCATATTTAGACAAGGAACACAAACTCATCATCTCTTCAAGCTTTCCCAAGGTTGGAAGTTGAAGCTAGATCAGCTGAAACAGGAAACAAGCCACAGTTATGTACACAACATATATATGAAATAAATAACAGTCGTTCACTATTGAAATAAATTACTGGTGATTGGTGAGCAAATGCTATTAAATTAAGTGCATGTTTTCCTAAAAGCTGGTGTTTTCTGCAGCTATTAGGCTTGAAACATGACTTATCCCTGGGTTGGCTAGGCGGGAGGTCAGCTAGATGAGCATGCTGGGTCTTTCCGGCCTTAAATTCTGTGACTCTATGGAAATTATGTGTCAGAGGGTTTTTCTCATCGTAGCCAGACTGAGAGCTTGAAATCCACATGGTTACTGACAACTCCCAACTGTCAGTAAAGCTGTTTTACAGAAAGTGTTACATGACTGATGTCTCTACAACTGCACTTTTCCAAACAGATGGGGGGAAAAAAAAGGCACCGGTCTCAAATCAAATTAGTCTTGATGGATTATGCAAAAGAAACTTAACACATGCTCCACATTTTGTGAAACTTCTAAATATAACATCTCCACTGAAAACACTGTATATGATGTTGCTAAAAATATGTAAATACACATCTATAAAACTATTTTCACATTACAGAATAAGTACCACTATTAGGGCTGGGAAAATGACTTTTTTTCAATGGAGGAGCCCCATGTCAGGGTTACCACACCTTGTTTAACCTCAGAGATAAGCTCAGTTTTGAAAGCTCACTGTTTGACTTCTAGAGGTTTTTCTCTACAGAACATAGGGCAAAGATAAAAATGTTCCCATTGTAGCTGATGTCATCATTGCATTTATATATAATAAGTCTGTGACATTATGGAAAAGAATTAAAACAACCCACAGGAGAAAATATTATATTTAAACTCTGTTGCAGCTGAAAACACACTGTAATAAAGAATTAACTGGTGAGTCTTGGTCAACACCCTGGTTTTCATTCATTATAATTAGGCAGGGTATAATTTTATTTTACTGAAGTAGTTATACTGGTAAAACATTTACTGCACACGCAGTTTTACTCACATAAAGGTGTGATGCACTAGTATTTGTTAGGCCATCACCATTTCAGGAAAGAGATACAGCAATGTAAGAATAACACACTAGTGTACCTTTATATCTCCAAGCAATTGTACTGGTTTAAATGGAGTCATGTAGTTAAGGGGACACATTGTGTATGTTCAAATAGGTTCTTGGAAAGTTAGAGAGTTACATTCTAAAGATAAGAAGCCTTTTGCCAATACTTGTAGGAATTAATAACAGTTAAAAAAGCAGTCCCAGAGATAGGATTAGCAGAATAAAAATGCAGAATTGAGATTTGTACAAACAAAAAAGGCAGTGTTTCTTCTGAACAATTTCAAACTGCACAGGTAAAACAGGCCCTGAGAGGTACAGAAAAAAGGGTTTGCATAAAAGAGGAATGTTTTTCTCAAGAAAATTACATTTGGATATATTTACAGCCATTTTGGTGCTCCAAGTGATAAAAAGCAAATCATATCTCTAGGTTCTTTACATGTAGAACCTGTCTTGAAGAAAAAGAACAATGACAGCTTCCTAATTATTATTTTTAAGTCAATTTTTAAAGTAAGAAAAATAGTCTCCCAGGTAATTATCAAAAAGAATTCATATCCTTTCAGGAACAACAGCAAAAAAATTGTCCTGTAGCTTCCTAGCTGGTAAGGGGCCAGGGAGTTTTCTGTGGCAGGCAGAAGGGGCAAAAAAACCATTGGAGCAGTAGGCATTGAGAACATTAGCACTAGGGACAATTTTGTTCCTCTCATCAGTGAACACATAGAAGATCATCTGACTTGGCTCAGCAAAGACCAGTATGGCTCTGTGTGAGTGGCAGAAGAACATCCATTTCTCCATGAGAAACACGCAGAGTACCACTGCAGGGAAAGGCACTTGAAGCTCTTGCAACAATAGAATTATAACTGGGGGCAGTGAAAAAATATTAGCTAGTGCCTAAGTAGTGGGGTTTTTGTCTTCAGTATGTATTACAAACATTAATTTTGATTCAGTGCTGGATTATGCCAGCTTGCAGCAGCAGCCAGATGGGGCTCGCTGCCCCACCAGGCACCTACACGACTTTGCAGGGACATTTATACGGTGGGAGGTGCTGCCTGGGAAAGGACCTTGTTCAGGCATGTGCTGAGTCAATGTATTTCTCTGGCAGCCTGCACTGGCAGAACAATTATAGTGGCCAAAGAGTTATTTATAACTGTCCTCCCGCAACAGGATTCTTGAGGGAGGATGTTGGTATGAACACTGCTATTCCACGGACCCACACAGCTACACACACCACAGCTGTACTGCTATTTAATGCATGCAGAATACTCCTCTGACATGAGTCCTGGGGTTTATTTTCCAAGGAGGTCACTTAGACAGGGGGAAAAAAGAATGCAGCTCCAACCACAGTCAGTCCACACCTCATGCAAAAGCCTGAAGGCCTCCCCACAAATTGCTGTAAATTCTTCATGAACTCATCTAGGACTGACAGCATGGGTAAACCTCTGACCATACAAACAAACCTGAATGTTAATGTGGCTTCACTCACTTTGGCTTGCCTCAGTCTCACCTCTTCTCAGAAAGCAGCCACCACACAGCTTCCAAAACCCATGTGAGTGGAGAAAAGGAAATTTATCCTTGAAAAACTCAGGGCTTCAAACTTGTCACCCTGCAGGAAAGCCACCCCCATGGGATGCAGCAAGCCTTGCTCCTTGCTGGCTGAAGCCCCCCTGCTTGCTCATGTGGAACAACTTAGAAAATCAGATCAGCACTTAACGAGTTTAACTGGTAATCTACCACAGGTGGAGAATTACTTTCATAGTATTCTTACTTTCTTGTATTCTACAATATGTATGATGAACCAGGTGGAAAAATGAAGCAATCTGAATGGCAAATGCCTCATCTGCAAAACGCAGTCGTGTGTATGGGGCCTCCACGCAGCAGTGCCTTCGTTATTGTCCTGGCTGTGAGCAAGTTGTTGAGGAACAGAAATAGTCCTTAGGCACTCCAGAATGTGTGCCTGCGAGTTTATTTTCTTTGTTTTGCAGATTCCAATGTGAGTGTGCAGCCTGCCTGTCTGCTGTGAGAAGGCTCTGCAGTGGAGGAGACGCTGCTTCTCACACTGAGGTTTTGTACATTTTCCTTTCCTAGCAATTCCCAGTGCAGGGGGAAAATGTGCATTTTGCTCTTTGTGCACAGAAAATAGAAAGAAACTGGTAAAACAGGACAGGGTTTTTTACTGTCTCCACAAGCCAGCATAATGATAAAGAAAAACCAAAAGCAAAATCTCCATGAGAGAGAAAACAAAGCCTGTCTCTCTTCTGTCTTGAATCTCAGGGTCCTGCCAGGCAGGCATCATGCTTCGCACATTTAAAGATGCAAAGCACATAATAGGAGCTGTATCATAGGGGAAATAAATATATCTGCATGCATTTCAAAGAAGCTAGGCCAAGCACAACCCTTTTTCCACCACTTTCCTTCGATACACAGATGTGTTTTGCTATGAGCTACCACAATGGTATAGGTTGCAAAAAGGAAACAGGTGATTGATTCAAAAATTGGGATTCAAAACCTCTTGCACACAGACCAGACATGTAATCTTTTGTACTGATGGCTCTGAACTAAGAAGGTTTCATTCATGGTCATTCTATACTTATTTCAACTACACAAACCCTGGTTCACTTCAGGGGTTCAGAGAAGCTGGAAACATTTCATAACTCCACTGTGTCAGAATTTGATAGCTGGTTTTCATTCTAGACAACATAAGGGATGTTATCAAAGCGCCAGTATCAAAGAAACAGCAGAGATGTTGCCCATCACAATTATTTTTATTCTAAGATTCATGTGCTTTGTTATATTTTCTTTTTTAGAAAAAAAAATTTAAAAAGGGAAAAAATCCCTCTCCTTGGTGGGGCTAAAATTAGCAATGCCAAGAATAGATATCAAAATTGTCTTCCTCCCCATTTATTTTGCTCGGATGTGAATGACGCTGCGTCAAGCACAGAAGAGGAGTATATTAGTCTCATGCTGCCGGAAAAACAAGCACATTATATTGCTGAAATGTCAAGTTTCCACCATGCATTTGATAATAGATTGTGTGCTCAGTTTCTTGCATCCGTTGTAGCAGCTTACTGAAGATATGCTCTGCATCCTCCAGCAACCAGGCTGCCCTTTGGACTGAGCCGTTTCAGCCTACTGGGGCTTTGCCAATCGCCATTTCAGGTGTGGCCTGGGTTGTGTATTTAAAAAATAGTTAATACTTTCTTACCAACAGAATCCTACACCTGACTGATCTTTTTTTATTTTATTATCCCATAATCTTCCATCATGCATTCTCCCTGCAAAGATTTTTGGCTACTGTGACAGGTGAAAGGTCACACCTGGACATCATCCATCACAGCAGCATTTTGTCTGCACTGCAATTGCATGGGTGGTTGTTTGTTTTTCAGACTGTGGTAAGCAGGTAGGAACAACTCCCGTGAGAAGGGTTATACACTGCCAATGCAGGTCCCCAGATGACTTCTATCATAATTTTAAGGCTCTGCATGTCATGAAATGCCATAACATTAAGTTTCAGTCTGTTTCAAATTATACCAAATGCACATAAAT
Source organism: Anabacerthia variegaticeps (assembly GCA_035583185.1). Taxonomy (NCBI): domain Eukaryota; kingdom Metazoa; phylum Chordata; class Aves; order Passeriformes; family Furnariidae; genus Anabacerthia; species Anabacerthia variegaticeps. The sequence continues at coordinate 17,892,801 of JAWWEW010000078.1, forward strand.
CTCATTCGAAGCGGTCCTCCTCAGTCACAGGCTGTGACAAGCTCAGGGTGAAGAGAGCTACATAATTCGGAAGGATTGCTATATCCTAGTTATCATTTGGGGGTGGGGGGGAAAGTACTTAAAATACCATTCCTCAATTCACTTACCAAAAACCAACACTGGAAAGTATCGTGACCATATACATCTTCTCTGAAAACTCTGGAGAGGAACTGGCTTCTAGAAATACTTTCCCTTAAACTGCAGCCTTGTGAAACCTGCTTGTCTTCCAAATCTTGCAGCAGTGGTTGAGCTCACAAGCTGTGCTGTCAGCTGCCTGGTTTTAGACACGCTACTGCTGCAGGCTACGAAATAAACATGGGGTCAATACTCAAGCGATGGGTGCAGAGAGGGAGCCATAAGAGGAGAGGAAGGAGCCTGTATCTATGAGAAGAGACTCACTTAAACAGCACCCAGTCATCGCCTATTTTTCTCCCCTCACCTTGCCCCCTCCTTGAGCAGTGTGAGATGCCATGCTGTGTGGGAAAAATGAGCTGAAAAGCAGTGGAGGAAGACTAACACACCTCCAGGCAGTGGAAAGTAAGTAGTCAGCATCTCCATAGGAAGGGCTTAAAAAGTAGCTGTGGGCACCCGGAAGATGCTACCAGCTGGATGAAGGTAAGAAACGGTGTAAGAAAACAAGAAAGGAAAATAGACAAATTATCTGAATAAATGTTCTGGTGAAAACAGCTGGATGAGCATCTCTGGAGACTAAGAAAAACCAGAAACAGAATGGAGAGATCATCATCATCTGTCCATGCTTATAACGATGACAGATATGACAACCCATCCAATCCAAGTGTTCCCATCCTGCTGTGGCACTTTCTCTTCCCAGAACAAAGATCCTCAGCAGTCACATTGAGGCCAACAAAAAGTTGACATTTTACTGCTGCCTCTTCTGTTTTTATTTACTGTTTGCTCTTTCTTTTTTGCTTTTGTGTTTTCCTTTCTTCCCATCTTGGTGATGATCAGTAAAGAGCATTGCCTGCAAAACTGCACTGCCTCTGAGCAGGCACAAGAAACATCTTTGCTGTCTTCCAGTCTCCTTCACAAGCTGGATCCTCTAGGATGCTCCTTGGCAGCATTTGTCCTTCATCAGATGTCATGTAAGAAATATCTTTTTTTAATAATTGAGCAAAAACTTTTCATTGTGGTGTTTCTCTAGCGCGAAAGGTCTGTATTTAGCTGTGTTATTCATTTTTGTGCTCATGCCTTCTGTTAAGTCCTGATCTATATGATTTCAGAGTATAGCTACAGTCTCTCTCTTCCCCCTTTACCCCAATAAACTGTCAATGTAGATATTTCTGTCACACTGTAGGGAATATCCCACCATTTAGCAATTATATATCAATAGCAGGTGGGAGACCTGTGACAGAAACTGTATTATCACCTAAACTCTATACATCTTCTCTGTATTTTGCTGACCATGGTATGATGAGCCATGTAAAATGCCTTGTCCCTATGGAGGGAAGAGGGAGAAAAAATGACTGGTACCTAAGTACCCATTTCAGAAGTTGAGCAAATGTGTTTTGATATAAAAACAAATCAGTTACTGACATTTCTCTGGACAGTGGTTTCCACTCCTGAGTAAAGCTCCACTCTGCCCCTGACTTTATTCATCCTCCCTCTTCAGTCTCGGGCTGCCTGGATTGGGAGGGTAGTCCAGTATGGCAAACAGCAGGCTGCCAAGGGGCTGGCAAGCTGCCATTGCAACTCAGAGCCACAAAAAGGACTTTAGAAGGGGCCCTGGGAATTGCAGACCAGGAAGTTTGCCATCCATCCTTACTAATGGCAGCAGGGTCTAAAAAAATAGTCACTGTAAACAAGGATAAACATGGTCTGTTGGGAACAAGGCAGTGTGGCTTCTCCAGAGAGAAATCCTGCCTCACCAACCTACCATAGTCCTCAGAGTGCAACAGCAAAGACGGAGAGTGGGTGCAGCAGACACAGAAGAGTCCAATTTTGAAAAAAGCTTTTGAAAAGGTTCTGTACCAAAGGTTATCAGAGAAACTAACTCACCACAAGATGATTCTTTACAGATGGAAAACTGAAGGCAGGACAAAAGATAAGGCTTAGTAGCCACTTTTCAGGTTGGAGAACATGCGTCAGCACAATGTCCACGCTGTGGATTGATGGTGGTACTGACTTAACATTTTCAGTGAGTACCTGAACAGGGGAGTGTACAGTGAAGTCCTAAAGTCTGTGTGTGACATTAAGGTCTTTCAGGCATATAACTTTAGAAGGACTTCATAACGTTGAGTGAGTTGGCAATGGGTCTATAAGCAGACAATAGAAGGGTTAGGCAGTGATGAGCTTTTAACATCCAAATCCAACCACTGGGGATGCTCAGAGAGCACAGAGAGGATGGGCTGCAGAACATGACCAGTCTCACCTGTTCTCTGGAGGTAGCGCTGCGTCCTGCAGACTCAGGGCTGGATGTCTGATGCAGCAGCTGGTGTCCTTTGTTCTTAAATGTGCTTCTGCACACCATCTCAAGACAGTTCCCAATTTCAGTGTGCACTGTGATGGAGCAATTTCCCAGCCTGGCACTAAGCTTGAGAGGTAAAAACCCATGTAGTCCAATTGCTTCAGTCCCAAAGCCAGTACCGCCTATTCCCTCCCCATTTTCCTAGTAGCTGCCCAGATGGAGGGTGACCTGCCAGGCACACTAAATACAGACCCCTTCAAGGTCCACGGGACAGCTGAAGAGAAGGAAACAGGCCCTGCAGATGTGCTTTCACAGACGTGCACCCTCTCACTTCCTCCTTCCCCATTAGCAGCTCTTGCAAAGGAAAGGTCTGTGCCAAACCGACAGACACTTGTCTGGAGGTCCCTACTTTCAGGGATGTTCTCTGGCTTTCTCTGGGGTTTGGTGAGCATCCTTTAAAGACCCAGGATCACTCAGCTCTCCGTTTTCCTGCTCAGTCTGCTGGTGCAGGAATGCCCGTCCCCGGGCTGCGGGAAGGGCCGTCCTTTCCACGGGCAGAGGCTGCTGAAGCTCTGCCCTTTCCTCTACAGCCCGGCCGCAAAGCAGGCGATTGGTTGAAGGCAGTGGCTCCATCAGTTTCACAGCCACGCTTTTGGCAGCCCAAAGCGGGCAGCTTCAGTTCCGCAGCGCAGTGTGCCCTCGATGAAGGCAAGGATGCCTGAACCCACGCAGCCCTGCCGAAAGGAGGGGAGCGGCGCTCCCGCTGCGCGCTGAGCCCCGCTGGGCTGGGGAAGCGAGAGCAGGGAAGCGTGATGTAACGTAGCAGCTTGTGTACTCTCTCAGCCCTCCATCCTGTGTGGCTTTTGCAGTGATAGGATAGGTAAAGGGTGAATTCTGTCTCTCCCAGCTCGTCCTGCTTCCCCGTTTGTTTGGGCCACACTCCGAAGCCTTCCCTGCACTGCATCCTCTTTGCCGATGCCGAGATGCACGATCTCGGAGATTCACGAGCTCACTTTACCGAGGGAGGACTAAAAAGCCCAGTCCGAAGAGAGACCTCTGCTACCACTTAAAGGAGCTGCATCCCAGCTCCCCTCCCCCAGCCCCTTCAACACCACCCACACAGCAATCCATCAGCATCACCCTTGGAGCATCTGGGGGCAACATGTAATTAGGAATGATGCTGTCTGCCGTTTATAGACATACTACTGCAAGGAAAGGCTGGTGAAAGTAATGCCCACCGACAGACATACCTTGGAGCCTGCATCGAACATTAATGGGGGAAAGTAATGGAAAGGTGGAGCAAAGATACAGAGAGAAGGATGAAGGCAGCTGTGTACTTCACACTTAATCTGAAGTCGTCATTAAAATACACTCTCAGGGTGATCGGGACATAGTTGTCTGACAAAATTTTATTTGAAGAAATAAATGAATTCTGTAAAATAAGAACACCCTGTCTTGCTGGGTAAGTAGAGCTGCATTTGCTCCATGATCCCTTTGCTCGGATACAACCCAGCAGAAACTCTGCAGGCATGGCTGATGCACAGGACATCGTCATGAGGCCCACAGTGTTTTTCTCTCAAAGTCTTTTACTGCAAGAGATTTTATTTGAGATTTTCCTCACAGATGATATTGTGTATCTCATCTCAAGCATGCTTGCTCCTCAGTTTGGGAATGTTTCTTTTCAATTATTTCCTATTTTGAATCTCTACCTTAATTTTTTTTTAAAGTATTTAAAAACTTGGTTGTGCTCGTCACGGCACTGCAAGTATTTAATATGCAGGCTGTGTGTTCATTTTGGAGCACACATCAGCCTAGTGTCACAGCAAAAAGCAGCTGTTTGCGAGATGCTGTAACAATGCTACCAAGACTCAGCAACTAGCCTTGGAAAAAGCAAAGTCAAGCAAAAGAAGCGTGAACTATGATGAGCAATGTGTGGAGTGGTAATTTAGAAGGGCTGAAGGAGATGTGAACAGTAATTAGTCAAATAAACAAAAACATAAATTATTTAAGTGCATCACAACCTGGAATCAAGGAACAGAGGGAGTACCTAAGGTCTGGAAAAGCATTGGAAGGGGCTAAAGTAGAGATTCCTGCATTCCTCCAACAGACAAAATCATGTAGGAGATATGTCCATCAGTGAATTTCAGTTAAAACAAATGAAAGGGAAAAAAAAAAAAGAGAGGGAGAGAGGGAAGGTGAAGGAAATCTAGAAGACAGTGAGTGAACCACTCTTTTGCTCAGCAGGAGAAAGGGAAGGAAGCAAATGGATCAGCTGCCTGCTTAGGGCATAGTGATAGAGCAACAGAAGACACCAAATACCTCAGTTCTGTGCTTCTGGGGCTATGGCAAATGCCCTTCTAATGGGGAGTTTTTCAATTGCATTACAAAGCCAGCTCAAATCTCTCCATTGCTTTGTTCTTTCACTTGGTTTGCTCATCTGCAGCAGTAGAACTGGTGGCAGTTAAACAGGATGGAATTTATATCGGGCTTAGAAATTGTACTTGCTGCCTACGGTTTCCCTACAGAACAGCTTCAAATTACACTGCACTTGTGTGAAGTTGCAGTTTTGTCATCTAACCATCCCACAGTCCAGAGCACATCATGGGAGCTACGCCATTGTCATCTGACTGCCATATGCCCAGGCCCGGAACCTTCCCTCAGTGCACAGTCACCCTCAAATCAACAAAAGCTTTTGCCTGGCTGAGGGTTTTCAGGACCAGCTCCCCAGACAAGTAGCACAGCCTGTCTGCAGCACTAGTTAACTAACAACCATCTTTTATCTATTCTTCATGTGTCTATCACCACAGGATTCCAACACACTAGCACCACATTTCATTCATCTGCCACAGATTGGAATGAGCATTCAGCTGCAATTTTGTTAGCTTACTTGTGGATTTTCACAAATTATCTTTTAGTTTTGTGGATTTTTGCAGTTTCTTCAACAGCTCTTTCTTAAGGGGTTTCACACTTATGATCCTGACAGGTGACAGCTCAGCTCTGTATAAAAGGATCTCTAGCTCTGTTCCTTTGGACTGCTCACATTGAGGTGAAGGGAGAGGTATATCCCTCCTTCAAGACTGAAATAATTTCATTAATGTTACAGAAAATTACTTGTGGTCTCTGTGAAGAAGGAAGGATCCAGATTTTAAATTGCTTTTGTAGTTCCGTGTCCTTTCTTTAGGTGTGCAGTGATGTAGCTCTGTCTATTTTCAAACAGAAGGAATCCAGCTGAGAGCATGTTTTATTATAACTCCAGATGATGTTCAAGAGGATGAAAAACTCATTTTCCTCAGGTGGTCAGAGAAAATTCCCAGTAAACTGACATTCTTTTCTCTCATCTGAATTTTGAAGAGGAATTCAAATTGTTTATAAAATAATTTCAAAGATGTTTTAAAAAAAAGCACGGTCCTGGACTTTTTCACATTTTCAATTACTTTTCAATCTCTTAAGAACAGTCATTTAGGTCAGAGTTGTTAAACTGCTATAAAACAGCTGCTAAAGCAGTCTTCTATTGTAAATTAAACAAATTTTACCAAACATTCCCATTGGACTATATTAGCATAAACACAAATCAGGGTTTTAAAAAATACTTAGAAGGGGGAGGGCTAGGCCTAACATAGTGATTCATGACCTCATGATAATTCAAGTTCATGGCAAAAATTTTAACAGATTTTGTTACTAGTAGGTCATCTGACATAAAAAGGATACAAAAATAAGGGGAGATGGCCCAAACTGGAGCTCCACACCTCAGAGGGAGAGCCAGGTTTCCACCCTTGCTGCCCATCAGGGTGATATATCACAGGCATAGCTATAGCTTCTGAAATGGTGACTTCTTAAAACATTGTCATTCAAAATTTCTTCAGTTGAACAAGAGAATTATCACAGGAAAATGAATTATGGTCAGCTACACATTGATGGCATTGGTGAGCAGTAACAACATTTAGCACTCATAGCAGTTTTCAGCTTCAAAGCATTAATGATATAATCCCCTGGGACATCCTGAGGAGGTGGAAGTCCTCCCTGTGCCAGAGCCATCTAGGTAAGGTTGGTGCGCTGCTGTCAAGGGATGGAGGCAGAGAGAGGAATCTGTAATCTCTCAGCCCTATAGGTATACACTCTGGTTATGAGTATACTCTGTCTTTTCTAAGGCAAGATGGGGTCTTAACCCATGCAATCAAGCTCAGACTGAGTTTAGCTCCGCCTCTCTGGCTGGGACAACATAAAAGCATCACAGGCACAAGGCCTGCTCTCCTTGAACCCTGTCCAGCCTCCTACTGCCAGATTTCCCCATCTCTCACGTGCTCCAAGACCTTGTAGCCTTCACAGGTGAACTGGTATAGGATTTGCTTTGCAGTGACCAAAAGCAAGAAAGTTTCATATTGTTAAACTGCTTATAGAATCACATAAGGCATTCTCCTTTCTATTTCCATAAAATAAAAATGTCTGTAGGAATCATGATGCAATGCCAGGCTGGCATGTGCAGCAGAGCCACTGTGCCCCCAGAACAGGAGGCAGAGACAAGCAGCCCCATAACCAAACTCAGAGACAGCTACAGCAAGGAGGTGTTACCCATGAAAAGAGATAAGAAACTTGAAGCTTCCTTAATATCCATTTCCCAAAGCAGGTAAGAGCTGCAACACCAGTATGTTACTGATTGCTCTAAACTCCCCTTCTATCTCAGGCCCTGCATGGCTGGGGATTAGGTCTCCAACAGAGAACATGATCCATTCCCAAAAAGCTCTTGAAAGATTTTCCTACCATTCCCTTATCAGAAGTGCTGTTGAAGTGTTGCCTAAAATCAAAGGAAAAAAACTTTCGAGACAACATTAGTATAGGTAAAGTAGAGAGCAGGAAAGTCATTTTATCGCTTCTGCTTTGTTTCCAGCAAGAAGCAGAGCTCTTCAGAGCACAGATGATGGAGATCCAGTGCCCAATTCTCACTGCAGTGGAAATCAGGTGGGTGCTGCTGACTTTGATGGAAATTAGTACCATAACAGTGGTATTAGTAAGCAGAAGAGCTGCCAATGACCTGCTCTCCTCCAGCCCCTACTGACGCTTTACAGAGGCAAGTCTTGTGAAAGCAGACTTTTTTGATTACATTTTCGTTGACTGTGCTTGCAAGTGTGTATATATGTGTGTACAGGGAGGGATTACATAAAGATCAGGGCAGACTACAAATGGGAGCTGTTCTTTCCAAATTTTATACATTGCTTGAGTCACAAAAAATTAACTGCACCCAACTTGGTAAACTCCCTTCCCTCTTTGTTTATATTCACTGTAGTATAGCCATCATTTTTGATCTCCTACTGATTTCCATTGTTGGGGCTTATTTTCTGTGACTTGAGAACCTGAAATTACACTATACATCTTTGTAGTTCATTGAACTAACCAGCATTTATTTTAATTTAGTAAGGAAACATTTGGCTGGGTGTGACCAAATAAATACAGTGTCTAAACCAACACAAATATACTTTGCACAAGGCTATAAACCTGTCTCAGAGCTCTAATGATATTGCAAGTCAATGAAGCTTCAGTATTCTCATTAACATGATTCCATCAGACCTTTATGTTGCATATTATTAATTTTTAACAGTAGATTGTAATATAATTTATAGCACTGTGAGGCAACAAAGGCTGGATCCTGGTAGCAATCCAACCTTTTAGGTTGATAATGGCTTTAACATTGACCTCATACTGAAAGATGAACACGTACAGACGCCATCAGACCTAATTATAAATAGGACAACAGGGATAAAACTCATCACTAGTTTATATCAGCAAAGACAAAACTTTCCTTGAGAGCAAAGAGCACAGATCTTGTCGCAAGATTATGAAGAATTTTGCTGCTGATTTTGACACAAAAAAGTAATCAAAAGCTTTGTTTTAAAGAAATACAATAACACCCTATTCCTGGAAAAGGAATAAAATACAGCATAGCTAATGTTAACCTGTGTATTCTGTAACTCTATTTCGAAATAGGAACAAGCATATTTTTTTGAAGAAAATGCAAGCCTTTCAAAATCTCTGTGAAAACACCCTAAGCTGATGATATTAATACCCTTGTGTTTTTCCCCTCCATATGTTGATGATGCATGATAGTGAACACAACTGGTTTCTGCTACAGACCACGGTCCCTCAGCACTCTGCTGAGAACCCAGCGAGCTCCATGATCAGATCTCCAGGTGGGAGGGAACACATCCATGAAATGTGTTTAACCCAAGTAAGAGTAACTTCCGTGAAAGGCAGCACAAAACCATTTCCTGGTTTAAACAGCATTCTGGTCATCAAAATATGCTTTGGTATTGCTTATACGTATTTTCTAATTCAGTCTTTTGTGCCGTATCTAGACATACAGTACAGCAGTAATAATGTAATTAGTATTTTCACAAGCTAAATTATAGAGCTGGCTACAGAATACAGCATAGTAGCATCAATATTATCAGTTAAGTATTATACAAAAATGACATCAATAGTTTTAGTATAGTCAGGAGACGTAATAATTTCTTCTTTCTCCGTGATCACTTTCAATTGTATCAGGTAAGTAAACACAAAATAAACTGGCTCTAAAAATCAGCATCTCCAAGATTTCTTAGGTAAATTTTTTTAGGTTTTTGAATTATATTCCTTTCTGAATATGGTATTAGTTATAAAGAACTTAAGTTCTGCTGCATCGATCTCTCATATGAATTTAATTTTCCCAGCACTTCTGTAAGTTAACAAAGGAGCACAGCAGATACTTCACAGATGAAGATGATGAATCACAGGGATTTGTAATAATTATCCAAGACCATAAAAGCAATCCTATGTCAGTGCAAGAAGTGGAACCACTGGCTTTGCAATCCAGTCCTACTCTGTATTTCCTTTCTACCCTGGCCACATAGGGAGATCTAAAACTTCAACAACCACGATACTGGAGAAGAAGCAGCCATTAAGGAAGATATTGAGGCAAGCATGCTTTCATAGATTCCTCACCTGGTGAGACAATAGTCTGCCACCCCTTCATACCCAAAAATTAGAGGACTCCAATTTATACCAAAGTAAAAGGTTATCCCTTGGCATCCTCCATGCCTAAAACTCCCCTTTGGCCAAGCTAATTCACAACCCCCTAGACTAAATCAAGAACACTGAAGATCTACTCACACTCTATCCGCTTCCTAATTACAGTAACTTTATGCTTTACTTCACAAAATGAGATTCATTTCTTCCTCTACCAGTTCCATTCAGCTCCTTCAACATTTTGTTCATTTGTTTGTTAAGATGCAGATCTCCAGCAGATTGATCGCTTCAGATGAGACAAAGCAATCCCTTGGTAAATCCCTCTGGAAATGCAGAACATATTATATACACAAGAGTTGAACTCCTTGAATTTCCCCTTTTCAGATCCTCTAGGTTTCCAGTCATTCAGATAAAGAATGGAGCTTTTGTAGGCCAGTTAATCCATCCACTGAATGAAATATGGTAAAAGTTTTACACATCCACATATTCTTTCAGGGCCCTGGTTTACATCTGTAGATATAATAATAACTGTAGTAATGTAGACAAAAATCATGGCTCGGGCCCCCACAGAAGATCTTTAGAGACTTGAGTTGAAAAGTCCCAATACTGCAATCAAAGGAACCGGCAGAATGATTTAAGGGCTGTCTCCGCTTACATTTATTTCTGCCAAAGCACTGGCTTAATTTTCTTTGTGTGTCTTAATAAGCCACCTCTGTGAGAGGGACTCTTACTTGAAATGCTTGTACGTCCTAAGCTCAGAAGTAGGCACCATTGAGTGGTAAGCCGAGAAAAACATCCAAAGGGGGTGTAAGTCCCAAGTTACAAATGAGCCTGTTGTTCATCTTCTCTAGCATCACAGTCACCAAGTAGCACGAAAACAGCATTTGAATGAATTAAAATGCAAATCTACATTTTATTATATGAAATTGAGACAAATGATACACACTTTAAGCCTGCCAGAGTAGCTATTACAAACATTAATATAGTTTTAGATGATGACTTAAGCCAAATGAGAGGATGGAATACAAACACTGCAGAAACACATTGTGAAACACTACAGGAAAAAAGCGACTCTTGCCATAGTTACATTAGTGAGCCTAAAATACAAATTAGCAATAATTCTGCTGTAAAGGGCTAGATCTGCCTTGTGCAGATGTGTACTTCCATGGAAGCCTCCAGCCACAAACGTGTATGTGCAATGCAGGGAAGCAGTCTGCCAGCAAGGGACAAGTGAGGGGGTCTCAAACTACGTGGGAAGAGGACTTTGCACTGCCACAGCCTAATGGGATGTGGCGTTATCCAGCAGACCTGCAACAAGAGGCCGAACAGCCACTGGCCTAGGACAGAACTGTCTAGCCGATGTAAAGATGTATTTATGCTAGGTCTGATTTAGACTGTGCTCTACACAATCAGATCGCTTTGAAGGTTTGCCTTGTGCAATCACTTCCTTTGTCAGGAATGAGAAAAAGACTGTGAAAAGACTGTGAACAAATTGTTTAGGCATTGAAATTTAACCCTGTGGAATCCTTACAGTGTAGCACAGTGTGACACAGCGGGAGCACATTTGTCAGGGGACTGAAGCCTCTTTGCTCCCTCTGCAAAAAACATATACATTAGCATTGTGTGGTGTGGGTGTGCTCCCGAGCACGCGAGGCAGTCATGGGTACATACAGCTCCATGCCTCCACTGCCTCCCATCTGCACTCAGCCCTCTGCACCATTTCTGCTCTGTTAGGGGAAATAAGGCTTCAGATCCTTCAAGACTGTCTGGAAGTCCTTCTATTACATTTTCTTTCAGAAATTGAGCAAGATTTGATTTTTAAATATCCATAATGCATGTGAGAGAATTATTGAGTATGCTACAATCTTGTTAAGAAACCTAAAGTTTTTCAACTAATGTCCTAGCATTAATAACGTAAGAATATAAACACCAAAAACCAAAAAGGCATTTGGTAGAAGTTAATCAGTTCCAAGGCTCTTCACTTGATGTGGTCTAAGGAAAGAACCTAGCAGGTGTGGTTTCTACACCAGCATTCATGACACCACCACTTTCTGTCTGTGAGGTCCCATACAGCAAGTTACTGTGCATCCCCTGCTCCTCTTGAAGAGTAGTCTGAGAGCACCAAGTACCTCACAGCAGGAACACAGCCCTCTGTAGAAATAAACCTTAACACAAGATAGCCCACCAATGTTTTTGTGAACTCTTGGAAAACATGCTGACAAGAATAAAAGAAAATAGTAATTTAGAAATTGGCAAAGAAAAGCCACTCTAAATAATTTTCAACTGCAATAAGTCTTTGCTCCTGTTTCACAAGAAGAGATTATCCCTGTTTTATAAACTCACTCAGTTATATGTGTAAGAAGGTAGACAAGTTTCTCTCCTGTAGAGGTTTTCAAATATTGTCTTTACTTGTGGCTGCCAGTATTTCAACATCCCATTCCAGAACCACCACTTATTACTTGTTGGGGAAAGAAAGAAGAAAAAAAAGACAAAGCACACACACAAAATTGCTGCATACAAGGGAAGAAAAAATGGTTAGAACAAAAAAATGACAAAACTTATGGGTGATAAAAATGGTTAGAACAAAATAAATGACAGTAACCTATTAGGGAAGACTAGAGTGTTTTTTGCTGTTCCCTACTGCTACAATACACCAGAGGAGTAAGCAGAATGTAAAAGTCTTTTCACTTTTCACTAAAGGTGAAAATAGTTCCAGGATGTCCTGCATACAGGCAAGAGTTTGTAGCTCCACATCGATGTGATCTGTAGCTTCAAGACTATGTTCCAAATGTGTTTCAACTCAATTCTGCAGCAGTTTCAGCTCTTAAAGGGTAAATCCTAAGCCACCTTAGTCCCATCACTCATATCAGTGGAACTCAAATGTCCTCAGATTTCCTCTGAATGCACTCAGAACTTTGCTAACTGTTCCTGCAGTCAAGCAATTCTCTCTTCTGAGCCACACAAATGTGCTGATGACCCACACAGAGCCAAAGCTCCCAGGGCCCTTCCCTTTGTGCCCACAGTTTATTCTGTCCTTTCCAAGAGGAACAACAACACACACGCCAAGCAGTGTATTGCTCCTTCCCTCTACAGTGAATCTCCTCTTATTAGGGGGACTTTTGCAGAAAATGTGTTATCTACCATGCCAGGATCACCACACTATCATATAATGCAGAATTAAGCCCTTGTATCATCATCAGATCTGATCATTCCTTTACTAAGCTGCTACAAATATGTTTGGAGATGCAAAATCACATAACTTTACTTTCTCAAAAGTAGCAGCAAGAAATATCTCAGTGCAGAAAGAATTCCATAATTAGAAAAAGCACAGGGGCCAGCTTTTCCCCCCTCATCAAGCTTGGGAAGCTTTAAACAATATGCAAAGGCAAAAAGGGAAAATGGTAACAGTACTGAGAAAGCTAAAATTTGAATGAGATAATAACAAACCTTTCTTGTGGAAGGAAAAGGAAATGACTGATTCTAAAAAAGCTTCTGTGATAAATCATCACCCCTGCATGAAATTCCATTCATGAATGTGGCAATATCTGGTAGTAATGTTAAAGAAAAACAAAATGGAACAAAAACTTAGCGACAAACAAGTTTATAAAGAACAAAATATAGCTTGCTGGAATTGCTGAGCTCTTTCAGTAGTTCAAACAGTAGAAGGAGATTTCAGACTCAAGAAAGACTTTCAACAGCTGTATTTGTATTACAGTCATAAAGGCATAAATGTGAAATGCAGCTCTAATAAAATATTGAAGTTTATAAAACTGGTTGGTAACTTTCCACCCTTTCCAGAAGTATCTCAGAATATCCAGGGGAATAATACCTGAAAGAGAAACATTTTGTTTGTGTGTTAGACTACAAGGCATGTTCTGTGCAAAGTAATGAAACACTACGCATATTTCTATTGATCAGAAAAAAATCCTAGCATTAAACACTGGTCAAGGAATTCTACAGTTACTCCCCCACAATGTTTTAAGAGCCTGCTTTTCAACTTACATTACCATTTATACTTGGAAGTCAGGTTTTCAAAAATATGTTTAGCTTCTTTTAGGGCATCTAGGTAAGTGGCTAGGTTTTAGATGGGTCTAGCTGCCATAAGCATTGTCTTTACTGAGAAATGTAGATGTTAAGTTCTTTTGAAATTATGGCTTTAATAAAAAAGCAGTTTACACACAACTGTAGGCTGCCAGATGACAATAGTCTGCTGCTGTTCGTCAAACATAAGCATGCACCCCAAAGCTAATGTGAAGCCTGCATCCATGTATGTGAGAGACATTGATTCTGCAGCAAAAAAAATTATCACAATGACCTTCTCTCTGTAATGCCAGCTCAAGGGTGGAGATTATCCAATAGGTTTTCATTAGAGTAGGACTCTATGGTGCCATTATTGTCCTGCTGTCATTCAGCTGGTTTTCAACAATGGACCAACTACATGCTTCCAATATGCAAGCATCAAAGCTGCATTTCGTTCTTGTTTTCCAGGTTAAGAGTATCTGAAATTTATTACTGTATTATTCTAAAAACATACATCTCAGTATATTTCTGGGTTTGCAGGCATGTAAATTGCCACCTCTGAGCCCTGAAAACTTCAGCTATAAAGAGGGACGAATACATCTCCGTGTAATGCATGCCTCAAATATATTCAAGTAAAAATCCCCAGTGTTTTCCATTGAGGGAAGATCCATTTATCTTGTTGGTTGTCATTTTCTGGATGATTTCTACGTAATTTAACTATTTTTAAACACTCTGATTGTAAAGCTAACTTTCCAATGCATTACTATATTCAGTCTGCAAATAGCCTAAAATAACAGGTCTCCAGGACAAACCCAGAGCTGGAGTCTGTCATCGCTGCTGCGCCTCAGGCAGCACAACCAACATCAGGCAGTAGCACACACAGGCAAGCAGGAGATGCTCGAAGGGGCCTTTTTCTTAATTACATCCCAGCCTAGATGACTGACTTTTTCATTTACAGGGGGGAAATGGCTGTAACAAAGAAACATTAATTATATCCAAAAAAGCATAAGCAAATGTCCTCTTTCCCTCTGAACTATCAGCTGCAGAACAAAGTTTTTTTATGGTTTTGCTTTTACCCATTTGACAGCCACTGACTTTTCCTTGTGGAGACAAGCAGGGCTTCATTTTGTATGACTTAGTTTGTAGCGACTATTAGCTTAAGAACTCTGCTGCTATAATTAAAATTGATGATGCATATTTTCAGAGCCTGTAGAGGGAGTGCATGAGTACAACATCCTTTTGATGTGTTGATGGAGTGAACGACTGGTAAATGGATATCTAGAATCTAGGAGGGCATTTCTCTCATTATCACAATTTAGGATGGTGACATTTTGACTGTAAGCTATTTAATAGTGTTTCTGTATTCATTAAGGGCAAAGTTCAACTTGGTGCAGACAGCTGGTGTATGGTCCTTTTATATAACACTTAAGCCTCGTGATGAGGCTGGGGGAGGAAGGGCAGCTGTGGGCAGACCAACTGTGCAGGAGAGCCTCTGGACCCTCAGTACATCAGAGGCAGTTTCAAAGGAGCCTCTGAATACACTGGTTCAGATACACTATTAGGAAAGTCAAGGATGCAACCAAAGGTTCACCAATACCTGTATTTTGGAGCCTAAGTAATCCATAAATAAGTCACCAAAATAAACTTCCCCCAGATATTCATTAATATGGGAGTGGTTGTAGTGAAGTAGGACTCAGAATTCATCTGGGTAGTGCAGGACTGACTTTTCTTCCCACTTTCCTGCAAGAGCCTGATTATTTGGGCTTTGTTTACAGACAAAGAAATATGATTCCAAATACAACCCAAAAAGAGAAAGTGTTCTAATGTACGTGTCTAGTGGTTGTGTTACCACTGGGGCAATTAACCAAATGTTATGTTGTTTTATTTTTAAAAAAAATATATATAGAATTTAAATTACTATTTTAAATTCTTCGTGTTGTTCCTGTGAAAAACATGTAACAATGTTATAAGCTAGAATTCTTTAAATTTCATTTTCCCTACCTTACTATTTCCTCCGGATAGCAATTGTTAATAGCATTGATATATTCCTGAAGAAGTGACCCAGGTTCTGCTTTTATTTCTTGAACCTTTTTAAGTCCACCGGTTGTTACAAAGAGACGACGTGCTTTACTGTCATGTGGTAACACCTACACACAGAAAAGTACATTAAAAGAAAAGAATATTTGCTTTTAAATTAATCTGTATGCTACTAGGCTCAAACACTGGTAATTTGTTTTTAATTCAGAGGACAGATAAAATGGAAAATCAGAGATACAACATCTGTAATGACTACTGTATTATAACACCCAGTTGTACAGGGAAAAAAACATCATAAACCAGCCCTTTATGGTTACAACATAATTTAACATGTACTTTAATACATAACATATATAAAATAACGAATTGAATATTTATCTTTACATAAATAATATTTCTTGAATTAGTCCAATGGAGACAATAAGATCATGGAGATTAAATAGATAATAAAAACAGAACACTAACATGGAATAACAGCATCTGTTCCACTTAAACCAAGTTATTCAGGTCTTTTATGTCAATTCCCACAGTTTAATTGTAGAGCTGAATTTTATATCATTATAATGATCTAGTATAGATTAGTGCACGAAAACAATACTGAGAATTGTTGCAAGTGAACAATGCAGCCTTGAAGCATTACATGCTACTATTAAATTCCTAGATATTAAAATCCTTTAACACACTGTGTAGCCATGGAAGCCTTTTACAAACACACACACACAAAGCAAAAACGTGAAGTTTCTGCAGCCAAAGGGGATGAGAAGCAGAAATGATCAGACAATAAGATTCTGTGCTCCTTGAGTGATGCCAATACACAGCTCTGTCCAGAGGACTGAAGGGAGAGAGGGATAAAGGGAGGGAAGGAGAGGGTGGGGGCTGGGCCAGGCAAGGGAGAATGACAGCATGTAGTCCATAGGCCCACAGGGCTGTAATAATATTAAAAAAAAAAAAAAAAAAAAAAAAAAAAGGAAGAAAAGACAGAAAGACAGAAAGATAATGCAAGACGGCAGCTGCATTTACAGCAAAACCAGATGGGTTTAAAACCAACTCTGAGAGTTACAGACTATGAGGGCAAAAGCATTTGTAAGCTTTCACACTGGTCAGACAAATTAAGCCATAAATTTGACTGTATTTCAGAGTAAAACAAGAGCCTCAAATGAGGAAGGGATTGCCTAAAAGGATGAAGGAAAAGGACAAGATTTCTTCCCTGCTTACAGGCAAGCAGCCTTCATTTCTCTGGTCCCTCTAGGCTGTACAAAATTAACAGACAGGTAAAGAAAAAAGCAGGAGAGCACAGAGACTTCTCCCTGTTATATGCTCCACAGAAGTGTCAGGAGCAACTATGATCTTTTCGTTGTGGGAACTGAACAGACGTCTGTTTTCACATATCTCCCACAACAAGAACTGCCAAGGAGGAACTAGCAAAGAGACAGGATATGGCCCTTTCCCTGCCTTCCTCCTCCACACTGTGACTCCCAGGCTGGATAAGACAGCAGAAAACTCTTGGAAGAGGCCCTAAAGACAGACAGCACCTCTGAGACACAGCCCCTTCCCCCAATCCAAACCAAGGCAGCATGGAATTGCACAGACCCTGAAAACTCTAATGCTAAAATGACACAGTCCAGCACCAAGAATGGATAGCGTCCCACTCGGAAGCACATCTTGGAAATAAGTCTTTTATATAAATAAGCCCACAGAATACACCACAGCTCTAAGAATAGGAAATCCCAAAAATATGGTACAGGAGAGAAAAATGCTTTTACTACAGAGAACTTCATTTTAAAAGCATACTTCAGAAGAGTAAACACCAGAAAAGTATAGTTTGTTTAATACCATATAGGCAAAGAAGAAAAACAAAACAAAACAAAGCATCAGCTGATATGAAGGGCACCAAACCACTTCAATAGGAAACAACATTCAAATATGCACTGGCTAACCAATTGCTATGCACTCAGCTCATTAATAGCTCCAGTCAGCATGCAGAAGCAAAAGGGACTGGATTCTGTGCAAATCTCCAGTCCTGGTACAGACTTGGCAAGACAGGACAAACCTAACTATGGCAAGGCAATGTAATCAGGAAGCTGCAGTACCAACAGCAGTGCTTCTAGATCTATAATAATGAGAACTGAGTATGAAGAGTGTTTTATTTGGCAAATTCCAGAAAGAACATCTCACCAAATGAGCTTTGTATTCGCTGCTAACACATTACACTGCAGAGTATTGCACAAAAGATATTCTATAGTTGAGCAGGATTCCCAGGAGCTGGTGAACAGACACTGAAAATCTCCTGATTAGTTAGCAATTACTTAAATAATTTTAATTATTTTTATTAAATTTTATCACTTTCTACATGCTGCATTCAAAACGACAATGTAGTAACAACTAATTTTCAAACTTTGAGAGGAATGAGAAAAGGTTTGGGATTTTTACACTTATCTGAGACTGAAAATGAAGGAGAATAAAAGTAGTGAAGCCTTTGAATTATTGTAAAATACCTGAACTGAAGTCACTCCTGTACAGACAGCTTGTACTTTATCTAAAACAGATGTGACTGGGATTTATGTGATACATTGGCTCAGTGAAAATATTTGCACGTGAGTTAATATTCCACTTAATCTCAAGAGGCAAGGAAGAAAAAAACACCTTGCTTATAAGCAACTGTTTTCCCACTCTTAGGATGAATTATGGCAGATTCCAGATGAAACAGTATCCAGCTGTATCAGACAAAAGAACAGGATGCTCCAAACTGTTTTTGAAGGGAATGCTTGAGGGTCTTGAGAAAACAACTGAGACCTTTAGAGACTTCATCTTTGGAAAGATAGCTTCCTTGCTAAATGGGAAACAATTAACACATTATCCATCAAGCAGAGCCTTTTCTTACCTTACTAAACTGCCCAATGATGTGTTTCATAATATTGGGAGGGGCATCATGCAGCAGTGGTTCAAGTGCTGGAAGATACGTGCATTTCTGAAGAACGTTCTTTAAGGCTTTTTTAGCCTATTGAAATGCAAAACAAAATTTCTCTAGTAAGAAATTAAACCATCAGTGAAAACAAGAAGAATTTATGTTATATACCACTGAAGTCTGATCAAAAAAGCAAATTGATCAGAATTTTCAATGGGTATTTTCTGAATAGAAATTATGATATCTATCAGGTCATCTAATGAAGAATCAATTTTCTACTTAGATTTATTAAGCCTCAAAACCTACAGTGCATCATATTATGCTATCTACAGTCAAAGTAATGGCAATTTTCCTTTGACTATAATGAAAGCTGGAGTAGACCCTTTAAGTAAATTGAAGTACTGTAATATAATAACAAAGTTAAATCAAAACACATTTTAAAAGATTTTAGAAGTGGCTTACTATGAGAGGCTGCTGGTCTGGGATAGCAAAGTGCAGTACTGTCCAGGCAGGGAGGGAAAGAGAGAGTGAAACAATTGTGTACTGGTGCTTAGTTTCTGAAAACACACTCAATATTGACTGCTGCAAGCAGTAGTGACCTTCTTGGGCAGAATTACAGATACAGCTAATCTGGCCTCGATAGTTTTGGGACAACTGAAAGTTACTATAGAAAAGTTATTTTACAGATCTGGAACATAATATTTCAGTGGAATGTAAAGAAGCATAGTGCAACACAAGAGATCATATCCTATCATATTATACTCGTCAGTTGATCCACTTACTGTTGCTCAAAAATACACATTACTAAACTACAACTCTACTCGCTTCCACACAAGGAAGGCCCTAAACATGAACAGTTGAATGTTTTCAAGAGCAGAGCTTTGATTAGCTTTGTAAGAAAAACTACTACAATTACTATCATATTTTCTACAAGAGTTTATATTTTGAAAAAATTAGATAATTAGAAATTATAGCATTTATGGTATATGCAGCTGTGATCTAAACTGGGAAAAAAATAAGGGACTAGACTGCGGTAGCTGTACCATATGATTTGGTATGAACCATATGCACAGCTATTAGGACCAGCCAGTCCTAATAAATGACACGCAGCCTTCAGATACCCTGTACCCAGGAAATCTGTGACTCAATGAACATCAATAAAGGCACATATAATTTAGTGGTTTTTAAGCACTTAAATCTTGATTACAATTAATATATTATACTGCAAATACCACAAATATACTTGCTTTCATTTTAAGATCTTCCGAACTGCGTGTGTCCACATAGATATCGAGCAGTGTAGGTAGCACGTTTGCTGCTGCAACATGACGTGCATGCTCAGCAGTGTGTCTTCCAATCTGTCCCAAGGCCCAAGCAGCTGCTGCCTTAATATGATCTTCATGTTCTTCTATCAAGCAGGCACACAGTGGTGGTATTCCCTGTAGCATTAATCAAAAGCACAATCTTTACAAATGTAGACCAGGGAAGGACAACGTGAAACCAATACAAATTGTTAGAAAGTGTTTCTTTATTTACACTCTTCTTTTAAAAAAAGCTGTAAGAGAATGCATGCCAGTGGTGTCATATCTTTACATCATCGTGACTAGCAAGAATTTTTAATAAATCTTAATGAATATAGTTAAAGAAAGAGAAACAGAATCAATGTTCTAAGTCAGAAGGCAGTTTGAACAAACATGCAAATTTAAGGGATAAAAGGAATACATGACATAATTCAGGCTGTACTGAGGAAAGGTTGCAGTTTTGTCAGATGAAATAAAAGAATTTGAGTGCTTATGATTCTGTGAAAGCGTTAAGGGCTCAATCATTGAATCTTTCTTTTTTATTATCCACAGCAATAAATTTCAACTTATCAACCTCTTCTTGAGTCCAGTAGTTCATGTTTGAATCCAATTACTTTCAGAGAGGTTTCAACTCCTCATCTGAAGACATCAAGAGATGGAGAAGACCATCTCACATCCAGCTGTTCTTCTGGTTCAGGGTCATGGTCTTTATCCTTTCTCCACAGCTACTTTTTTTATGCCAAGATACTTCAATAGGAGACATGTCATGATACTTCAGGTAAGGCAAGGCAACTAAAACTCTATCCCAAAAACCTTGTTCTCTAGTTCATGAATCTTTTTTTAGTTTTTCTGCACACTTTTCTGGGTTTGGTTTGTTTGGGGTTTTTTTGCGAGATCCTTTTCAAATACAGACAGCAGAACTATATGCACTACTACTGACAGATTAACTTCTCTTTTCCAACGATGCTTCATGTTCTACTCTTTAATACCATACAGGACTAAATTTTTTTGTTTGTGTTGTTTGTTTTGGGTTTTTTTTTGCCACTACACTACAGCAGACGACTACAATGAAGTGGTTGTCCAGTATGACCCCAAAAATAATTTTTCAAAATTCATCCTTACCATGTTAGAGTACTGCAGAATGGAGCTATCACTTTACATCATAATATCATCAGCGTGTAACTGCATGTGGTTGTGCCACAGTGCATTTCTTTTAAATGGTTACAGTTTACCAAGCCCTGTCCTCAGAACTATGTACCACTCCACAAACTTTATTTCCTGTGAAGCAGGTTTTTTTAATGGGTTTTGGGTTTATTTGGGTTTATTATTATTTCCTTTGTGGACCATTCATTAACATATTTAATATCATGAAAGTTTGCACAGATCCCTACAAAAACTCTCACTGTGGTTCCACTCAGTTATGATAGAAATCATTACTACCCTTTAAAAATTTAACACTTAGGGGCTTCCTCCTGAACTTAATCCTGGATTCATCCCGCTTAATGTCAAGCATGCAACAGCAGGAGCATATTTGCTCTAGGCATTCCTGAAAGTGGAGAGACAGACACAACTAGAGAAGGACCTCCAGAGAGGGCAAGGAAAGTGTCTGTCCCTTTAGTTTTAAAATACAGAAGAGCATTTTTTGATCACTCCTAACCCTTCTCTGCATACTATGTGTTATGTTGTAGCAATTTTCAGTTCTTAATTTACATTCCTACTAGAAGACATTTCTGTTCCTCCATTTACATTGTTTTGTTGTTTTCACTTATAAAGTATATTTTAAAAGACTGACATAGTGTGAAAATGGGCCAAAAACATTAGTGAAATTATCCCCTTCCATCTGTCATTAGTTACCATTATTTACATCAGACGATTACATAAGGCACTAATTCCACCTATTGCAAATATTGCAAATTCTCTCCCTTCTGTATCATTGCCCAGCAGAATTTATTTAAACCTGAAAATTTATAGCTTTACTCATTTGAAATGAATCTCAACTGAATCAAACACTAGAAACTGAGATCTTTTCAAGTCTGAAGATTTCTGTTGCAAGCAGAGTCATGCTGCTGCAATGAAGAACATGACATTAAACATACTTGTTTCAAAAAAGGTTTTGATGTAGCCACAAATATTCATTTTAAGAGGAAGCGGACTATAGAAATGCACTAACTAGTTTTCTGTACCCATGCAATTGCAACACAGAAAAATCATGCACTGTAATACAAACTAATCCAGGATATGTTATAAAAGGTGCAACGTCATAAGGACACATTTTGATCAGGTTAACACATAATTTCAGTCATAGTAAGTAGCAACAATAGAAGACAGTGCATTCATCAAGAGCAAGTATATAATCCTGTCATAAAATACATTCTCTGGCGATGTTAATTTGTATCTCTACCTCAGAATACTGCTGAAGACAACAAAGTGATAGCTAACCTTGGAG
This sequence comes from Anabacerthia variegaticeps, assembly GCA_035583185.1. NCBI lineage: Eukaryota > Metazoa > Chordata > Aves > Passeriformes > Furnariidae > Anabacerthia > Anabacerthia variegaticeps. The sequence goes on from JAWWEW010000078.1 coordinate 17,914,970, forward strand.
ACAATCACTGCCATTGACAGGTTCTCCGAATGAGCTGCTACATAACCAAGCATCATGATGCCAGGCAGTCTGACAGTCCCTCTGCAGCTGCCAATACAATCAATCACAGCAGCAACTCCGCCTGAATTTACTATAAGCTGTGAAAGCTGAAAAGATAAAGAGATTAGATACTGCAAAATATCAACAGGCATAAAGCACTACATTAGGAAAGTCTTTTAACGTATTGCTCCTAATTTACAAAATAAAACTGGAATAAGAGTGATGTATCATACAGACTGTTGGCAACTTAGTGCAGCATGAAGCTTGCAGGAATGAAGCTGATTTGCCACTGTGTTTTTGATTGACTTTACTGCAAAGAAATCAGGATTCTGAATTCTTGGTGCTGTATAGCATGGAATGACATATTCTCAGCTCCATTATCATACACCAAAAAGATGTGCAAATGACAGCCTAATACATGAATAATCTTGAAGATGCACCCACTGAGCCAATACTGTTTCATACTCATTCCCAAGTTAACATAGTATATTCTATGCAGCAACAGAGGGAAAGGCCCATTCCTCCTCTCACTGTCATTCTCTGCAGGATAAAATCCTTTGTGAATGCTCCCACTGAGGCATGAAGCCAAGGACAACTGTTCTGGATATGCAAAACCAACTTGGGCTGCACCATTCCGCCATGTTGGTGTACTCTGAGGAAAGTGTCTAGGGAACACACTTGATGGGCAGTGGAGTCTGCCCCAGAATGCCAAATTATATAGCCTTGCTTATAAATGATAATCAACCTATTCAACTTGGGGGTTTTTTTTAAAGGTATCACTTCTCACATCACTTGAGGAACAGCAATGGAGTATGTATGATATCAACCATGCATAGAAATTATTTCATATTATGATTATTTTCTTCCATATTGTTAAGTATATCCCATTTTCCTTACAGATTCCAAAGCAAAAGAAACATGTTCTTAAAAGTCAAAATTAAATGAACAAAACTGAGGCATGCAAATTTCCAATTCAACTGATTTCTATAAACATGAAATCCACCCTCGCCTCAGAGCCTTTCAAAGGGGATTGTTTTATTCATGAAACAGCCAGATGAAATTTGCAGTTATTACTTAGGAAAAACTGTTTGCATGACTGTGAACTGCGGCCAGTGGCAACCAAGTCCTACGTCCAGACACAGTCACGTTCCCTCGGATGCACAGAGCTCCTGCACAGACACACTCCCCAGTGCTCTCACACAGCCCTCACGCTAAGTCCCCCCAGCGATGACCTTCACATGAATTTCACTGCATGTGCAGATCGAGAGCTGGGATCCAAAAGCCACGAGTCTCAAATGACACAGCCAAGCCCTCTAGAAATACCATTTGCCAGTCTGTCTCTGCTGCAACATGTTACTTCAATAGAGTTGCTCAGAGATGGTCACTGTCACTCTGAAGATGAATACGGATTTTGACTTCCCACTGGGAGTCACTTCCTACAGCTTCTTTGGAATGCTGCTAGCATGGCCGATTCCCCTTGCATGGAGGATCCAGTGCTAGCAGCTCTCCTGACTTTACCTGCAGTCTTTTGAGTTTGGTCTCTGGCTTCTGACTCCAGTGCCCCCCTTTGATAATGGTAATTTCTTCACTTTTTTGAGGAAGTGAAGTTGCATTGCCCATGAGGTGCAGAGAGAAAGCTGGAAACGTGCCAAGACTGTAACCTTTAATCACCAGTTTAAAGAGTGGCAGGCTGAAGAAACAGCACAATATTCATGTTTAAACACTTCTCAATTGTTAAGCTAGTATCATGATTTTGAAATGGCTGTGCTCAGCATTAGTGTGTTATACAAATACATTGCTTGTATTTCATTCCAAAGTCATATTTAGAGCCTTTTAATTATCTCTATAGTCTGACAGATTAACATAGTTATAATTATTTGGTTTTCCTATTTATTTTGTATTGACTTTGCCAAACATCCCCACCTTCCTGTATCAGCTATTGGCAAAAACACTGCAGATGCTGAGACTCAAATTACAAACTCAAGCTAATAACAGAAACTACCACCAGTTTAATAATGAATGAGAGAATTTTTGACCTTCACTGTCATTGGAAAAATAATTAAAATGTGATCCCAGCACCCCAGAAGATTTTTAAAAAGGCACACATCATCTATTATTGTTACAGGATGATCATGCAATTTATTAGCTGGTATCATGACTTCTGTGAGGCTTTTCTCATGATATTTTTAATATCTAGGACTGACAATACTGTCAGCCTAGAACTCCCTCTCTGTGCAGATATCTCATAGAATGAAGTAGCTAGGTATACATTTTATGATTCCCAGTTTCCTAACCCAATTCGTATTCAACACACATCTCATAATATCAGCAAGCATTTCCATATTTTCCAATGAACATGCCAAACAGCTATTTGCCCTCCCTTTCGAAAAGCAAATGACAGAATAATCCTGTATTTTATTTAAAGTGTAAAATCTAATGATATGACCTTGTATTTGCATTTTCAAGGTTTTACCTCAGGCGAATGCTTTGCTATCTCTCTAATTAAAGTTGCACCATTTTTCTTGACATATTCATCTGAGTCCTTCAGGCATGTGAGCACAACTGGGAAAATTTCTGCTTCAACCACCAACTCTGAAAGATCCACTGAATGCTTTGCTATTTGGCTTAGAGCTGACAGCACCTGACGCTAGTAAATAAAAATTGTTATAAAATCAATAGTATACAAACATCCCACAACACACACTCCCCCTACACGCAAAAATCTATTGCATCGAGGAAAACAAAGCAGGATAGGGAAAACAATTACAGCTATTTTACAATTCACTGAGTCAATTCATGCACGAATATAATGGCACAGAACATTCGCTGGTTCCTGAATAAAAGTTTCTCTTTTGTTTTATCTCATTCAAGCTTGCTATGTATTAAAAAAGAACATATATGCCATTTAAAACTGTAATTTAAAATTTATTAAAACCTATAGGAAATATCTTTATTTGCATAAGATGGATCTATCAAGTCTTATATTAAGGAATTTTTATCTTTTATTTGTTTGAAGTGGCATTTTTATGTTGTCTTCTGTTTCTGTTAGAGTAAGACGGAAAATTTATGTTAAGAAACAATTTTTTGTCAGTTAAATGCTAGTGATTAAACCTTTGACAACAACCATTCACATTAGATAGTACATTCTAAAATACAATAATACATTTACTACTAACTGGTTTATCATATAATCTTAAGTATGCAAAAGCTATTTTGTAACTGAAATGTGCAAGTTTTACCTATTAAAAGTATGTTGCATTCTTTATATACATTTCTAAAAAAACCTCATACTATTCACTTTAAAGATTAGTTTAGCTGTTCCTGACAGAGCTGCAGTTTTTATCCAGTAGCTAAATTTGTGAATATGATCAGAACTCCTTGTTACTAACTACATAGTTACATTTTGTTAACACCCAAACCAAGAGTTTCTAAATAAATATGTACATCAGTGTCTTTGATTCAGTATCAAGTAATGACTGGTATAATGGAGATTAAAAAAAAATAATTAAATGTACCTTCAGTTTAGCATCAGGGTTCGGGATCATCTGAGCTAAGTGAGCGATAGCTCCTGCATCCACTACTGTCTGTGCTAACTCTGGAGAATGCTTTGAAATATCACTGAGAGTTGAAGTAGCAATCCTTTTCAAAGCAATTTCTGGCTCCTGGATACAGAGCACTAAAAGAGGAACAGCGCCTGCATCCACCACAGCTTGTGACAGTTCTGTAGGTCCAAGGAAAGTAATTAAGTGAGTATGGGTGACTGACCCTTGTGCAAGCCATTTTTCACCCTGACAGATACAGCAAAGGAAAAAGGGGAGGGTGTAGTTCACTGTCTCGACATCTGCATTTCAAATCAGCCCTCCTGGTTTCATAAACCGTGTGGACCAATCCACAACTGAAAAGAATGCAGGTCAATAGATGGACCCCCATTTACATGCACACATTTGAGGTAGATTAGGCTGAAATGGTTTGTTATTCTGTTTTCTTTTTCTTTTTTTAAAGTAAGCAGATGTCAGCTGTTTAAACCCTGGCTATTCTACACTGATCAATAGGAAAGCATTTTATGCATGGCTAACAACAACACAGAAAGCCAAAGTACCAAAATTTTACCAACCACCTAATTAGAGAGCGTTTTACCCTCTTTAAATGATAAGCAGATATTAGCATAGATCAAATGCCAAAACCAAAAATACAAAAAACATACATAAAAGATTTATCTTACATAAAAGATTGGAAAAACAGAACTTGCTGATCAAAACTAGTCTTTGCTACCATACAAGGGATGAGACAGAATTTATACTTTAATGACATGAAAATGTTATCAGACACGATTAGATAAATGGGAAATATCATCAATGAGATATTACGTGTCTGAGATTAGCACAATATCCTTAACTAACTGCACCTTATATAAAAAAAAAAAAAAAAGAAAAAAAAATCTGAGCATATGATTAGCTGACCTGGACAAAAATTACACTATTAGAAATTCATTAGCTCTCTCTCTGTGTATGCAGCATTAATCACAGTCCTAAAATGAGAATTACTGAATATCAGAAGAAAATTTATATAATAACCAAGCTGTGCTATTTTAAAATAGTGTTGAAAAAGTGGTAAAAATCATAGGGGATTCAATAATCTATTAGGTTCTTCATTCGGTTTTGCTACACCTTATTATGCATATCCATTATTATCTTTAACATTTATCTTGACTTACAGTACCATGGCAACATATGGCTGTTGTATTTCAAGACTCTAACTTAGCTTTTGATTTATAGTCCATCCATAAAGAGATTTTCATACTAAGAAAAATACAGCATACTTCATTAAATATAAATAGACTAATACAGTTTTTCATGAAATCTGTAAGTCATGTCATCATTATGTTAATATCCAAATAATGTTCCAGACCAGATTTGTTTTCAATTAGTGAGTTATAGCCACACACTGCAACACATGTGATAAGTCAAATATTTACACTATGTATGTTATTTTATGATACAATATTTTAAAGAAAATATCAATATTACATCACAAAATTATATTAAATAGTGCAGTAAATTTTAAACTAATATAAAATTAACCCTATAAGGTTTACTTTTCAAATAACTACTTGACAGAAAATGTAGCATGTGCATCCTCAAAATACATATAAATCATAAGATTTCAATGAAACTCAAATGCTGTACCTTCAGTTTGACAAATTTGAAGTGAAATGTACCTGAAATGTATGTAAAAACAAATCTGAAAAGTAGCAAATCAATATAAGTGGCATAAGCTACAGTCAGCTTTTCAGGGAGAAAGCCATGCTTTTTTCAGATTGTGTTTTGATGGGCTTTGGTACACTGACCAAGTGGAATACATCGTGATCTACTGAACAACAGTCCAGATTGATCCATCCAACTGTGCCTCAGAAGCAACTTCAGACTCACCAACTCAACTGCCTACAATCTGCTAGGAGATGGTAATATCAAGAATATGAGGTCAAGAGGGACGCAGTACTAATTAGAAGAATGGGCTTCTTTGATACCTTATGAGTTAAAATCATGAAGTTCAAGCAGGAAGAGAAAGAACAATACTTTAAGGTCACAGCTACACCGAGGCATGCAAAAGTAGCCATAAAAGTTATTTTAAAAGAGCAAACTAAATCTGATTCAATTTAGATCAGCTCTTGCTGTTAGAAGTCTGATATCATTTAAATACTGATGGTTACTGTTGGTCATGGCTAATTAAATGGCTGTTCTTGCAGTGGTGTTTATAAGGTTCATGGCTAATAACTTACCACATGGAGGGCTGGACCATGTGTCAAAAGACAGGCAAGTCGTAAATGGACTGTCAGAAAAACAGGAAAGCTAAGGCAGGGAAAAAGAAAATACAGGAAACTTCCCACTACATTTCCCTGCAACCTCAGCCCAAAATTATATCTAAGTATTAATAATTCTATTAAAAATTGTAATTCCTTTTTTTTTCCCTCAAGAAAAAGCTCAATTAATCTTCCTACTTGATAGAATATCTTTAATGCAGACTATACACCAAAGGATTCATGGAACTTTGCCATCCAATTACAAACACAGACAGAGGTGGGAAAAAAATGAAGACTGAGAAGGAGTTAGAGGAGAAAACTAGAGAAGTTGTCAAGAGGAAATTTTTAAAAACAAATATTCAGACAAAACAAAATTGGAACTTCACTTTGGGGTACAGCTCAAGGAATCTGTCCAACTACATGATGATAAAGCCAAACTTTTCCCTCCATGAATGAAAATAGGAAATCCAATTCTACTCACACTCAGAAACAAGAGAAATAAGACTCAAAACCAACCATAAATTAATTGCTTTTGCCCAGAGCAACACAGGGGAGATTTTAGCAAATGCAGACAAGACTGAAATGGATGTAGAAGAAAGACTGTTAAGACAGACTTTGGAGTCTAAGATGTCACCAGTTCAACCAGAAGCTGTCCTAGGGCTGCACTTCGTGTCAACACAAAAGCACTCGTCGGGGACTAAGAAATTAATTCAAAGTAAGTTGAGGTCTCATCATGAGTTTATGTGATCATGAAGAGTAGAAAGCTAACAAAGAGGATACCAACTGAAATCAATGGGAAGTCTCATAGAATTATTCTAAACTGGTTTAAAGTGTTAAAAAAACACAACATACTAATGCTGACATATTGACAATAATAGTATGGATAAAACAAAAAAAGATTAGGGAAAAAAGATAAGAGTGAGAAAGTGAATGTGCAGGTAGTCCCTAGAGAAGGAAAGTTGGCTCTGAACGTATTCACATATGTCATATTCACATAGCAGAGCAGTAGCAAAACCTTTGGTTGGGAGCAAATGCAAGTTTCAATTCAGACCAGAGTTTTCAAACAGACCCTGCTGTAGTAGCAGGTGTATCCACAGGGAACAACATCTTTTGACCAAAACAACCACCAATACTGTATTTTTATGAGGACTGTGTGACAATGTAATGGCCACATAGGAAGACTCTAATCCCCACAAGTATCCCAAAGGCTGCACATCAAAATCACAGGTTTATGCAAGCCACTACAACCACAGCACTAAAGATTCCACTGGAACCAATGGGAAAACCTTTCAGCAGGAGCAGGATGAAGGTCAGACTTAAATCACTGAAGAGCTGAGCAACCTGGTCTAGCCTTGTAGCAGATGCTGCTTTGAGCAGGAAGCTGAACTAGAGACTTGCCAAGGCCTCCTTCAAGCTGACTTATCCTATGATCCAAAGACTACCACTGTATGACAGAAAATCAGCAAAATTCTGCTCTCCGCAATATGCTCGAGTATAGGTAGTGGGGGGTTTTTTTGTTTTCCTGCCAATTTACAATATACTGAAACAGCTATGAGACAATAAATTACACCTTTAGTGCAGACAAAGGAAATGGAAAGCCAAATTATTTGCATACCTGAAACAAAAGAATTTTGGATTTTAAAAGTAACTGAATATGGTATAAGCAAAATTTTACAAAGTATTTTTTATGGACCTGATGGTATTTATGGTACTTGAAACACTTTACATTTTCTTTTTAAACACAAATATTAGAAATAAATAAATAAATTAGAAATTCCTAAATTTTGGAATCTGACCTGGCAAGATTTCTAGAATGCTGGGAGCCTTTGACTGCACTCAGGAAGACAGAGTTTCACATCTTCTCTAAGACAGATCAGGACTTTAATCTGTCTTCCACATACATCCCAGAGATACACTGTAATTATTGAACTTCTCTTGCTGGGGCAAATATATCTCCCTATCCCTCAGTCTTTTCAAGAGAGAGAAAAGGTCTTAATATTATGCCAGTTTGGAACTGAAACAATTTTTGAAACTGAAAAACCTTTTGTGGGTGGGGGAGCCATTTCACACCCAGCTCTATTTTTAAAGTTAAAGCTGCATTATGTGTCCACAGACAGTCAATGACAGAAAATTATAACATCCAAATTTTGTCAACACAAGCATGTGAGTCTAATCCAGAGTTTCTTGAACAGTAAACACCAGATGTTGATAAGAACAAGTTCACTTATCTCTGTATCCCATCTCCAACTATATCCTGTTGCAAAGGCATTCTTGTAGGAGTGTAAGAAACACACCACGCATACAGTGATCTTTTTTCAGTATAACTCCTCTACTTTCAATAATAATTTTAGAGACTTCCTGTGACTGTGTTGTAGAGGAAGGTAAATGCCCTAAATTGGCTGCAGCTGGGCAGAGGAAGAACAAGTTTTTCAGGGACCTTTTGGTGGGTTATTGTTGGGGTTTGCTTGTTGGGTTGTGTTAAGCTTTTTAACTGATTACATCTAGTGATCTATGTGCTGATGCTTGCAGCTTGGTAGCACATTTTCAACTTAACTTCTGAAAAAGCTGTTCTTATTGCTGTCATAAATTGACATCAGGTATGCACCCATTCACTGTCAGTGAATAAATTATTCATAATCATGGAACAAAAATTTGTACAAAGAATTTGTTGTCTTCAATACCCCCACATCACCTCCATCTTTGCAAACAATGCTGTGACAGAGTGAACTGGATCACCCTAAAGATCCGTCAGCATTCATGCAGTGAATAGCATGAAGGGCAATTGAAGTGAGTCAATATTGATTTACTGACATAACAAAACTGCAGAAATGTTTATGTTAACACACACACACACACACACACACACACACACACACACACTACACACATTTACACAAAGGAAGGCTTTTGATATTTAAATAAATATCTTTCAGGTGGAAAGAAATAATTATTTTTCACCAAAGGTGGAATTCAATCCTGGTGACCAAAAGACAAAAAGATCTTTACCGGAGAGGTGCCCTAGGAATTAATTTGTTCCCTGGAAAATGCAGTCTGTTAGAAAGGTGCTAACAACTTTGGAGGCTGTCCCAGTAAGTTAACCCTCTAAGTGGGAAGGGGGAACCTCCATGCCTTCTGCAGTCCAACATTCTGTATTGATTAAAAAAGGAAGAAAATCACTTTCAAACTCAGTCTATGTACATTTTAGAGCCAAAAACAAATATAAAGCTATGAGCTAATGTTATGATCCTAGAATTAGTTTCATTTTAAACAATATGAACACTAGCCATTTCTCCCACTCATTTGAGCCAGCAGTTTCTTCCCTCAGTTCTTGGATTCGTAGCTCTAAACTTTAACTGTATAAATAGCTGGTAAAAGAACTATCAACCACGTGGATCAGCTTTTAAATAGGAACACGACACCACCAGTGAGTTATACAACTCCCTGTGAGACAGCGGTTAACTGCTCAATATTGGATTCCTAGGATCTATTCCTGACTCTCAGAAAGGAGTGTGGGTCTACTGGCTAATGATAGTATAGTCAGTGCAATGAATTTGGCCTGTTTATCCTGCAAACACTGCTGTAAGCTGAATGCAACTTGCTTCTCCCTAGGCTTCTCCATTCTACTGTGTATGTAAAATAAGAACTAATGTCAAGCAAAAGAACCTTTGTTCTCCAGTGACACACACAATACATAAAGATTCGGTAATCTCTTCATGAAGAGGAGTAAAGCAGAGTGTCTTTTCTTGGCCACAGGCCAAACACATCTCCTCTTAGAGCACCTCTCATAACCAGGCACTCCTCCTGTCAGGTATGCCAGTTTCTCACAAAAGGTACAGCATTGGAATGGTACAGTTATACTAGGGTTTTATCCCAAATTTAAAATTTTATAACACTAGAGAAGAAAAAGCATTTTATTCAAGTTCTCAAAATAATGCAATTTATTATAATTATCACATATTATTAAGCTGAAAGACAACATGTGAAACTTGTTACCTGGATTGTGTCGGGCAATATAATCAAATGCCCAAGATGCACCTTCTTTGACTCCAGGGTCAAAATCTTCCAAGCAGATCACCAGCATTTCCAGTGCTCCACACTGCACTATTGCCTGAGCTAGCTGTGGAGAATGTTTAGCAACTGCTCTTAGCACAAATGCAGCTGATTTCTTGTAGTAACGCTAGACAAATCAGAAAAAACAAAACAAACTTTCACTACATTAAGTAGTTCAAAGCATAATACAGTACAGACATGCCTAAATTAGACTTTTTTAGTAGCAATAATATCTCATACCAATCCAAATCAGGACCACTAGACATCACACAAACAACGAACCTACATGTAGTTCTTTGAGACAGCTCATGATCTAAAATCTAAAGTAAGTGCATAAATAAACAGAAAAAATGAGAAGGCTAGGAGGATATGGGGAAAAGATAATAGTCTAGATAAGTCTGTTTGTTTAAGTGAGTAGTGAACGACAAGAGCTGCAAAAACAATAGTTCTTAACATATTTTACCAGATTGCATAGGTTATGCAGGGCAAGCTCCTAAAATAATTCTACCCGTCTGTGATACTTGCAAGGTTTTACAATTTCTAATGTAGATACCCCCACAACATCTCTATAAGACAAGATTGTTTACATTTACAAACAGGAAACTGAGACAGAGAGAATTAGATGCAATAAAAGGGTTTAGGATCTGAATTTTGAAATGTCTAAATACTGCCTAAAGCCCACAGCTAAGATCCTGAAAACCTATCCCTCCAACACCCAATACTGAATGACCCCATGTTTTGACCAAGCAGCCTGCAATTTTGTTCCTGCATGTGTCCAGAAACAGCTCACTTTGAACAGGACTAAGGACCTTGGCACCTGTGTCATAAGTGCAAGCAAATCTAAGTTCTTGTCTCAATTCTATCCATCTCCCTCCGTGCTGGACTAAGTATGTTTTAAGAATGCATGTAGAATATATGATACTGCACACATCATGGGGTTCCCATGTAAACTGCAGCAGTAGTTGCAATTTCTTCTAAAAGCACAGATAAAGTCCTCCCCAAAAAAGTCACATTTCAGTCTCCTGCAGTTTCATAACAGTCATTGGGATGTGGAAGCTGAACATTAAGTTTCTTCCACTGCCTTACAGTTTCAAAATCTGGAGCCCAGTTAAAGTACTCTGGCCAGAGAAAACTGTTTTGAGAAAGATAGTTCCCCTCCCTTGTGCACTGCAAGATTCATGGGGACACAAGTAACCTACTGCTATGTCTGTGTGTCCAGAGTATGCTCTCCAGCCTGGCCATTGACAGATCACCCCTATGGACAAGCTCCAGAGAACTCTTCCTCCATGTGCCACCTGGATATGATTTTATACCAAGATTCTTGATTCTCCCCTGCTCTGCACAGGGAGCCTGGGCACTTTACAGTGCTAGATTCCTACTGTCAAAGTACCCAAAATTTAAGCAATTAAAAGCCCACATCCCTTTTGGGTCAAGTCCAGAAAAACAAAGAACCACGTGAGTGCTTTTGTGCATCCTGTAAGGTGGCCAAACACCTTCAGAAGTCTGATCTAAAGCACTAAGGTATGGCAATGGAGAAGTACCTGCAACAGCCCCACAGGAAGCAAAATGGACTCAAGCCCATTTCCTGGCCCTGAAGGAAGGTGACACAGCATACCACATCGATCCACCTAAACTCCTTTTTCCTCCAAGCACAATGGCCTCATCTATGCTACTGGAAACTGTCCCTGCCTTGTGTTATCTTTAAACCATGTCCAGGCATTGTTGAGTAGTTTGATGGCTGGCATTGGCTAAAACCACATCAGAGAGCATGTTAATGATTAACAAGCACAGTCATCTTCCATTGCTCAAACACATGCCCTTACCTTCCTTAGTTTACCAGTACCGATATAATTCCTTAATGCCAAAAATCTAAGTTAAGGGATACAAAAAGGTACATTAAACACAATTTACAAGCAGAGCATTAAACCTCATTCATGGGAAACAGAAGTTAAGGGAAACAGTACAGACAAATGGTCAAATCCCTAGATAATTTAAGCTACCCTAAGTTTTGCTGAACTCAATGGAGCTATAGTTGCTTACATCAATCTATGTCTGTGCAAATATGGGTATGCTATTTCTGTTAAGTAATTATGCTCCTGGCAAAGAAAAACACTTCATTGTTTTTATTATTCAAAACACATTATTTACAAACATATATTCACAGGCACAGTCAGAACACACTGTAAAACTGGATTTTTGCTCCATTTAATTGATAAAACATTGATCTGGGATGTGACCCTGTAACTGTTCTCCATAAATTAGTAGAAATAGTATTCATTGTGTGCTCAGAGAATCTGATCCTTAAATATAGATCTTGATACACTAAGAGTGAGTGGAATGAAATGGTTTTTTTGCCTATGGGAAGTGAAAAACTGTATGCATTGCTAAACTGCACATGAACTGGATAGAGTTTCCTTCACTAGCTCTCAGTCAGCAAGGCACAGTAGGCTTTCCATGACCTCACACTAGTCTTGCTGCTACCCCAAGTGATCCTGAATTACAGCTATCTCAATGTAACAACAGAATGGGAAGTAACACGGAAGAGATAAATCAGGGTACTCCTGCTAATTTAGTGAGGGTTTTGACTTGTAGCAGTGGGATGGTTTCCAAACCAACACAGAGGGTAGAGTTTTGTTCCACTTCTTCGCTCAAAAACAGAAATAAGATAACCAAAATGCTTATAAACTTGTCTAATTAAAACCTTATTTCCATACTACACCAGTATCTTGCCATCAAAGTTTTTCTTTAGCTTATTTTTCCCTCAATGATTAATTGTATAGGCAATGATTCTATATGCACAGAAAATATGCAAAGAGTACTTACATCTATGTTTTCCTCAAAAAGTTGAAAGTTAAAATATATAGTTTTCCAAATTATATTTCCATTGAAAACCTGTTTCTCCTAAATCAAAACTGCAACCTAAGTATGGCTGTGGTATCAGTGCACTTAACTCTCAGCTGTCTCTCTTCAGTTTTTAGGAACCTTACTAGAAAGTATTTCTGTTAATCTAGGTTAGAATCACTGGAAAATCAAAGCTGGAAGAGACACAAAGCTTGAAGAAAAATGTGAAGAGGGAAGTAAAAGAGACCATCAGATTTATTTGCATTGCAATTGTGACTATGCTTTGCTTGGTTTTGACAAATATGAAGATGAAAGCCGCTCAGTGTATTTTCCTGTGCCAGTGGTTTGATATTTCTCATGCTGCAGATTTCCAAAAGTCTATGTTCAGAGATATTAAATATTTCATTACAGAAGTTCAGTCTTTTATATGTACTTTACAATTGTCTGGTATTATTGACAAGTCCCAGTCAGTTACCATCCCAGATTTCAAATTGTCTCATTTTTAAAGAGGGACCTTTTACAAAGCATACCTCGACATTTTAAAAACATTACAGTGCAATGAATGTATTTTCTGTAGTGCATTAAATGGTTATATGATATTTTAAAGTCAAGCTTATTTGAAGTCAAACTTAGGCATACCGTACACAGTGATCTCGCAGAGGTTCAAATACATACATGCTGCTCTGACTTCAGTACATTTAATGTCATATTAGAATAACAGCAGGTGCTGATACAGAAAGATTTCCCTTTCCCTGTGCAATAGTTAGAAAAATATTACTTAACAAAACAATCATGCCTTACATTCTCCTCAGGCAATGAACACACGAGCTGTGGAAGAATGCCTGCCTTCACAACTTCCTCTGCCAGGTCCACGCTGTAATCAGCAAGTCTCCCGAGACCCAAGGCAGCAGTCTGTCGAACAGTTGGGACAACATCCAGCAAAAGAAGTCTCAGCAAAGACACTACACCTGAGTTACAGCAGGAGGAGAAAAGCCCATTTGGTAAGCAGAAATTTTTCTAAGCATTTGCCTTTATTCATAAAAACCTATTAAATTACTCTTCCAGGTAATAAGAACATGTAGGAAATCCAGGTGTTCCACTGAAATGAAGCTGGCACTTGGATAGCACTGCTGACTGTTTCTGCCCATTTTTCATAGGTACAGAACAATTCTGAAATACAAAAAAGTCACATGTAGAAATAAGCTGTATTCAAATATCTGTAAAATCTATGTCTTAAAGTTTACACAAGAAAATAAGGTATATTCAAACATATATAAAATGCATGTGTTAACATACTCATGGGAAACTCCATCCAGAGATCCTGGTGAGAAGACATTGGCAAGTCACTCATTTATCATGCCAGCAGAACCTCTACATTGAATTACATCAATTTACATTTCATCTGTTATAAGCAATGACTGATTTGGAGACCAATATCCACACTATATTACACTCCAGATAGAAGAGTTGAAGATTTTCTTATTCTGTTATTATTTATGATGTGTTTTCATTGATGAGTTCACAGTGTATCAGTTAAGCATAAAGAATATGAAAGTATCAGCAAGGGAAACTATAAGGAACTAGAGATTGAATGACTGGGTAACAAAATGGCAGGTGAACAGGAGCCCACACAGGGAACTCAATCCCAACCTTTCATATGCAGTGATGAACCCCAAACAGATTCTACCAACCAGGAGAAAAATCTTTATGTTCGAACAGACAGTTCCATGGAGATACCAGCTCTTGCTCAGTGGCAGAGAAAAAATTTTACCCACAGAAGCTCACAGGCTGCTCAGGATTATTTGGAAAGCTATAAAGGACAAAGCAGAGACCATCACTATCCTACATTTAATACTTCCACTAGAGTAGAACTGAAGAAGGTTCGGCAAAAGGCAACAAGGATGATCCAAGATGACCAATCTGTATCCAGAAGCTCTTTCTAAAACTAAGACTCTTCAATAGGGATAGAAATGAGATTCACATGGTTACATAAAAAATGTGACTTGTAAGGTCTGGGAAGGGAATATTACTGGTATTGTGATTCTTCAAATGTGCTGTCCCTCTACCAGCCAGCTGCACGAATTAACAACACTTTGGAGCTTTATACCTCAGTCAGAAAGCAGAGCTCTCTGAAAATGCAGGTGTGCTACAACAGAACACTGAACACTCAGAGATATAGACATATATCTTCATATCAGTTCTCTCAGACCTTTCTACTGCCTTTTTTTTCTTGTAACAAAGAGAAAGATTTAGTTGGGTAGCTGTGGAAGAAAGCAAGACTTCTCTTCTCAAGGGCCTGTGTGGTTATTAGCACTGAACAAAGGTCTTTTGGTGTCACAGTCCCAGAACAGATCACTCCCTAATAGCAAGTAACACCCAGGTGTTCAACAGGCACATCATGACAAGGAAAAGCTGAGGACCTCAGAGCAAGGAACAGTCCAAAGGGATGGAGGCTATAACAAATTACATCCATAGAATACTTCTGTACTGAAAAAAAAAGTAAGTTGAGCAGCAATATAATTCTCACCTTTATTTTACATCAAAACCAACTGCTCCAAGCAATAAGAAAAACAACCTAATAATCTATACATGTCTCTGAAGGAGATGGGAGCAGGGAGGCAGAGAAACTAACCATGGAGGCCATGCTGCCCACTCATGAATTTGTGGGAAGGTCAATACTCCAGACAAAAGCTGCACTGTCATGAGAGGTACAGCCTCCTAGCATGTTCACAAGCCAAAATGAAACAGCTCTCAGGAGAGCACACAGTAAAAGGAGAAAAGTAAAATGAAAATGTGATGTCTAATAGCACTACAGAAGCACCAAAAATGGCTCTGTAGTATGCAATAACTGAACATGTACATGTAGGATCTATGGAACAGGTTTGTAATATAGCTGGGGCCTGCTCACACTTCTGTCAAAATGACTGGGAGCTGAAAGAGGCCTCCTGTGTACAACGAACAAAAGATAGATCCTCCAGTATTGTAAGATCAATGTGAATTCATTTAGCACTTTGCAGAAGTCACTACTTCAGAATGTGGTCATCATATTGACATCTTTTCACAAACTCTTCCAAATAGCAGGTATGGTCTCATTAGCAAGTTACACATCATATCAAAAACGCACTGGGTACTTCATATGACAAATTAAAAGTAAAAATAAACATAAGAGTCAAGGCCAACACTGTATATCGTCTATTATCTTCTAGCAAGTCATCTGCACCCTCTGTGGGACAGCATTTCTTGTCCTTCCCTCTAACATCAGTTGCATGGTCAAACTGCTGCTAAAATTCCTAGGGGGACGTCATACTGTTCTGACTCTATCTACATTGAAGGTATTTCAGTAAAGTAGAAAGTTAGAAGTAGTTCACTAACATTTAGTATACACATGTTACATTTGAGTCCTTGACTTAACATGAAAACAAGATTATTTAATAAATAAATAAAAATGGAGGAAAAAATTTAGTTTTGTTGATACAAAAGAGACCGTCAGAAGTGGTTGAGAGAGAGGGAAAGGAACACTTCGGTGTACAGGGTCCTGACCCTAAAAAAGCCAAGGGCCTGATGGCTGGGACATTGAACCAGCATGTGCCCGACTGGCAGATGTCAGTACTGGGATGGTCTCAAAATCCAGTGAAATTTAAACAGACTAGAATCACTTCACCTAGGAGCTACATCCAGATCCTGTGACATGTCTCTGGTCTTAATGACATACCTACACACTGCAAAATGTAGGACTACATTTAAGAAAGTTTACATACACGTATGCTTTGAGTTGTCCCAAATGTGATATTTATATAATTCGTATTTTCAAGATTAGCTGACACAGGTTTCATTTCTAGAACAGGCTGAAAAGCCATGAGTCTGAAAATGCTTCCAAGCAGACCATCTCCCCGTGACCAATACCATTCATTTCATGACAGTATAAACTCTGTAAAGTTGGTGATGACATTTAAACATCAGCACAGAATGTTCTGCTGCAGATTATTTCGTCTGGTGCAACCTAAAGTGAGAAAAGAGATAAAAAGTGAAATGGAAATTACTGTTTGAAGAAAGGGCACAAGATGCTACAACAGGGTTAGGAAAAAAACAGGTTTAGAAATAATAGCAACCGCACTGATCCTCAAGGAGACTATATTTTCTTAAAGTGATGTCTGAATGTGAGAAGAGACAGTGGACAAAGAATTATCCTGGCAAGAGTTTTCAAGGAACAAGACAAAGAAAAATCAATTCCTGTTGCTGTACAAGCCTTATATTGACATCAAATTAACTGAGAATTGTGAGAAATATCTAGGCCTAGATTATGCCTGTGCATCGAACAAAATTAAAAGCTTTTACCTTTACTTTCCATCCTCTCTCAAAACCACTTTCTTTCTCTGCATTGAGATGCTATCCATCATCTCCAACTACCTGTGAGACCAAATGCTTGAGCAGTTTTCACCAATGTCATAATTTGTACATCTTCAGCAAGCCTGGTATTTCTTTCTTTATTGCACTTAGAAAAAATGAATTCATTCTAAGACTCTGAAAACAGCTACATAGAGTCTCAACTAAAACACCTGTAGGAAAGCCAAAATACCCACCTTCCTTTCTATGACTTCTGAAGATAGTGCTGAAAAGGGCAGACATGCCTGAAACAGGAGGAGGCTTTCCTGCACTTGGCCCAACCCACCTCTTTATCCCAGAGACAGCTGTATTTGGCGAGCTCCTCTATTCCATCTCTTCCTTTCAACTATCCTGTCTACAGCAAAGTCTACCCCTCTTCTCCAAAGAGGTCCAAGCCAAGAATCCTATCAACATTTTAAATTAAATTCAAATGTATCTAACATTACCTTAGAGCAGGCAAATAGGCACGAACCTTCTGTATATGGCCCTGAAGGAGCTGGGAGTCTGGAGGCAGGAAAATAGGCAAGAACCTTCCAACACTTTTTGTTTACTTTACCACTCACTCAAGTGAACATGGCCATACAAATCAAGGAGTTGCAGTGTCTTGCTGCTGAAAACTTTAGAACTCTTAAGGTCTTCTAAAAAAGTCTGTTGTGACAGAAGTAGGAAATTCATTAACTCCAAAGGCAACTGCACACAAAGTAAACTACAAAATAAGGCATTTAGACTATTGGACTAGATTTGTTTTGGAAGAGTTCCCACTAGCACTCAGAAACTGAGTAACACAGAATTACTGCCAAATATTCTCTCTTGCACCACAGAACCTTGACTGACCTCGGGCAAGGAATGATTCCCCTTTCTATCCTCAGTTTCCCACTTAGATTTGTTTTAAAGAGTGACACGCTTTAGAAGCTGAATCACTCTTAACACACACTTCTCAAGTGGAGCTGTTACGTACAGGCCTGATGTACTTTCTTTTAGCAAGCAAGTGCTGGCTGCTGCCTATTTGGGAAAAAAAAATCACTCAGGGCAGCAGCAGGTTCCAAATTTCTTTCATTCTAAGTTTCTGCAGCCAAATCAATAGTCACTATCCTGGAGAGAGCAATCTTTGCTTGGTCATTTTGATTTCTTGGGGAAAACCACAGGAAATTCATGTGGACTACTTCTATCCTCCTCCCATCCCCATCAAATCCTTGACAAAACTGACTAGTCACAAATCAGAGAAACATCACTATATTGGAAATACTTTCCATTTCTGCACCTGAAGATGACCACTCCTACCCTATTCCCCTTCCTTAAAGGAAAATTTATTTCTGTTTTAAAATGTGGAAAAAAGTCATTCTACATTACTGCTGTTTCTGGACACCCTCTTATCTTGACAATGTTGTCCTTCTAATTCATGCTTTGGATCAAATGTAACATCTTCTCAGTTTTGTGTGCTACCTGTTACATTAAGAACATTTACCGAGCTAACGCTGGAACTCAAACATTCATCATATGAGCTTCATTTTTCAGAGCTACTCATGTCAAATTCATTTGATTTAACAAGGAAATAAAATGGAAATTTATTTCTGCCTCACCCCAACTCCCTACATTCAACTACTTTTTGCTAGAAGCAGCATAGCAGTGAGTTTTAAGTCTCTTCCTTAAAATAAAGGAGCAGTGAGAATTTTCACACTCTCTTGTCTTGATATGGCCTCTTCCAGGAACAACAGAGCATGCACTTCTCAAGTGCACACTCCTCAAGTGTGACTCACCATGAGAAAGGACTCCTCACTGCAAGAGTTCCATGCACAGCACAACTACAATCCTTCAGAGATCAAAGGGAACATAAATACAGTTTGGTAAGAGAGACTCTGGGTAATCAAGTAACTCGTACAGCAATTACCAGATGGTGTAGGACATAACGCAGAATGAATTTGACAGTATGACTGGAGAGTTCTGAAGGACGGAGGAGCAGTAAGTTTCTCCTCCTTAGATGCCAGACCCTGTTTCTGTATTACTGGAGCATAACTAACCCTGTTCCAAGAGAACAAATTACTGAAATTACCTCTCAAGGGCCTATTAGTGGCCACCACACAATCCTACACAGACACACCAAAAACAAGGTGGTCACAAGAACCTGCTTCTTTTTAATGGCTACTTTTTAAGATGAGAATGAAGTTTCTAACAAATTCTGGTTTCGAGATTTTATTTGCAAATCTCTGAACAGGCCAGGAGGCTGAGAAGAGGAGGAATCCTGGAGCAGTTGAGCTTCCATTTGATTGAGTTACAGACGAAGTCATTCCTCCAACTTCAGCTGCACTTACTTTCTCCTTTCATCTCTCTCATACTTTCCTTAGTACACAGCCTCTTTCTCTTCATCAGGTACCAGTGGGGAAAACCACTCTCCACTCCTGATCTACTACAACTCCAAAGACAAGCTTTTGTCTTTCATGCCACATTGAAGACTCCTCTCCCACTTCTCCTGCCACTAAAGCTCAGTGAAACTTTTAACTCAAAGTAAAAAAATTTAAAAAAAAAAGTGTATTCATCCTTCACAAGAAAGGGCACATAAACCCCAATGTCGAAACTGGCTACATTGAGGCACTGGAGTCTGTCCATGCATATCCATTTGCAAGGTCTAAATGCTCACACTAAACTTTCTATAAAGCACTGTGCTATCAAAGCACAGTCTTTAATGTTATGCAAAATGTGGAACTATATTCTAAAATCGCTTCCCGGAGTCTGATCCTAGGTACACAGGGCCAAGTGTCCAACAGTCACATTTAAAATACATACACTAAATTGAAAAGTCGAAAAATGCATGGGCGAAAAGACTCAGCTGGTGGATGGAAATAAATTTGAACAGCCTTTTCTCAAAGGCTCCTAAAACCACTCCAAAGATCTGGATATATAGCTTCTGAAACCTGTCTCCAGTTAGCTCTGGAGCCAGGAGAGACTTAGGTCTCACTGATGACATTCACTCTTTCATACATAAAAAGACCACAAAATAGGGGAAAATCTGCCCTGCCACAAGGGTTTGTGGTGGAGCCTTAGTCTGACTCAGATAAATCCTGCCTCCAAGCTACACCCTCTTGCCAGCATGAATTGTGAAGAACAGATACAAGAGAAAATGCCCAGAGGTAAAAGAGAGGGCTCAGTCCTGGAGTATAAGGCTTCAAGAAGCAGCTTGGTACCGGGCATAATGGAGAGGAGACCTGGGCTCAGGGCTGTGGGCTGATGGAGCGAGAGGACAGTTGGAAGAGATTCACTGGGAAAGGATCTTCCTTTACACAGACATTTTGGAACTTTCCTGGAACCCTGCAGACTGGCCAGTAAGTCAGTAAGGCAAAGGAACAGCAGTTGAAATTACCTGCCCTAGATGATAAAAATACCCCAGCAGCAAAGAGAAGGGAACCCAGATGTGCAGGGCCCCAGCACACAGGCTGCTGTACCACACAGCTTCAGAGTTCTTTTACCATGTTCCATACTCAGCTTTCGCTATGACTTCCACAGCCAGTATGTTAAATAATGTGATTAGCCCCAAGAATGGGGTTAAAGAACTGATCTTGTAATATCTTTAAAGTCAAAGGCTAAATTGCAAGACTAAACTGTTTCTTAATCGCAATGATGGTCTTAAATAACTTACAGTTTAAAAGCAACATTCTTGTCACTGTATATTCTAGTGCTGGATAAATAAATACTGTCAGATCATTCAAAAATGAATACCCAAAAGTAATTCAAGTCTTAATCTGATACAAGTATTACTCCTGAATTGTAAAATGCCTCTAAAAAAAAAACCAAACCAACAAACAAAAAAAATTTTAAAAAAAAAACACAAAACCCAAAATGCTATTTCAAAGGAATTATTTATTTACAGAGCACTGCACTTCACAAGGCAAAGAAGAATTAGACCCTCAGTGACTACCACTCTAAGAAACATACCAGAACCAGTTCACACTTTCTCCTACATCTTTTAAAAGACAGACAGCTGCCTAAATCTCAGTGCAGGAAAGAGAACTCAAGTTTTCTCAAGTTCTGTCATTATAGTTGAAAATAGTCTGTTTCTAGGATTTTAAATTTTGAAAGAATGAGGGGGTGTGAAACCGAATAATGCATTCTAGTACCAAACTTCATGAGCAGTAGCTGCCAAATGAATAGATTTATTTTTAAAGAGTATATTTAAAACTGCTACTATCAAAATGGATTTTCCCATTAGTCAGCAGGCATCCAGAAACAAGACTGGATAAAGTGTCGGTCATTGCTTCATATGTATATTTACTACAGGGAAAAGTTTTAGAAGTTTTAGGGGAGATTTTTTTTTCAAATTTTCCACTAATTAAATGTTCAAATGACAAATCCTGTAATTATTATTCATGGTAGTATTAATCACAAGAAACAACTTTATCAAAGCAAACCAAAGAGTTGGAAAACACACAGGAATGAGTTCCAACAAAGGAATTTCTCTGATCATTCCTTGCACTTCCCTGCCACCAGAAAGCTGTTAAGCTCCCAGGCACTAACCCCCCAGGACATTCCTGACCAGGACAGAGCCAGCCATGTAAATGTGTCAAAGTCCAGGGACAGATTCCAGTTCCCTGGTTACAACTTTGAGGATTTCTGCATACTGGGAAAAGCAGCTCCAGAACTTGATGAGATACAGAAGCCTCAGAAGAGAGATGCCCTGAGAAAAGGTGCATTTCCTGTTGGCCTTCTCTGACCCTCTCTCTAGGTTCCCACCAGTTTTCCTGACAGGTCATACATAGGAGTCTCCACAATAATGGTATCTTGAGGTTTCTCCACAGCCAAGCCAGTGTAAGGAACTCCTGCCTCTGATCCTGGCTGCCTGCTCCCCTCCAGTCTGCAGTCTCCGAATTTGCAACAATACCACTACTTTCTACTTGGTCTAATACCACAGAAGCAGGGCTTATAGTGTAGCAGAGAATTACTTTTTCAATACACTTCCATCTTTCATGATGTTAACATGGTGTGTCCAGAGACACCTCCATGAAGTCTCAAACTAGTATTTAATTTCCTTATAAGACATTAAGCATTTATCAGAAGGACTTCTAAAATGGGGTCAGATGCTTTATTCCTTGACCACTGGTATTTCACTGCTGCCAGTCTGATTTCTGGATATTCTAGGAGTATAAACTGAGGCCATTAATACAAAAGTATGCCACAGTACATTTTAAGGGCACAATTTTGTTCCAATTCAAGTCACTGCAATCTTGCCTTCTGTGCCAGCCAGCAAAAGACTAAGCCCTGACAACTTCTGAGGTCCAAGAAGAGAACCCTGCAAAGTGTACCCGACTCCTATAGCTAATATAAAATGACAGCAGGCAAAGACTTTCCTCATCTTCTTAAAACAGTGATCTCCAAAATAAGATACAAGCTCCCAATCTTCTTATGTATGGATTTATACACAGATATATGTATAGACAGACATCTTTCTTAAATTATTGCTCCAGTGTTCACCAGATTAATACCATAAAAGGTACATCAGTGATCTGCTAGATAGCTATGTCTCAAAATATTTGTATAAGTGTTTTAATAAAAGGACCAAATTACATTTTATTTAGTAGAAGATTTAAAAAAAACACTTAACCACATTTGATTTAGGAGTAGGTTTTAAAACCTGTATCTAGCACATCCAGAAAAGGTCAAAACTAACAGCTATAATTTCAATTATGTAACTACAAAGTATTTTTAAAGGCACAGGTGTAAAAGATGATAAAATATTTGTGGGCCATTCAAACAAATTGCAATAGCAAGCACCATGTTTGCAGACATCCCCCTCTTTTCCAGCATCTGAAAAACTAAAAAGCCTATCGAAAAGCAGCTCAGTACCAGAAAGAGCGAAGGAGAATAATCTACACAAATGCACATTTCCACATTACTAACCAGAGCCTGATCTTTGTAAAATTAACCTTCAGATCAGCACTGGCTATTTGCAGAAGAAAGTTTCAGGCCTCTGAACTGATTATTTGCTCTGCACAAATAAAAAACTAGTTCTGAGGTAGTTACCAATCAGAGTAAGTCAAATCATCATTTTAAGAAGAAATGCAGTGCAATGAAAGTTAGCTTGACACTTTGATTGTTTTCTTAAAATAGAAACTTTTTGTATTTTTAAATACACTGAGCGGTAAGAAGCCTGCCTAAATGGGATCTCTCTCTGTGAGCTGCTAAAACCAGAACTGTAAAGGGACACAGAGGGACCTCTTCATACAAATAAGACGTAAATTATTCCTATAGCCAAGATGTCCCTTTGGCAAACAGAGATCACTTGTGTAAACTACAACAGTGGCATTAGCTCACGGGAAGATGAAAAACAAAACAAAATAAACAAAATATCAAGAGCCACAACAAGGTAATACAAAAGGCTTGGTGTCAACGTGTCACTCCCATATCAAAGCAAATGTTTCTTTAGCAAGAATTAAAGTGATAGATTTTCAATAAAACAATTTTAATAAACAGTTGTAAATACAGTAACAGAAAGTTGTAAATATTTACACCAGTGACTTTCCTTTTTGTTTGCCTGTTTGATACCATTGTATTTGAGAAAAGACTGACAGCTTTACTAGATCTGGGAAACAAGTATTAAAAACAAAATCTAGACAAACCAAAACATAATCAATTCATGAATACCACATGGTAAACCAACATTTTCAGACTGTCATTCAGGTAATCGATTACCAAGCACCTCTTTTTCCTCATTTAAGCTCAGGAACTCTGGCCAAGCAGAGTGGGTCTGCCAGATGCCAGCAGCACAACAGCTGGTAGAAGTGCTCCTGCAGTTCCTCTTTCCAAAAACGTTCAATTTGTTTCACGACAGCAGCCCATGATAGCAATACAACAAAAG
Organism: Anabacerthia variegaticeps; assembly: GCA_035583185.1. Lineage (NCBI taxonomy): Eukaryota > Metazoa > Chordata > Aves > Passeriformes > Furnariidae > Anabacerthia > Anabacerthia variegaticeps. The sequence continues at coordinate 17,938,927 of JAWWEW010000078.1, forward strand.
CGAATCCCTCCCAAACCGAGCAAACCTGCTGGCAGAAAGCACCGAAGAATTTAGGAACAACTTGAAAAGCCAGCATAAAAGTCGTTTTTTCTAAATAGTTTATTCTAAAGTAGGATTTCCTTGGCAACTCAGCGCTGGCTTCACCGGGAATTACGATTTCTGCACTTTGCATAAAGCTCTATGGGGAGCTAGAGGAAGCAAATTAAGAAATGGGTTATACTGAGAAATTTTCCTTGAAATAAACACGACATCACGGTCCCAGACATCCACCTCCGCACAGACACGAGGGGCACCCGCTCACCAGCCCGAGTAACTTTCCCACCGCGCCGCGGGGGGCTCGGCAAAAGAAAAATCCTGGGGAAAAAAAGCGATCGGAGACCGAGCGGCCAACGGGGGAGGGAGGGGAGGGAAGGGAAAGCAGAGCGGGGAGAGGCCCCCGGCCCCGCGGGACCCCCCGCCCCGGCCCCGCGTACCTGCGCCCTGCATGGTCTCGATGGTCTGCGGGCGGGCGGCGAGGTCGGCCACCGCCTGCGCGAACTGCGTCCGGGCGCGCTGGTACTGCTCGAACACTGCGGGGCGGGCGGCACCGCCGGGTCAGCGCCGGCCGGGCGGGCGGGGCCCGACACGGACACCGACACCGACACGGACACGGACCCGACCCCGCGGCCCCGATCCCGATCCCGATCTCGATCCCAACCCCGATCCCGGCCCCGATCCCGATCCCGGCCCCGATCCCCATCCCGGCCCCGGCCTACCCTGCAGGACCTGCCGCTGGCTCATGGCGGCGCCGGGCGGGCTCCGCGCCCGCGGGGATTTCCGCGCTGGGGACGCGTCTCCACGGCAACCGGGCGGAAGCGGCGCCGCGGGGGGCGGGGCCTCGCCCGTGACGCCACCGCGCCCCCCCTCCGGCTCCCGATCCCGATCCCGCTCTGTATCCCGATCCCGCTCCGGATCCCGATCCCGATCCCGCTCTGTATCCCGAACCCGATCCTGATCCCGATCCCGATCCGGCTCTGGCTCCCGATCCCGATCCCACACCCGCTCCAGCTCTCGATCCCGATCCCGCACCCACTCCCGCTCCCGCCCCGCCGGGATGGGGACGGGAGGAGCTGGGATGCGCAGCCGAGCTGCGGGCTGTGCCCGGCTGCCCGCGGGTCGCACGGGGGTGTCGGTGCGGGTGTCGGTGCGGGTGCCGCACAGTCAGCACCCGCGGCGGGCTGTGGGCACGCCGTGACACGAACACGCGTGCCCAGCCGCCGGCGCTCCCCTCTCACCGGCAGCCGCTGCCGTCGGAGCGCCGGGCAGGACGGGGCAGGGGCGGCGCGGCTCCCGCGGGGCGGCGCGGGCCCCGGCGGGGCCCCGAGTCCCAAGGGGGCCGAGGCTGGCCGGGGGTGTGGGGTGGCCCGCCCGCCCCCGCTGACACTGGGGAGCGGTGGGACGCGCTGCTCCGCCGGGGACGCGTCCTTGTCCCGCTCCGCACCTTGCCAAGGGCCCGGCGGGCAGGGAGGGAGGCAGAGCCCCGCCGCCCCGGCGGAGTCCCGCGCACCGCCCGGCAGCTCCGCGGGGGCCCGCCTGCCGCTCCGCTCCCTGGGTGGGGGAGAAAGGAAAAGGAAAAGGAAAAGAAGAGCAGCCCGGAGCTGCTCGCCCCCCGCCGCGCCTTTATTCTGCGGGGAGAGGGGTCCTTTGATTTTAGTTTCTTCTTTCCTTTCTCACCACCGATGTGATTCCTCCTCGGGGATCTCCGCTCTTGCCCGACGCCGCCGCGCCAGCCCACGCAGGGGCTTTTCGCGCCGCGCAGGGAATGAACTTGTCCCGCGCAGCCCCCGTCCACCCGCGGCCGCGGAGGGCGAGGCCGTGCGCTGCGGACACCGCCTCCGCCGGGAGCCGCGGGGGAAGTACGGCGGAAGACGCGCCGTCCCCCGCTGGAAGGGAAGGCTTCTCTCGGTCCGTTCCCGGCTAAGTCAATGATCAGCCCGAGCGCACCCACCCGCGCAGGAGATCCGCGCAGCGGCAGCTCCCCTCCCCGAGCAGCCGCGGGTGGCCGTGGGCAGCATCCGCTCTCTCCGTGCAGGGGGAGCAGTGCGGGAAGAGGCACGGCGGGGAGGGATGGTCCGGCAGCAGCCCTCGGACTCTGCCAAGCACAGGTACTAGTTATTCCTGTGCACCATCACAGTATTTTTTAATTTTTTTTTCCAACAGCGTATGATTCTGGTCGATAGGCTGGGCACTGCCTTCCACTTTTCCCCTCTTGGTGTCCGGCCATAAGGACTAATTAGCAATAGTTCTCTTCATAACCGGTCGGCAAAGACAAGGTTGCATCTATAGGTAAACACAGCCTTGGAGGTCTATACAGCAACTAATGCAAACGGTGGCACTGGAAAATGAAATCAGTGTTATCAGGGTTTGAATAGAAATAAACTCTACATCACCTCTAGTCTCTTTTGAGAGCGATTCCCAAGGCGCGAGGTACTGGTGAACGAAGGTAACAGTTAGCTCGGCTATCGATCAGGCTGCTCCAACTGAATTTGTGATCCACAACAGAAAATCAGAGTTAATATTCAATAAAAAATGTCTTTTTCTGTAGTCTCTATCGCACAGTGACTTCGGGATTTCACAGGCTGGTAATTTGTCTCACAAAGCTCTACATGTACAAAATCAGACCACTACACAAACATATTATTGGATAGGTAGTATAAAGTTTTGTCCCATACCTCAAAGTTGGAACGCTGAAGTTACTTCAGCCGCATTTTAAAAGTTTGGAAAAGTGTTAAAAAGACGTCTAAATTTAAAAAAAAAGGAATCATCTATGTGTTTGCTCAGCTGAAAAGAGAGGGGCTAACATACACAATATCATGGTCTAAAATGAACTATGTGTTTTCAGGAGTATTTAGTGCGAAAAAAAATCTCTTTAAGCAAACAGATTAGACAGACGATGTGCTATCCTTTACAAATAAAGAAGACAAATATAATCAGATTGGTGAGAAGGTCGTTTGCCACAGAAAATATTTTGGGAAATTATCACCATGTGTACTTGTGAAGGGAACAGCTGTTAAACACATTTCTTTATACGTATTTCTGTTCTTAAGTTAAATAAAAAAATAAACAAATGGTGATGAATTACTTCCAGAGGTTTAAAAAAAAAAAAAGCAGATGTGTCGATTACAGATAAATTGATTTATCTGTCTAATTAAGTCTAATGTTTGGATAAGGAACAACAAAACGCACCCTGAGTACCACCAAGACTTGGTGCTACACTTCGTTACTTGATACTGTGAGTCTATTCATAGGGTTAATAATAATAATGAGGAATAAACACCATGCAAATGCGGTCTGCGGAAATGTCACCAGGTCTCGCAAAATTACTGAAGACGGAAAATCATTTATGGAAATGACGTAGTTGTGAGACTTCATTGCCTGCTGCTGGGGTGCTCATTAGTAGGAAACCTGTATCCTTGAGCGGGAGGTGTTAGTCATGACTGTGGTACTGCACACGTCACCTTAAAAAATAAACCGGAGGCCAGAGGAATAGACAACAGTTACCCAAATTAATAATGTGCCTTCGCTTTCGGGTGGGTGTTCTTTAATCTCAGGCTTTGATTCACTCGGAAATACGCCCGAAGTGGGGCGGGGAAGCATCGTTTTCCTTAAGACTGGGAAGGGCGAAGTCGCTCCTGGAGTTTTTTAGGGGTTGAGGAGTGCCGGGGGGTGGGTTTTTTCGGCTTAGTCTCGTCCCCGCGAGTGCGAGGCAACAGGTGACTCAGCCTCCGCACGGGAGCAGCCAGGTGCTCCGCAGGAACCCCCGGCTGGAAGAGCACTGGGTGGCAGGTCCAGGGCAGGGCTTGCTGCCCCTCGACGGCTCATGCCCCGCGGTGCCTCGGCTGGTCAAGCCGTGGATGCCACATTAAAAGCGCACGATACCCATTAAAAAGTGAGGTCTTCCCGCGCCTTCATGCGGCTGATTCCCGGCTTCGAGACGTCCCCGGGACAGCCCGCCGGGGCTGCGGGTCAACTAGACTGGAGCCGGAGCTGCCCCCGGCCGCCCCCCGTGCCGTCGGCAGAGCGCTGGGTCGTCCCGTCTACCTCTGGAAGGTCTCCTCTGCTTGCCACACGCCTGGCAAATTGTTCAAGGTATTGAGGTGATATTTACAGGGTTACAGAAATTAAGGGTTTTAATCCCGTGTTTGCACGGCGGAGCGCCTTCGGTGGGAAGAGCAACGCGCAAACTCTTCCACTGGCTCCCGCGCATCCGAGTTGGAAACGCTGGGCTTTTGAAAGACAGGAGGCTGCACGTGGAAAGGTTACTGAGAGTGAATGGGATGTAGGAAACTGAAGTGCTCTCTCGAAGAGAGAGTGAAGAACCTCCAAATCCACCTTTAGCCTCTACTAAAATAAATTTGAATCCTTGAATAATTTAATTTTCAAATTTAAGTTGGGCTTTGCCATTACTTGATTCTAGCAAAAACTCTCTCAGAGAGACCTGAGCAGTGGAAAGATCCCTCTTTTTTTCCCCCTCGAGCTCTGTCTCTGGGCTCGAGGGACTCACGCCTTTCAGAGGTTCCCTCTCCGGATTTTCAGTGGTGAGTTTAGTTTGTGAGACCTTCCTACAGAGTAAATTAGTTCTGTGAGGCGAAGGTTGAGGCACTTCAGACGCTCTAGAAAGAGGACTTCTCCTTTTTCTTCACCTAAGAGGACGACGGTGGTACATGAGCAGGTATTTGTAACTGCAAACATGTAAACGGTACATATTTGGCTAGTGGAGATTGGTGCATCGCCATTACACTAGGCAAAGACTTAATAAAAATTTTAAGGGATAAATAAACCGGAAAAGGGCAAAAAGTGTTGGGGTTGACTTGCAGGATGGGACCAGGAAATATTAGCTGGTAGGGCTGAGTCCTTTTTACCACGTGCGTATGGTTATACCTCTGGTTTCCTGCGGAACCGTCAGCGCTTGTGCAGTGCCATTAAAAAAAAAAAAAAAAAAAAAAAAAGAAAATATTTTTGGGACGTTCCAAAACTGAAAGCCGAAGCTTAATATATTCTTGGGACTTGAAAGGAACGAGGTCTTCCTTTGTGTCTGATGCTCCCGGGGAGGGTGTGTGTCGGCTTGGCGCTGAACGCTGCCCGCATCTACATATGTAAACCCAGCAGCGCTTCTCCCCCCCCGCCCCGCGCCGGTCGGATTGCGGGCGCTGGCAGCTCTCAACAATGCTGCCACACAAAGCGAAATGCGCGGAGCCTGCGCGGCTCCGGCTGAATGCCGGCCACTATTTAGTTCTAGATCTGGAAGGACCAAATCTGCGCGGTGCCCAGCGGAGCCCGCAGCTCGCCCCGCGGCCGTCCCGTCCTCCTGCACCATCATTGTCCCTGGCTGCTGCGGTTAGAGGGGTGGGGACAGGCAGCAGCCAGACGACGATATCCCGGTTTGCAGAAGAAGGTGTAACGAGAGGCGCTGGCAGCAGCAAAGGCTGCAAATCGCTGTCGTGTGGTTGCTATTAGCAACAAATCAGCTGAACAGCCTGCAAACCCCGAGCACCTAGGGCGGAGGTGGCAGGGAGAGCGCCAGGGCCGGGAAGGCTGGAGCTGGTGGGCGCTTTCCCGAGGGGACCTCCCGTGCAGCCCCGAGCTGCCTCCCTGGAGGACGGCCGAGGAGGGGCAGGGCGAGGAGAGACGATGCTGCCACCGCCGCGCACTGCGCTGCAGGAGAGGGGAAAGGCAACCCTCTTAAAAGAGACAAAATGGCAGCTCATGGCTTGTAGGCATTCCTCTCGGCGCTGAGCGCCTGTCTCGCCTCTGCCGGTACCGCCTGCTACCAGCTCCTCGGTGCCCAGGGGCTCTCCCTGCGCTCCCGTCTGCCCGGCAGCAGAGCCCCAGCTCGGAGAGGAGCAGCGCGGTGTCCCCCGGGGCTACAGCCGCAGCCCTTCGCCCTTCGCAGCCATCCTACCCCAACCTAGAAATCGAAGTGCCATCCCTCCTGACAGGGCACGTCCCGGCCGGCTGCACCAGAGCCCCCGTCGGCCGGGCGGAGCTGCCGGCGCAGGGAACCTGCAGAGGGTGTGCACAGGCTCCGCACCCCGCGCAGTGAGAGCTGCCTCGCAGGGCATCACTCTCTTAGCACCCCTGTACCTTGGGCATGCCAACACCTTCCCTTCAGCACCCTGTGAGCGTAGCTTTCTGGGTTTCTTGGGTTTGGTTGTTTGGGCTTTCTTTTGGGTTTTGTTGTTTGCTTTGCTGGATTTTTTCCTCCTCATTTTCCCTTTGAAATTTTGGGATTGTGAAAGTGGGCTGTTTTGGGGTTCTTTGGCGGAGTGTGGGGTTTTTTTGTTATTTTATTGGGAGGGTTTTGGGTGGTTTTTGGTTGGTTGGTTGGATTTTGTTAGTTGGTTAGTTTTAGTGGGTTTCTTTTGGTTTGGGTTTTTGGATTTTTTTTAGTAGAGTTAGCCCATTTCAGAGGCCTCCACCAGCTGCAGGATCTTTGGCTCGATGTTGTCTCACAGATCAGACAGTGCCTCATCGAGGAGGCAACTCTCGGGTATCCCCAGCACATGGGAAGGGAGGAGTAAGAGCTGCCACCGCTGGCAGCAGTGCCTGGGAGCTCTGCGCCCGGCGGAGGCCGTGAGATGCGGGCGAGACACCGGCGGCATCCCCGCCAGCGGAGCCGGGCTGGGGCGCCGAGGGGGAAGGGCTGCCGGCTGGCTGCCTCTGCTATCGGCAAGTGCCTCCCTGCCACTGGGAACATCTCACCAGGCCGCTCCCGGAAAATGTACCCCCGCCGCACCGCTGAGAGCATCGGTGCGGGGAAGGCACCCGCCTGTCCGCGCTGACGGGAACATACTGCCCTTTATCTCTCTAGACGAGGTGCGATTTTCAGCTGCGGGCCACGAAAATAGACGAGCCAAACGGCTCCCGCGGCCCCCTGCCTGCTCTGGGGGAGGCCGGGGCGCCCCGGGGTGCCCTGGGGGGCGCGGGTGCCGGCCGGGAGGGAGCAGGGATGGAGGGATGGAGGGATGGAGGGAGGCCGTGTGCCT
>JAWWEW010000078.1:17966146-17991999 GCA_035583185.1 Anabacerthia variegaticeps
GACAGCCCCCCCCCGTGGGCACAGACTCCTCCATAGGCACAGACCCCCCCGTGGGCACAGACCCCCCCGTGGGCACAGTCCTCTCCGTGGGCACAGATCCCCCCGTGGGCAGGGATCCCCCCGTGGGCACAGACCCCCCTGCGGTGCTGCCCGGGCCCATGGAATGCATCCCCCGTGCTCCTCCGGGGTTTGGAGTGGAAGGTTCTCTGGACGGGTGTGGTTTGGGGTGCCTCTAGCTCTTAAATGAATCTTAAATGTGCTCCTATCCCATGAAATCCCTACTATCCTAATCCTGTATATTTAAATACATCTCTGTTGGTGTGAAACTTCACAGTGCACAAATTCAAAGTGTGCTGCCTGCTAACTCAAAATGTCAGGAACAGAGTCTTAACTCTTTCGCTGTATGAAATGGAATCATTGAGGTTGGAAAAGGCCTCCAAATCATCAAGTCCAACCTTTGACTGAAGACCACCATGCCCATTCAACCACATCGCAAAGTGCCAAAATCTGCTCAGTTTTTTGACGTTTCCAGGCATGGTGGCTCCATTATTTCCCCGGGAGCCTGTTCCTATGCTTAACCACTCTTTCAGTGAAGAATATTATTTTGCTTCTGAAATACCTGTGTGCATCACCAGACATTTTCCCCCTGCCCCATGGTTATAGATCTGTGTATCAAACCACGTTTTTTACCTACGGCTATGGCCAGCTGAAATGGCAACTTACAATAAAATCAATTTCCTAACCAAGATTGTTGTCATATTTTGGTAAAGGCTTTGGATGTTTTGACATACAAAGACTAGTGACAGATAGACAATACAGCCTTTGCTGGTGATTTAGTAAAAGCATACAACTGCTATCTGAAAACATCTCCATGAAAATCTAACAAATTCCTCATGCGAGGCATTAACCTCTTGTGTTACTGTTTTATTTTTTACATACTAAAATATTGCCATAGTCCTCAAAAATCCCAAAGTTAATAATTTACAAGTAAACAATGAAATGGTGTGTGGTTATGTCTCAGCTAAGGACCAAATTAGGACTGAGGTAATAAAACAAATGTAAGGACCTTACTATGTCACATGAATCCCGATGTGTACAACCTTCGGAGTTCAAGTACACAAAATGTTTTAGATCTCACTTTTTTTCTTGTGCCTGTCTATTCTGAATGGACAAGAATGTTATTGTATTACCTGGCCTTCTTTATTGAACAAATATTTCTGCTGAACATTTCTTAAAGTGAAATCCAGTGTTGAAAGCTGCTCAGCCTAAAAAAATATGAATAAAACCTAGATTCATGATTTCAAAATAATGTCTATGATGTCAAAAACAAACACATTTCATCTGAACTATTCACAGTAATTGGCTGATAGCTGATTTAATAAAGAAGCTGTTTGGAATTTTGTATCATCACTCTCACTAATTACAATCCGTCATCTAAGAGCTCAGTCTGGCTTTGGAGGCCCAGTTCAAGCTTTGTTGCAGTAGGAGCAGTAAGAATAGACTTTATCATGTCTTACCACATCACATTTTGTATTTGTATGAATCATGCTATATTTGACATCATCATTTGACTTTTTCTTCTCTTTCACTTTTTTTGATATTAATATTTTTGTGGTATTAATTAATCTTTTATGCAAACTCAGCTACCTGCTTCACAGAGCATGGCTATCAAGGGATTCTGCCTGAAGTTTCCTGGCACTGTGGGTTGTCTGGTAACTGTGTTGTTAAAAGCACATGTTTGTATACCTAGGTCTTAATTGTGCCCAAGTTAAGATGAAAAGGAAAATCGTACTGGCTGCAGGATCAGGCCCTCAATTCTGACTCCTCATGTACAATTTTAGACCTCAGGACACTGTGGAGAATGAACTCTGAGAGTTTTGGAGCGTGATCTGAAGTACTGCCACTGCCCTGATACTTTGGCATAAAAATTAATACCACTGACTTGACAAACTCCAAGCTTCAGAGTTCTGGCTGACAGAAGTCCCAGTCAGTTTTATTTTGCCATAAACAAGAAAGGGATGGCGACAGGCAGGTGGGCTGTCAAAATAAGGCTTTCCCTCTTTCTTATTACAGTTGTCAAATGTAGACACAATACCTAAGAAAAGGCAGCATAAATTGGAGCAGAAAAACCATAACCTGGGAGAAAGTTCAGAGCTCTGAGCTGTAGAATTACAAAGATAAAGAGACCAAGGCTATAAAAAAGGATAGTCAGCAAAAAAATGTTAGAAAAAAGACACAGGGTGTAATCTCACGTAACAGAAATTTCTTCCTCAACATGCCCTTACCATTCATAGCATATTGAAATCTCTAAATTAACATCTAGATTTAAAGGCAAAGCAACTAGTAAAGATTTGTTGCAAAATTATGTAGTACATGTAGGTTTCATCACAAAATTTGTATTATCTATTCCTCTACCCATCCTCTCAGCCTTTATTTTTTCTCTCTTTTTCTTTTCAAAAGGGATGTGAAATGGATTCAGACTGTCAGATTGCTATCAGATTTTACTACTTGTGCAGAATATATATAATTTTTAAAGCCCTGTTCATTAAAAATTTCCAAGAGAAATCTAACCTGTATATTGAATGAAGAAAATATTGAGGAAATGCTTTAATTCTTGTATATTAATTATCAGGGAAACAAATTACTCAGCTTGTGCGGGCTAGTAATTTTTACAGCTTTCACTTTGTTAGTCAAAACCAAATAATGCAACTGTTCAAAATGAAGGGAAACCACTTAGCATGTTCAGAAGACTAAGTCATAAAATTGAAGTGCTGATAAAATATTTCTGAAAAGTCTCAGATTAGAATTTTTTCATCTGTATATTGCTCCTTCGCAGAGTTAAGACACAGTAATATAAGATCATATTCTAACATCAATTTTTTACAAAATCATTACTGAATTCCTAGAGTTTCCTCCACACATTAATGGAATGCCCCCAGAACTTTTCTTTTAATTCATTATCGAGTCTTCTTTATTATAAAATATATTTTACTGAATAAAATGTTTTAACCAGATAAGAACAGTAAAAAAAATAACTGTTTTCTACAAAATTTAATTCTTGCTGGATTCATATCTTAAGAGAAAACATGATATTCATATATCAGTCACCGACATGATCATAGAATCAAAGAAAAGGAGTCTGCATATCCAGAAAGCCCGGGAAAATTTCTCTCATAATCACAGACAAAGAGGTGCAATACAATAAATAAAATACTGCCTTGAACCAGGCTTTATGTGGATTATTTAATTGGTATGATTACTGTAGACAGTCCTCATATCTGCTGAAAGCACAGTACTTATATATTAAAAAAATAATATTTACATTCAGACTTTTTAGGTATGTATTAATTTCAATCAATGCATTGTTTGGATAGTGACAAGGACTAATAAAGGAAACATGCTCTGTTTGCTTACAAATAGTTCTGATTAACAGTTCAGAAAATTAGCTTTTTATTTAAATATGTGCAAGCATTTATTTTATTTCAGTAAGGTAAAGCCTATAGTAGCCGAATACGTTTTTTACCAGGTATTTAATATTTTTCACTCTGTTTAACCTGATAACCATTTTTGCTACTAAGTAATATTTTTGAAGTAAAGCGATATTAATTTACAAAAAAAGAAATCAGATTTATCTATTTACCTTCTGATTTATTCCTAGCTTTATTCAACTTGCTTTTAGCTTCTATTTGTCAAAACTTAAAGTCTTCTGATTTTCCCTTCATATATTAAAAAAACATATATTCTTAAACTATTAAAAAAAGCGCAAAAATTTAGAGCTTTCACATTTTAATTCTACACTTTTAAGCTATTAATATTTTGGTCCTAATTTAAGTACTCAGGAATAGAGGCAATCAGAGAAGTACCACTGTTTAAAACATCATAGTTCCTCTGACTTCTAACAATTCAGGAAAATTTTGCACTTTATAGAAGTACCATTACCCCCTTATTTTACAAAAATATATATGAGATCAAAACTCTAAAAATTCATTTGAATTTATATTTTATAATTTCTTATAATTCAAATAACAAGAAATCACAGGGAAAATTCGCATATTTTACGTGTGAGATCACACAAAAAACTGAGTAATAAAAAGATGTAAGGATTTGGGAATGTGAGCTAGCAGCACTGTGATGTATTAGATAGTACATCTTACAGGGTAGCAACTTGGTCATTTTATGTGTTTTAACTTATTTTGAAGTTCTTCCAATTAAGTCAAAGTCCTGTATTTCCTGACTTTTCAGTTGTGCTCTTTCTTTTTCTCTCACAGAGAAATAAAGCTTTGTATTTCATTATGTGTTTGCTCTTTCTTAAGATAAAACTCTCATGTCTTTGACTAAATTCATGGAGGTTTATAAATGAGGCCTACATAAAACTTGCCGCTTTTAATGCCAGCTGGAGAAATACAAACATTCCTACTGATTTACTGGAATTACTACTGTAATTCCATGTCTAGTCCTGTGTCACAGATGAACATAGTTTGTCATACTCACAAAAATGCTAGGAAATGCTTTTTAGGTATTGTATTGGTATTCTGTCTTGGTAAGAAACACTTATTGGAAACAGTTCTTAAATGGCAATTTTTGTTACTTTTCAAATTATCTGATACAATTTACAGATACTTCAAAGTTCAGACAGCTCTCAGATGCAGATGTGACATGTCGTAGCCAAAGATTTTACATCTGGCTTTATTTTTTAGATATATTGAGAAAAGTCTAATCTGTACGTGATTTAAAACAGTAACCCAAATGCATTTGAAATTTGTCAATGTTTTTACATATTTATATATGTGATGGTAAGATTGTAGCCTTGCTGGTGGAAACCTGTAAAGAGGATATTATGCTCTATTGTCAAGAGGAATTCACAGTCTATCACATTACTGCTAGAGATGTGTGTAGAAGAGTAATTATTATAAGCTGACATCCAGTAAATATAAGTAAAAATATATAAACCTCAAAGGAAAATTAAGCTGTATGGCTTAGGTATTATTTGTCTCCAGATGTTTAATGTCACAACACTGCAATGTTATTTAGCATAGCACCTAATTTTGCTATGTAAAATAATTTTGTATTTAAATAACAAATAGAAATGTGATTTTTTAGCTCTGCACTTGGTTAGTTTCCTATCAAATTGTATAAAAGAAGAAATACAGAAAATGAGTAATAAGTAATCCAGTATTTAGAGATGTATGGTATAACATTTTTAATTCTCTTTATACAGTTTGGCAGTACCATACAGCAAAAGTATATCATTCTGCTAAGGTAATAAACAGTTTTCATAAAAAAAATTTGTTGAAGCAGATGTTGTATTACCACTGCAAGAACGAGCACTACGTGGCATTTTTTGATAGAATTAGTCCTGCTGTTTCATGAAAATGTTTGAGTCTGGTCATAAAGCAAGGCTTGCCTGCCAAAATGATAGATGCCTTAAAAGAAGCTTTGATAAATAAAATCCTGCAGACCTTGGCATTCACAGTTCCCTTTTGGCAACAGTGAGAAATGGCTGAGTAATAGTTAGGAAACGGACTTACTTAAGATGGTTTATTGCATCTAAAGATACTAGGGCTAGATCTGCAGCTAGTGTAAATCAGCATATCTGCCTTCAAATTACTTATATTGCTTTGTGTCAGCAGAGAATTTGGCCCATATCCATTATCTAGAGGGAATATCAACTACTACAAAGCATACTTATCTAACCAAAAGCAAACGTAGTGTACATAGCTCATTGATGTTTCTTGTAACACTTATGTTAACCTTTATAATGTGATAAAAATCTGGCACAGTTATGTGTGGTTGCAAAGGATCTTGCTTTGATAATATCAACAATTATAAATTAACATTTATTGCTTTTAATGCTGCTTCAAATTACATTGATAAAAGCTTAACTTGATATTGATGAGAGAACTAGTAATTTAGGACCTTGCTGTTGTTCTAATTAACTTTACTGGGGGCAGAATTAGGCCTCTCCTCTGAAACAGATCTGCCTACCAAAGTAATATGAAGTGGTTTGGGATTTTTTCTTCTTTTTTTCTTTTTTTTTTTTTTTTTAAAAAAAAAATATTTACATAGTGTAATTTTTTGCATTCTCCTTTGTTGCATATATTGTGTATCTAGTGACAATCACATTTTACAGAACCACTACATTTAGACCCCTGGCTTTTACATATTAACAAACGTGTTATTCAACACAGTAAAATCACCAAGGGTGAATTCAGAGGCAGGCATCTGCAGAGTCCAAGTTAAAAGTTTTAGTTGAAATGACTACCCTGTGAGACCCTGAGTAACACAAGAAACCCCTGGTTTATTCTTCATTTGTTTGGCTCAATTAATGAAAGAGAATATTTACTAATTATCAGAATTTTGAGCAGTAAACACTGGGTCTAAGTAATAACTTAATTAGTGGTTATAATGCTGCAACTATTAAACCTGTTCAGCAGCTGCTTCAGCAATAACAGGCAAATCAAAGCATTGCAATACATGGAATTTTATATGCTGTCTACATAATTTATGTAACATCAAGTTTATTTTGGACTGTAGAAATAGTTTTGATATTAAAAATATAGCTGTGGTTTCTGCTCATTTTAAACAGCAAACGACCTTATGCTTAATCTGAGAAAACAAAGAAGAATGCTTTGGTGACCCTAAATTTACTATACTGGCAACACCACTGAAAACTACAAGTGTCTATGTACTGTTTCATGCAAGATTTATTTGTTGTGAGAGAAAACCCTGATGGTTGGTTAGTGAATTAGGTCAATAAGCAGTAGGATAGTGATAGGGGAGATTCTATTGCTCTTGGGGATTTAGGCTTCCTAGCACGACATTTAAATCAATAGGAATCATCAGCTACCCTAATCTGTCCATACCAAATAGCAGTGGGCCTAAGGTGGTGGAGAAAAATTGGAAGAGACCCTGGGAAATTGCTTTCTTTTCCTTGAAAAAATTAATGAAATATGTTGTAAATGCTTATAAAAATATTTTATCCTGTTTTGCTGTATCTGCAATTTTATTAGAAATACAATGTAGTTTCTAAAGGTAACACTAATTATAATCATAATCACTTCATACTGGCACAGTCATAGAATTCTTCAACTATTTTTGCAAATGCATCACTAACCTGTCAAAATGTAGAGAAGAGAGAGGCACAAGGTGAGAAATTCCAATTACAGTATAAACAAAATGTAAAGATCCCGTCTTGCAACTGCTGATATTAGCTAATGCAATGCTGATACAGTCAAAATGATAACAAAAAGACAGAGTTAAAATTACAAAGCCATGTACAAACAATATGAAGAAATGTAGGAAGCCTCTATTTCATAGGTAAGTGAACCTTTCATCAGTACCAATTCAAATTGCTGAAGGTACAAACCCAGACCTATAGAAGTGTGTAAATGAGATCAAAGATCCCATGTTTTCCCTCACTACACGGGAGTTTGAGGTGAATGTTTACTGCCAGAGCAGCTCTTAGAAAGTTGGGAAACAGTGTCCTTCCAAAAGCAAATTTCTTTTTTTCATCTCCTAGTAACAGTCAAATACAATTTAATTTTGGTCAATTTGCTAGGTAAAATCTGAAATAATACTTGTTATACAGATTATAACAATTTTAAATAATGTATTATGAACAGTGCATCATTGAAAAAACCTCTGCCGTATGCTTATTATAAGATGTAAATGAACCCACGCTTTTTTTATATGGTTAAATTTATTTAAAGGATATTTTCAGACAAAAGACTGTATCTTAGACCACCTTTCAAAATTAGCATTAGATACCCCTTTCAACTCCACTGTATGCTCACACAGGAACACATTAACCTTACAGAGTTACGTCAGCTTGTAACAGGTATGCACTGACGGCATCATTCCGATTTTGTCAGCCAGGAAGCCTGTTTGCAGCACCTACATGGGAAGTGTGTTTGTTCAGTCAAATGTTGTTGCCATTATACCATTTTTACAGCTATAAAGTACCATTGAGGCCAATTAGGAACTACTAGAGTGAAGACTGAGCAACAAATTTCAAAATTTGATCCATCATTTCTTGGCTGTCAAACCCTGTGCCCATCTGCTCACATGGCAAGCAGCCCACTTGCAAGTGAGCTGGACCTTTCCCCTAAGAAATGAGTGACAGGGAAGAGCAGTTTAGTTAGTCTGTGTAACAATGTGAACAATTTTTTTTCTGCAGGAAGTGTGGTCCGATATCTAGGAGAGCCGGACAGCATTTCCTTCCTTTCACTTCATTATATTTTATGACAGGTACATTGTTAGGAATGGTTGAGCAAAGGAGGAAAGAAAATCGGGGGTTTACTGGTGCTGGTTGCTGCCAAAAAGACAGGTTGTCTTGGAACAGGTGCTTTGAAAATCTGTGAAAGCCAGCTGAAAGGTGTCAAAATGTGCATAACATGAACCAACAGTTCACAGACATTTTGTGTGAATTTGGTGTTGCAGCAGGAAAGTTCGGAAGGAACCCTCAGCAGAAAGTATCTGCCTTAGGAACAGCCAGCCAGCTTAACAGGCATACCCTTGTCTGCTTGATCACAGCGGGCATGATGCTCTCATGCAGGAGGAAAGACAAAGGGAAAAAAGAAAGGTTTCCTTCTGTTACATTTATATCCTTCATTATCTTGGAATTGTCAAATCGGGAAAAAAATATAATAATCTGTTCCTAAAATATGTTAAGCTAGCCTAAAAATAAAAGTAGATCAACTGAAACTCTGTAAGCTGTATTTGGGTGAGTGATTAACTGCAGAGTATGTGCAGGTAAAAGCAAGCAGAATGCATGTTCCTTTTTATAGTACCGGTCAAACTAATGCCTGTGAGCCACACTTGTCCCTTGACCTTGTTAAATGTGGCCCACGTGTTGGAGGGAGTACAAGAAACTTTTCTGACACATTCCCTTCCCACATGTTTTTCCTGCAGCGTGCTACTGTAGATAATTCTAAAACACATGGGAGTACAAGTGGGTTCGCCATGTGTATTTAAAACCTAACAGAGCTACAATAGTCAAAACCACATGGGGATAGAAAAGGAGCATCAGGAAAAAAATGCTTTTCAACTATTTGTGCTCGTGTTCTTCATGTGCTCAGAGAACACATGGGAGAGCAAGAGCAAGACAAAAAAAGACAAGGGAGAGCAAGAGAAGAAAGGAAGAGGAAAAAAGAAGCAGACAGGAGCAAAGAAAAAGGAACAAAGCAAGATGGCATTGAAAAGAAAAAGGAGAAAAGACAAGTGAGAAAGGAGAAGGCATTGCAAGGAAATGACAGGAACTGACAGGGAAAAAAATCATAGAGAAAATCATTTCACTGCTTGAAAGGATTAAACCAAATAAGCTTGCCTGTGCTTTTCATTTCAGCTTTATAGTTTGTATGTATGTTTAGTTTTAACAAACGTAAGAAGAGGCATCTTGTGCACGTTCCCCAGTGTCACCTCTCCTCTCATTTTGTCTCCCGATGCTGCATCTTTGTTTCTGCTTCTGCTTTCTGTCTCGCTCCGTATCCTGCTTACCCCTCCCCTTTTTCTCTTCTCTGCCTTTCACAGGCAATGAATGAGTTGCAGCATATAATTGTACTAGCAGGGCCAGGTTTTTCCCAAACTTGCCTTTAAAACGGAATGCCAGTGAGTATGTTGTTGTTCTTTCAGCCTTCCCGCCCCGCCCCCCCAACCCCGAGACTTAGTGGAGACAGCCTGAAGTCATCAGCACAAGCCTAAGCGAGTGTACGAGTCAAATGTGACTTTTGCTCCATGCCAATCATAGGATATGGTCACAGTCTTGATTTCAAGGAGCTTTACAAGATGTCAGTACTGAGAAATTTTTCACTTTCCTGGCAAAGGGGAACAAATAAACTATCTCCCATCTTCCTCTCTCATGCTTGTGGACATACATCTGCATCCGCAGCCTCTCCTCTGGAGTTCCCGAGGTGCACTGCTCTCTGTGTGCTCCACTTACCCTCTAAGCTCTCATTGGCAAAGGTGGTTTTGTGTGTTGCAGAGCAGATCTAAGCACACTCAGGAATATACAAATACTACGTTGTCTAATATTATGCATTTGGTTTAATTTGGATTGGAATAAAAGTTAAATAGCTTTGAACCCAATTTTTATTGTATTATCATTCGATAGTCTTTGGTTCAGCTCAGAATTTTTTCTTTGATTTGGGGATGAAGATGATGCTGAGTTTTGGCATTGCATTTAGATTTCTGATTTTTGTCTTTAAAAGCAAAAGTCTTTAAATATGTTTGTACTCTGGTTTTGCTCCCTCTTTCTTTTGGTTCTAAGACTTACACTCTATTTTTCTATTTCTCGTTGTTGACCCTTTTTAGTTGTATGCCGGGATCTCAAGGTTTCCTAACTAAAGCCAGGAGCTCGGGAGGATGAACAGCTTTCAGGAAACGGTCACCAGCTCTCAGGGTGCAATTCTAAAGGTCGTTTGTTATCACATCTGTTCCTGTCAAGGCATCCTCTCTGAGGCAAAGCCCATCTGAGAGGCTGGAAACCCTGGGAGGTTCTATGGTAGGATTTTCTCTCTCATGATGTATGACGAGACTGAAAAGAGTGCATTCATCTGTGGAGTTCTCCCAGTGTCAGGAAAAAGTGTTAGAGACCTTTTCCCTCTGCCCTCTTTCACTGTGACCTTCGTTTCCCAGCCACTGGCCTGACTCTAAGTTCAAAAACTCCCCAGTAAATGTTAGGGTTGGTCTGATTTCCCCTCTATCTCTTGAGGGAGAGTAAAATTGGAGACCATCATTTGGCAGAAAGTCCAAGATTAGTTGAATGTGGCTATGAAGAATGAGAGTCAGAGAAGGGGAGAATGCTGGGGTTGAATGACTAAACCAGCATGAATGCTGAGGATAGCTTTGCTAATGTTGGAACTTCTCAATGCTGAGAGCTGTTCACACCATGAAGTTATGGAGCTGATTAGGCTGGGCAAGTCATGCTGCTCAGGTTTGGAGGTGCTTCCCACTATCAACTCACATCACTAGGATCACTGTTCTACATTGTACTGGAAAAATGCCATAAGGATTTTGGATATAGAAATAGAATCAAGCATGCATTTTATGGCAGTAATCTAATCTAATTATTTGAGATATTGTCATGACATTATAGTCCCCTGAAAAAGAAAAAAAAAGAGGCAGAATTTAGAATATCCTGTACTGGATGTAAAGGACTCTTAACTAGTCCAGTTTTTAAATATTCTGTGAGTACAGTAAAATACCTGATTAACTTAAAAGAGGTTCTTATATCAGGTAGATAATATGTATTTTAAAATGTAAGCACATACCAGAGCACTTGTTCACTTATTCTATTATGTACAGGACTGTATTACACTAATGTTATGGGACAAAGTATCTTCTAGCACAAGTTGACTGGGATCTACGTAGGTGTACCAATTACATCAGCAAATAACAGTTTTGTATTTCTCTGTATTTATTGGATAGACCATTTTAAATAACTAAAGTATTATATGCCTCTGTTCATATTTTGAAAAATAAATTGTTGCTGTAATCTAAATAAAGTGAAGATATAGTCAGAGCATAAACCATTTTTAAACATAAATTCAGACAGATTGTTTATATGTTCTAAAATTTCTGTTAATTTTTAATGTCTGTATTGCTCTATGAAGGCAAAAATGTTAGGTAAAATTGGTATTTTGTGGAAGCAGCTCTTGTCCTTGTCTACAAAGAAGAGGTGTTCCAGAACTGTTCCACATTGTATTTTACATGGCAGACAGAGGATAAAAAATGGTGAATTCTGCATCTGTCACTCAAAGAAAATTCCCCTTTCCCTTTTTGGGAAAGTTGCCTAAGGATTGATGGGATATGGCTGATAGCAATAATCCATATTTAGGCAAGCAGAAGATTGTGACAATATTAGCTAGAGTATAGTAGAGTATAGTATAGAGTATAGTAGTCGAATGTAGACTTAAAATCAAAACATCTGTTATGGTAACTTTAAATTACCCTATTACTCCTAGTTGTTGCAATGTCATAACTCAGACTCCTGCAATGTGTTGCCATAAAAATATACCTCTAGCTTTGAAATTCAGCACTAACTATACATTAATTTGCTTTAAACTTGGTATCATATAATTAGTATTCTGAAACACGGTAGTTCATCTTTGTATTGGGTTTGCATGGCAAGGTAGTGAGGGGGGCACAGGGGGTTCCTATGAGAAGATTCCAGAAGATTACTCCATGTCCAACACCACCAATGCCAGCTGGTTATAAGGTAGACCTGCCACTGGCCAAGGCCAAGCCTATCAGCAATGCTGGCAGCACCTTTGGGATCACATACTTTAGAAGTGGGGGAAAGAAACCCTGGGCAACTTCAGCTGGAGAGAGGAGTGAGAATATGTGAGAGAAACAACTCTGCAGACACCAAGGTCAGTGAAGAAGGAGGTGGAGGAGAAGCTCCAGCTGTTGGAGCAGAGATTTCCTTGGAGTACACGGTGAACGCATGATGGTTCATGGTGGAGCAGAGTTCCACCTACAGCCCATGGAGGAGCAGATGAGTGCCTGGAGGAGGCTGTGACCACATAGGACCCCCATACTGGAGCAGGCTCCTGGCAGGAACTGTGACCCTGGGTGAGAGAATTCCACACCAGAGCAGGTTTGCTGTAAGGACTTGTGACCCCACAGGGGATCTACACTGAAGCAGCCTGTGCCTGAAGGACTGCACCTTCTGGAAGGGACCCACGCTCTAGATGCTTGTGAAGAGCTGCAGCCCGTGGGAAGGACTCGTGTTGGAGAAGTTGGTGGAGGACTGTCTTGCATGGAAGAGACTCCATGCTGAAGCAGGGGAAGAGTGTGAGAAGTCCTCCCACTGAGAAGGAAGGAGCAGCAAGGAAAACATGAT
The DNA here is from genome assembly GCA_035583185.1 of Anabacerthia variegaticeps. NCBI lineage: Eukaryota > Metazoa > Chordata > Aves > Passeriformes > Furnariidae > Anabacerthia > Anabacerthia variegaticeps. Next base: position 17,978,988 of record JAWWEW010000078.1, read on the forward strand.
GAATTGACTGCAGCCCCCATTCTCTATGCCCCTGTGCTGAGGGAGAGGAGGTAGAGAAAATGGGGAGTGAAGTTGAGCCTGGGAAGAAGGGAGGGGTGGGAGGAAGGTGTTTTAAGATTTAGTTTTTATTTTCTCATTACCCTACTCTGACTTGCTTCATAATAAATTAAACTAATTTCCCCAAGCTGAGTCTGTTTTGCCCATGACAGTAACTGGTGAGTGATCTCTCCCTGTCCTTATCTCAACCCATGAGCCTTTTGTTATATTTTTTCTCCCCTGTTCAGTTGAGGGGAGTGATAGAGTGGGTGGGCACCTGGCATCCAGCCAGGGTCAACCCATCACAATCTTTAGACACTAATAGTACAAGTAGGTGATCTTCTACTTGATAGATTGCAAAATGTGTTGCATTTTATCCCTGATTATGAGAATAATTTGATTTGCCTCAGCATAGCTATTAAATAGTTACAGAGAGATTGATTGTAGTGGTATGAGGGATTTCACCATTAATAGTTTTATGAGAAGGATTCAGAATATAAACAGATTTCATGACTGTTCTTGACTGGAATATCTGAATACATACCCTTCCTTCTCTACAACTCTCAGCTTCCCATGGAAATTTTGTCACAATGGAGATTGCTGTGATTTTCCAGTACTTCTTATCACAACACGTTGCTGTATTTCCAGCACTATAACAATGAGGACCTAGTTGCATAAACCAGAGAAGAAAAATGCCCAGAATAATGTACTGTAATGAATGAAGAAAAAGTGCAGTATGTTTTGAGCCTGATTGTGTTATGTGACAGATCTCAGTGAGAAGATTTCATTCTGTACATTTCAGAGAGGATCAGTCCATCACATCTCTGGGAAATGTTGATGTTAATTCTGATTATGCCCTCTTTTTACCAATCACTTTTCCAATTAGGAGTCAGACCTGGTGTTGGGAACCTATGGCTGCTGTTTAGCTTGAATATAGGAGAGTCTGCAGTGTCTGTGCTTGGGCTGCCAAGTGACATTGCATGTCCTCTGTTCATTCACTGTGCCTGCTAGAATAACTTGTTATGATACTGGGCTTCCAAAGAATATACTAACTTCCTGACTCTCTATAGTAATACCATACAGCTGGTTCAAATAAACATTCCAAGCCAGTGCATTTTTCATCTTGAAAAAAATAGCAATCCCAAAGAAGTTTTGTATTTATTCAGTGCTTACTGTCATTGCTTCTGACACCAGGCACAAAATTAATAGTTAAAAAAAAATTGGAGTTGCTCTCTAGGCCTTTGCATTGATTCTCTCTTCTTGTTCTTAATTTATTTTGTTGACCATTGCAGTAAAAAAAAAACAGGGAAAATTGCTCATTGCATTAATTTTCTTGAGTTATTGCACTGTTCTGTCTCACTAAAACTTTTTTTTTTTTAACTTTGAAAAAAATGTAACTGTTTTTATCTGAACCAGAATTCATATAAAGAATGCAGGTTGCTCTTAACTTTTCCTTCCTATTCTGAAATTTCATTAACATTGATATAGAAACATGACCGGGTGATTAATTTATCCATGTTAAACTTTTGCATACTATTAAAAATATGTTAGTTTGTTTGTTTCTGTAATGATTCCATTGTCAGTTCAGTTATTAATATTGCTTTTGTCAAAAAAAGCTGCTGAAACATCATGACTAAGAACCATAGAAAAAGTCACCATGTAAATAATGGATATTTTGGCTGTATAAGGACTGTAGGTTTGGTCATATTTGATGACACAGTTTTGGTAGTTCTATTGTTATAGATTCACTGACTGTTGGCTTTAGAAAGAGTACACATGATTAAATAAAGAAAGATTTTGCTCCAGATATTGTTCATCCATAACATACTAATTCCCACCAGAGAAAATGAGATATGTCACAGCGTACGGATCTCCCATTTCTATTTCATACTGCCATATATTAAGTAATTTCCTCATGAAAATGGTGAGATGTGCCTGGTTTTTGAGTTGGTTTCTTATAGTCTAAGCTGTAATTAGGAAAAAATGCATGGGTAGAGTTCATCCTTTTCTGAATTTTATTTTAATTCTTTGGGCTAATTATAAAGAAAAACTTTATATTTCCAGTAAGTTCTGGAACAATCAGAGTTATTCAAATACATATAATACTTAATTTTAAGGAATTTTGGAAAGCTGGACAATAGTTTTGATCTCTCATTCAGTTGCCAGTGATGCAAATGGGAATATGTTCCTGATTTCAGTGGGACCAGGAGTACGTGATAGTTTTTCATTGTTATATCACACATGAAGAAGGCAATTGTGTATGCAAGACTTACAGTGATGTCAGATCTACATTTTTATGTTTTGTTACAGTCTGTGAATAACTGGACTATATGGATATAAATCTGTCTCTGATTAAGATAGATTATTCTGGTATCCCGTTATAAGATTATTTTGCATTAACAGAGTTATCATTGACAAGTACAGAATCATTCTGATTTATAGTATTTTCTGAAAAATGTACACATCTGTGAAAAATGCCAACTTACATCTGGAATTAAGGGTTAGATGCAGCTTCTTTTTATTCTGCCTTTGCATTAAGGAAAACTATTTTGCCTGTTACTGTTCACATAGTCATGTAAATTTGCTTTTCTCAGGCATCTATTCAAAATTTACAGATAAGGTTTTATGACTGGAAGCAAGGGAGTATTGTAAAACTGCAGTTTTACACAAAGTACACAAGAACATTTTGAACCCCCAAATGCTATATTAAGGTCACACACGTTTTAAATTAGGAGCCTCTGTTCTCACTCATAAATGTCTCAAACTTTCAACTTCTGATCTGAAAGTTTTGGTGGTTGAATATTGTAACAGTAGCCACTGGAATTAGTAGATACTGACCCTTGTGCCATATGACAGGGTATATGTAACTGGTCATGACCCTGACCATGTTCATGTGACTGAAGGGAAGAAATTAAGGTTAGTCTGTCACTGGAGCTCCTGCACACTCCACCTTTATTATGAAGGTAAGGTGACTGTTTTTTTAATTAGTCTATCGATATAAAATATACTTACATGGAGAATAAGATTAGATTTAAATAATTTTTTCCCCATTCACATGATGTCTGTTGTATTCATAAGCATGAGAAAAGCAAAACATAGCTCAGTCTCGCTGCCTTCAAGTGTGTGATTGTTACCAGTGAATGTCTGAGCATTTATCTTTTATGTTTTCAGCTTAGATTTTTAAAAGTTATTTTTGGTATTGTTTCTTTGTTGTTTTTCTTTTGTTCTTACTATCTGCAAGACATGTAACATGACAAGCACTGAGCATCTCTTTATGTGGAGCATTCTAGGAAAAGGAGAGTTATAAATATGTATGTCTGATGGTAATATGGAACTCTGACAAAGATACTCCTGCCTGTATTTTTTGGAAGTGACCATACAAAACTATGGATAATCAAAATAATGGTAGAAAAAACATTTTAAAAATGTACTAGTTACATAAATATTCAAAAATACAAAAATGGTTTTAGGCCCAGGTAGAAAAGCTCCTCCTTAAAATATTTGGAGGAAAATATCCCTGTGTCTCCTTATCCCCCAAGAATCCATTTTCCGCAAAGCTCTTTAAATGTGAGAGGGGATAGAATTTCGCAACAGTTTATTGCTAGATTTACAATGCTGGCGACAAAAAATGGGATAGACTTCTCCCAGGAATTGATCTCTGGTTGGGTTAATGGATTATATGGGCCAGACTGTATCTGTGACTGGTCCTTACACAGTAACACTGCTGAGAATGCACGTGAGATCTGGTCTCACAGGAAGCTGCTTCTGGGGGCGCAGCACCCCGACCCTCTGGGGAACCTCTCCAGCGGAGCAGGAATGAGGCAGGCCCGTGCTGATGCCTCCACAGGGACACAGAGGTAGAAAGAACTGCCAATGCCTTCCTAAAGGTGTTACAAGCCAACATTGTCCCTACATCGGTCTGATTATGGAAAGATTGATCCTTTTGCAATTACTCCTGACTTGTATTGTTTGAAACAACCATCACCAAGACTGCTGGTCAGCTCATGGAAGGCTGGGCGTTCAGCTGCAAGTTTTGATATTATTGATTGGATTTTATGATGTTTTCCTTTATTCCTCTCATAGAACACTAGCTGAAATTGGCAGGATGTAAAATGGACATTTTGAAACTCATAATTACATATTATTTAAAATAGTTTTCAGAAGACCTCTGCCACAGCAAAAGGCAGTGGCAGTGGCTGAAATGGTTTGGTGCATTAAATTGAGTGGGGGTTTTTGTCCCCAGTGAGTACAATAAGATCACTGTGTCCAGGAGTTTTTATGACATGACCTAGCTGGTTTTCAGAACCTTGCTACTGCTGCTGCTTGATCTCACTGCCAGTGATACTGGGGGCAAAATCCTTTTTAATGTTGTTTCAGCAAAATGAGGATTGGGCTGCCCAGTGCCTGCAGCACAGAAATTGGATGGCTCCTCAGAGTCGCTCTGGATGCACGCTGACTTTTCACTCTTTGTCTCAAAGGGCTGCACGGAGGGCTGCTCCACAGCAGTAAAACTAACGCAGTGCAGAGCATGAGGAAAGCACACCGAAACTGTACAAATTCACTTTTGAAATTTAAATCCCTTATAAAAGGTTGCAAGCTTGCAACTATCAATTTTGGCATGTCTTTTGGGTTGGTAAGTGCCTTTGAAGTGACCCTGGCCTTAGATCAGGGGAACTTTGCTTTGTGTTTCTCAGTAATGCCCAGGTGGGATGGGCAGTGCCAGTGGTGCCTGTGGAGAACAGTGGGAAGGAGCCCTGCTGCTGTGGCAGCCGTGGAGGCAGCCAAGGGCCATGGAGAGCTCTGGGGCTGGATGAAGGCAGGTTCCCAGGACGGTGGCCGGGGCCCGGTGGGGCAGGTGCTGGTGGGCACTGCAGCCTGGTCAGGATGCTGTTCCCCCAGGGGAACATGGTGATCATCAGGGTGTGCTTCCAGGCGGGATCAACAGCTCCACGTGCAGGGCTTGGCTGTGCAGGGGGCTCATCTGCACCTTTTTTATTAGCAAAGCACAGAAGTCTGTGAAATCCAAACCTTTTGCCGTCCCTCCAGCTTAGTGGTTCTATGGGAAATTGTTTGAAAAACAATTACACAAGATGCCACCTCAGGCAAATCATATAAAATTAAAGAAATGATACTGTGACATATCGTCAAATTTCATGTCAGTAGGAAGTTTTGAAATCCCCAGCCTTCTGGAATTCCTGTGGTTCAGTGCGAGGGGAAAACGTATGGTAATCCCACACAGAAATAAATGTGACTGAATCCTGTTTGCTTTCAAATAATTGCATTTATTTACATCAGTTTAACCTCCATTTAAAATGTCACGTGTATCTCAGCTAGATTAATGCATGTGAAAAAACAAGCCTCTGTGGGAAGTGTTTCAAGTAAGCAATTTGTTTTGCTTGTAATTAATGGATTCTTACCTAAAGTACAAGTTATAAATAAAAATAAACTAACGGTGAGTGGTAGTTTGCTGCTGTCATTCAAATAGTGGACAGTTGGGTAATTACAGACCATCAAAGAACCACTGCACTGCTGATTATTATCTTTTAAGAATTTGCCAGCTTTTTGTCGTTCAAAAGAAACTTGCATTGAAGTCTTTAAATATATGCTATTAATAAAATAAACCTATTAAGTGGTGTGATGGTTGATATTTACAGCTCACACAGGGGAACAAGTCACCTTTCCTTTGTTGCTTTGTCTGATTCAGAATACCACATTGTGAAATTGGCAGCCGAATCTCATTTAGCCATGTTTATCTGTGTCTATACTGGGGCTTAATGCTGCAAATGCGTAAGATTGGCTAAGATGAGAAGCTTTGGAGCAGAGCTGAATGGTACTTCTGGAGAAAGTTACTTGAATGTTTGTAAGGCTGGATCCTGAAAATGTCAGAAAATCCATGTGCATGGACCCTGTGTGCAAACATTTGAACTGAATACAAAATATATCAGTGAGGAAGACGTTGGCAATAGTTGCATCTGCTCTGAACTACAAATGTGGATAAACTCTATCACATTTTTACACATGTACTTATTCCATGTGTTGTTAAGATTTGTTAATTAAAAATACTTATGCAGAATATCTTGATATATATTTACAATACTTTCAATACTAAATAAGCCACTAGGCATAGAATTATTTTTCACACTTGTGATTCTCCATTTATTTAATGTCAAAATGATCAAAACATACATTTCCACAGTAATTTCAGTTAAAAACTGGAATTAGAGTGGAAATGATGTTATAAATATCTGTTTTCCTCATAGGAGCAAACCCATATTTAATACATCCTAGACCGTGATCCTCGTATTGACTAGAAGTAACATTAGAAGCATAATATTGAAAAATGTGTTTATGCCCAGAGTGGTGCTGGAGATAGTGAATTTTTTGTCGTGGGGGAGGAGAGTACATGCAACATAGAGCTGATTGTAATAGATTTCCATCAGAAGTGCTGCAGAGCTCTTGGAGCATGTCAGGATTCAACATTACTGTGCTCATCTGCCTATAAGCCCGGTACAGCAGACACATTGTCTCCTGCAAGGAGGCATCCCCCACCTAAGCTGAGCTATATGGTTTGTCTGCCTGTTTATCTTGTGTTTATATCAGAATGAAAGAGTCACTCTGGCATCTTTCATTCAGAATAGTTACAAGAGATTGGATTGATCATCTGAGTAAGATTTCCAGGATGGAGATTGTAAACATCTGTAAATAGAACACTGAAATTATAAATAATATAAAACAAATGCTAAATACTGTACTCTTCAGTTGCTTTCATGAAGCCAAACTCTAATAATCATTAAGGCATGAAAAACATACAGAGATGTTTGGTTTATATGAAAGGTCAGTTGCAGTCCATGGTTATTTTTAATTCATTGAATTGTTTTCAGCAGGCCTATCTCTATGTACCATAATCCCTTGCCCATTTTCAGCGAAACATCCCTAAATTCATCATACGTGAAAACAGAGCTGGAGGAAGAGGAAATGAACAATTTTCTAATTTATGCAATTGAAGAGAAATATAGGGAGGGTTTTTTAATGACCATTGGCTGATGAAATACAAATTATGTACCTACTAAGCTGCAAAAGCCTGTGGAAGATGGCAGAAATGCTACTTTTAAAGGCTTCTGTAGTCCTGTGAGATTAGTTTTGTTATAAATCTGCTTTTGTGTCATTGAACTGGATACTGCAATTTGTAAAAGAGAATATATATAATTTTTGCCATTAATATCATCATTCTTTTCGTCGTGTTTTAGCTTGATGGTTGGGGCATAATATTTTAACAAGCTTTAAGAAATACTAAGTAGAAAACAAATGAAATTATTTCAGAAAATTGTCTATTTTAAGGTTACTTGAAAATTTGAGAATCACTGACTTTAACAGTACAATTGTGTTGATAATTTTAATGAAAAAAAAAAAAAAGAAATAAAGTTTCCAGGTGTATTGACAGATTCATGCACACCCATGGTTTGATTTTTTTTTTTGTTTGGGTTTGCTGGTTTTTTTGTGTTTGTTTGTTTGGGAGTGGGGTAGGTGAGTGTTGTTTGGTGTTTTTTGAAATAAACTGCAAAGAAGAAAAAAGTTAAACCTCTTAGAATCTGAAAATATGAATAACATGAACACATAAGGAAAGCAATTTTTAAAGGTCTCCAAGTGTTAGCAGAATTTTTTAAAGAGAGTTAATGTTGTAATGATAAGAGTAGGAAGAGCTTTAAGACTTAAAAATGTGCTGTACATGATTGTAAGTTTTTATGTTTTGTAGCTACACTTAATAGCGGAAACTGAGCTGATGTACAGGGTATTAACGTATAGTGTGGAAATACAGAAAGAGCTAATGGTACCACAATTACAGCTTGGCTGTATGGAAAACTGAACATGATGGATTGTGTTCTTTCAAAGGATACATAGTTGTAATAAGTTGTAATGCTGAATGTTTAGAAGTCTCTTCAGTAGCAGCCAGTATGTGTTGCAGTGTGTGTTTATTATTGTACCATTTTTTCTTGAAGTAGAATTTTATGTATTTATAAAAATTATTTGGAGGTAGTAAATAATTGCAACACAAACTTGAGGAAATCTAGAAAGGCTTTTATGTAATGAAAGAAAAGTGAGAAAGTAGAAAGAAAAAAGGATAGTTTTAGACCTTTTAGGCCTAGAGGGTTCCTAGACAGGTGAAATTATGAGATTTTACAAGTTGGCTATATTATTATTAGAGCTTATTATTAGGGACCTACATCAAGGCCTCAAGGAGAAAGAGAAGGACTTTGGTATTGTCAGAAAGTGCTGTTGTGCACAGCCTGTATTTCCTTTTCCTGGGAGGATTATACTGTGTGTGAATGGCAGCTTTCTGCATAGCAGTAGAGATGTCTGAATGGAAGATCCCTTCCCCCAGGGGTGGCACATCTCAGTAAATGTTCGAGTCTCTTGAGCCAGGACCATTTTGACCAAAATTTATTAAACTTTGGAGAGGTGAGCTCTTCTGTTCCTTTTTGTTAAGTACTGCATGTGATTCTTTACTGAGGGGCAAGTTTTCATCTTCTTTACGGTTAGTGAATGGTATAGATGTGGAAAAGGAGAGAAGTTTAGCTTGTGTATGCCTCTGAAATAATTGGCAATATAGTCTAATAATAGTAATAATAAAGTCCTTCTGAAGTCACTCATAGCAAGGACAATGGCAAAAGAGGTTTGTGGCACCTCATAACACCCTTTTTCTGTCTTACCTTTCGTGGACGAGCTTAGCTATATCGGATGTCCAAACAGCAGTCTTTGTATATTGTATTCATACTTTGACACATGTATCATGCTTTTATTTTACCTTTCATTTCCTCGGCAGATGATGCTATAGGGAATTAAGATAAAGTGCAGTCATCTGTCTAGTTTCCTTCTTATAGTCATATTGTGTATTATACTCTCAGACCCCACAGTGTTCTGCAGGAGATTATCCAAGAAATGAAAAATCCTTGGTAGAAGCCATCAAAGCATCATTGCCAGTTTGCAGCCGCCAAGAAGACCCTCACAACTCTTTCACTGTCACTGCATTATTGATTAGCTTGCGAAATACTGAAGCTGTATTGATTGCAAATATTTAGGGATGAAAAGGGAAACACTGTCCTCAAAGGTATTTGCAGTCCTCTCTCCATTAGAGATCTTTTTTCCCTTGTATTTCTCTGGCTGTCTCCTACCTGTTGTATACTGCAGGCTGATGTGTTCGTCCGAGGGTACTGGAAAGATGGGCAAACAGCTGCCTCACCCTGCTGGGGCCGGCAGTCAGCAACAACCCGAACAAGGCAAACGGAGGAGAATGCTTCCATAAAGATTGCTTGATTGCTTTTGCACACACATACATTTTGACAGAAATTGTATGAAGCAAAACCCATTTCCTGTTTGTCTATGTTTCCATTAATTTTTATTTAAAAATTATCTTAACGATCCAGACCATGAGATCTGAAGCAGCCCGGCCTTCCTGGCTAAGATACCACATAACTGGCTGATACTCTAATCCCATCAGACAACATAGCCACTGAAATCCCAGTGCATTCTGTCTCAATACTCATGGGTTCTCCAGTTACAGGAACACTGTGCAGACAGGCTAAAATACACGACCTGACAGAAATCTTAGCTTGTTGATCCATTCAGGTGATGGCTGAAAAGGGACTTTGTAAATGCAGAATGGTAAATAACATAACAAAACAATTCCCTGCAAATTCAGTAAGTTACTTCTTGCTGTCCCTTCTCCTGGAAGTCCATTCTTAATAGGGATGCTGACACATGCAGGTGGTTTCTGCCTGGTTAGTGTACAGTTAGTTCTCTGCCTGGTACTTAAGCTGAAATCATTAACATGTGTCTTGTGTGTTACCTGAATGAAAGGCGAGTTCACGGGTTATTACTGCCCATTTTTTCTCTTTGCTCCTGCACTTCCCTGTTTCGATTACAAATCCCCCTCCAGGCACAAAGCAAGCTGGACACCTACAGTGCAGCTAAAGAGTTATTTGTTCCCTAGGTGGACACTAATGAATGACTGCAGTGCTGCCCTGAGTGAGGGGGTCCCCACTATTAAAATTTAATAGAAAGATCTGAGAAACTGGGGGCCAAGAGGAGGAGGAGGGGACCAGGGAGTTGTGAGTAACTCTAAGTGCCTTCTCTGTTCCTTTGCTGTAGTGGAGATTATACCATCCATTAGGACAGGAGCAACAGGAGACAGGTCAGTTCCCTCTGTGTTCTCCTTTTGCCTTCAGTCTTACTGAGGGCAAACTACTGAAACTGCAAAAATATGTTGGTTCCTTCCCACTGTAAAATCTCTAGGAAGAAGCAAGAATATGGCCTGTCTCAAAAATGAGTTAATTCAGACTTCCTTTTACTTTTCTGATTTTTTATACTTTCATTTCCCTCCCACTCCTCTTTGGTCTCTGTTTTTTCTCCCTAGTCTGCCTCTTTTTTCTTTACTCTCTGTATTCTAATCCTCCTCTAACTCATACTTTGCATGACTTGGGATTAGGATAGATGTATTTAATTTGAGGGTTTAAAGGTGGTTGTTTTGAGATTTTAAAAGTATTCATTAAATATTCCAGCACCCCCATGAATTCTTGTCTGTGATAAATGATCATAAAGTATCATAGAATAGTAGAAATAAATTATCCCTTATTTCAATCAAAATAAGTATAAACCTCCTCAGTTTTTCTCTCTCTCACTGAATTGTAGGAGAGTAATATCTAGTTTTAGGTTTTCCTTAGTTTTTGATCTAGATGCCATTACTGTGACATCTGTCCATGTCTAGACCATTTGAAGAAAAGGGATTTATTATTGGAGAGAGAGAGAAAGATCCTCTGCACTTTGTATTACTAAGAATATTCTGAATATCTCTCAGGTAATACTTATAAGGAACAAGATGAATCTTTTGTATACCATTCCTTTTATAACTCTACGAAGGAGTTTTTTATTGCAGGTTCAGACCACCAGCATGTTTGGCATCCTGGGGTCCTGCAAGATTCTGCTTGCATTGCAAGGAACAGCCAGGGAACAGCAATGGAAGAAGGTTCCTTGTACCAGAGGTGTTTGAGAGAGTTAGAATTCTGCTGAAGATAACCATAAATGTAGGAATTCAAGCTTGTTTTCATGCTGGGATATCAGAACCTCCCCCACTTTTGACAATAATTATAGCATTAGAAACCTCTGCTAATATTTTGCTAGCTGGCAATACATATAGCTGGAGAAACTAAAATGTAATGGCTTCTCCACGGTTCTTTGGAGCCCCAGTGCCATCTGTCATACAGAGCTCTTCTAGAAGTCAATACAAGAATATTTTGAGCTTGTAAGTGCATCCTAAAAAGAGCACTGATTCCTGAATTTTATTTATTATTTTATTTTGTTATTTGAAACAGTCTGACTAAGAAAAGGCCTCTGGAAGTGGTGTTGCCAATACAACCTGTCAGCACAGGTTTCTTCAGATTGCTGCCTGGACAAACATGTCAGATTCCTGTTTGGAAATACCTGGACTGGCTCCCAAAGCTTACTTGCGTTTTCCTTTCTCACTGCTTTTCCTTTAAACATTAATGTTCTGGATGAATTTTAGCACTTAGATAGATGTAAACCTGACTAGTGTGATCACCTGCAAAATAACTGAGGTAGATGTTTTCTGGTGAGACTTTCAAGGAGGTGTGCTTTTTTCAGCATGGCAAGGATACAAAATTTGTGCTGTTCTCATTTTTTAACAGTGGGTTTGAGTCTACTCTAAAAATTGTCTTTTTTTTTTTTTCCCCCTGGAATTTGACCTATTTAAGAAAACACTTTTATACCATGCTAGTAATCTGATTGTACTTAACACATGCTTTCATATTGATCTGAATACAGCCACTTTCCTGAACTGAGGCCTGTGCTCAAAACTTAAATCTGAATCCTGGACTTCAGAAAATGCTAAAATAGGTTGCTACTCCCCAAAACACAGCCTGGAAATTCCTGTGCTTTCCTGTGTGTTATGTAGAGACAATAATAAAGTTCAGTTGCATAAGACTCATTCTTTTTTTCATAATATTCACTCTTATTTTAAGAACTCTTAAGCATTCTTAGTACGTGCAGTTCAAAAAACATGTAAGAACAGGAAGTCTCTCCCTTTCTTACCATGGTAATAAGAAATGCTTGAGATAAATAAGTGATATTTGAGAAGCATCATTACTCTTCTTGGTGTTACATGCTCACTTCTTGCACCAATAAAATTTTCTTCTTTTAAGTTAAGATTGTGTGGTTCTTTGTCCATTGTTTTTCTTTTTTAGTGTTTTAGGGTTTTTTTTAATGTGTGTGTGGGGACACTATTGAACTGACTGCCTTAATGGTTGCACTCCTTTCAGCAGTCACCCAGAGTGGAGAGTTTTCAGGGAATGGTAATGCAAAATTCCCCTTACAGAATGTCAGGTCAGATCAGAAGATTAATTCTGAAAGTAGCCTCCCCTGTTTGGTTTGGGTTTTGGTTTTTGGGGTATTTTTTCCCACAGTTTCAGGCTGTATTTCAAATTACTGATACTAGCAATGGCTGTTCTCTAATTTTGTCATAAGTCACACTGAAACAAATTTTTGTCCCTCTGGAGCCAGACATCCTATGCCATTTCCTTTTGGTAAACAGGGTTATGGAGGTTGGGAGTATACCCCAAGATTTCTGGATTTTCTCATCCAGCCATATTTGTGTGACTTGCATTACAAGGGAAGCGAGAGCTAAGTGAACTAAATAGCTCAGTAAAATACTGTTGTTCAGTCTTGTTCTTTACTTTTAAGTAAGTGGATCCTATTTGGAAGGATGTCCTTTCAGTGCTAACACTTTCCTGATTTTACTAAGAGACCCAAGAATAGAATTTAGTTTAAAAAGTCATTCAAAAATATAGTAAAGCTACCTTTGTATCTGAAAAGCAGCAAATCTGTATATCAACCACTGCGGGGGGGGGGGGGGGGGGGGGGGGGGGGGGGGGGGGGGGGGGGGGGGGGGGGGGGGGGGGGGGGGGGG
>JAWWEW010000078.1:17999217-18087388 GCA_035583185.1 Anabacerthia variegaticeps
ATTCTACGGCCGATTGTGCTGGCTAGGTCTTCACAAATTTTAATTTTTATTTATTTATTTATTTATTTATTTTTACAAAGGAACAACCGACTAAAGTGGGGGGATGTGGTGAGAGCAGAGACAATAAGTCAGTGGTTCAGCTACACAGGCTCAGAAAGGCTCCTTCCCCGGGATTATTTATTTATATTTTTCCTCGTTGCTGTTTGCTTACTTTGGACCTATTCCTCTGCAGATAAGCTCAGCAGAAACAACACACTTAAAAAAAAAAAACAAAGACAGCTGAAAAAAATATAATTCAGGGATGGCTGGAGAGCATTGTCTGAAGATTAAAGAATAGGATTTCAAGGCAGAACTGCTTGATTTTATTCACTTAACTGATTTCTTAAAGGCCAATTTGGGCAGCAGTTCTAATCCTAATTGTTAAGGATAAGGTTTCTCTTGAGAACTGTATTGTTCTTATTAAAGTTCATAATTTTTCAAGGAAATTTTGAGATACTGCATATGTAGTTCATCATTATTCAGCACCTTGCTACAGCTTTACTTTCTGTATCTGAACATTTTTGCTTTAATTTCTCAGTGCCATAGTTTCCCCTGTGGATTGATACATGAAAATATATTTAGCATCTGTTCCATAGGCATCCTGATGTTTGTACAGCATTTCATGAGACCATTTGCATCAAAAGGCACTGTGAAATCAAGCAGCTTCCTGATTATTTTTTCACAATTGGAGCACGCAGGAATCTCCAAAAAATTTGTGAAAAGCAGGATGAGCAAAATTACTAAAATGCAAATGACATGTTCCATCAAAGGCTAAAACTACAAACTTGTTTTTGTGAGAAAAAAAATGCATAGACTAGAAACAATAACCTAGAAAAGCAGGCACTGGCTGCTTAAAGGCCAGGTCTTGTTCTAGAAATGAAAGCAACGCTCAGCTCAAACTGTTAGTGTTATCTAAGAAACAGGAAGATTTCAACTAGATTGAAAAATGCAGGGGGCTGCTGTAGGGCCCAGAGAGGAAAGCTATGTCACATTTGCTGAAGGGAACTGCATTTAAATGTCATGAAAATCTGATCTATGTGGGAAAGGTATGTAGGGTTTCAGGGAGGAAACAGGGTGTGAAAAAGGACCAAGGAGTTATAACATTGTATTTTGTCCCTCAGATGTGAAGAGATTTTGTAGAAATAAATAGAAGAAATTAATCAATGAAAAATCAATAAATTATAAATTAATTAAAATTGTTTTTGTGGTGACTCAAAATATTTATTTTGCCCAAAGGAAATGTATTAACAGGAAGAGAAATAACAGTATAGTATTTTTCCTGTAACTAATAAAGCTTTGATTCATAGACTTCATGTGTCCTAATGTACTTAAAGCATTGTTACATGAGATGGACTCAGACTATCTGTTAAATATTATACTCCTTTGTCATCACCATAGCTTTGGTGACAAAACCTGAGAGTTAAATTCGTAGTTAAACAGGTGAGGAAAAGTGTGGAAATATTTGTATCTACACCTTCCAGAAGGGCAAGGAGTGTCTGGCCATTTCCAAATAACTGAGGTCAAGAGACTGGTGATTTTACAATTTAGTCTCAATGGACAGGAAATTCTGGTTATTTTATTTTCTTATTGGGTCATTGGCACATCAGGCTCTGCAAATAATTTTTCAAGGAATGCATATATTTGTAAGGAATAATTGGTTTAACAAGCTGGATGCTGTTTGTAAATATACCTGCTTAAGAGTCAATGCAGCTAAATCCCTTTTACTGTTTAAAAAATTATTGTAAAGCTGTGCAGTAAAATGGCAGAACTAGAGTTTATCATTTTTGGTCTCCTTTTCACTTTACAGGTTCTCTGCAAACATTTCTGGTTTTCTCAGACAGATGTGTTCTTCAGATCACTTCTCTAAATACTTCTCCTGTGGTTCAGTTGAGAATAGGCAGTGATAAGGGGCTGCTATTCAAAATTTAGATCTTCAGTTTTATGTGAGGACATACTTTGACCTTTTATTTTTCCTTGGGTGACATAAAGATTCTGAAACTCAAAAATTAGCTTTGCAGATCCTGTCAATAATTTGCTTAGCCTCAGCAGCGTGGAACTGGTTCAGAAAAGGTCTGTGCCATGACACACACTGCGCTTGGTGCTGTTGGGCCTCTCAGGGTTGCCAGCCCTGAGGTACTTCCAGTATAAATGAGAGATAAAACTCGTAATTAATGATGTGCAAAGTTCTGAGTTTAGACAAATATTTGCAAAAATGTTTTATTCGTTTGCCTTTAGTATTTAGTAAATGGATTCTGGGTTTGACCGGGTCTAACTGAAAATGAGGAAAGAAGAAAAAAAAAAGGCTTCTCTTTCGTTTTCCTTTGAGCAGCGCAGGTCTGGTCAAACAGAAGGTGGAGCTTCCCCAGAGCCGGCAGCCGTGCCTGTCCTTGACTTCTCTCATTGAATAGTTTGCTCACAGACTGGAACTTGTTCCGTTATATCATGTTGTTCAGAGCTTAAAAACCAAGGATCTTCTGTATGCCTAACCTAACTATTCTCCTTTTTCAGTCCTAAGATCCACCACTTGCTTTTACTGCTCTCACACACTTTTAAAATCACAGATATGCTGGCTGGAAAGGTAATAATTAGGAGTTTATTGTGGAAGGAAGATAAGATTATGTGCAGTAAAGATTTATTATTAGAAAATGAATAGCCTCATTTTCAAGACTTAAGAGACTTGTGCAAATTACCTGCTGGATGGTATTTTAGTTTTCAGTTCACATTAGTGCTGAAAGAACTGTTTGGGGCCTATTACTTAGCTTTTGGAAACTATTCTTGTAGTGGAAAATATTGTAAGGGATTTGGAAATGAGGACTCATCTGGCTAGTAGATGTCCATAAAAATCCTAATGACTTCAGCAGCCTGAGGCTGTTTGGGCTGGGCTGGGCTGGGCTTGGATGGAAACTACTGGACTGGGTTACTTGAGGATTCCCTCCCTACACATGTACTGGTGATAAGGGAAGGGCTGGAAAAAAGGCTTTGAAATCTTTGAGTATATCTGTGGCTGGTCTGACACTCTCTTAAAAAAATTATTCTGTATTATAAATTGCATTAAAAAATATAGTAGCTCTAATGCGTAAGACAGTTTGGAAACTTGTGCATAAAACTCTGGGTTTTCCTACAAAGGCACTTTACAGTTTTTTACATGTCATTTTCTTTAATTTACAGCTTTATGTAAAGAGTATATTCCTCTGAACTGAAAGTGTTTTCAATTTAGTTTGTGTTGCTTTGGAAGGCTTTTCAAACTAAAATCACAATGTATTTGACTTAAAATGGTGACACTGTTATATACGGAAAAGCTGCTTTACAGCATTTCTAGAGGCTTTTACATACTTCAGTAATTTTACTGTTACTCAGACATCTGTGTGCTTTTAACTCAAAGGCAGTGCTGTTGATCTCAGGGGTAACTTGACTTTGGTGGTAATATGCAAGGGAGAAATCTAATTTATGGTCACTTTGGCAGTTGGCTTGAAAAGTGGAGTGATACAAAACCAATATTGGTTGATTAAAAGAAAACCCACGTTCATATTCAGTTCTAGGCTAGTCTGTGTATACTGAGCACATGGTATTACAGCTGGGCCACTGGGTGCTATTGACAATTGGGGATTATCTCTGAAATCCATGCTGATTTGCACTGGACATATTTAAATCTGCTTCTCTGTAAGAAAATGTAGGGGATCTTGTCCTGGTCTCAGAGGGCTGAATGGGATGGCCCTGAAAGTGAGGAGTACTATGATGCTGCCTCTAAGACAAATAGGTGTATTTTAGAAAAACTGAGCAGGTCTTCATTCTCTTGAGGAAAAATTCTCGTGTCACTCAGCCATGAGGCTCAGTGCAGTGCAGCAGCCTGCTGCTCTGCCAGCCTCTGGGGCATTCCTCTGCCCGCAAAGTGAAATCCCAGCCCTGACGCTGAGTACCAGCACGAGGCTGTGAAGCTGTGCGTGCTCTCAGAAGAACTGCAAGGTGAGCTGCTGCAGCATGAAGTGATGCTCTGGCATGGATGAGACCACCAAAGCAGGAAACTGTGTTCCCCTACCTGATGAGAGGTACAGGGCTGATGAACAAATAAGACTTTTTTCTGTAACTATTATTAGTTATGTATCGAACCTCTCTCTCCCTGACTTTGCTACAATTCCTCTTGCAGATTTTGGCTGTGACATTACTGACCTGCAGAGGAACAACAGATTTTTGCAACAACACAGTCTACTTATTACAGTGGTCACAGTCATCCCTAAGAGGTTATTTACGGGGTTTGGTATTCGGGACACTCTGTTGATTTAGTTAGTGATTCAAAGTGTTCTCAAACTTTCTGGACTATGGACTGAGGTACTGTCTGCAGGTGGCAGCTGGGGCTGTGGTCTCTGCCGTTGCTCTCACATAGCCCCAGAGAATTTGCTGAAGATCCAGCCCCACCAGCCCAGGTAGTCGCAGCTTTCAGAGGCAAAAGCTGTCCTGCCCTGAGCCCTCAGTGCCCTTGGCTGAGGAGTACAAAGAAGAAAGAAACTAGTTTGATTTTTTGGTCCTGGTGCAGTGAGTGGCAGATTCATGATACTCTTACGTGGGCATATGAAAGCAATCCCTCCCCTTTCCTCTCTGTGATTCCTTCTCCTTCCTCCACTGTGTGTTTGGAGCAGTTTTTCTGATATGGGTCAGGTGCTGCAAGCATCCATCCATCCATCCGTCCGTCCGTCCGTCCGTCCGTCCCTGCTGCTCCTGCAGCTGGCTGCACCACTGGCTTAGCTCCTCTGGAGCAGCAGTTCCTGTCAGGCAGCAACACGAGTGCTGTCTGTGCAAGATGAATTTTCTCACTCGTGTTTTCTCTCCTTCTCTCTTCATTTTTCCTTGGTCTCTCAGCTGGATTTTTTTCTTCTGAGGACCGTCACTCCCTTTGGTTACTCTCCCATCTCTCCCTGCCCCCTTTTCCTTCTTTCCTTCATTTTTTCTCATTTCTTGTATTCTCCCTTCATTTATTTTTCTCTCTATTATCTTTCCTGTCCTCCTCTGCATTCTTTCAATCCCAGCAGGGCTCGCGCATACAAATTGACCCCCTCCCAGCCAGTAATGTGATCGAAGCTCTTTGTGGCTCCTACTATCTCTATGGTAACTATCAGGGGGGTCTCGAGAGTGGTGGTAGACCCAATGCATCAGCCCACGTACTGTTGTTCTTGCCAGCATTACGTGCTGACCACATGGGCCTGACTGCTCATTTACAACTTCTTCTTACTTAAAAAAAAAAAAAAAAAAAATTAGATACCCTCAAGTCCTTAAATGGGGAAAAAACAGAGACCACGCTTGAACACAAATAGTTGTGGGGTTCTTAGGATTTATAGGTTTACGTGTTCAGAGTTGCTTTACTTGGCAGATGCGTTGTTTTCTAATTGTTGTGGACTGGCATGTTGGCTGTTTCATGGACTCTGGAAACTGCAGTTACACTGGAAAAATGAGTATCTGCATTGCATGGGTGGCCAGTGGCACTGCAGCCGTGGTGTTGTAATCGCCAGCACAGACTGAGAAAATATGTATGACGGGTTTGCATGTTATGAATGTTATGAGCTCTTGCTTTGGCCGGTGCTAGCCAGCTTTCTGCATACCCTTGGTTCCTGGGATTTGTATAAGCGTGGAGCAACCAGAGGATCTGAGGGAAGGAATGACTGAAAAACTTCTGGTGTGACAGAAGAAACAGACTTTGGCACTAAGGTTTTCCTCTAATAGGCAGGGATGCCAGTGGAAATTCGGAAAAACAGGGACACAATGAAACCTAAGGCTGTGGTAATTATTGTGCAGTACAGGCAATATTAGAAATACAATTCCTGCCATGGCTGTACTCCAAATACCGTTCTGTTAAATTCTTCAAAACTACTGTAATTTTTGTGTTCCCCTCCAAATGTGTATATATTTGTGTCCAAAAAATTGATTCAATTTGTCATACCTGTTATTTCCATTAATCACATCAGCTTATAGACAGCAGTATATAAAATCTATGAGAATATTTTTTTAAGATTTCCCTAGCTTTTTAAAATAAATCTTTTTATTTCTTATATAGCTCTAGAAAAATTTCTGAATTAAAAAAGTCAACTAGCCTAGTTATACCCTGACATTACATTTTGCTGCATCACTTAAGATGTGCAATGTCAATCAGTTAACTACACCTTTCTGCTACATGAAAATGTACTACAGACCCAACACCATCCCCTTTGAATTTCTACAACCCTCAGACAATTACATAACAGTGTTCACAATGAAAGCATCACCTTGTTCCGATTCTTGAAAGGAATAAACTTCTGAAGATGATTACTAGATTTTTCAACTGGCTGCATAATACATACCAACAACGTTTTTAATCTTTTAGTTCATTTTGCAGTGCATCGATGGTGACTTTTACATCTATGTGCCTGTGGATAATTCAGCATCTATAAACTGCCTCTGTGGGTGAAATGCAGACAGCAGTGAAAGGGTTAACACTGTGGGCATTTAAGTGGTCATAATTAACAGTCCATTAAGATGAATGGGGAAAGTTTGCACTTAGCGATGCTGTTGTTTAATTCTGCCTGTTTACAGACTCAAGAGGACAACAGCGAGGGGCTTGAGATTGCACGGGATTTGCAGTAGGGAAGTTAGGAATCACAATTTAAAATAAATTGTAATTAAATTGGAAAAAAAAAAAAAGGCAAAAATAATTTGGGAAACACATTTCCGGCTTTGAGGGATTTCGGTTGTCCCAGTTCACTTTCTCAAGTAAGTGGGCTGATTCTAACTACCAGTTACTGAACAAGTCTACCCAAACAAAGCCCTCACTATGCTTAATCCCCTCCTCGTTTCACAGCGATTTATATAAGCAATGGATTTTGTAGCCGGTTATTAAGAGGGATGCAGGAGGAACTCGGCTCTACTAACCTGTAAAGGTCCTTCTGGCTCTGGTGGGTGGCTGCTCTTCTGCAGTGTTTAGCATTTGACGTAAACCCCCACTACTAATATTATCAATTTTGGACATTAAAAATATGAAATAGGACATAAACCCAACATGCCAGCCTCGAAAATCTCTTGGCTTTATCTGCCTTTTGCATCCCCAAGATTTTACGAAAATATTTTTCAGCTTTTTCTCCAGTGAGTTTGAAAATTAATTTGGCTAAAGAGAAGCTCAATTTTTCGTGTCATCTGTCCATTCCAAGCTCTGAAGTTTACGGAAAAAAAACCCCCAAAACCAAAAAAACCCAAGGCCACAGCTATACCAAGACTGGCAAGAGAATGCTGGGGGTTGCTAACATTGGTGCCGAAGAATGCAGCAGCCTCTGCTGCCAGCCTGGAGTCAGGGCTGCGGGGAGAGCTGGGACGGGCCCAGGCGGAGAATTCACTATTTGAACAAGAACCGTTTTAGCCAAAACACAGCGGTGGAACTGCTAGAGAAGCCTGTCATTTCAAAGTAATACGCAGTTCTTTTTATAAGGTCTCCATTTTATTGGTACAATTTTTTCCTTGTAAAGGATTGTGAGTGTAATTAATTATAGGCAATAAATTGTAAGTGCATTTCATAGCTCCTGTATGTCTGGCTATATGACAGCGCTCAGAAATGCGGTTGTTAAACATACTGAAGAGCAAGAGACTAAGCAGTCATTTTCTCTAGATATTTTTTTCTTTTGGGTATCAGAGCATATGAAAACAGCATGGCAAAATTAAAAAATCAACATTTTCATGAAATGTTTTAATTACTAATGTCAACATAAATTACTGATAAATTTTTTCCAGACACAGTTTCAGTCTTAAGAGCAGGAATGCTGCTAAAAGATAACCTCGAAATATGATTATAGAATTACATTACCTGTCCTTGTTGGAAATAATATATATTCATGAATGAATATTATTTTGCATTTGTCTACAGTTTGGATTTCTTGTGCTTTTAAATGTAACTTAGAAATTTAAAACTACAATGCTTTTTAAAAATATAATTTTGTAGTTTTGATCAGAACTCTTGATGTTAATTTTAGCAATGTTAATTAGATATTAATTTTAGTTTGGTTAAATTTAAATTAGGCCATAATACCTTAAACTTATTAACAAGAAAAATGGACCTGAAAGATCCAGAATTATTTCTGGAGATACTTTGCAGAAAATCTCCTTTTATCATATTTTTCTGGAAAATCAGGTTTATAGAAATGTAAGTTTACTTGATTTAAAATAAAGTATTTAAAATTAATTCAGCAACTTTGAATTCTGCATGTCTCTGATTGATAGAAATTGTTAACACTTTGAAAGCAAGGGAACTGAAAAAATAGTCTGAATTAACAGGAAACAGTACTTCATGCTGCATGCCCCATTAAAACTGGCAGTTATGTTTTTTCATCGATTAAAAAAAATCCAAAATAATATTGGCGATAGACACACTAAAGTTGTGCCTGAATAATGGTAGAATTCTTATTTATTAAATAGGAATTAAAACAGGTTTCAGTAATATATAATCTATTGTACAGGGGCATATTGGTCAGCAGCTTGAAGGCAGTATGAATACTGTTCTTTTAAAAAAGGCACATTTTACCTCTTTTTTTTACATGGTACTCCATTCTTTGGTGATTCTTGATTTGTGTCACTGCTTTCATTCACCTTTAATTGCAATCACTGTCAGTTTCAACGACAGGCTCTATATGCTTTTTCCTTCTCCTTGATTTGTACAGTAACTAGCCACAAATCCTTTGACTTCTCCAGAACATAAGACATTGATTTTCACAGATTAGGAGTTGACTGGTTGCAGGATATTCAGTAAGTGTTCTTCCTTAGAAGTAAAACCATACTGTTTCTTTGTTCCAGCTGTAAAGAACCTGCCATGATAACAACAGCCTTTAAATGATGATGTCAAAATGTCAAAGAGGAAAGTGGCTGTGTGTGAGGTCAGGAGTCTCACTGATGCAGAAAGCAACTCAAGGAAAAACTAGTATGAGTTCTGATGAATTTTGGAACAGGTTCAAAAAGTGAATGTTTATGAGGGTGGCATAATGTTTATTCTGGATACAGGATCTGCAGATTTCCTTATTTTTTCATTTATTTTTTTTTAGGTTAAACGTCTCTATATGACTCACCTCTAGTGCTGCACACTTCCTCAAATGAGAGGAAGAAGGAGAATTTGTGAGTCTAATCCTTGTATAGGACTCAAATTTATTTCAACTGGAGTCTTGGATCCACAGAGTTGTGCATCTTGATTTATATCAAGATTATGGTGATATGTTTGAATGATGTGGATTTTGTATATCCTGCACACTTTACATACGCTGCTGTATATGTGGCCAGACCTCCTACACATAAACACACACACATACACAGACACACAAACACACAGACACAGACACAGAGATGCACACACACACACACAGAGAATATTCTGAATTGGAAGGAACCCACAAGGATCACTGAGTCCAGCTATTAAGTGAGTGGCTCATACTTACCCATATAGATGGGATTGTATCTGACTCATACTTCTGGTCTATTAGTGTGTGATACAGGTTTGCCCAAAAGAGACAGGGTGTGTTTTGCAGAATACAGACAACTATTGAAAAGGCAAGCGGCTGTGAGGGTGTGCTGTGAAGAAAGAAAACTGCTAGAATGCAGCAGTGCTCTCTGAGTAGGCATTTTCTCCAATGTGTGTAATGACTGACAAGTGATCTCTGATCCTGAGTGCTTGGATGTGGTCTGGGAAATCTCATCCTGGTTGTTGTTGCAGGCAGGATTGCCTGGATGGTGCTTTGGTCTTTGAGCCAGACACTCATCAGCATCTGTGCTCCTACCTGTGGTCTCCCACCAGCAGCAGCAGATGATAGTAAATGATACTGAGATCATTGTTTCAAGGAATTACAGAATGGGTTTTTTAAAGAAGTGCAATAATATCTAATAACACTTTGAAGAGACTACAGACTAGAAGGGGTTTTTATGTCAGAAATGAAATTTCCAACAGTTCATTTCACTGGGTGTTACCTAGGAAAGTTTTTCTAAAAGCTTGTTTAAGGCACTGAGATAATTCTAATGCATAAATGGGCTTTGCTAGTATCTGTTGTAGTAATAAACAAATCACTGTTTGCTTTCAAGACCAGGCAGATAATTAACCTGGGTTCATGTGATGAGTTTTCATTTTACTGGACATCAGTTTATACCTCCCAGGTTGATATAGCAGGGATTTAAGCCTTCATTTTAGGTAAATCAGTCATTATTTTCTGCAAAGGACAGCCTATAGCTCCTGTAGCACTTGTTGCCTGTCTCTGGGACATACCAGCATGTTGTGCACTTGGTTACCTCAGGTTTTGCAGGATGAATTCCTTTGTCCAGGGCGAGGGCTAAGTATGGGTGCCCACAACTGCTGAGGATGTCTGTGATCTCAGCTGCTTGTCAAGGCACAGTGGTTTTTCTGTGACCTTATTCAGTGATTGTGGATTACTCCATTCTCAACAAAATTATAGCACTCACCAGAAATGGAAGCAAGACATGGCTGTCTTTTTGGGGTTGACATTTACAATTCATTGTAGTTGCTTTTGAATAGGTGAAGGTTTTTTTCCCAAATGTTTTTAAAATTCCATCTTCTATTCATTGAGTAAAGAAAGGAAGGAAATCAATAACTGTTCTCTGGTGAGCATGAGCTTAATTTTAACTGAGATTTCCTTATTTGCATGCCCAGGGAGAGAGTTGTAAGAGATGCTGCTTTGGAGCCAGAGAAGTGGATATTGCTGGGAAGACTGTTCTCCAAGTAGGAGAAGCCTGCCTTGAAACTCAAGCCAGAGAGTTTTTCTTACAACTTATTTCTCTCTCGGTAGAATTATTGATTTTAAAAGAAAAACAGGAATAAGGATTTCTTGTCCTGTTGAGAAAAAAATAAGCAATACTGAATCATCCAATTTTCCTGCATTTGTTTTGAGCAGAGGAGAGAGGAGAGCTTCAAATTTTGTGGCATATCTAGTTTGTATAAGCCTTGGATTTGTAGACTGCAACCATATGTGAGAGAGAGGCCACTTGTAATACGTGGCAACTGTAAAGGTTTCACCTACTTTGTGAGATTTACTGATGGAGTATTTGGATCTTTTCCTAAAACTCTTGCTATGGAAATTTTTGAGGAATTGATGCCATACTATTTACTAGCTGTATGATTTGGCATGGGATTCTCTGCTGGCAGCACCATGGGACCGGTCCCACCTTGAAATGTTGTGACCCATGTTAGGCCTCTGTGTTTGAAAACTGTTTGCCTTTACTGTCAGATGCTGGAGGAAGATCAGAGCTGCAATTAACCTATTTACAGCTAAAGCTTGCACATGACTTAGAAAAAAACCCTAAACCTTAAACCAAAAAAGATTTAAAAGTTATAGAACAAATGACTGAATAGAGCAGATCTGGGTTTAATTAACTGTAAAATTGGTTGCAAATGTTTTCAAAAGCTTCTAACGTTATGGGCTGGGAAGTTGCTATTTTGGAAGCTCTTGGCAAGTGGCACAGCTCTCCAGGGAGTATGTGGGTGGTGGAAACGCTGTGCTGGTGTGGGTGATGGAGCCGGGTCCCCCCAAGGAATGATGATGCCTCTCCCAGGAGGCAGCTGAGCCTGGGGCTGTGCACAGTGCTTGCTTGCACAGAGGAGTCCAGCTTGATGGACGGGAGGATGGTTTAGATCCTATTGCTGCTTCTGCTGCTGAGAACATTCAAATAATTTGGAATTTCCTTGCTTAGAGACAATTTCCTTGCGCAGTTGCCCTGGGGCCCAAAAAGCATTATTGACCTCAGTGTGGACCATCATTGAACAAAGTGTTGTTGACCACTAACCTAGTGGAATTGTCACAAATGGTGAATCAGCTGCTTTCCTTGGGGTACCCAGTGTGTGTGTAGACCATGAGAAAGCAGGGAAGGTTGAGGTGGTTGAGGAAATCTTGTGCTGTCATATGTTGCAACTGCAGATGTTTGGCAAAACCTTTTCCAAGGGGCTGGAATAAGGGGCTAATTTTAAGAATTGTTCTTGCTATTATTTTGTCTGAAAGGGATGACATAGCAAAGGAAAAGGTGTTGGTATTTCCAGAGCAGTGAGTATTTCAGATTATATTTGTTTATTATAGAGAAGCATCCAAAACTCTCAGCCAAACCTTAGTGCTTAAATAGCAGAGATTGGCCTAGAATGAGTAAAAATACAGTGGATATTTGCCAATTTAGGTTGCAAATCTAACTTTTGATCCTTTCCAACATATTAATGACCATTATTAAAACTGGGTTTGTGGCAGAAGCCTTTGCAAACTAAGGTGTATATGGGGGAGTTACAAGAGCATAATCTTAAAAAAGATTGTGTTTACTATCTGAGGAACATTATTAAGAACTACTTAATTTCTCTAAAAAATTCAGCCCTTGTCTAGAAGAGAGCAAACCATGAAAAAAAACCCAACAAAAAACTCCCCCAAAACTCAAATTCAAGCTTTGAAAAATGTTTTAATAATGAAGCTGAGCAAATGATTTAAAAATAATTTATTCATTTTATGTAAATAATGTAATAACTCAGCTCACAAAAGTAATAAATTTTTCAATTTCATTAACTAATATCTCTATGTTTTAATTATTACCTGATGGATTAAAATATTTGATACTTGTCTGGAGTAGCTCTTGGTCAGAGTTGTGGTAGCAATAATAAACTCTGTTCCAGTTCTGTGGTCGGATGAGCATACATCCCTATCATGGGAGATTTTTACCTGTGTATATTTAGAATCTTTCTCAGGTATGAATGTTTGTACACTGCGTGGTTATGAATGCAACTGTCACATTTTGTTTGCTGTTTCAGTCAGCAAGCTTTTCTTGTCAGCTCTGATTAAAGCTTTTTCCCCTTCATTTTCACTGGTATAGGTTGACATCTCATTGGGTCTCTGTGATCTTGACCCCGACGGTGCTGAGAGCTGCCAGATGCGTTTTACCTGTCGTTAGCGCATGTCAGGACCTCACCTCTTACAGCCATGATGATCTGCAAGCAGATCCCATTCTTGATTATGGAGATGACCATGTGTTCTCTTAAAATTCCCAGTTCATGCTGAACACTTCAGCTCAGTGTGCAGACACTGGGGACAGTGCTGCTCTGCAGGCACTGCTGCTGCTCCCAGCTCTGCCCCCGTCCTGCGGGGCAGGGATGAAACCCCAATAGACACAGCGTGTGAGTACCTCACACGTGTCATAGTTTTTCACAGCCTTCTGGTGAGGCAGCAAAGTTATTTTGGTTTTACAAGTGACAGCAGAGGTGCAGAGTCACTGCAGTCCAAATCCTCAAAGAGATTAAAATAGCTAGCTTCTGTAGAGGTGCTGGCCCCGAGCAAACATCACCTGACTGATGCAGCTTCTGCAAATCCTTCCCACCAGGGTGAGCTTCAATTTCTTGTATTTGTAACAGGAGGAAAATACTTGTTTCAAAGTGTAAGACTTCAATCTCAGATGCTACATAGATGTTGCTAGGACCAGGTAATTTTACTGTTATGGAATAAGCTGCTGATTGGGAAATTTTCCTTGTAAGGCTGAGAGTTGTGGTTCAGAAAACTTTCGCTGGCCTAACAAGGTAGAAACATTTACAGGCCTCATCAGGAGTAAGTAATAACTTTAATGGAGCAGTTAATTAGTTCTGCTCTTTTCAGACAGGATCATTAGAATTTAATGAGAATTAATAATTTCATAAAGCATGGAAATATATTGCCCCAAGCAAAATATGGTAACACACATTTCAGAGACAGCTATTTTAAATGAATACGGTGACATTTTCTCATATTGTCGGATGATCTATAATATTTTTATGTAGAAACTCAAGATAAAGTGTTTGTCTCACATTATAAAGTGTGTTACTGTTTGAAGACACCAAGTCCTCATTGTTTATGAATAGGAATATAAACCTAAATACATGTAAATGTAATTCTCTATCACTGTTAGCATTTTCCTTGAACATTCTAAAGACAAAGCTACCGATCACCTAGAAACATCATTGAAGAGCAGCAGAATTCCTTTGCCATGTGCTGTAACATTCTTTTGTGTCAGCTTTACCATGCTACCTACCTTGATTAAAACAAGCACATTAACAGTTTGAGAATCAGATATCATAAAAGCAGGACAGAAATATTTATAAAACACCTATATTTGGAGGTGTTTTAGTTGAACATCATCTGGCAACATAATAAGTAATATAACAAGCAACACAAAAGTATTTAAGGGGACTTTATTCTTGCATTTTATGTAAATGCTTATTTATAGTTTTTGTGCCTCAACTACTGTTCATGGTATAAAAAGAAGCCATTTCTTATTTTCAGATTCTGGGCAGGTTTAAGTTGGCCTGATTTCACTGACACTCGGGATGTTGTACCAATATCTGTGAGTGGAGGATGGAGCCCAAATGCTTTAATGAAGGCTGTGGAAGTCCTAGAAGGGAGGAAAGAAAATTCCTTCTGGCTCAAGTGTCCAAAGCTATTGTATTGTACTTCTTCACAGAGTTTTCCCTTCTCTGTTTGACTATACAGATGACATTATTTATTGTATTCATTGCAAATTAAAATACTTTATCAAGTGAACTAAAATTTGATGGATATTATGAACTGCTCCTCTGGATGTGGCCTGGACTTGCAAGCTAAACAAACATAACATAAAATCAGGCACCCAAAAAAAAAAAAGTTGATCCTGACCACCCCCACCCTTGTAGTGTGATGCAACATATGTAAGTCTAACACAGTTAATCAGTATAAAGCTGGTACAATGGGGCAGACATGCAGACTTGCACAGTTCTGATCTTATTCCTGAAAGAATTATAACTTGGACTAAACATGTCAGAGCAAGTAAGGGCCAAAGTAGAGCTCCCCTGCCACTGGGGTTAGGCTGTGGTGCCCTATCATTAGAATGCTGTTTGTGGGGAGATATGAATTCCTCATGCTAAAAACCTAGCCAAAGCACAGACAGATCAAACTATTCAGCTTTTCATGATGCTTCAACCCATTTCATACTTTAAAACTGCAGAGAAATGAAATGAACCATTCCTTCTTGCTGGCTCTTCTAAGCCAAAAAAAAAAAAAAAGCAAGAGAATATGCTGGCTCAAACTTCAAATGTGTAATACATCTCCCATCACAGATGTGAAAGAAAATTACCTACCAGATCTTTTTTCAGTGGGAGTTTGTATTTAAAATGAAACATGACCATTACAGATTTTCAACAGTTAGATGAAAAACTGCTGATATATGTATGTATGTATATATATATACATATATGTACATATACATACGTGTATATATACATAGGTTGAAAACTCTGCAGAAGATTAGTAATTGGAATGAGCATTCCAAGTATTGGCTGTCCAAATATGCAACACACTGTATCGTGCTTCTCTCAATTTTTAAATTAACTTTTATAGATTTAAAACTAAAATATATTTTTTTCAGTCTCTTTTTTGTCTTCCAAGCATGTTGTTTTCTGTTGTTATAGTGATTGTTTTGTACTGCAGTGCCAGTGAAGCACTAGTGGTTGGAAATCAAGAGCTACTGTTTCCATATAACAAAAAGACAATCTCTTCCATAAAGCTGGCAAATACAAGAATATAGAGAGGTGATGGGTGTGCACAACAGAGCAGTGAAGACAGTGCAGTGGTACGTGCAACTGTGAAGGGTGAGATTTCACCACTTCTTGGTAATTGCTGGGTGGGGATTTGAACAGACACAGGACATGGAAGCGTTTTAAAATCCCTGGGGCCTGATGCCAGTTCTGGTACCTCTGATATCTGTGAGCAGCACTGGGAGTGAGAGACCTGCCTAATCCTCCCACTGCTTCCTCTCCTAAGCTGGATCATGCGCTGGAGGTAGCCCAGGTTTGGCAGCGATGATCATTTTCCATTCCTGTTCTGCAAGCATTTTCCCTTGCTCTCCCTAAGCAAGTGAGGGAAGAAAAAGAGATCACGTCTGGTACTTCAGTTCCTTCCGAGTTACATTTCTACCTGCTCTGGAGGCATTGGTGCCATGAAATGACCATGCATTCCCTGTGGAAGGACAAGTGGCAGAAAAATCTCTATGCTTACTTGCAGGTAGCCAGCAGATTTACACTGCTCCTCGTAACTGGCCCTGCTAGACAGATTGCCAGTGTTTTCCTTTTGAAGTCTGCCTTACACCTATCTCCATCTTCACAGGGGTCAGGGCCGTGAGGAACAATTGCTTTTTACTGTCATAGTGGGTCTTTCTTCAAAATAACATGTAAAGAAAGTGAACGGTAATAATGGCTTTTCTAACTCAGACCTTTCATTGGTTGGTTTAGGCATTAGTTAGAGAGCAGTCAGCATCGTTAGTTCTATGCTTAAAAATATATCATATGATCTAAAAACTAGCTACTTGACCCCATCAGATGATTAGTATCTTATTGCTGTATTTTATTAAATGTTGATGCCAAAGTTTTGTTTTCAACATTTGCAAATCCTTTTAGTTAATTAAGAGTAAAATAAGAATGTTTCAGTTTGGTGAGAGCTACTGTAATTATATTTACTTTGCAGTTTATTACCATACATTGGAAATGTTTGTATTTTTGTATTACACCTACAAACTCCATTAGAAAAACATGAAAGCTGCAAAGCATAGTATTCTGAAACTAGGAAATTGTAGAAGTGTGTTTTTCCTGTGCAACTTTTTAAACTCTTTAGGGAAACCAGACCTATGTATTAGCTGTCTAGATGCTGTCTACAGCGCAGGAGGAGAGGCAGATGCCTCCAAATGGAATTTAAAAAAACATATAAGCCACAGCAATCACAAATTGGGGGGTTGAGAGGCAGGGCTCTGTCTGAAATTTGAGCTATCTCCAGAAGAGAAGCACCTGGCTGTGGTGAGGAAGGAGCTTCCTTGTGTGTGCAGGACCTACAGGCTGCAATAGCAGCTGTGCTGGTCTGCGCTTCTTTCTCAGGGGAGAGAGGCATCCGGACAGTCTCTGAGAGAAAGGCATATTGCTGGGGAAAGCTCCACAGTGTTGTACTGCAGAGAAACTTCTATCTACCTCAGGGAGAGTGTAACATCCTGGCTACTACAGAGCTGCTTATGCATTGTACATATGATTGTAACTAGATAAATGTTGGAAATATTGCTAGGGCAGCCACTGGACTTGAGGGCTCCATTGCCTCAGGCACCACCTCCAACTGCTAGGTATGCAGATGTGCTCTTGGCCACTTTCTGTGGCTCAGTGGATCTTCACTTCTTTGCTGAACTTCAGCACAACTTCAAAATAAAGGGGTTAAGTGCCCCCCCACAGATTTGCCCTGTAGATAGGAGCTAAGTGCATTTGAACTCCCTTCAGTCTGTTGAGAAGTAGTCTAAGTCTGCTGTTCCTGTGCAAGTCCTCAGTCAGGAAATGATTTTATAGAAGGGATTACTGCTGCTAACTGCAGGGGCAT
This sequence comes from Anabacerthia variegaticeps, assembly GCA_035583185.1. Lineage (NCBI taxonomy): Eukaryota > Metazoa > Chordata > Aves > Passeriformes > Furnariidae > Anabacerthia > Anabacerthia variegaticeps. The sequence goes on from JAWWEW010000078.1 coordinate 18,016,632, forward strand.
CATAAAACCAGTGATCCCTGCTCCACGTCTGGAAAGAGAGGCTGGAGGTAGAGGAGAGTTTCAGGCAGTGCATCCCAAAAGGATACAGGTACTGAAGCCCCCAGGGAAGTGAGGAGCTGGCACAAGCAGTGAGACAGAAGAACTGCCCATGTCCTCAGTGCACTTCTTTAGCAGAGGGCTAAGGACTATTTGCTCTTTAATGAAAGTTGGAATTGTTTGATACATGTCAAGAGAGGCTCAGAAAGCAAGCAGAAAGCACACAAACCCTCCTCTGGTTTGACCTTGTCAGCTGTCCCTTTCTTTTTGTTCAGGAGGATCTAAAGGGTGTATATCCTGAAGATTTTACACAGTCTCTTTCTGGATCTGAGTTTGAACTCTGGGGTTACCATTCATGTGAGCAAAGAAAAACTTCACAGTGAGCAAAATTCCTGCTGCCTCAACCCACAAAGCTACAGTGATAGCTTTTCCCCTTGCAATGGGTTGATTGGAAGACCTTTGCCTGGTGCACTGGCTAGAAAGTATTGAACCTGACTAAAGTTTGTGGGATTGGGAGCTATTTAAATTATAGAGGATTCAGGCACCATGTTAAAATGCTCTTTTCATGAGCACATAAATCCCATTTAGTATTATTGTCAAACTGCTGGTTTGTGTGATGTTCCCTATGTGATGGTATAGGAGCCAAGCCTAAAATTTATTCTTCAGTGTGTTTCAATCTCAGCTTCTGGCTGAGTTCTTAAGCTGGTGTGAATTCATGTAGCTCCTTTGGCTTTAGAGGAGAGGTGATGATTTACACCAGCTGAAGAGAAGTTCCCTTTTTCTAATGTCATTTCCTTGGGCCTTTTCTATGTGGTATTTTCCTGTCATTTCATTCTTCGTTCTTTTACCAAGAATCTTAAATGTTACTGTAAACTTTCAAAATCCACTTGTGTCTTTGGCATCAAATATAACAATAGAACTTGTTTTTACATCTCTCCATGGTACAATATAGAGGCATTGCCAAAAGCTATCCACTATCATTACAAATGTGGGAATGGAAGACAGATATAAACATAGAAGTGTAACCCCTTTCTCGAATAAGAGTTTATAATAGCAACAGTGAACTTGACCCAGTGCGTTTCCTGTAGGGATAAGGTGACCCACAGGGGTTAATGGCCTGTGGCTTTGCCTTGGGCTATCATCTCACCCAGCCAGTGATTAATCCTGGAGAAATGCCCTTTGCTCCCATCATTATCCCTTAAATGGAACCTTTAGAATTCAAAATGATTTTGGAATGGAATTTACCACTGCCCTGCACTCCATTCATTGCAAGGAACTTTACTGTAACTGCATGCCACACTTGCATAAATAACCTTCAGAGGAAAAAAAAAAAAAAGAAAGATGAAAGGACTGGCCCAGAAAAAAAGGAATAAAACTCCAGTGCAGGCTACCACTGTTGGTAATATTCCAGCAGCAGGGTGATGCTATAACAGGAAGCTACAACTGCTGCAGCAAGCGGAGGTAATCAGAAAGTCCTGAAGTATTTGCTGTATGTAAGAATTTTCCTGTGCAAACATTAACTGTAGCATATTTTCAGGCAGCACTGTATTATGGTTTTGTATGTTTACTTAGCTGCTACCCAGGTATATTCTTCAGAAACTGGGTTCTTTTAATAAATTTAGGATCACAATGTCCCTGCACTGGCAAGACATGGTCTGAAGAGCTGTTGAAGGAACTGGTTATTCCCTTGGACAAGCGAAATGCAGAAGAGACTGTGAATGTCAGGGTAGTGTTGTGCATCAAAACCAGAAAGCTTCAGTTTGTCTGCTGATCATTCCTGCAGGACTATTGCTTGCAAATTGTATCTGCTGGCATAACAGCTCAGGTACTTGTAGAGCATATTGCTTAAATTTTATTCCTGAGAAGGCAGTAAAATCTCTGTTAATATAGCAATCTGCACTCCCAGTCAGTTCTGTAGTCCCCTCTTAATCCATCTGATGTAGGTTTCATGCCTGACTATATTAAGATAAGCATGCATAGTACACAAGGTTGTAGAAACAATTAATCTACTTACCGGTTTTTTATCTTTTAATAGACACAAGTTTCCTCATATACTGTTTTAATCAAGGAATGTTCCAGAGAAGATATTAAAGATTAGTGCTGGACAACTAGTTTAATGTAACTCTACTATTAATACACTGGCGGTGAAAGTCTGCAATGCTATTCTTGCAGAATCCCACATCATCCATACTGATCACACTCACACGCCAGCAGAAAACATATTCCTAGTGTATTTGGGGTAATTTTGCATGTTGCTGGAGTGGATCTGGTGGTAGTGGTCACCAGGTGTATGGCTGTATTTAGATCCTACTCAGGGCATTTTTTATTCACTAGTATCTTGCATACTCTTTTATTTTTTTAATTTTATTGTAGATAAACCTCAGACAAGGCAACTGCAAAGTGGCTACAAAGTAGAAATGTTCTCTGGATGGTTCAGGGTTATCAGAATTTGGGGTAAGTGTATGTCCAGCATGCAGCAGAGTGAAGCAAGGCTGTCCTGCTTGGGAAGCCAGGCTTTCTGACCAGTGTCCCTGTGTGGTGCTTGTCTGCCAGGAACTACTGACAGCAACACAGAACAACTCATAAGCAGAGGTGGTCATGCTTTTCTCTTTTGCCCTTTCAATGAGTGAACCCAAATCAAGACTTTAATGGGAACTGGTGTTTCTCACTGCACCTGCATTCCCTGCAGGTGGTACCAGGACTGGTTTCAGATAAGTGTAGATGGTGGTGGCCCAAGCCTCATTCGGACTTTGCCAGTCTCTGGGCTGTGGGGAGCCCTGGTCTCAAATCAATGAACAAGAACTTGGTGGATCTGGGACTGAAGGTACAGTCATAGGTATGAAGTCAACATAGGAGGAGGAACCAAACAGCTCCAGCATTTGAAGTCTAGACTTTTAAATGCTTAGTTTTTAAAATATACTGCAGCTCCTCTCTTTCTGCAGTAGCCAGAAAAGGCTGTGCTGCTGTGCTGTGGCTTTCTGTGGCTGCTGGGCCACCTGGCAGCAGTGCCCAGAGAGGAGTGCTGTTCCCAGGCTGGGGACCAGGACTTTGGGGTCCTTCGCTGTCTGAGTTCCTGCTCTGCATGTGCCCATCAGAGCTAACGTAAGGGCAGACAATACAAATGTGATTCTTTGGCTTGCCAGCCTTCTTTCTTGGTAACAATCTCAACAACCTCTTTTGTATCTCACCTCCCGTTCACAGTGTCTTAGCTAAGTTCTGAAGTGGCTGGAGGTTGTGTCACACTATGGAAAGATGTTAGACCTCTTATGATACTGTTGGAGAGCTGTACCAACCACAGTGTGCAAATGCAGACCTTGGGGTGACCTCCATCTGACCCATTCCCTCGAATTGTGAAATACTTTTCCCATGCTTTCCTCAAATTTTCTTCATATTCCAAAATCAAGCTAAACCTCTGAATATAATTTTGTAACCTGCCTATTAAGTGAGCAGTGATTGTACATAAAGTTTTAACATTAATCATATAAAATAACATGGAAAAGGAAAAGAAAGTGAGAACTAGTTTTGTTATTTTGTTTGGGGTTTTTTTTATGCCTGAAAAAGGCATCAACTGTTTTGGGGATATTTGATTTTTAAAAATAAGATTTATTTTCCTTCTTAATTTTCATCAAGATTGTGCACATTATAAAATCGTGTTGTTTAATTATAAGTACTTACATAACTCCAGACTTTTGGGAGAAGTCCTTGCTTCTTTGTTAAGAGAAAACTGCTATTCAGCATCAGAGATTCCTAGTACATTCTTTAGCAAAACCAGGTATCGGAGTAGATGCTTACATATAACCAGATACATAAGTGTACAGCAAGAGTGGTTCATGTCTTTACTTTTGGGAATAATTTTAGTTCTGGGAATCAGAAGAAAAAAGCTCACAGTTAAAATTTTTAAGTGTTGCAGCTGTTAGGGGAAAAAAAGGAATTTTGTCTGAAAATGAATGTTCTGATTCTGGTTAACTGGGAAGGAGAAACAGTAATAAATTGTATCATGTTTATGAGCACCTGTACAAAGTATTGCCATATGTGTAAAACCTCAGGGTATGCAGGGCCAGTACCACAGCTGGGACACCCATCCCTCCTTCTGTTTTGTTGGAGGAAGGAAGTGTCTTGTCCCCATCTTGGGACTGGGAGAGGCAGTCTGGGATGGGACCAGCACTACTGACATCACTGTAATACAGGATTATCAAATCAGATTTATGTTGTGTTTTTTACTTAAAGACAATGAAATTCCTTTCCCCCCTGCTCCCCCCACTATACTACCAGCTATGAGAAAACATTTAAAACAAGCATATGCCTGAAAATAATTCATTATGAATTCTGTTAAATTCTCACAACTGTTTTCCTTTTACCATCAGCTTTAGAACTGTGTTTCATTGTGTTTGGAGGGAATCAGGCACCATGGAACCTGAAACCTGAATGAGACCTCTACATTTTATTGGGGTATAAACAATGGTAATAATTTGATGGGGCTCCTGGAATAACACAACAACAGAATGGGGTTTGGTTTACAGCATCATACCTTGCCTTCACTGTAGGGCTTGCGCTTTCCCACAGATTGGCTCCTGCCAGTGAAAAGACCATAAATGCCCACCTTAATCACTGGCTGTGTCTAAAAACATCAGTTTAATCCTATATGGGGCACCATGTACTTTTTAAGATACAACTTGAAGAACAAGAGAGTGGAAAATATGCTCTTATTAGGGTGTAGTTGAGGTTACCATTTGATGATGCAGACACTGGGACAGAGAGCTGGTCCCAAATCTGTTAATCTGTAAAGGGAGCAAACAATAGCCCTTTATAGGGTTCCACAACACCCCTCTGTTGAGACACTGGAGGGTCCAGGGCTCATCTAAAATTCCTTTTGTTTTATAAAATCATTTTCTTCTATTTAAAACAAGGGCAGAGTATGGAGAGAAAAGACAAAATTTCTTAAAACTTGAAAATGCAAACTTTTGTAAATTTTGTAATTATTTTTAAAACAAAGCATTGTTTCTAGCCAGCTCCACAGTTGGATGGTATGGCACATGGATGGCTGTGGACTTCAAGCACTTACACTGTCTCCTCTTGCTTCTGCTTACAAAGAATTCAAACACAAACTATCACTTAGGAGAAAATGAAATGGAAAACTTCATTGGTTTACTAATATTTTGCCCTTTGACTTCCAGCACTGTAGCTGATCATTGTGACATTTTCTTCAGGGGAGGTATCGGTAGATGCATTGCCTGTGCTGGCACAACCAAACAGGCTGCCTTCTAACTCACCCAGCAGACACATTTTCCACTGGCAATGTAATGTCTCTGTGCCCACTTCCTGGCACAGAGGTCCTTAAACCCAACAGGAGGAGACAGGGACATACAGTGAAGCCATGCACCAGAGATCCCTTCAGTGTATCCTCATAGCTAGTGATCATGTGTATTTCTCAGGCAACATTTCCAGCAGCAGCAGAAGAAATGGACTTCTGGAGTAATCTTTGTTTGCAGAGATTTGAGTGCAGCTGTCAAGTAAGGGCAGTGGAGCCAGTATTGTTCCACAGAGACTTGTGGCATCATGGCTGTGATGCAGCCATTTATCATCAGACTCTGTCATTCCCAAACTGGGGCCTCTCACATGATAACGCAGAGTGCCACTGTTCCTTTACTGACTTGGTCCCTGGTTAATCAGTTTGTTCAGGTTTTGAATGCTGTATTCAAGCATATTTTTAACAATGAAAAGCTCTCTGTGTTTAAAAGAAAGGTCCTACGTATTTGAGTCACATTCTTTTCTTTCCAATCGTTTCAGGTTTTGTGTCACTGGATTTGTACTAGCTGTGGCTCATTATGAGAAGTATTTGTCAGTGTGGGCACTAAGGCACGCACAGCCCTATATGTGAAATTTAATTGTGGGCATGGGAATTTCCTGTCCATTCTCTTGAAATATGGTTGCTTAAAACTTGATAGAGTGAAGGTTTTGCAAATTGAAAAAGAGAACCATGAAAGAAGACAGACAGAGGAATAGACAGAGGGGTCCAGAGATGTCTGATGTCTGGGGATTGAAGAAAAAAGCCAGGTTCCCTTAGGAGCAGTGAATGACCTTGGAGCCATTGGAACCGAGAAAAAAGAAGACACCCTGAAGGCACAGAGGGATACAGGATGATGACAAACACTGAGAGATGGGTCCTTGAATCTAATCGAGAGAGTAAAAAGGGCTTTGAAGGGAGAAAAAAAGAAGGTTAAGGCTGGAGGGAGTCTTCTGGCCAGGGGACCTTTACATCAGAGATCGTGAGCACAGGATGCATGTGTTGATATTACAGTGCAAGATATTTGGAAAAGTTATGGGATAAAGTTGGCACAATTTTTATTTCATAGATTTGTTCTACCTCTTGCTAGAAAGATTCGAGCAAGTGCCAAGCCCTGTCACCAGTGCACAGCTGGGCAGGACAGGGGGACTTTACCTCCTGCAAATGAAGCTGTTTGTTGGGAACCCTCCTGCTCATGCAGTGATGCTATTTGTGTCTCTGCTTGAGAGGAGTTTTATAGAAGATGGAGAAATCTTTCTTTACAGGTGGGCAAGTGACATCTTCACTGTCACTCAGGACTTTAGTTAGGCGGGCAAATAACATCTTCACTGTCACTCAGGAGTTCAGTTAGACAGGGACTGCCTAAAAGACTTCCTAAGTATTAAGGAACTCTGACTGCAGAATCCAATCATGATGCAGAACTTTGCTTTGCCTTCTGAAATCTCATTTAAGAAAAAAATCCTGTCATTTGTAGTCCCCTTTGCTCAATTTGGATTGTTATACCATGACCACTATTTCTGTCCTCGCACCCTGTAACCTACCTAGCACAAGCCTATGTCTCTCCCTCTCCTTCCAGGGAGCACAGCTTTGACCCTCAGCTCCATGCTGTCTGCTGTGGGGTTTCCCCAGTGACAGAGCATCAGCCCTGTTATGAGCATCATCACATACAGGGACATGGGGGAGAGACTGGTTTTTTTTGAGAGAAAGAGGTGGTAGCAGATGGCTCATTCTTGCTACGGCATCACAAGCAGCTCCCCAGCACTATAAGAGAACTGAGGCTCATGAAAGCATTGAGGTTACCTTAATTATTACTCCCTTTCTCCCTGCTCTAAATCCATTCCTGGTAGAACTTCAAGAAGGAGTTGAGGACCTCTGCTAGCTGCAGCCTGACAGATAACAGTGGCATGTTAATCAGAGGAGCCTGTGGTATGACCGCAAACTTCTCAGGTGTTTTTCTCTGCCTGCCAGTGCAATGCCTGCCACAGTTGCTCACTGGCTGCTTTTCACTGATGAACATTGAACAGATTTCAACCAAGCTTCATGGCAATGCTGTTGTCACTTGTGGTGCAGCTACAGAGAGCTGCATGTTATCTCCATGCTCTTGGGAGGGAAACCGTCAAAACACCAGCAGACAGCAGAGCTGCTGCGTTGTCTTCCTGAGTCTGCAGATGGTATGAAAATAAGAACCTTTCATTTCAGCAGAAGGCTAAAATCTGAAACTTAATTATGACAGCTGCATTTACATTAACTATTTCAGAACCTGAGCATTTTAGCAACATGTTAAAGCCATGAGTTCTTACTAGATATAGTTGCCTATCAGCCATCTCTATCATGATAATGACCTCTAGTCCAGAAGTTAACTCCAGCTTCCACCCTGTTAACTTATGATGCTGTTTTCCATTGCCAGTATACATTGGCATGTTGGAAACTGAAAATGTAGATACATGCATTTAATTTAATATTGTGAAAATACATATCTTTCCTGTCTTGATTATATTGCTTATTTTCCTGGTTAAGATGAAGGAAGTTCTTGCTCTCTCGTCTTAGGCTATGGCGAAGGTATGCTAGGTCAGTGGCAGTTCTTCCTGAGGACATGCCCTGGAGCACATCTATTCTGTACACAATTCCATGATGAGAACTATGGCTGAGGAGCTTTTCAGTACCACTTTCCTAGTCGTGGTAATTGAATTACTATATGAACCATGAATTACTCTATAAAGAATACAAATAACCGATCTTCATTTTGCTATGGAAACAATTTTGCACCTTTAGAACTTGACATGCAGCTGAGCTCCAGCTAAAACATAGAAACTTAGGACATTTTACTTATAATCAGAGGTAACTCTCTTCAAAGCTGATAATTTTCCATTTGAATAACTATTGTGCTTTAAAACTTTATCTACAATCACATTTTAGACTTTTCCATAAGTCTAAGCATTATTTCTGGAGAAAGCAGAATGCAAAGTGTTTGCAAGAGGAGATATTAATATATCCAGATGAAGGATGAAAACAAATTCATACATTTGTATGGAATATTTCTCTGGGTTTTTTTCAATGCTATCAGCCATTGGACAGTAGGACAAACATATAAAAGCAGACATTTACTTGAAAGCTAACAGTCTTATTTACAACTCATTTTAACTTAACACTACCAGCAGTCTCCATTATTTGGTGCTGGAGTCATATAATCTACTGATGGGCAGATAATGTCACAGTCTCAGAGTAAAAGCTTTCTGTTTATAGAGTCTTGAAAGAACAATTGTTAGGAAATGAGAACTTTGGAGAAGCCTGAGTCCTAAGACAAAATAATGCAGGTACCTTATTTACCCTTAGCTCATTAGAATTCAAAAAGCAAAGGTATATTTCATATTGATAGCAAGTTATGAAAACATCAATGTCAACTTACTTACAGTGTAACAACTCTCACACTTTTAAGGAGAGTGAGAAGGACACCCCACAAGAGCAAGGAACTGAGAAAGAAGGCTCAATAGAACAGGATATCAGTAGAGAAAAGGAGGAAAAAGTAGCTCACTGTAGACTGTAAGCTAGTAGAGTGGGGATGGGGCCAGAGGAAAGAGAAAAGAGACTGAAAAGAATAAAATGCTTAACCATGATTAGCCCAAGGATAATGCTGTGGTAAAATACATAATTGTTAGTGCAGTTCTGACAGATTTACAAGCATCAGAACAAACTGACTCACTTGCTATCAGCTGTGACTATATAAAACATGCTGCTCCAACTAAATTGGCAAAAGGAAATAAAAAAAGAACGGTTTGCACATAAAGAGCTAAATTTTATGTTGATTCACCATATGTCCTTTGCCACCTCAGAGAAATAAAGATCTGAAGAGCATAAATATGCAAAAAATGTTGGCCAGGTTTTGCATTTTTAATATTTTCTAGTTCTTCCACAAGTACAACACTCTTGCATCAGGTCTGACTGCTGTCAGCTGTGTTGATTGCAGAATTTCACCACTGACAAATAGCAAAATACAGATCATTTATGAGTCCCTTTTTCTTCTCATTGGAGCATGGGATTTATAGAGAAAGACAAGTCAGCTTTTTAATTTTCATTCAGTTGGGACACTGTTTCCAGGGAACGTGCTTAACATGTAAACTTTTGGAGTCGGAACTGTCTTTTGTTGTGTGTTTGTTCCAGCTGGTCTCGGTCTCTAAACAGGGGGTGTGGTTGCACTACTAATAAATAATCTTTACAGATTATAGTAAATCTTGATTTGGAGGTGACAAAGAGGTGTAGAAAGTAAGCCAGTAATTTATAAAAATCCAGCCTAGGCTGACTTAGTCTTTTTGGTGCTGTGAGCCAAATGTCAGCTTTGGGGCAGCTCTGTAAGCTGATCTCTGGAGCTCCATCAGAGCAGGGATCTCCTCCGACACAGGTGGGCTGACAGTTTACAGAGTAAGTGTTTGGGCATGTAGAGGTGCTTGGGGAGCTAATATGCCAGCTGACACAGTCTTGGCAGCCGACTCTGACTCATGGGCTGCTGCTTTGATCTGGCCTTTTCATTGCACTCAGGAGAACGGCTTCATTTTTTTCAAACATGTTGATAAATGTATCATTTTCCTCTGTATTTGCATAACTCATGTAATCGCTATGAAGTGACTTGAGAGTTCTCTGTAAGTATTCCATAATCTGTGCTTGGGAGTTGTGTCATCTTGATTAGGTGTGATCGTGTAGGGTCTTGCAATTAAGGTTTTGTTTCTGGTCCTTGGCTGAATGAGAACTGAGGGCAGAAGCGTGAATGCCACCAACACTGCCTTTCTGCCCACTCTGTCACAGCAAACACCACATTTTCGGGTGGAATCTTCTAAAATTAATCATCATCAGACAAGTGTTCAGTATAAACAGGCAGTGGGATATAATTACAAGTCAGTATGAATGAAATAGGTGCCAGTAATATACTGTAGGAAATCACTTATTTGAGAAACCCACAAATATGTAGCACTCAGGAGCCCACTCGCTCTCCTGTAAGAATAAGGCCACAACTGAGCTACAGTGTGCACATTAGCACACAAAAGACATGCAATAGGGTCAAGTAATACACGTATGCATACAAATTATATTATGTTTCAAAAATTATGTTTCTGTTTCTCTTTGTTTATTTAAAAAAAAAAAAAAATTAATGGGCCAGGTATTTGCAAGGAAATTCAATTGCATAGTGTAATACAGACCCTATTATAATTACAAAGTGATGAAGGGCTAAAATCAGAGTGAGGATAAGAGACCCTTGTATAGGGGGGGGCACATAATTCATAATACATTCTAAGGTGTGTGTGTAAAACTGAGGATTAGCCTGACTGACCAGCAGAAGCTGGACCACACACAGAGTTCAAAGACAGAAAGACTGAGCTACCTTAACTGAGCATCTATGGAAAAGAAACATTAGCAGTACCTTTATCTACTTGTGGAAACACCCATGCTAATTTGCCCGCCTCCACCTGTTAAACCACAAGTTTTGGTTAAAAGTTGCTGCATTCACTCTCAAAATCCTATATGGTGCTTGTTGTCCTTTTCTCTGGAGTTCCAACGATCATGAGACTTCAGGGAAGCGCCTGGCCAAGGTCACTGTACCCATGTCTTGAGAAGGATGTGAAGCCATGAACTTCACAGCTATCAGCGGTAAAACCACAGTCTGCCTCCCCAGGCAACTGCTTTTAGTCTTACTCCCATCTCACCAGAATGCAAAGAAATGTAATCTCTCCTGTTTATCACTAAAGGAAGGAAACAAAGAAGCCCATACTTGTGGTCAAAGGGAGCAATTGAGTAACACATTTTGGCATCTAATAAGACAAGACCTAGAAAAAAAGTTACTTGTGCACTTGACCTGAGCGGTTAACCAAAAATCAGTCTCACAAGAATTTTTTGTTGTAATAAGAAATTGCTCATGGAACCATGTGCTTCTTTGATGCTGTTATGATTCTTTTCAAAAACTGTGCACAGACAGTCCCAATCCCTGAACACAGCAGAAATGGGACAGCAAGGAACAGTACTTTTTTTCTATAACTCCAAGTCCTTTACTGGCCTTTCTATTCCCTGCAAAAGGGGAATTCTTTTAACATAAAAGTCACTTTTACACAGTCGCTAAGCCTGCCATACAATTCATTTCCCTACTGCATATGTTTGACATCTGTAAGAAACACTGTTGTACATGGTTTGAATATACAGCCCACCACTCAAGCCATGCAGAAAATCTGGAGGAGATGGCAGAAGCTCAAGACATCTGAACAGAACTTTTACTGTTAGAGTGGTATGTAGGTTTTCAACCAGAATGATCTTGATGCACTAAAAAGGAAAAAAAAAGAGAAAAGATAAAGTATTTCTGTCTTAAACATTTGATGGTGGGCTCATTCACTGTGTTTCAGAGTGGAAGCAGTGGGGCTGAACAGCAAATGTTTCAGCAATGCAATTGCAGCCCCTCAAATTTTGAGGTCTGTAAAAATTCTGATTTCTTCCTGTACTCAGATATCATAGAAAAAAAAGGAAATCATTAATTCTAATTTTTAATTTGTCAGTAACTTTCCTGTCTTCTACTTCAAAGCAAATGAATTATCCTTTTTATTTTTCTAATATGTATCAGAAATTTAATCTATTAATTCATACTGATCCCTTATTTAAGCAAATTATCTATCCACAAATTTTATTCTTTATTGGAAAAAATGCTTCTCTGTTTTTTTTTTTTAATGCTAAGAGAAAGACAATATAAAGCATTTAAAAAAAAAAAAAATTATAGAGACAATATAAAACCAGACAGGACTACTACACAGCTCTGCAAACATCGAATCCCTGAGCAGGATTCTCTCCTGGCCTCAGAGAAGATTACAGCTGTGGTATTAAAGGCCAGATCCCAAGGGCGTTTTCTCCCACGTAAGTTAACTGGAAAGCAGTGGCAGGGCAGTGAGGCCAGAGGTGGCCATTGGCACTGCTGGGAGTTTTGATCCACTTCTATCTGGATGGAGCAGTTAAAGAACTGCCTAAGGATTTAAATGTAAGGAGATAGTCCTGTAAAGTACTGGATCCTCTCAAGACTTCCTTGTCTCAATATTTTGTGACCAAACTGAGGATCTGGAAGATCCTGAAATGCAGAGCTGTGCTGGCAGTTTACTTGTTGCTGCCTTGGTGCCTGGGTCCTGCCTGGCAGTCTGGCCCAAGGGCAGAGGGAACCCAAAGGGTCTCTGCTCAAGAAACTCAGGCACAGGCTGAATGTGACCCCAGAGCAGAGCTCAGCTTTCACAGCGTAGCTCCAGCTCCCCAGGGTCTGGATCAGCCCGGCCACCCTGGTGCCGAGCCTTGGGTACATCTGCACTCAGTTTCCATAATCCACCTACCAACCCTGCCTTGCCCTCAACATCTCATTGCTATGTCCAGCAGCTGGTGGGTCACATCTCTTGTGTGGTTTTCTCTTTCTCTCTTTTCCAGAATTTGTCTCTGGCAGTTGTATTGTGGAAGTGGCAATCTGGAAAGCAGAGGTGTAACTCCTTGTCACTGTCTGGACAAAGTGTAGATGTCCCATATTCTTAAGCTTCCATGCCAGACCTATTTTTCACAAGGTGCCTGTTTTTGCAGATTCCTCTGCTTTGGGAAATGTTTTTTGGTGAACAAATGAGGCTCTTAATTACAAAGAGATAGTTCTGGAGGGGGTACTTTGCAGGGTATAGGTGAGAACTGTCTTTTCTCAGGCAATTTCTAGCCCATTAATTATTAAATGCTAATCTAACTGTGGAGAGTCAGACGTGGAGGTGGAGGAGTCCTCCCCAGATCATGAGGGAGTGGGTCTGTTTTAGTACATCTCCCCATCCCAGGGCCTGCGTGGACTTTGTTCTTGGAGGTGAGCAAGACTGGCAGGTGAGATCGACTAGCAAGTCTTCAACAATTTTGTTTTTAATTTTTTTTTCTTTAGCACACAGAAGAAAAGAGTAAGGAGGAAGGGAGAAAAGGAGGTAAAAAGGGGAAACATGGCAAGGAAGCAGTGATCATGTCATCATTTGTGCTCCTGTGGTGGGCTGGACTCTCTGGCACCAGTTTACCAGTGTCTGTTACACCTTTTGCTTAATTTTGGAAGTAGTTTCTAGTAATTTATCATGTTTTTAATAGGGCAGAAAGTAGCAGTGGGGCTCAAAAAAACTCTGCAAATAGTAAGCAAATTAAAAAGAGACAGCTGTTCCAGGCTTTTCCAGCCTCCCAAGAAGACAACTCGGGCTGCAGTACGACACACACCACATTTCATTGGCGTAGGTCCATTGTTTGTGTCCCAGTCAGACAGCTAGCATTAGAATTTGGCCCAAATGTGAAAAGCCCTGTTATTTGAATTTAATTGAGAAATACGGAGTCACATTCAGGTTTTAAAGCTTTTTAATTAATAGAAGGTTAGGACAGAAAATTCAGTATGACTGTTACTGCTGAATCCAGACAGGGCTTGGCAGGTGGACATTCAGCAGGTGGGCGCTTGCAGTAACCTTCATCCTTGCACAGTAAAGAGCCCTCTCCAGTCCCCCCCGGGTTTCCTGAGAGTAAGTATGCCATCTCTCTTAGCACTAATGTCATATGACAGGTTAAACTTCCAAATCACGAGGGTAGGTGACTGCCTGTGACCCAGCACTTTGCTGCAGCTGTTGACAGAACATCATTCAGAGGAGTGTGATGCCAAGTGAAACCCAGAGCACCTCTATTTCCCACCAGTAGAGTTACATCAGTGTAAAGCCACCTTAGGAAAAATAAAATCAAGCCCAATGTGAAGAAACTTACCAGAAAGTGTAAAGAGGTCATAAATCTTCCTCAAGCTGTACTTGACATGTGGAAGTTTTATTCTGGACCTGGGGTATTGCTGCTTTGGGTGCTGAAGCTGTCTTAAAAATTACCTAAGGGTTCCCTCCAGTGAACATCCCTCACCATCCTTCTACCTTCATTGAAATGCAAATCAACACTTGGAACAGAGTGCTCAGCCTTCTCCTGCAGCCTAATATAGAGGAGTTTAGGAAGTGGGATCTTGGCATTATACTAGTTATACTGCAAGCTGGTTTGGCCTTTACCTGGACCAGGACTAAAGGGGAGGGTGGGGGAATAAATATGTGTTTAGAACTAAGGTTGGAATTCAGGATTTTCAATGATTTATTCAGACACCCAAAGAAATTTGAGGACAACCAGTTATTTGCAAACATGAGCTGAAATTGGTAAATGGTTTCAGGTTAAAAAAAAAAAAAAAAGAAAAGAAAAAAAAGAAGAGTAACTGCAGGGTGACAAACTACTTGTAAGGTGAAGACCATGTCTAGGACAGTCTTCTGAAATGGGAGATCATGTCAAATTCCTCATCTGGTCAAGTTAGCAGGATTAGAGCTCTTCGCTCTGTTGGAGATATAAGAGAGGACACAGGAAAACAATACATTTTGTTAGACTTGTTTCTAGTTTATTACAAAATAGCTTCATGTTCACTCAGGACAGGTTTTTTTTTCCAGTCAGACAGAAATGATTTCCATATCTCTGCTTAGAGCAGCACAGCTCCCCTTGGCTGAGCTGAGGTATGATGGACCATGAGCGTGGATGAAGGAATTACTGTATGGTCTTGTTTTTTATTTGGAATTATGGTAAACATTTATCTACTAATGCAAATCAGATTCAGCCTACAAAGATTGATTTTCCTATAATTTGACCTTGTCTAATAAGTCTTCTCAACCAGAAGAATTGTAGGGACTTTGCACTGATTTATTTTTGCTTATGTATAAAGTACTGCATGCTTGTTCATTTATTATGCTTAGCACCTCAGACTCAGGAAGATTATATTATTTGAAAATTAAATTTCATACATTCACATTTTAACACAGACTCCTCTTCAGCTGTTTGATTTCATACAGCCCTGTCCTGAAGAAAATGCATAGAAAAAAAGAATTACTTGTTTTTCTGAGGTCTGCATGTTAAGGAATAATCCTGAAACTGTCACTGTGTGTACTCCATGCTATGATAGAAGAAAAAGACGCAGCAATACAATGTTATTTTAAGCATTTTACCCTAACCTTTGTCCACAAATACCGATGTGAATTCATTACAATTACAGTGTAATTGTGCCACTACAGGGAGATTATGTCATTATTGGATCACCTTATGTTTATCTGTATTCCTTAATGTATTTCGGTTTCTATTACTCTTTACATTAACTCCATCCCAAATCCAGGGGTTTATGTAAGGCTGGATCCAAAGTTACCGACATTAAGGGAAAGGCTCCCTTTCATTTTCTCAGCCTATATATCAGGCTCCTGGAGTCAGCAGAGTCTTAAGGTCTTGATTCTATTTTAAACAATAACTATATATGAAGAAAATTTTGTGAAAGAGAATTAATATTTTAATTAATCTTTCTCATATTATTATCTTACATTTCAGCTGAAGTAACCTCATGCTGCTACTTTCTTTTAACTACTATGGTTCTTTCCTCCCATCTTTCCTTACATTGAAATTTTAAAAAGTATCATATGCTCATTTAATCAACTGCCCCTTTGAGAACATTTATGCTTATAGTAAATTTGTTTCAACACTGACTTCTTCAGCATCTCCCTAGGTACCTCTTTGCATCTATTTCAACAAATTGCAGCCTATTTATCATTATTAATTGTTTACAGTCCATGATTTATCTCAAATTATTTAATATAGACCCCTCATTTTTTTAAAATATGAAGCTGAATTATGTTATTTATCCAATTGCCCAAGTAAATAGGGAGTATGGTTATTCTGCTCAAAGAAAAATAGTTTTGTTTTGGCAACTGCATGGTTGGACAATAGATAGAGCCTCTATAAAACTCAGCTAGTTGGGTGTGTGTGTGTATCCTTCCAAACAAGTAACAACAAAAACTGATTTGTCATATGAGCTTGATATGTATCTATACACACACATACATACACCTGGAATCACATTAACTTCTTTTTTAAAATAAAATTTTAGCTATATTAGAGTTAAGATGTTTTGGGATTCTTCCCTTATAGAGCCATGTTTGTAGGGCCATGATTCTGCAAAGCATTGGAACATGTTACAGCGTGGAATTATGCTAGTGTCAACAGAATGAATGTGCTTGAATAGATGCACTTAAGACCTGTGAGTGAATTTAAGTAGCAGAAGTTGAAGGCAAATCAGTTCTAAAATAACTTTGTATGGTTCTTCTATTAATGAAAGTGTGAACATTTAAATGTTACTGTCTTTCCAGTGTCAGAAGCAAGCACTGAGTCCTATCAGAAAACTATTTATTTTTATGATCATAGAGATCTTTTAGTCCTCCAGCTACTCATGTTTTGAGATTGAACAGTGTGCCTCAGAAGTAGGTAATCTTAGCAGAAAAATATCGACATTAAAGGGGAAAGAAATATTTCCCTAGAAGACTGATGAAAATTAAATATCATGTGTTTGAAACTGTTCAGGTGTTTAGAAAGTTAGAATATGCTGAACGGTAAGGAATTTGTACCCAAAGATCAGTCAATGCATTAAAAATGCATGGGAAAAAATGCAAAAAAACCCATAGGGTGCCTTGTGGAACCATGTGATAAAATCAATTTCACAGTGAATCACGCAGCTCTGCAGTTGGGTGTTGATAACTCACAATTCCACTGAGAGTCAGAAAATATTTATTTTTTTTGGTTTTTTTTACTACCCCAACTCTTAAATTCATATGATTACAGCGGGAATTCCATCTTTAATTAAATTTGAAGTCCCTCCTGCAGAACAATGCTACAAGCCACAGTCATGTATGCTCTAATGACTTAGAAATCAAAAGACAAATAAAAGCAACCTGTAAATTTTTGTTCTTGTAGACTTTTATTGCTATTAGATTGTAAATAAGCTTTATTTGTTTCATCTGGAGACTGCTTTATTCAAAATGAGTAATCTACAATACTGAGCTATATAGAGGAATACAGTGAAATGAGACAACCTACAAAGCATTCTATTTAATTTAGCACAGGATTGCAGAGTGACAAACTCTCTCTCAGTAAACTTAAGCTCTAGCAATAAAGGTTAATGAGGTAAGAGCAGAAATGTAATCTACCTTAATGCTGGTGAAAAGATCCATCCAACTGCTGTGTGTTTCCAACTAATAAAATACGATCGACACGTGTTACCAGCTGTGTGTAAAGGACCAAAGAAATGATGGATCAAAAGACAAATCATCTCTTTTCCCCTATTATTTTTGCATAATATACTCAGTGACTTGGCCAAAGAACAAGACGGGTCTTCTCCAAGAACTACCACAAATTTCCTACTTTGAAACTTCAGGATATCCTTCAAGTGTTTGCTCTGATCAGTTCTGGGGATCATACAGGTATTACATGTATATAACACATATATACAAATAATGAGAACATATATATATATATAAATAATGATAACATTACTGAGGTTGAAAAATCAAGCTGCCCAAAATTAGGAAGTGCCACAAATGGGGTTTTGTGTAACTCCAGTCTTTTATGAGCTGGTATCTAAGTTTTGACTAGCATCACTAGTAAATCTTAGCACTTGCACCTCACGTTGAAGATTGCTCATTTAAGACTTACAGAGGTGTCTGTCTGTCTAAACCCTTGTTCTCCAAACAACACCATTTGATTTAATGGCATACACTACTTGTGACTGCAAATCTCACTTCACAAATATTTCTCACAGTCTTTAATTAGTGATATCACCAAACAACCTTACAGTTGCTTGGTGGTATCACCATACAGGACTTAGTCACTCCTCTTCACATAGCTCATCATCAAATACCAGTATAGTCCCCACAGGCTAACGCCAACTAGACTCTAAATCCAACCTCTCCTGCCTCCCACTACCCATTTTATCATGACTCTCTGCCCTCAGCTTTCTTGTCTGTCTGGTTCCAGTTCCACGAGCCACTGACTCTCTCTGCCCTGAGTGAAGTGGCTCCTTCCTCTTGCATCTAGTGTGAAAGCAATGATCAACACAGAAAGGATATGCTGCTTTTTCCTGCTACCTGTTCAGGGCAATTAACGTTGCATATATTTGGTTGGAAAAAGCATGTTTAGGTATTCCAGCAACAGCAGATGCCCACTACAGTCACACAGCATTCTGGAAGCAAATGAGAATACTTTATGGCATGGGGGGAAGGCACATCTGTGCTGTAGTCACACCGGAGCTACAAGCAGATGGAGCATACTCTGTTCACAAAGTGAATGTTTGGGTTTAGTAGATCTGTTCAATTCATAGATCTAGAGTTTAATGAAAAGAAAAAATATACACAAAACCCTAGGCAAAGTTGCCTAAAGAAGGTCCTCCTGCCCTGACTGTTCCCCCTGCTTCTTGATCCCCAGATGTCCATTCCTACCCAGATGTGAGTTCCCCACTCCCCACACTGGGCTGATAGAAATGCTTGCAGGGCCATCCTGTTAGCTGGTTCACAGCAGTGACATGGTTCAGGATCACCACTGGCTCTATTCATAAACTTTTACAGCATAGTTAACTCAAATTTCAACTCTGAAACTGCTTATCTCAGGTTATGCTAATTCAAGTGACAGTGGCTGCAGTGTAAAATTTCATCTGGGGTCCCATGTCTATTCCAGTACTAAGAGAACTATTTGTGGCAAAAATATTTCTCAGGGTATAGCCCATGATCATCACCCCTGTAGCACACTTATTTACTCTAAAAATTTTCCCAAGGAATTGTCCTTTTTGGATGGACAAGGAAAGTGGTGGAGAGGCACAGAAAAATGTGCAGTAGAGTGAGTTTGCCATGACTTCTTAAATTGCAGGATGGTTATGTTAGCAGTTGATGAGTTTTAGTGTTTTTAAGTTGTTGATCTTGGGTCAGCCAACATAAACAACAGATAACTATATTTGATTTATTTGTTCTGTATCTTTTTGTGCTTAGGATTCAGGTCAATGTTCTAAAATGTCTGTTTCTGATTGTCATGACTTTTGAACATCATACATCCTTTCTGATTTAGTCTTCCTGGCCCTTTTTGACTGGTGTCCCGGGCTGCTTGATTCAGTGTCGGAGAGATGGCGAGAGCAGGCACAGGAGACACAAGGGGAAGCAGAGGCACAGATGCCAATCTCTTCTCTCTGGTGACTGGTGTCAGGACCTGAGGGAACAGCATGAAGCTGTGTCAGGGGAGGTTTAGTTCGAATAGTAGGAAAAGGTTCTTCACCCAGAGGGTGGATGGGCACTGGAACAGGCTCCCCAGGGAAGTGGTCACGTCACCAAGCCTGAGAGAGTTCCAAGTGTTTGGACAATGTTCTCAGGCACATGGTGTGATTCTTGGTGTGGTCCTGTGCAGGGCCAGGAGACAGACTTCAATGATCCTTTTGGGTCCCTTCCAACTGAGGATGTTCTAGGATTCTACAAAATGGTGGAAAGGGACATGGGTATCTTTTGATACTTTCCAATGTCTTCCAGAACCAGGTCCTGACTCAAACTGTCCTTTTCCAGTAACTGAGGGATACTCACAAGTTATCACTGTATGATTAGCTGTATGAGAAAGACAAAAACCGCTGAAAATTAGGTCTAAACTTGTTTGTGGGAAGAAAAAAATAAAGCATCAAAAAATAAAGCTGCTCCTACTGACACGAGGAATCAATCTGGAAAAAAAGTGAAGATCAGTTTTGAACTTCTGTGCTTCTGTTAGTATTTACAGTTCCTCAGCACCACAGGACCTTTCCCTCGATTTCCAGTGCAGCTCATGAGACTGTAACCCTGCAATTCCATTGGGCTCATGTCAATAGGATTGTTGTGCTTTTTCCAACAAGATTATAAGCGCTCA
This sequence comes from Anabacerthia variegaticeps, assembly GCA_035583185.1. Taxonomy (NCBI): domain Eukaryota; kingdom Metazoa; phylum Chordata; class Aves; order Passeriformes; family Furnariidae; genus Anabacerthia; species Anabacerthia variegaticeps. The sequence goes on from JAWWEW010000078.1 coordinate 18,036,709, forward strand.
TTTGCTTTCAGCAGAAGTTTTACCAAGCATCTATTCATATCTTAATGGATTATTGACATAACACAGCAGACTGTTATGAAGTATTCCACTATGTGTAATTAGAGAGTATTTAATCTGCATAATAAAAATCCATATGAACAGTTGTCATTCATGCCCAAAAGCTGCTCATCTAAATGAAGTATCTAGTTTGCCCTATAGATTTAGGGATGGGAAACAGTGTTTTGAATAAATCTCATCTAAATTCAAGAATGCAATTTTTGAATTTTTACTCGGCAATCCAGATGTGGACAATCCGATTTCTCCCCTGCCCTGCCCCACCAAAAAAAGTAAATTTAAATGTTACATTCCAACTTTCATCGTGTATCATGTTTTTACAGCCATTTGTTAAGTATTTACAGCCCAATTCCTTGTGCCTTTGGTAGGATGCCAAGACAGTATCCAAGGAGCTTGCTCAGGGTCCTCCTGGCAGAGCTAGAGAGGAAGGGTGAGGCACGTTCTCTGCACTTGTGATTATTTTAACAATCCATCCACCTAGTTCTCCCACACCTAAAGAATGGGCAAAAGGTCAAGCTGGCATCTGTATATCATTTAAGATCTGCCAAGGTATGTAAAGGAGAGCTTAACTGGGAATATGAGTTGTTCATAGAGCATCGCTGGGTGCTCTGCAATGGGAAAATTTTAGTGGTAAAAACAGCAAGGAAAGAGAAGCTGTGACTGATAATGCTACCTCATAGTGCTGAAAGGGTAACCAGTAGGCAGGAGAAATATTTTGCCCCTGTACTTTGCTAGGGCTTCCTTCATGAAAACTTTTACTATATCAAAATTTGCAAAGAAAGCGGTGATAGCAGGCAAAAGGAACTAAAAATATTTAATAAGAATTTTATGTATAATTTTTTAACTTGTTTAAATAAACACTTTTGTGATTTTTATTTTGCCAAGAAACCTCCTTGATCAAAACTAGACAAACATGAAGGATATTAACTTCCATTGTAAAGAAACATTCTTTTCAACCGCTGCCACTGCTTGTTATGTCGTGGTGAAAATCCATTTCAGAGAGCCTGAAAATAGACAAATGAAAAGAAAAAAAACCTAACCAAGGTAAAACCTCAGCTGTAATTTTCACATCAGCTTTTTACAGTCAGAACACAATACAGCCATTTTGTGGTATCCTAAAGAGTTATTAGTTGTTCTTCTGGTGATTTAAAGCCTAAAATTGTCTGCATAGTCTAGAATATTATTGTGCACAAAAGAAAACCCCACTGTATAAGTTCCATAGTACTTTTTCATTTTGGCATCAAAATAATAAACTCAATTACTTGAGAAAAGGCACGTGCAGGGAGTATGGTGGGCTTGTCATGGCATTCATGAGGAGGGGTGTGTGTGTTGAATTAAGCAGAATTATTCACAAACAGTAGAAAAATCTGTGCTGATACATGAACGTACTACAATATTCAGGTGAGCAAGCCCTATAAAACAACATCTAAGTGCCTAGTGCAGAACTCCTACTTTCGTATCTAGAAATTAATGTCAAATGAACAGGCAGTAAGTTATTCTGGAATTTGTTCCAATTCTGGTATTTAACTTTTGATTATTTGCCTTCACAACCTTAACAATGTTTCTTTTTCTTAAATATAGTTTCTAGCATAATGTGAATTTAGGCAGCCAGACTCCACCAGATTATCTGAACAAATGCATGCATTTGTTGTTCTCAGCTGAGGAGGTGGGATTTGGGGTTTTATTGTCATTTAAACCAAAGAATGCTAATTGTAGTATATGCGTAAAACACTTGGAGTTATCTTAGAAGAGTCTAAAGATGCTTTATCAACCCAGATATTATACAGAGCTTTCAAGAAAAAGGACTCTGAATGTCTGAGCTTAAAAAAAAAAAGGCAAATGTGATAAGAAATATGCTGAAAGACATTCTAAATCCCTTCATCAGAGGGAGAGAGATAAAAATAATAACACCCGGTAGCTAAAAAATGCAATCTGTGGAAATCTTAATGAAGCCTAATGAATCATATGAGCTCTATTGTTAAATTTACTATCCCTTTATTACAGCTAAGAAAAAAGAAATATGAAAGTGAACACTGACATTTTCATCTTTTGGGTGTATTAAATTTTGCAACTTAATCCATATGCTAGTGAAAGTGAGAAGAATATAGTTTTTATTGAAACTAGAAATTAAACTATCACATAGAAGGGAGTGAAACTTGCAAGGGACAGAGAAAGACCCTCATTCTGTCAGGCAGCTGATGATTAGTAACCCTTACAGGGATGGTTTGAAAGCAGGATGCTGAAAGCTTTAAAATGCTATATCCCAAATATCTTTCTTCTCTGAAATAGGAATGTGTATTTTAACAGTTCTGAGTCAATGCCAGTTTGGTCTCCATCTTATGGACCCTGCACTTGAATGTTTGTAGAGCAAGCACTCACAGGGTTTTACTTTGTGTGCTGTTCTGTATATAGTCTCCTCATTTTAGGTGATCATCCTTTGGCTTCTTGACAGTCTCTTCTTGGAATTTGTAAATTAACTCTTCCTCATCTTCTCTGGGAGTCAAAAAGGCTTTCCACTCTCCTGTTAAATATTCCTGGAGGAACTCCTAACTCAAGAAGCAGAAGCATAAGGCAAAGATCACAGGGTCTTTAAACACTAACCTGTCCTTTTGAAACAGATCTGCTTCCTCAATGTTCTTCAGGACACAAGAGCAGACTGAAAGTCTCACTCATTTTTATGATGGAGGAGCTGTATTATCACATTACTCCTCCACCCTATCAGGGCCACAGGGATTTTGTGTGGACTTAGATTGACTTGTTCCATGTGTAGGCCACACCCTCCAAAACCTGTCATTAATTTAAAAGTCTTCCTTTGATAAGTAATGATAGAACGTGTCCCTTTAAAGAAGCCTGCTGAACCAACTTGGTGAATATCTTCTATCACCAGGCAGAGATTGTTCCGTATGCCTTCGAAGTTCACTGGAAGCACCAGCCTTTCTGCCCTAGAGCTCGTTCGTCTCTACAGTTCTTGTTAGACAGCTTTGTGTTTTTTCAATTCTTTCCAGAACTTTCTTTCATGACCACAGTCATCCAGTAGGTAAGACAATATATGACTGTAGTAATTCTCCCATGGCTTAAGGCAGTTTTTTCTCCACTACTCTTAAGCTCTTGGTACAGTTCCCTGAAATACTGCTCTTCAGTGCCAGGGCCTCCTAGTGCTGAGCTTGCCTCCAGCCAGCAGTAGGCAATGGCTCTCTGGATTACAGCTTGCCTGTTTATCCTGGTTGATGATACTCTGATAAACAACAGCGAAGTGGGCACATCCAGCAAGTGTGCTGATGTATGATGAAGATTTATAGGACAGAATGTTTTGATCAACTTGTTTGAAATTCCCCTGACAGTCATATCCATGTTGTATCAACAAGCGGCAGCTTTTCCACTGCGGTTTCCTGCAAGTTTTTGAAACTTCCCGAAGTTTCTTTCCATCAGGGACTTGGTCCTCATTGCCTTGTAAGCTTGTCTTTATGTCTTTGGTAGTACGCTTTCCAAATCTTGCTCCATTCACTATTTCTCAGGCAAATCAACCTCACAGTTATTTCAGTCAGGAGAGTAAAAGGAGATGGTAGTACACAGCAGTCTGTTTAAAAAGGCTATCTCCTTTAGAGTTTACACTTTAGATTCATCCTAAATACCTTCCTAAGTAGTGTCAGAATTCTTTCTTAGTTTGGGAGAGTGACTTCTATAAGCTGTTCCCAAGCTACATGCTTTGAGGACTGAACTGCCTGGCATACCTTTGATACTGTGTCATTCACACCAAGACATAAATTATCTGGCTAACTGTGCTTCGATGTAGTTATGCTGACAGTATGAGTGACATTCAGCCACATATCTCAAGGAAAAGGGTACAGATAAGCTAACTTTCCTGTCAATTTTCCATTCAATTATCCATTTAATTATGTTCTGCTTTTGCTTTTATTTTTGCTTTCTTGTGTTTTTCTTCAGAAGGAGCTTTATAATCTAGTATCTGACATTTCCAGTCCTAAAAAGAGATACAGTGCTTCATTTTTGAAACAGCTGCAGAAGTTAGCTCTTCTGAATTTTGCCTTGCCTTGGTCTGCAGTTCATTCTCAACAGCACAACTCTTATGAGATGAGCTTTGCTTGTTTGTACTCAATACATTTAGAATTTAATTTCAAAAGACTTGTCTTGCTGTGACTTCAAATATAGTATTACTTGTATATTGTGTCCAACTGTAAATCATGTGTAGTCTTTTCATATTTAAAGTGATAATCCAGTCTTTGCACGTAGCAGCCTCTTGCAAAATTTCTTCTATGATTTATTCTTTCTAGCTCTTCTTTGCTTCTCTTCAGCTCTCATACACTGCAGACTTCTGCAGAATGGTTTTACTTCTTACCAACATAACGGATTTGCCCAAAGGCTCCTTTGGTCTATATTTTATTTCAAGCCTTTGTGCAATCTTTTATGTGACTTCTTGCAAATCTGCTCTGATTGTATTTTGTGGACTTCTCTACAGAGCCTTCAGTTTTGTTTTGCAATTGAATCTCTTTATGGATTTACAGTTTAATACATATAAAGCATCACACATCTCCTTTTTGATTTCTTATAGGAAACTGATCCCTCTGCAGCTTTACCTTTCTGCAACTGAAGAATACTCTTAATTTCTTTCGTGCTGTGTAACACTGTCTTGTTCTTTCTCACATGCATGTGGGCTATTTGACTAATCTGGTACACCTGACCAGCAGTATTTTTAGGTCCCTTTCTTATCTTCTCAAGTATAGAAAAAATCTTGCCCTGCTTTGCTTCAGTTCTCTAGTGTGTTTATGAAAAGTTAGATGCATAGTATAGCTGTTACTGGTTTCTCTAAGATATCTTTTACTCACTGTCTTTCCTTCTACTGGTTCTTTTTTGTTTCTATTTTGTTGGTGGTACTACATCATCTTCTGAGGTGACAATGAAACAGAACTCCAAATCAGGACTTAGAAGTACAATAAATCATTATATTAACTAAAGAGAAACTAATGCTGGGGAAACATCCATGTGCTTTATTCCATCAAGTGGTTAGCACTGACTGAGTGTAGCTAATTCAGACCAAAATTCTTCTTAAAGTGCCTTTTACCATGTGTGTTATTTAATGTTCATAGGTGTTATGTACTTAAGACTGTATCTGAAGTTAAATGAGGAAGGAATGAAATGGTATATTTATGCACCAAATTTTAAAGACCAAGGTTAAAAATTGGCTTGTAGTACCTTCCTATTTAGTTATTACATCCTGTTAAGTTATTCAATGCTGTTTTTTATGGAGATATTCCAGAAAACTTTCAGTTCTGGAATGATTGATCTCCTAATTGAGTGAAACTTGGCACGCCTAAGATCTACAAGAAGCACAAAAAATGCAGGTACAATATTTTGCTATAAAAGCTATTTAATTAAATACAGTATTTCTAAAATCATCATAGCTAAGAAACCACCATTTTGCTTCTCTTGCTGTGAAAAGGCAAAATGTAACCAGAAAACAATAAGATCCAATTTGCTCATGCCTCTGCTACAAAATCTTTTTTTCAAAATAAATCTCTGTGCTGCTTCTTTCTTCTCCTAACAAACATTCTGGTCACTTGCGGGCAAAAATGAAAACAGAAAGAAAGACAATAGTTTGTGAAGAGTCTTTTCACTTGGGAAATATGACTTTATAGCAACTGTAGTATAATCTATCATAACTCCAAATGTAATGGGGAAGTACAAAAAGAAAGCAACAATGGTAAGTGCCTCCCTGGGTGTTTCATGGTAATTACAGCTCTCTGGCTGAGAGAGCTGATGGCTAAAGGCAATTTAGACATTTAAACTGACCAGTTTGATTCCTTTTCTTTTAGGTCGAGATGACTGTATTAACAGGCATGTAGACTGGAAGCATATCCAAGATATTCTGGAGTGGGGTGCAGTTTCAGGAGACAGCCTTCAAACACGGGTAAAAGAGTGACCGAATCAACGATGTGGTAACTGAGGTGTATTTAAATGATATCCAGGAGAGTATCATGACCACCATTTACAGTTTACCTTGACTGCTATTGCAATTTTGTACAGTTCTTAATATGGAGAAGATGGTGTGTTGAGTTGTCATGGAATCATAAAATATGCTGAGCTGGAAGGGACCCATCAGGATCATCAAGTCCAGCTCTTGATTTTTATGAATCTATAAGCTAACTGAATCTGGACCAGACTATTCTTCCTGTAAGTACTACTTCTAAATGTTTGCTGAATATTCTTCTCCATGAGGCAAATATTTTTCAATGTAAATGAACAGATTATTATCTTCAGCAGTGAGCCATGGAGAGAAATTTTAGAACACTGACTACAACAGTATTTAACATTTTCTATAAAGACACTCAGAAATTCCAGGTCGAGAGGGACCCGTTGCTGCACCTGTGCCTCTTTCCAGATTGGTTTTGTTTGCACTAATCCTGTACTCTAAAAGGACTTTAAAGGTGACGGGATTTTGGCACAGATGGGAAATACTACAGTTATGGAAGTGCTGCCACTTTTAGTCTTGTGCCCAGGGAACAGGAGAAGTAGTGAAGAGAGTGGGGTCAGAATCTGCTACAGGGCCTGGACATGGGGCACAGCTGTGGCAAGTTAGCTTGCTTATAATTGCAGAAAAGCCTAGGCTACATTTTTTAATACTCCTGGGAAACTAGGCAACGCTAACAGTCACATATGCACCCATGGGGTAAGTAAAAATTATTCAAAATCACAACAGAGATGAAAAAAACCCCACAGTTAATCTTTTTAAGCAGAAAACCTAATTATTTTTTACCTCTTGTGTTTCAAAGTACTGAATTTTTCAGCATCAAATATCAGACATATACTAGAATGGGATTATTCCTTTACCTACCATGAGCTACAGCATCTGAAGGGCTCTTCCTCATCTCTGTCAGCCATGCAGAGGGCAGGGATCACAGACACATCTCCTCCTCCACTGACCTGCTTTGGCTTGTTTTTCATGGCCAGTGTACTTGATGCATTGTCAGCTGGATCTACTGACAAAACAGGGTGGTCTTGCTCCAAAGTCCAGTTCTTTAAAGGAAAAGCTACGTTGTTAAAGGAAAGTTGGGTGGTAATGTAGGACTTTTGCCTAGACCTTGTCCATTATGACTAGCCTTTGGAAGGTTACCAAACACTTGTTCCCTAGCTGCATGGTCCAAATCAGCTTTTTTCTCCCAAAAAACTCAGCAGGAGTAGCTGTTGGCACATAACAGGAGAAGGCAAGAGGACCCCCAGCTCTGGGTGCTGCTCTGTACGTGTATGTGCTGACAGAGGACAGATATGCCCAGGTCCCTCCTCCACAGCCAAGGCTGAGGTTGGTGTGCCTGCTGGGCTGAGGTTGGAGAGGATGCTGGGCTGAGCAGAAGCTGAGGAATGCAGAGAGGCTGGGGTGGATGTGGAGTGGGAGGGAGAGGAGGCCATATGAAGCAGTGGGGGACTGTGTCAGGAGGGGGCTGCACGGCTGCAGGGAGCTGCTGGTGGTCTCTAAGACTGAAGGGCAGGCAGAATGGCAGCTCTTGTGCTATTAGGAGCTCCCTTCTGGTAAACCTCATACGACAAAATGCAGGGAAGGGCAGATGCCAAGCCTTTCCTTAGGCAGGTTTCACAGACATCCCTTGGAACACTGAGCATCCAGCATGAAAGTTCTGCATCTTGTATGATGGTCATGCAGGACACAAGCTCTCCTGTGTGGTGGCGGCAATCGGCCCCACCACTGCAGCTCAGTTTGCCCCATTCACTGCCACGTGTGTGACCTGCTGTGCCTGCATAAGAGTGTGCACATGCACTGCAGTCAGCTGGGACCCTCCTGGCTTTACACTGACCATCTCTAGCCCCGGGTTTGATAGGACCACAATCACCGGTGGCTGGTGGCACATAAATTATCTGTCACTGACATATGAGTTGTGGGAGGGCATCCTGCACCCAGCAGGAGGTACTGCGGAGAGAATTCCTTCTGCCCTTTCCTCTAATACGCTCAAGAATAAATCACCTACTCAGCTTAAATGGTGCTTGAGTGATATAATGGAGTCCTTTGCTGGCCTGTAGACAGAGATAACAGCACTTTGATCTGATTAAAATTCTGCTAGTCTGGTGTTTGTTTACTGTTTTAAAAATATTTTGCAACAAAATTGAAGCTGAAAAATAGAATTTGACTATAAAGGCAAATCTGGTATAAATGGAGTAAGGACAAGAGGGCTATTGTTTGACATTAATATTTGTATTTAAAGATATCCTAAAGTCATGCAAAGGACTTTGACATCAAATTCCTTAACATTTGCAATACATAAGAGAATTTTGGAGCTTGCATTATTGGTCAAAAAAGAAGATATTTGATTAGCCTCTGCAACCCAGGTGAAACAAATAAGTGGATCTGCAATTTAACTAAACGCATTGATTAGCACTGCTATTAAAGGTCGTTGCTTTTTCCAGTTTTTACAGATAGTTTTGGTAGGATTGCCATGCTATTGACACGCTACTAAAGAGTCTGTTTTGTCTTGCAACGTTTTGCTACTTCGTGCTGAAAGTATGGCTCATTAGTGTGACTCCCATGAAAGTGGATCCAGATACCATTAGGCAAGTCCCTACTCTGTGCTCTGCAAACCACCTCGTCAGCCTGCCAGCAACCAACAATATGTACCAGGAGCATCCACTAAGTGATTTCTTCCTGTGCATGCCACACGGAGGAGAAGTCAATATTTATACCTCTCACTTGATAGAATTAATTAAATATATTTTGCTAAATAATACTCTATAGTACATATTCCTTGTCTAATATTTGCCCACAGAAGAAGTATTTGTTATGTGAATTGAATGACTAGTTAAGAAGAACTAAATGAGTACAACATATTTAATATTTATTTGGTAGCACAATACAGTAGACATAGGAGAGGTGAGAGAGAATGCAAATACAGGAGAAAGAAAAAATGATTAAAGGGCATAGACAGAACTCGAAATATTTCTACAATGACTACAGTGATTCTGAAAAAAAAAGCAAGCAGCAAGATGAGTTCAGTTATTTGGATTTTGGAAATTAAAAGTAAAATATTTAAGGAGGACTGTAAATGACTATTCACAGCAGCCATACTTTGTCTAAAAATGTATTGCTTCAAGAGAACTCCAGAGGTGATCCACCTCTTATAAGACCTGGACTGCTTTGGTTCTTTGCGTTTAGGGCATCTTTTATCTTCAATGACAGGTTCTTAGTATGAGAAATCTTTATTTTTACTTTTCTGTTTTTTTTAGTCTGTGATGTAGTAAGTGAAATTCATACCACAGCAAAATCTAGCAACAGCAGCAAAAACCCCCATGTTGCTGAGAGCTGTTAAAGCTCTGTTAAAGACTACTTACTGGAGAATTAGTTATGAAGAGATTGTACTGGCTAATGGGATTTTGTGAGAAATTATATTGCAGAATTTTGGCAAAGAAAGTGCTTTGAACAGTAATTTGTTTTTTTCTGAAAATAATGTTTTGCACTTGTAATAAAAGTAACATGCACTGCTATATTTTCTGAAATATATTCCTTGAGTGCAAATGGAAGTCACAGCTGTGCAGGTAGAGGAAGGATTTTGGCCATTTATGTTATGATTTGAAGAAAATTCAAATATAATCTACCAGCAGCAAGAAGCCATGACATGTTTAACACTGAACTTTTAATTTAATAAAAGCAAGCAACTGCAAGGAGCAAATATATCTCTGCTTGATATCATATAAATGTAAGAAAAGCTATATCAGACATTATAATGCTTATTTTAGCAGACAAGTGTTTGCATTTGCAGCTGACAGTAGGATTTCAAAGGTGCCCTTTTGGTATATACAATCATGGAATGATCAAACCTCATTTCCGTATATTGGTTTCTAGCTATGTAATTTTTTGCTCTGTAGTTGTGATTATCCAGTCCAGACTTGTCTTCCTAGAAATTTGTTTATGGTGTCTGTATAGATTGGAATTTTGTGGATGAAAAGTCAATGGATTTTTTTTTCCCAATCACAATTAAAACACTGTTAAATTTAAAATGGACTTTGAAGAATTCGTACAGGATCTTTCTTAGAAAGACACATGGACACATACATCATGTTGATGGTCTTCATATGTTTAGTTAGTTCTGCTGACTTTGTACTGTATAATCACATTCTACTATTTTGTTAGTGCAAGCTTGACATGTGAAAACTATATAACTTGAAATTTATTTTATAAATAATGTATTTTTAACATCCTGAGAAAATTTCAAAGTATTATCCTCAATTTTGAACAGGACAGCAATTTACCATAAAAAAAAAAAAATAAATCTATGGTACAGAAACAGCAGTTTTGAGTAAATAGGGTATTCTATGCTCATCCATCATAGCTTTCAGTTCCCTCTCTGAATGGATTCAGTCATTTTATTGAAAAGATATCCCACAAAACAAATGCTGTCCATGTTTAATTCCTACATATGTTTGCTGTAACAGGCTTTTCTGTTGTACTGTTGGCATGTTGTGCTGCTGGTTGCGCAGTTTCTCTGTGCATGGTCATAGTTTATGTTAGTTTATTTTATGGTGATGAATTTTTGGTTTTGGATTTGCCTGATTCTCTTTCTCTTCTCCAGTATTTTCTGATGCTAATATGTTCCATTCTTGGGAGGGTGCCCTAGCAAATGGCACAGACATATATACCTACCACATTAATAAATGGGAAATGAGTGTTATGTACAGACAAATGGAATTGCATGATCTTCATAACAATAGCAAACTCTCTGGTGATATTTAACTTCTTCTTTTCATTTGCAAAATCAAATTCTTTTTTTAATTATTCTTAACATCAGCTCCTCTGTGGCAAAGCAACAAATAAAAGGAGGGACCAAGCAGGAACAAAACAGCACTGACAGCATTGTGCAGGGAATTAAAATCAGCTGAAGTTGAATGATTCGGTGATTCTATGACAAGTGTTAGGATACTGGTTGCAATGCTGTGTTACTATTGTTACCTGCTTTAGAGCATAGACGGTTCTCATTTTTTCTGTAGCAGACACAGCACAGCGTGGGACTGACAGAGGCACAGTACAACCACACACACACAGGACCAAAGCACCTCTCACATCACAGCCATCTTGTGCCAGCTCTTCATGGTCTTCCAGCTTGCTCTCTCCCCCAACTATTGTTTGAACATTAGAGCAGTCAGTTGGAAAAAAATGGTAAAGATATCCCTCTGGTGTATTTTTAGGTCTGCACACTTTTTGTTTTTAATCACATCTGCAATTACTGTGAAGTAGAAAAGGACCTTGGAAGGGTCATGCATCTACGAAACCGATATAAAATGTTCCCTCTGGAGAAATAGTTCTTTGCCCCCTGGTGGTGAATTAATTTTGAAAAATATTAGAAAACACTTTTAGGAAAATTTACTTGAAATGAAAAAGAAATACTAATTGCTTCACTGAATACAAGTAATAATAAACTGCTAAGCAACACTTAATGTGTGAAACATAATTAGGAAAAATCCTATTATGAGCAAACTCCATCAGTCTTCGACAGTCACTGCAGAATAGTGACAAATATAGTCTGAAAACTGTGTGAGACCTTCACGATTTCAAAATCACGTTTCTTACTTTTTTTTTTTTGGGGGGGAGGGTTAGCACAAATGTCTTGAGAATGTAACGTAATCTTGAGAATCCCTGATTTTCAGTGTTCCTACTGGAAATGGTCTAGGGGAATTATATTCATTTGAAAAGCATCTTTAGATATGCCCCTCTCCGGATATTAGTAATATTATCCATACATTGAGAGCTCTCATTCTGGGAGACTAGAATAACATTCCCTGGATGAAAATTTTAAAAGAGCTGTACATATTTCTAAAAGTTGTCTAGAAATTTTCAGCTTGTGTGTGCTGAGCGTCTCCATATGTGAATAGACTACTAGGATGTCATGCTTGGAACAGTAATAACAAAACTGACACTCGAAGTCATGCCCTTGCAATTTAAACCAAGGATTGTTTTGAAAGGTATCAAGAATACATTGTTTTAAAAGATGGCATAAACCTTCTAATCGCTGATTTAGTTTTGTCTTTTAACTCTTGTGCCTCCAAAACTTCTGCCTAAGACTATGCTCCCCCATGTTGATGTTCTTCTTCAAGAAAATACATATTAAAATTTAATGACAGTCTACTGCCGTGTCATGAAGCAAAAAGTTATACGTTTGTACTGGGAAAAGACCGTTTATAATGATCAGGCTTTCATATGCTGGTTTTATACTGTTAGGCTGATATTCTTAAAATGAACTCTCTTCCTATGTGACAGTCCGTGAGTCATCTTGTATGCTAGTCGTGTAGCTTTGGGTAGTTTTTCAGTTTGGAAAACAGCATCAAGGGTATGGCATGCTCAGCAGGCAGGGATTGTTTGGGTTTTGGCACTAATGATGTAATACGAAAAAAAAAAAAGAGCAATGTAGCTAAAAGAGACGGCTGAGCTGCCCAGACCAGGCACGAATGAGCTATTTCCTAAATAATATTCTTTCATGTCTGATGGACTGTAATAGCTTTCTGTTTTTAGCTCTGTTGCTTTAGCTTCTCTTTCCATTTCCACATTTCTTTCACATTACTTTGAGTTATGTGTGGCCTAAGGTAAGAGCTGGTCTACGCAAATGGCATATTCCTTACCAATCTTTCTGGGGGCACGGCTGCCATAAAGCTGTCCCGTCCCCCTTCCCTTCCCTTCTCTTCTCTTCCCTTCCCTTCCCACTGCCGCGCTGGATGTCACCTTCTCCCGGTCTCCACTCCATTCGGCTGAACGCTAAACTGCATTTGCAAGGCGCTCTGACTTTAGGAAACAATCCCTTAAGAAGGCAATACCCAGACGGCTTGCCTATGGGATGGATTCCCGCAGGAGTGCCCGGGGCAGGGCTCCAGCCTCCCCGCCGCTGTGGCAGGAGACCCTTCCCTTCCGGTGCGAGCGCTGCGCCGTTCCTGCCAGCTGTGCAACCGCTGCCTGCGCTGCCCGGCCCCGCGCTGCTCGGCAGCCAGCCTGCCTTCAGCTCCCCGCGCGGAGTGTTTACACAAATGCGCTTTTTTTTCCAACGGGAGACCCAGTTCAAATCGGGCAGTCTCCTGTCTGCCCTGCCCTCTTGTTCTTGCTCCCCCATCGATCGGGGTTCGGTGTCCCCTGCGTGTGCGAGCGCAGCTGTCTGGGCTGTGCTGTAACTTGGGGCAGCGAGTGTTTCTGTGCCTGTGTGCATATGGGTGCGTAAGTGGCTTTTATGGTTTCGTTTTTGGTTTTTTTAAACCTTCATCATTTCAGTCATTTGATGTACAATGTGGCCCACGAAGAGTCGAATTAGCGCAGCTGGGGAGGCGGCGAGCAGTGGCTCAGAGGTGGGGACGAGCGCCTGGGCTGGGGGCAGGGCACAGGAAACTTGCCCAGCTTTGTTAGCAGAGAGAACTCCTGTTACGGTACAAACCCATGCAGGGCACCCACACTGAACTGCCGGGTAGAAAACTGCAACGCACGGCAGAGCAGCCAGGCTCTTGAATTGCTGGAGATAAGGCTTTATCTTTGGGAAGAAAAGGGGTTGTTCCTTAATAAGCTGTTTCCCCCAGACGTCTGCTATTCATTTGAGACACCGAAATCACAGGCTGTTTAGCTATTCAGAATATGATCGTGTGAATCCTGCTGGGCTTATGAAGCATGTTGGTCTTTCAGTGCTGTTAAAAACGCTAATAATAACTGGTTCATGCCTCGGGCCTTGGGTGCTACTGTCAATTAGCGTCAGAACAGAGATTTATTTAAACAAATTATTTCTGTATATGCTTCTTTGCCTTACGGTTTGCAAAGTAGAGCTTCGTAGCCAAGTGAACCTGATTCAGTGACACCTGCCTGCATGTGCAGACAAAGTTGGGGCACAGAAAGAAAATGCCATCCTTGCCTTCATAGCTCTGCATATTCTTAAATTAAAGGAGCTATCCCAGCTGCAGAGACTACATGCAGGATTTAAAACCTTTCTCTGATCCTCTAGGCATTTAAATGTCATGTCTGAGCCACAGGGAAAAAATACTAATACCTCCCAACAGAGTAGTTTTAGACAGTGATGAAAAAGCCATGTGTAATTGTCTACCTTCCCCTCTACCTTTGTGTCAGAGTTCACAGGAGTGAGATTTAAATCGTCCTCACAGGTCACCCAACTCACCAGCCATTGTTTGTGTGTGTCACGGGGAATTTACACATGTATTGTTGCAGGCTCATAGCAAAGCCAAGCATTGCTGAATTTATGTTTATTTTATATTTAAAGTATTTCTCTGAAGCCAGGAGAGAGAACTGACTTAGAATTTAACTGGTTTATTTCATACTGGAGGAAGCCTAGTATGACCTGTATTAACTGAAGTGTTGGAGAAGGGGGAAGGACTCTAATGACTCATCCTCATGAAGAAGAAAACGGAAGAAGGAGAAGATAACAATATCTCATTATTATGGTGGTGGTTACAACTTTTTAGTAGTATTTTTAGCATTTTCTTCCTCAAATTGCAGTATTTATGCTTGGAGTACAGAACAAATTTAATGGAAACATTTAAATTAATCTCATAGTCTAGAAATTTTTAAAAGAAACCCTTTTAAGAACCTTTTTATTCAGTATTAGGCCTTCTCAGGGTTTATGGAGCAGACTAAAAATGAGTATTTAAATTTCTCACTTTGTTAAAAGCAGTTGGGATAATTTAACTATGGTGACTTAAATGTAAGAAATCTCTTAAATGTGTATTTTAAATAATCATAATTTCATTACCATTACTGCATTTTTTTCCCTTCTATTATTCTTTCTAAATTCACATTGCTCTTGACTGAAAGAAACCATAATTTATCTGAACAATTCTGAGGAATTTCTTTCAAAATAACTATCATCTGCTGTGTTCTCAGAAGGGCTGATGTCACAAGTCACCTGCAGTTTGTGGTCAGTGTTAGGACAGTTTTTCCTAGTCTCAGTGAAATGGAATAAGTGACCTGCTTTTATCAGTTTTATTGAAGGCTGTTTTAACAGTTTCAGCAAGAACAGCCAGAGGTGAATTTTGAAAGGGGTCATTTTTCATAACAAATTCCAAATGGTGAAAAATAAGATCCAGGTAAAAAATGCTTCTCCTCAAGGTTGATCATTCCATTAGGTCAACTTAACTAAGGAGGCTTAGAAGGTAATGAGGCAAGAGGAAGCAGATAAGGAAAATATGGAATGAGTCAGAAGGAAAGGAGAAATTGGAAACATTTATTAAAGGGAATGTAATTAGGGTTAATCTCACACTAAAAAAATTAATTCACCTGGTTTAAAAATAATACTACTTTATTGAACTCTTCTTTTGGCCCTGGTCTCTGAGGGCATTTTTCATCTTTAAACTTTGTTCTACAACCTTATTGGTAGGTAACTGTTTGAATCCAAAGCTAGTGTTTTTGTGCAATAAAGCTTGAGGCTTGAAAGCAAGGGGAACGTAAATATACTGGGCAATAAATTTATGCTATGTATACTGGTGTGCAAAACAGAACAGAAGAAGAAAATAAGGATGTGGGAAGAAACTGATCTTTACCAGGTTTATTTACTAGAGTCAAACAAAGCAGATGATAAATTAACTAGCCCATGATTATCTCTGTACTTTGTCATTTTCTAGAAAAGGATTATGTTTTTGGCTTTGTAATCAAGTGGAAGGAACGTTTTTTAAGATGGTCAGAATGAACAGTAAAGTGCTCCTTTTAAAGAAGAGTGAATTAAAAGGGGTCTACATAAGGCATTGTTGGCTAAATTATAATTTCCTGGCAAATGGGTTTAGGTGTCTTTTCAGAAAGCAGAGCCGGAGGCAGAATTGTGATCCTAAAAGCCCAGTGGGCATGCATATGGGATATGGAAACATGAGTTTAAATATCAATCTAATTAATATTTAAATAGTTTATACAAAAGGGAACAGTTTCAACAGAAGAGAATACCTATGACTACTCTATACTTTATGAGTTGGAAAATTGATAATGGTTATGTTGGTTCAAGTCCTTACTCTGAATTAATCAGAGTGTATTTTAAAGCCAGATCTTGCTATTCCCATAGAGTATTCAAGGCAGGGCTGTACTATACAGTGATTCTGTAAATGGTCCCCAGCTCCTCTTAGGTGAATTCAGGTGCAGATAAGATTGGCATTTGGGTGGTGTGGTTTTTTGTTTTTTTTTTTTTTTTTTTTAATTGCAAAAACTACTTTCTGAATGTGATTTAGTTTATGGAGATTTTTGGGATGAGCGAATCTGTCTTTTCCTGAAGATTCCCATAGTCAGTTACTAACCACGCCTAGCTACGAGACAGATGAAACAGATGGGATGTGCCAAGGAGTCTGAACATGCCAGAGAAAAGTGATTTACTGCTGGTAATTTGTATTGCTCATCCATTAGATTTCCGTCTGACTTCTCATCCAGCGTTCAACGTGAAATATTTCGCTTTCATTTCAGCGAGGAAAGAAAGGGAAAACAGCTGAAAAATCGGGTTGATACTGACCATACCCTGGAGTGATTTTAGGGTAGAGCAGGTTACAGTAATCAAACCCGCCCTTAGGGAGTTAATATTAGGACAGATCTTCGGGAGACGATTTATAGCCGGGGGGATGGGTGGGGGTCCCTCGGGCACACCCGCGCCGCTCGGGGCGGGGTGCGGGACCGGCGCTCCCGGCGGGAGGGGCTCTGCGGGGGGCGGGCCGGCCGCGCGCACAGGGCTCGCGCCCGCGGCCCCTCCAGTGCGCGAGCGCCGGCTGTTGCCGAGCCGCGTGACGTCACGGCCAGCGGAGGCGGCGATTGGCCAGGCCGGGAGGGCCCTCCCCCCCCAGGACCCGCCGCTGCCGGGGCCGGGCCGGGCCTGGCGCGTCCCCGCAGAGCGGAGCGGCCGCGGAGCCGAGCGCGGCCTGCCCTGCCCGCACCGCCGCCCCTGCCCTGCCCGCACCGCCCCATCGCTTCGGCACCGACACCGCCCCCGCCCGCGGCGGCATGGCCCGCCCGCGGCCCGCGCCGCGCCCGCGGCTGCTGCCGGTCGTGGCGCTGCTGGCGCTGCTGGCGCCCCGCGCCCGCGCCTGGGACAGCGGCGACCTGGAGCTCTTCGACCTGGTGGAGGAGGTGCCGCGGAACTTCTACGACTTCCTGGGGGTGCAGCAGGTGAGCGAGGAGACCGAGCCCGCCGCCCCTGCGGTCCCGGCGGTGCCGGCCGGCCCGGGCTCGCCGCTGCCCCCCGGCTGTCCTGGCGCTGGCACCGCACCCGCACCCGCATCGCGTCCCGCACGGGCCCCGCGCCCCGGGCCGGCCCTCCGGCCCCTGCCCTGCCCTGCCCTCCCGCCGCGGGGCTCTGCCCTCCCCCAGGTGCCGCTGCTTCGCCCCGGCCCCACCACCAACCAGCCCTCCCTCCCCAGCTGTACCTTTGTGTGTTCTACCGCCTGTTGCTCTTCTGAATATGTTTCTTTTTCTCCAAATGCACCTACAGACCGACAGAAGTAGCTTCTGGGCTTCTTCCATTTCCCACACATATTGTCAGTGTGGCTGTTTCTCGCTGTTTCTCACTTTTCCCTCATTCTGTATAGCTGCTGGTTCCTTATCTTCCCAAGATTGTGCATCTCCATGTGTGGTGGCTCATGTTTTCTCTCACGGGTGCCATGTGGTAGACTGTGATCCTTTGCTATGGTAGTGGCTTGTAGATTGTTGTCTTTATTTACTTGCCACGTATCTTGGTTATTGTGTGTGGTTTTCACCTCTCGTTGATAAGTGACACCTAAGATTATCTTAAATCATTTATGATGCACCTTCGGTTAATTTTCATGCCCGTGTAGTCAAGACAGGAATTCCTGTTAGACACACTTTTATCCTGTGGTTGTTGTGTGTATTCTAGATGCACTTGCTAGTTTTGCTGCCGCTTGGTGTGTTCAACTTCTATCATTTGTCCTGGCTCCCGCATGATGCCTTTCCTTCTCTCTAGAAGGTCTCATTGTGTGACCTTGCTCAATATCTCTTCATGCGTCTTAACAATTTCTTTGACTCTTTACTCTGGTCAGTGTTCCTCTCCTCAATAATGAAAGACACAGTTCTTTGTAATCCATTACTTCACCCAGAGTCCCCCAAAGACATGTTGTTCTTTGTCTCTTAGTACATTCTGTGCCCCTAGTACATTCTCTCCAGTACTACAGTCTGGTGAGTGATCCTTCTATTAGAGTTGCTTCCCTAACAACCTTGAAGTTTATTCTGATGTAGTTTATGTAGTTTTTGAGAATAATATATTTTCAGGTGCATTTCATTAGGGCCATGTGTCCAAAGAGAGGGAAGGTGTCTGCAGTATCTAAGGGTGCAGTTTTGGAAGCTGCTGACTGTGGTTGTTAATGATAGTGATGGGATTCTGAGTAAATTTCATCTCTTTATTTCATTTACTCCTTTTTAAGAACTGATGTTAAATACTATGGAATAGCATCATATATATAACACTGTTACCCAAGTTTCACTTTCATGAGCCTTGAAATCTAGGTGTTAATTTCTCAAAGACAATTTTACTGTTTGATAATGTAGAGATACAAAACTTTCTTTGTTTCAGTTAGTGATGTTCAGATCTGGTATGCAGCTCTTTGTTATCATGTTCCACAATCCTTTTTTATGGGGCTGAATCTGTACCTTGTGCTACATGTTAAGCAAAATATGTGAATTTTAGCAAGCAAATATTCTGCTAGTTCACACTTCTAATTATAAAGGAGAACGTATATCACTTGTATTGTGTGAGCAAGGAAAAAGGTGGTGGAAGTCAAATACAAATGAAATGAATTTTTGTTTGTTAAAGTGTACAGCAGTCACTCACACTGCCATTTTAGCCAAGACTGGAGTCCACACAGTGTTAGATGCTTTGCACATGCAGTGGAATAGACCTGTGAGTACAGTAATACAGTACACAGTGCTGAAGTTGAGCTTCAACAGGAATTTGTAAACATTGGAAGATGCTGTATAGGGTTAGGGGTTCTTTCACACTGTATCCTTTGTTCCTGCTGCTTGCTTCTCCGGCTCCGACCTGTACCTGAAATGTCTATATATACACCTATACCTGGAGCAGGATTTTGATTTGCAGTGATTTGCTAGGCAGCTGCAGCTGTTTGAGTTACCTTATGAGAAGAGTAACTGGTCTTGTCATGGGGTCAGGGGGAAGTGCACAAATCCCAGGTGTGCTGTATCCTACCTTGGATGTCCTAACAGAAAGCTTCCTTTTACCATAATGTCTCAATGTGCTGTTTGCATGTTTCTTCAGATTTTCTGCTATTTTTTAATGCCATGGCTCAATAGATCTCACTGGTTGTTTTCTGTGTCATTGCTGTTTTAGTTGGGATGCTTTTGACTACGGTGAACTTTTTGTAGTTCTGGTGCTAGTGGTGCGCAGGAGGTTATCTTGGCATTTTAGTACAAGAGAGACAGTGTATGTGACAGTAACCTTTGTGGCTGCACCTTTGGACTCTTTAATTATTTTTCATTCATCAAAGCTTGCTTCCTCCATCTGTTCCTATTTCATTGCCTTGTATCATGTTCTCATAATTCCTTCTTCCTTCATGCACTTCTCAGGGAAGGGAGTACTTCTCCTTTATGGAGGATGGAACCTCTGTGTCTGAAATATGGATGCTCAACTGTGTTTGTTAACAGTAGTATATCAGGGTTGCCAGGTTTTTTTCTAAACATGTCATCTTGTGTTCTGAAAAAGTATAGGGAATGACTCCAACACTTCCTTAAGGCACTAAAGCAGCTTAGGTTTTGATGGGAGAGTTGTGGCACTGACTGCTTGTTGAACTCATACGCAGTGTCAGAAGCTGATGTTGACCTCAACTGGCAGGGTGCAGAAGGCATTGTGGGAAGTCCTGTAGCTCTGAAGCATGCTTTGATGAAGCCTCTGGCTGATGAATTTTTCACTCAAATTGGAGAGAAATGATTTTTTTGGTTTTGTTTCTGCTCTATACTTGCAGCAGCATGAGGTTTGTGTGTTGTCATTTCAAGGACCTTGTGAAAGCCTCTTGGCATTGTCAGGTAACTCATCCAGCTCTGGTAGGGTGTTAGACTGGATCTTCTGTAGTGTTTTCTGTGATCAATAACAGAGAGAGACGTTGATGTAATAGAAGTGATTTTTGTTGTGATTGTAATGACAAAGGAAGAGTGAGATTGTGACTGTCTTGGCTGTTTAATAATTGACCATAGTGTGTGACTTCAAGAAGAGGTTGACTGAGGAATCTACAAATGCTCACAGAATGGTGGAGGATGGAAGAGCCCTTTTTATCCAACCCTCAAGTGCTAGGGCTGAGTACCCAGGTTAAGAAGTATCTGAATTTTGTGCAAGGACACACTCTATCCATTTGGCTTTTCATCAGGCCTAATAGTAAAATAGCATAAGAAACAGTCTTGTGTTGTTATATTGTTACTATTGCTGTTTTGAACTACGTGGAAATTGCTCTACCTTCCCTTTCTTTGGTAGCTGTTAAAATGATGATGTGATTAAATGAAAAAGCTCATTTAAAATATTGCTGTTCTGAAGAAGTTTGACCTAGCAGAATGGGGAGATAAGATAACCTTTGGCTTCAGAAAAGGTTACATTTCCCTGTCCCCCAGGTGGTTACTGAAGAAAATGGAATCATAAATTCTTGACAGATCAGATGTAATAATAATTTCAGTAATCACTTCAATATAGCCAGGTTCAAACCAACAATGGGAACAGAACCAAATTCTATTCTTCCAAAAACTCAGGTGAAGCAGCAGAATTAAACCAGAAGTTATATAGACTCCGTAATATGATGACCTGTTACCTGAGAATGAGAACATACAAATGTGATGTCAGCTTCTTGGAAAAATTCTAGGAACATCTGAGGAGCTACTAGCTTGTTTGGTGGACAAACAAACTGGTGAAGTTAATTTTACTGTCTTTTGCAGCTTTCAGCAGCTGATACCTGCATGAATATGATACTCTCTGCATAAATCAACGTGACATGAGTTGAACTTGTGAATCTCCTTCCCAAAATATGCTTTAGATTATAATTTGTTAATATGGCTTCAAGGGAATTACCTGCTTCTCCACTCTTTTTGGCTTGCAGCAAGGAAGGAAGGCACTACAGGCCTCTGAATCTCTTTTGAAACTTTGTGATATTGTTCTTGGATACAAGGGATCTGATCAAGAAATTTTTAGGAAATGCTGTTTTTGAAGATGTGTTAAAATGGCTGAGCTGCGTTGCTTGAATTGGCCTGCGTGAAGCAGTACGTCCCGTGTCAGTTAGGACTGAGGAATGTCTGAATAAGGCTTTGGCTTTGAGGGAATGGATTGGTATTGAAAGTTCCACTAGGCCTGTGCAGTGTATGGAAGCAAACACAAAAAGTTTTTCTGAGCACCCTTTGAGGCAATTAAAGAGCCCCTGACAGCTTCGATTCCTGAGGGAGAATTAATGAGTGGGACTCTACTGGCCAACACTCTGGATAAATACATAACCCCTGAAAAGTGTTGAGAGACATATTTTCTTCAGTATGGGCCTGTGCCTTCCTTGTGGCACGATACTTATTTTGAAGCAGGTTCTAATCTGTGTGGCTTTGCTGTTGAGATCTAAGAGTCTTTTATCCCTGTCATTGCAAGATTATTCATTTGGTAGATGATGCTGCAGCACAAAGTCAGAACTGCATGTACAGAACCCAATTTTGATCTGACAGCCTGTGAGACGTTGGTATGTTAGCAACTTCAAGAAAGTGCAAGGCAAGAAAGCCAAGGAATTCGATTTCTTTGGGTGTGGGAAACCACAGCCTCTCTAGATGAGCTGGATTTATTGGGCTAATAGGCTACTTTCAGGAACACTGGAACAGAGGAGCTGTTGTACACCACATAAAGTAACAGGACCTGACAGGGTTGTGTCTGTAGAATGTAATGTTTCGTGCTGAGGAATTGGTTTCCTTACCATTTGCATTTCAAGGGGTTTTTGTTGTTTTTGTTGAACGAATTATGGACTGGATGCATGGACTCAATGCCTGTTTGTGTTGAAGCGTGGTGTTTGTGCTTCTGGTTTCACATCTTGCAGTTCAGTTCTCTCCCAAAGGAATCCTGTTCATCCACTGTGGGACTGTTTCATGATATGCAGACAGTTGGTACAATAATGGAGTTTGCTTTGCATGTGCATTCCTGGTCTGCACTAAAAAAAAATGAGCTAAATGTGCCTTTAAGACTATAGTTTACAATAAATGCTGGATTTTACGTCTTGGCATTGCCCTATAAGGAACCTTACCAGTAATGAACACCACAACAAATGATGTGGCTTTTACGGTATTATGAAGTGTTACTGGAGATGGAAGATAATTCTCAGTGATAGGGTTTGCATGGTCTGTTTTATGCAAGTGCATTGGTTGATGACATGACATATATCACTGCTGTTCCTAAGTTGTGAATTCATGTTATGTAAGTCAAGTTCTTGGATGTAGATTTGGTAACCTATTTTTCAGAAAGAATCAGTCAGTCTCTGGAGTTGTCAGTGTTGTATCATCTGGCACTTCAGTAGTTCTGGCTTTGAATACGTTACTGTCCAGAAAAAACTCAGGGTAGAACTGTTTTTCCTGTAGAACCTCTGGGGAACTTTGAGTGCACAGAGTAGTCTCCTCAAATGGGAAGAAGTCTGTGAGGGAGAGCTGTATCTATTCAAGGAATCCTCTCAAGTCCTTTTCAAGAAGAGCCTTCCTGTACCCATGCGGTTCTTGCCTGGTAGGCAAGGTGCACTTAAGTAGGGCAGGGAAGGGGAAATAAAGAGGGATAGCCCAGAAACTCAGCAGTTTGTTTGTTCTTTCTAGTGACAAGCTGGATCGCACTCTGTAGACATATTTTTGTTGCTCTTCTAACACTTCAGACTGTTCTCCTCCCTGCTACTTTTTAAGGTTAATGTATGTGGGTGCAGTGTTACTAAAATCATGGAGTGTGCAGCATCTGCAAATGTTTTAGTGAAAATCTAGGTTGGTAATAGTGCTTCAGTCTTCCAGGCTTTGGAAGTATTTGATCTAGTGAGGCAGAGCTTCTCACATATGCAATTATAACATCGCTTTTTCAGATTGTTGTGTCAAAACTACGAGCTGTAGGCTATTCTTGCTTTGTTTTGTAAGATTATTTTGTCTTACATGACAAAGAGGATATTCACTGTGACCTTCAAAAGTCTTGTGCCATGAAATGACATGGAGCCATGTAGCAGCTTTATGTCTCAGTTACTAATTTTTGAGGAAGCAAAGTTGTTTTGCTGGTGATTGAACATCATGTCTAATGGTCTCAGCCTGTTGCATGATTGTTTTCTACTTCTTGTTCAAAATACGTTAAGGAGATCTAATTCGGAAGTCATTAGATTTTAATGCACTGTCAATTGCAACATCAGAGTTCTCAGTTGGACAGATGAAATATGTTTCAATTTTCTTGCTCCAAACTTTCAAAAATAATTAACTTACATAATAGACAACTAGGTGATAGTAATAGCAGACATTTATTTGAACAGGGATCTTAGTAATTCCTGAAACTGCATTTGTTTTAAGACCACAAACATACTGTCATGTTGAGGCAGTAACAGTCCATTGCACCAGTTCAAACAAAAATAACATTAGAAAATCCAGGTTTGTTTCTAGTGGTTTTAGCTGTAATCTCAGTTCATTCCATTAAAGTAATTGTGTGGGTTTTTTCTCAGTACGCTATTGTGGCAAAATTCTGCATCTCTTCATAGTTAAAAACTTCCTGTTTGAGTCTGTTACTTCTAAGTTACACATGGAACTAGGATTTCCAGCAGTTCTGGAAACTCTTAATGTAAATTATTAAAATTTTTTGAAGTCATCATTGCAATTATTCACTTGGATCCTATAGAATGAAGTTGATCTGAACTGTGGAGTATTTTAATTGCTCACGATTTGAGTTGTGTACCATAGAGAAACATGAATGATAACTGCTCCATCTGTATCTGAGGATGGTGCAGGATATGGGGTTTTGTGTGTTTTGGTTTTGAGTTTTTTTAACAATGCTGAACTTCCAGGTAAACTGCTGACAGATAATGCATTCTGTTCTGTAAGAGCCCTGCCCTGATGTTTTTGTTCACTGTTGTTGCATATAAAAATGATTGAAGCATCCAGACATGTAGAGCTGACATTTCCCATAAAAAATGGGTTTTCTGTATTGTTGCCTGTTAAATTTCTGCTTGGAAGTTGTCCAAGAAAATCCGGGGTTTTTTTTTTGCTTTCATTGTTTTCTCCTTTCTTAAAGGCACAAAAGTGTTTCAGAATCTATCAATTTAAGTAGTTTTGAAGACATTTAACTTTTCCTGACAGTTCATTCATATAACACTTTTCCTGATTTCTTTCAGGTTATCTTCTTTCTTGCTGTGTAGAAGGACATACAGCAATAGGAAACTACTATATTTTGGAACCCAAGGGAACTAACATTATGCAAGGTGCAGTGAAAAGGATAAAACAAGTGGTCTTGAATTGTTGTTTTTTTCTGTCTTTAGCAGCAGTAATGTTTCAGCGCTTTTTCTTTATTCTTCTTGCTCCACTAATCCCTTAAGGATGTATCCATAATAGCATGATTTTCAAACTGCAGAAATAAAAAATGGACAATTTTTTCCCCCAGAAGTTCTGTGTTTGACCTGTAATTCATTGAAGGGTGTGACCTACTTCTTGGTGAGGCATGGTGGGTTACCTGTGCTGGTGGTCGTTGGTGCTTACACAGGCCTGTATGTTTTGTGCTTGTTCCTTTGCTGAAGTTTTCCTGTATGTGCCTATGTTGGTATCTGAAACAGCTACATAACTGATGTAACATAGAGTTTTGTAAACAGCTTCCTGGTGGCCTTTTACTACTTGACTGCTGTGGATTGTGGTCAGATGTTTCTTTGTAAATTTGTCTAAAGAAAAATCTTAAAGGCAGCCTTAATTTCATTCTGTTCAATGATAAACCTTGTATGCTCCATCTAGAGTAATTTACAGTTAAGATTAACACAGTTTTCTAATCAGATCTAGGAGAGACTGTGGCTTTAAGGGAGGTGTTTGGAGATATCTATGGTGCTATTTTAAGTATGTGATAAAATTTAAAAAATAAAATGAAAATTAAGCATATAAAATGTTCCTTAGTTGGATTGGTGCTTTTTGTGTTCTCAGCAGTGATGGTAACAAAGAGCCTGTGGTGCTGTTGAGCAGTTGAGCCAGTAAGAATGAGAATATAAGTGGTAACATAGTTTTTTGCATCTCTAAGAAGAAATCTGATACACATTAATTTCCTCCTTTTATTTGTTTTAGTATCGGAAGTGTTTTGGTTTTCCACAGCATCCTGGTGGGCTAACAAAATTCACACAACATTGGAAGTTTTTTTTTCTCTCATTTTTAATTTTTTTCCCTGCAGTCTAAAATTGTTGGTTTTCTCTAAATTATGAGGAGACTTGGGGTTTTCGGGCTTGTTTTGCTTATTGTTTGTCTGTCAGCTTTGTTTGGATGTTACTAGCTCTGTATAAAAGTGATTTGTAAACAGTTTTATGTATGTGGCAATGTGTTGTACACATGGTGTATGTTACAGCTGTGCAAATGATAACACAGTTAAAAACAGGATTGTGCATTACTGGGCTCTCAGATGAGGGATTGCTTAAGTGCAGATTTCTTAAGTGACCTGGTTTGCAGGCCTTGCAAACTGTTCTTGGTGTCAAATGAGCAGTAGGATGAGAAGTGAAGAAAATTCATGAGGAGTCTGATAGATGTGAAATTCTTCCTTCTCAGTGTTAATCTGGAAAACTTGTGGAGAAAACCAGAAGATGCACAGGAGCTGTTGAAACAAAGCCGCTCTGCAATCTTTTTGTGACTGAAGAGGAAAGGAGGAAATAAAGAAGTCTTGCCACATGGGCTGTGGACTGTAATTCTGAAATCTACTGACTCCAATGCTAAAGTACTTTTGTTTGTTGAAGGAAGCGTTCAGTACTGATAAGGACACAAGAAAGCTGTGAAATAGCCTTATTGCACAGATTTGGGGTGAATAGCTTCTTCTTTAAGGGACAATAATTGTTTTTACCTATCCCTGAAAATATTGCAAATGATTTTTTTTAATCTGATTGATCAATGTTTTATTTAATTTCAGACTGATTTAGGCTAGCTTTTATATTAATAATCACCATTTCATAGTCAGTGATTCCTCTAGTGTTCTTCTATGGGATATAAATACTGTGATGGGAGAGTAGAAAAGCTGTAAGCCATTTAACTTTGTGATATTGACAGTCATATTATTAATTGCTGTACTGGACATTTTGTCCAACAGTGGCTGCTACAATGTTACAGTAGAAAAACCACTGTAAAATTTCATCCTATATGGAAACCTCCTCCCATTTCCTATTAAGAATTATTAATAATCTTGTTCAATTCAAGCATTTCTTTCAGTTGATTAAAAATTTGAAATAAACTTGTTTTCTGGCCTGAGTCTACCTACCTATTGAATGAAAAGTATTTCTTATGTCAATTTGTAACTTACATAGCTTGTAGTTTCTGTTCTACTCAGTATTTTTCTATTTCTGCTTCAGTAGCTTTTCCACACTACAAGCTAACCCAGCAACAGTCAAAACAAAATGATGAATTTGAATGTTGGATTGTGTTTGTTGAGAACAGTATTTAAGCAATAGTTGAAATAGATTGTGGGGAACAGCCAATCAGTTGTTTCTTGCAGCTTGCAATGATGAAACAAGAAACCTCTTCCGTACCTAAGTTATGTACTATATTTAAAAATTACATTCATTCTGTTACATAGTACAGAGTTCCCATGCTGGAGTGCACTAGTACTCCATTTAGTAAATATTTTTGGTCTTTGTGTTTTCTGGTTGAGTAATACTATGTGCTGAACTAGAAAGCAGTATTTTTTTAAATTTTTTTTTTTAAATAAATCTAATTGTCTGCTGGGCAGATAGAGACTAACCTGTCAGTGAGTTAGACTTATTAATTTCATCAATCGGGTTAATTTAGGCCTTTCATACACTTATCCATTTGTAGGTAAGAAAGGTAAGTATACAGATACCTCTGTTTTCTGGTGGAGGTATGGACTGCTTGTTAGTGAACTTAGATTTAAGGACAATAGCTGAAGTAGATCAGTAGGTTACTGGTTTTCAGGGCCCTGTGATTCATTGACTGAAAATCACTCTCTATGTATAATTAGATATTCTTTTGAATGCTGACTCTGTGCAGCGAGATAGTGTTTTCATTGCTGGAGATACCTACTTCTGCTTTCTTTTTAAATTTTTGTCTTTTCCTCAGTGGCGTCATGCCCTATGGCTTCTGAAGAGGATTTGTGTTTTGGATAAACTTACATCACTTAAGAAATAACATGATTTTTAATGTTATTTGCAAATGAGAATACTGAACACCCTTGCCTTGTCTTCATTGCAAATGTTTAATAATAGTCTAGTCTTGTGTCTCAAGCAACGCATTCTGATGCCTGTGAGGGCCTGTTTTCATTCCCTGTATCTTCTTGGTCTCCAGTTAGGGCACCCCTCCATGTCATCCCTAAGTTCCTTGGATGCCTTCAAAGAGTGCTGGATAGTGTCCATGTGCTCTATCTGGTTTCCTTTCTTGTTTCTTATTAATTATGTACTTCTGTATAACCCTTACACTTCTTTCTTAAAGGAAAACAACAAAGCTGATGGCAATAGATGGTTTTCATTTGGGAGCGCATGTGAACCCTAACCATGTTTTGCAGTCCATTTGCCCCCTATGCCTCTCAGTCTTCACAGGTTTTGATCAACAATGTTCAAAGGTGCCTTCCTGGTGGTACCTTTCAGTTGTGCTGTACAGTGGGTTTGTAGAACTGTCAGCAGTGTGTCTTGGATCACATAATGATTATAAATACCAGCTGCAAGCTCTGCTCTGCATAGGCAGGGTGTAGTTAAAGGCGAGTCTCACCTCTGCTGAATCTTTCACTTTTTGCCTGATCTCTCAGTTTGGCATTCCCTTGCTAGTGTCTGGTATCTACCCAAAACATGCAGTCTCACCTATGAACTATGAGATTTCACTGCATGTTCGGCTCTTCAAGTTGTAATTGAAAATGCTGAGTGAAGCCCGTCCCAGCACCAGGCCCCCAGCAGGATACCTTTCAGCTGCTTATTCTCTGCCCTGAAAACTGGCCATTAAACTTTGCTTTTTGTATCCTATTCATTAATTTTCTGGTTTTAAGGCTCTTTCCTCCCATCTTGTGGCAAGTTAGTCTCTTTGGTAGCCTTTGGTGTGGAACCTTGTCAAAAGCTATTTCAAAACTGAACCGTACTATGTCTGCTGGAGCTCCTCTCTCTATCCTTGCTGATGCCTCCGGTGCCTCTGCTGGGTTGATGAGGCAGGTTTTCTCTCTTCAAAAGTCATATAACATTTTTTCCAATAGACCTCATTTATCTCTGCAGTGACATTTGTATAGCTGCTGCCTTTAGTAAGGGTGGATGACAAACTTTCTGGTCTGTAATCCCCAGAATGGTTTCTGCTTTTGGTTGTGGTTTTGTTGTTGTTGTTGTTGTTGTTTTTTGTTTGTTTGTTTTTTGTTTTGTTTGTTTGTTTGGTGTGGGTTTTTCTTGTTTGTGGTTTTTTTTTTCCCCTAATGTGTGTGTGGCAGTTTTTTTCGGTGCTCAGTTACCTTCCTCACCTGCCAGTCTGCAACTCTGTATTTAAATTTCATTCAGCAGTCTGAGGTGAAAGCCATGGTCCTGTTGACTTCTTAGCATCTAATTTGTCTCTTTGGAGTAATATGTCTCTGTATCTATTTCAAGTTGAATTAGACTTTCCGGACCTGTCTACTGCAAAGAATGTGTTGGTTTGGGAATCTTTTGAACATCTCCAACAGGGAAGATTTGTTAAATAAATTATTAAATTGCATGGTTGTAGCTTTTTTCCTGAGCGAAGTTTTTCATAGTTTTGTCATCAGTCAGTCTGTAGCATCCTGGTTTTGATTACATTTAAAGAAATAAAAGCATTTTGAAAATCAAATAAATTGCCACTCTAGTTTGCTTGAACAAATACAAAAGTCCTTGATAACATGCTGGAAAGAAGTAGTCAGTATGTTTTTTCAGCTGTGCGTTCCATGAATTCTTATGGAACTGGCACAAAAATCTACCATGTTGCTCTTGTAGTTATTGACCATGAGAGGGAAGAATAGCTGCTGTTACACAGTTTTCTTGTTTGATTAACTGCTACACATGAATGATTAAGCACATTTTCATAGGAGCTCAGGCCTTTAACTGAGATATCTAGAGGGAGTTCAGGAATAAATCATCTGCTTCTGGTCACTTTGCTTTAGTACCTGTCCTTGACTTTGTAACACCACAGTCTTGGACAGTAGTTCTCTTTTCAGAAGGTGGGATGGAGGGCTTTGGTTTCTATTACTACTGCTTGAGTAAGACTCAAGCAGAGTTGTTCCTTTACAGCATAGCAGTTCTCTGGATTTATTAATTCTGCAGCAGGGTTCTTACTGTTATGTACTTAAATGTCTTGTTTTGAAAACGAGATTGTTTTACTCCAGTTGTTCTAATGTTGATGGTACCGCATACAAGCTATGCCTTTGCTCATTGCTACTGGTTTAAGCAAGATTTTCGTTTTGCATTCTTTGTTATATAAATTGCAGTGAAAACTTTTTTGTGTTTTCTATCAAATGCTGACATTGTGAGGAGGAACATGACAGGGTTTTATGAAATACCCTCGCTTCTAGGAGCTTTTTAAAAGGGAGAAACTTGGTGAGAAATTTTGCAGCAGAAAACTTGTTTGAAATACAGGAATTTTAATTGGGCATATTAAAGCTAAAATTTGCATTGAATAAAATGTATTGAATGTCAAGGTTTTAGCACAGTTCTTTATTGTAAAATCAATTTTCTTTTTCTTCTAAATAAAGCTGAGGAGTTGATCTGTTTATTGTTCAGGGACATGATAAACTCATATTTCTAGGTACTATCTACAGTAATTGAACCCTCTCTCTAATCCTGTATGTTGCTTCCATGCTGTGCATGTGCCTTGACTTGTCATCAAGATACGTGAATTTGGGGTAGACTGTGCTTTTTGCTAACATCTGCATATCTGAAGTGATGCACTGAGAAGTCAAGTCTGAGAAGACAAAGAAACAGTATCTAGAAAAAAGCGGGGAATAATGAAAGACTAAATCAGACTGCGTTTTCTGGGAAGTCTAATTTTGTAGGTACAGGATGTTGGATGCAGAGTTCAGATGGGCAGTTTCATAGGAGAGGTGGTGGTGATAAATATTTCCTATTTTGAGCTCCTTTAACCATTGGAGCTGAGATTATCCCTTAAAGGCTTAATTTGTCATAGCAATTTGCAATATATAGTTGCAATTGAACATTTAATTTGCAGCTGATTTTTATCACACGTGCCTTATCTTCATCTTGATTTTTGAGTAAAACTATAATGTTTAATTTATCAATCTGAAGATATATGCTTGAGTAGACACTATTTAAATCCAAAATGTTTAGGTAATACTACACAGTCCAGCAAAAAATGATAGAGTTGGAGAGAAACATGCTTAAAGTAAAAATCATGCCCCAGCAATAAAGAACTTAAACTTTGATACTACATTTCCCATTTAAAATCCTGATGTTTAAAAGTTTTCCATACAAAACATTTGTTTGCATTCATTTTGTAGTATCTGAAGTCTAAAAAGTAAATTAGGACACCTTCTGTTTAAAAAGAGCTCTTGCATAGATTGCCATTTTGCGTGCTTCTCTTCTAATACTTCTCTTGCATACTTCTAAATGTATTTGTGAATATAAACAGTTTAATACTGAATATGGATATCTGTATTTTCTTTATAAGACATAATTTCATTTGTCTTCCATGTGTTTGACTTCATCAAAGTTCAGATTTTTAGCACAGAAATTATATTTTCTTTAAGAGAAAACCCAACTGGTATTATTTAGACATAGGGGCATGGTATCTTCTTACATTTCTGACCTAAAGGAAGCAGAAGGTCGTAAAATGTGAGTTCACTTCTGGAGTATGGGAGTTGCATTTCTCTGCTTCTCTGCTCTCTTCTAACAGACTAACTCAAAGACACTGTCATTGAATTAACGATATCCCATTATTATCAGGGTATTGGTTATCCTGTCTGCTGTCATGAGATATGAGAGCCTTACATGACAGCTGGTTAGACGCGATCGGATTGATACTATGGCCAGGAAAGACACTATGGGACTAGGCTGCTTTCAGAAATTGATTTCTCAGTCAAGATAGAATTGTATCTTGATCAGGTATTCAATATTTTACAATTCAGCTAAGACAAATATACAAACTATTTCCCATTTCAGCTGCAACAGTGGAACTCACTATTATCATAAAGCCCAGTATCTCCCCCCCAGCTTACACAAGGGTTGTTTGTGGAGTCTCAGGCTGTTTGGCTGCAAGCCTGGAAGGAGCACGTATATTATAGCCATTGCCATTCTTCACCTAAGTATCAGATTCACATGACAAGTTGGTGAGATGATTACTTTGATTGTTCTTAAAGGATAGATTGCTCAAATAGAGGGGCCTTTTGGAGTCTCCACTGGCAAGGGGTGGTTGGTTAAAAAAATTCACACGCAAAAAAATATCAGTCCCTCACTCCAAGAAATATCTATTGATGGATTTATGAATGAAGGTAAGAATGCCTAGAAGGATGGTACCTGGTGTAAGTTTGCAAAGCTGGAAAATAACAATTATACTCCCATGATAAAAATCTGGTCTTTTGTCCGATTATATAGTGAATCCAGTTTGCCACTTAAAGTGAAATGTTATGAATATTGAGGTGCTGGTCAAAAGAAAAAATAAAGAATCCCTGAAGGACGTTATTCTTAAAGTAACTGAGCAATCAAAATATGAAAACAAATCCAGTGTGTTGTGAAATGTGAGAATTAACAGATCCCTTCTCTGCCCCCATTTACTGTTGAGGGTGTGGGAGAAATTTGTTGTTGGTTTTGTGTGGGGTGCATTTTTGTTTTGTTTTGCTTTTTGGGTTTTTTTTTTTTTTTGGTGTTTTTGTCTTTTTTCTTGTGGGTGTGTGGGTGGGGTTTTTTTGTTGGTTTCAATGGGTGTTTCTTGGGTTGTTTTGTTTGGGTTTTTTTGTTTGTTATTTAGGTTTTTTGGTGGTTTGGGTTTTTTTTGGTGTGACTAAATTAATACACTAGTTACTAATTTCTTTCCTAGGCTATACTAAGAGTAGTTGAGGTAATTGTTCAGTCTAGAAAATGCTGTTTTGGCTCTCAACCCAGTGCTTGTGCTCTGGGATGTACTATGTGTCAATAGCAACAGATTCGTACACTGAAAGTAGGCATCTTCTTTTCTCAAGGGTCTGTCTTGTAATAACTGGGTTACAGAAAAAATCATTGCAAGAGGTGAAAAAATACTGTAGGTCAGTTATACTATACATTATATATTATAGTGTAAAATTTGTCCCTTGGTCAGGTGATACACTATGTGGCATAGCACAATTTTGTTGAGTCACACTGGCACAAGGAAGGAGAGCAGACGAATCTAGGGAGCCAGAGTGTGCTTGGAGTAGCAGGTTACTCCAGGCAAGTTTCTTACAGTCACTCTTGCTGATTGCCTAGCAGGCTTGAGGCCTTCTCTGTTAATTTTTTTAGGCTAAATACCGAATTGGTGATTTTAGCAAGAATTACGGCATCTGCCCTGATATAAATGTTCTAAAATTGTGTTTTATTTCAAGCATCAGTAATCTGAAAAATGCACTACAATTTCTGATGTAGCCCAAGGAAAGGAGCCAACCTTCAAAGATTCACTTCTGATCTTTTGATGATACTTGAAGTTGCATCTTGCTTATTATGCTGTCATTTGGTTTCTGTGTAGGCTGAACCACTTACCCTATTTTCTCACAAAGCCCCGTCCAGGCAGTGTTTTGGATGAGTTGATCTTCAATTTCTAGGCCACAGCCTTCCTTCTGGAGTCCCAGTGGTAGTCCCATCTTGACAAAGGAGAGCAAAGCAGGTTTTCTTCCAGCTACTAGCAGAATAAACCTGTGGCCCCAAAAAGGAAGCTGATGCTTCCTGTAGACTTCCTGCATACTTTCCTTTAGCTGTACTTTGTTATTTTCTTTACCCAAAAAAGATGGAAATGAATACTCAGAATAAATAATCTATAATGAATTTTTTTTTTCTTCCATCTCTTACTTTCTAGCTAGACTTCATAGCAGATCTCTTTAGGCCTGCCTAGCAGGGCTTCATTTTCTAGATTAGTATTTGGGAACAGATTTGCAATTTCCACTGCTATTGGCTTGGTGGGCATCATGGTGATTGTTCCCCCCCCTCCCCTCCCCCAAACGAAATTTCTGTCTTCAAACTGTCAGTCCCAGAGTAAGGATGGAGAATGAGACAGTTACATAAATAGTTTCTTGTTCTTTGCTTAAAGCTTTGTTTTTTCACCCAGACAGCACCGAGTGTGTTTCTTTAATAAGGGCAGTGGCCAAGGTCCCTGGTGGCCGCAGCTGAGAACTGCTGTGCTGGCTGTGATGCTGGAATAATGTTACAGCTTTGTAAATACATCTTAGGAACCTTCTGCAGTGCAGTTCTGGAGCTAATAACTATTCTCTCTTCCTTGATGACATGTTCCATGGCTTTTGTACTAGTTCTTTTTTGTTTGGTTTTTTTTTTTCTGCTCTAATTTTCAGAGATTGAAAGAATGAACAGTCTGACAGTCTTCTATGTTCTGTATGAGCATATAGCTGTACTTTGTCTTCTGATTCCTCTTCCTTTTTTTGTGCTCTCATTAACTAGAATTGTCAATCAGGGATATGATACTGGTTTATCTGTAACTTTTAAAGCACCCTTTCTCTGGTTACTTTTTCTTATCAGTATTATTTGATACATCCTTTTGAGAGATCTGCAATCAGAACTACATGTTGTTATGTTTGGAAGGGAAAACTAAGCTTTTTTTTTTTTTTTAATCTCCGATGTCTTCTGTTTGTCACTCTTAATCTTGGAGGTCATCTTTTCTCTTTATTGTGTGGTTGGTTTGTTTGTTTTTAAATGTATTCCTGCTGCCATCAAATTTTACTGTGGCTTTCACTGCTCATCATAAATTCAGTCCTTTCAGCTCAGAAGCTAAAGTGGTTGCATGCACTCTGGTTAGCTTACATTTCAATTACTTCAGGAACACCCTCTTTTTCTAATCCCTATGCTTTCTGTAACTAAAATGACTGTCTAAAATTGGGTTTGGCTTTTCAGTTGGACCTAGAGATGAATTGCCAAGCAACAGGCACTTAGTGTTGCCTTGATACTAAAGCTGCTTGTGGCTTTAGACTGCTTGTTACAGTCTTTCTGTATATTCCCTTTTTTTAATACCGGTTTCCTTTTTTTTTCTTTTTTTATTCCTCATATACTTTTTTTGTTTGGTTGGTTTTGTCTTTGCTGGTTCACTTATTTCTGTTTAGTTTTTGGTCTCTTCCTACTCATGTAATTGCAGAAGATCCATTTTTTCTTCTCGTCAGTATCACTCCTGTTGTTCCTTTCCCAACATTGCACAAGCAATAATTGTCCTAAGTTTCATAACATATATTTTTATTATTTGTGGCTTTCTTAAGTAATTCTCAAGAAAATATTTGATGTGGTCTCAGTTTCAATATGTGGGTACTGTATCAGTTTTTATCTTGAAGGAGGATTTTTCTTAACTGTGTTTGAAAATCGCTGGTCTAGAAATGAAGTGTCTCTGAATGAGCAGGCTGGGTTCCAGGGACAAGCAAATGTAGAAGTTAGATCTTTCAAACTGACCTCTTCCAGATGGAAAATTTGGCTGTTTTGCTTTTCCAATGGCAAAGTTTTAGCAGACTGCTTTGTGTGACCTGGCTTTTCAGCAGAGAGCTGTCTCTGCTCAAAAGTAGGTAAGTGGCCACTCAGTACTTCCACAGAACAGATTCAATCTGTGGAGTGGTAGGCACAGGATTTGATAGAAATAATTCAGTAGTTCTTTACCAATGAAGTAATGATAAAGCATAGAATATATCTCTGCTCTAAAAACTTTTTTTTGTGTTCATTTTAATTTGATAATTATCAATTTTTCTGTTTTTAAATTTCTGTAACAGAAGTTGAATTCTGAAGTTCCGTTGCCTGTGCTGGTCACTGTTCTGTGTAACAGGACAACACGAAGAACATGTACAAAATACCCCATTGGAATAACTGCTGAAAAGAAAGTATAGTGAAATAAGACAGTGTGCACAGAATAGTAGACAGAAGCAGTTAATGCAGTTTCACTGTATATGTGCTCTAGGAGGTTTATTTTGGTGGTATTCCCAGTCATGGGGGAGACCCTGTGGGATTTCTGTAACTCAAAGCACTGTATGAGGGAGTGATGGGTAACCGTGGGAATACTAGTGCCACCAGTCACTGAGAGGTTGAAATGGAAGTACTCAAGCTCTTGCAGCCCGGCTTCATTCTGCTGTTACTTTGTTAGTTCTTTTTGCTATTTATTTGATCTAGACAAACCCTCTCTGTTTTTCGGTGTGTTTTCTGCTTGTTTCCCAGTAGGTCACTTGTGATTGTAGAGCATTAAGACTTCTCCTGACATAACAAATGTCCGCAGTCGATTACAGCTGTGGAGCACAAAAGGAGAGACTGACATAGCTGCATACTTGCTGCATTACACACTGCGAAGAGATGGGCTGCTGTTTCGCCCTTTCTTTTGAGATGCTGCCAATAGGCAACACTAAGTCTGAGAAGATGTTTGTGCTGTTCCTTCTAATTATGTTATGGAATTCCTCCTAATTGCCAAATTAAATATTTTTAAAGTGCTAAGGGTTGCATATACGATTGCTTAAAAATTCTTTTATTGTGATGCCTTTTTTTTTTTTTCCCCTAAATTTAATATTGGGGAATATGGATGTAGATTTTATTCTGTGCAATTTGAAGTAAAAATGAACTATACAAAAAGAGATTTGAAACCATTGATGAATTTATTGTGTGAAGAAGCATTGTAGTGTTGTGGGGTAGATACCCCAGAACTTCAATAGAAAGAGCCATAAAGATTTTCAGTATTTAGTAATTATAGTTATCTCTCTGCCATACTGATCATTTAATCTGATTATTAAGATTTTACATTTTTAAGTTCAGTTTTGGTTTCTTACCACTTGATGGCAGTGAAGGAGCTAGTGTTGCCAGGCAAAGGTTCAGGGCAAGAACCCATTATGAATAACAAAAGAGGACGTACAAAGGAAGCCTCTGACATTTAATATTGTTCGCATTTCTAGGTGATATTACATATACCACAAATGACAGTAGAGGAAGAAAAGCCTCTAGATGGAGCTTCAGTACTTCCAGTGGGGGAGAGATTTTTATACTCAAATGGATTGCTCCTATTTGAAATAATTATTTCAAAGCAACAACTTTCCCATTTAGACCTGGAATGATGCTAGATATAAACAATAAGTAATATCAGTGCCTCTACTATTATAAACATACTACTTGAAGAGTGTGGAATTCTGACATTTTTCTTACACCTTCTGTTCAAATCCTACAACCTCTCAACATTCTTAAGAAATCACAGGCATTGTTAGAAATGTGCAATGTAGATTAAAGATCAGCATAATCATTCAAGGTTTTTAAAAAAAAGATAGTTGGATTTTACTAGTGGCCGAAAAGAGAAACTTGAAAAATACTGCTCAAATTGAAAACTGCCCTACAATATTTACTGGTTTGCATGGTCTAGTCTGAGTGAAGAAGTGTGTGTTATAACATTAAATATTACAATGCGTGGATGTGTGTTTGAGGCACTTTATTAGCAAAGGTTCTTTTGCACTTCCTACACCCATGCACACCTCTTGCCAAGCTGGTACGGGGAAATGAACCATATAATGGCCCTGCTATAGTAATTGGCTCCACATGGGTGGACTCTAGTGCACAGACAAAACCTTATTTGAAGTAATTGGTGCTTTGTGTAGGTACAAGGGTCTGTACATGCAGATTTATTTTGGATCCTGGGTCAAACCTTGGCATTAGTAAAGGTTTCAATTTCATGCAGTGTCTTTGACGTGTAAGTGATTTTGAATGAGTATCAAAAACATCCATGCACATGATAGCAAGCAACTTGATTGAACTTGTTTGTTGAAATACATATAGCTAATTTTTGCAGTTATGTTTTTTATAAGATATTAAATAAAGAATTTGGTTTATTAAATTTTCTGAATGTAGAGTGTTACTAATTTAAGAAAATATCAAAAGGCAAATTATAAGTTTGCATCATTCTTCAATATTTTAATCAGTCACATTATTCTAGTTCTATAATAGGAGGTACTGTATAAACTCACAGTCAAAAATAAGTGGAAATTTGCCTGAGTTGTCAAATATTTACTTTCGTTTCAGATGTCATTCTTACTTTTAAAAAGCATTCTTATTTTTGAAAAGCATTTAAGCACATTATTTCTAGTATTAGCTGGCATCTCTTAACCTAATTGATGGATTGCTGTGCTGATTTAATATGGTGGCAGCTAGAGCATACTTATTGTGCAAAATCCATGTTTATCTTACCAAGGAAGTATTTAATACAAATTCTGACTATTGGTAGAAAGAAAAGGTTAGAAGATGAAGTTGAAAATAGTGCAGTATTTAGAACGATCATTTTAGCCAGTGGAGGCTCATTTGCTGGAAACACCCTTGTGTGATTGTAGCATTTCATCTATGGCATTAGTTCATAATGTGGCATAAAACAGTATTGAAATGAGTTTCTTGTCAGTGTTGTTTTCAGTAAGATTTGTTAGAAAACAATGACATTTTATTTCACAATGTGGTATGGGTTGGCTGCATTTGTTTATTGTCAGTGGAAAGTCTTAGCTCCTGGGGTGCACTACAATTTTAAGATAAGGTAGTTCAAGCTTTTCCAGCTGCCTCTGTTCAGTTTAGGGGAATTTGAAATTTGAAAGGTACGAACAAAATTATCACAGCATTTGGAATATAAAATCAATTTGTTTTAGGAAGTTAGTGTTAATCTTGTTGTGTTTTGCTTGCCAGGATGAATGGCATGATTGCCAAAAATCAGATATGGGAAGAATACATGTATTTGTGCAAAATAAATATTATTCTCGGTGGTTTCAGAATTTTAGCAAATGTAACTTTAAAAAGATCTGTTTTGTTTGTTTGAGGTTTTTTCATCCTAGAGATAAACTTATCTAGCTTATGGGCAATTTATGCATTCAGGGATGTATATTATATGACTTCAGACAATTGCTAAATCTTGTGTGCAAGAAGTCACATTTTATAAAGGGGGGAAAAAACAAGCTGTTAGTATAATGCAACTTTCATGCTTCCTGGAGGGTAACTAGTTTGTACTAAGTAGTTTCTGTATTAATCAGTGCAGTAGTAACAATTCCCCAGAAGCAATGTGTTACTTTTCTTTCTCCTTATCTGGTAAAGAGTTGCTGATAATAGTAAAGGTTTCAATTTCTAGGCTTCATCTCTGTAAAAGTCAGCAGATTCATACTGATCTTTTAAAAATCCTTTGGCTTTTTTCTTTTACTGTGCTAACACTTGGGATAATTTTTGCCCTGAAACTGTCTCTTAGTTACATGTTTATATTAACTTTATCATTAAAACTTTGAGGTTCTTTGAAGGCATAAAAAAAAAAAAGATGGTGGCACTTTTATTTATCCTTGACTGCTGAGCAAATCTCAAACGGTTACTTCCTGTTTGGTTGAACGAACAAGTCAGTTCTTGGAAAAGTCATAAAATTGCACAAATTAGCAGCCAATATATGGAGTTAATTTCCTTACATATTCCTGTATTCGCTACTGATGTGTATTTTGAACAAAGAATTAATTCCCACTCTGTTTGCAATACTTTGGCATTTATAAATGAAAACGCCTTAGCAAACTGAAGACTAACTAGAGGACTTAATTTTGACATTCACTTGGTTCTTAATAGTGATAGAGGAGATTCACTTATTAAAACTACTGAATTACTGAAAGTAATCAGAAGTTTCCCTTCTGTAGAGAGATCTTCTAAACAATTTTATTTCACTTTATTATGATTATAGAGTAATAGGGGGTAAAAAAGCTAATAAAACTGATCACAGAAAACTGTGTAATGATTAGCATTTCTTGTTATAGTGTTTAGTAAGAGCAGAATAAATATGAAGAACTTAAAATTGCTCATAGAATTAACGCTCTGTGTTTTTGTTTTACTTTGCCATGAGAACCTTTCAGAATTAGAATTTCATAGTGTTGCAGTTTATTAATGTAGTGAGGAGCAAGTTGTTTTTTTTTTTATGTGTCCTTTATTGCTATTCCCCTGAATTTCAGACCCAGTTAAAGATTTCTGGAGACTCATTTGGTAAAGAAAGCAAAACTTCTGCCTGTAATTTTGTAGTTCATAGATATTTGAGTCTGACTGGAGATCTATAAATATTGTTGAATAAAAGTTTAACATGTCTGTCAGTTTATTTGAGAGTATAATTTCACCTGTATTTAGGCAGCAGTTGTATTTGACTCCCATGTAAATACATGCTTGAGTCGTAGGATTCCTGGAAGCTTGTCGAGTTGAAATTTTAGTGTTTAAAGCAGTGCTGGTTTAATTGCATGCAAATTTTGATTGCCCCATGTAGGAATGGTATGGTTCTATATTGTAAGTTACTCTTTTATGTAGTGCAGGAAAACTGTATAAAATATAAAATACATAAATATTGTTTCAAAACATGCAACTACATATATGTAGATTCTTGCCTTTTTTTGTGTGTGTGTTTTAAAAGAGTCTTGGATTAGTCATGTTTATTCAGCTTGATGGAATTTGTCTTCCAGGATATATAAAGCTTTTCTGTTCTTAGTCAAATGTTTTACATTAAATGTGACGATAAAATGAGATAGAAGTGGTACTAAAGTATTGCAAGTATGTTTTATATTGATAAATGCTAACAATGCCATTCACATAAGCAAAACACTTCTAGATTATTTATAACTTCTGAAAATGAGCCTCACAAATTAGATTTCAATAAGATTCCAAGTAATTTAGTTTAAAAATGGTTGCAGTAATTGTGTTCTGAAAGTAGGCATCTCCATTTGTGTTTCTGGAGTACTCTGTCATGTAGGGAAGTTCTACTGAATTATTAAGGAAGAATTTTGTTGTACCATAACAGAATTAGTAATTATACCATTTAACCAGTTTCTCATATGACTGCTGTTACTTTCATTTATTATACTTGAGAGATTTTGCAAGATGCTGGCTGAGTCTTGGGCATTTTTGTCTTAGGGGATAAAAATACATAAGCCTCGCAGAAAGTGCTTGGTAAATACTTCTGGGCCCTTGGAGACAAGAAGTATGCTTTCCTGTAAGAGAAAAGTCAGTTGCTTGGACACTGGGTGTTTCAGATCTCTCCGTCTGCATCTGGGCTCATCTGCTTAAAATACATGCAGGCTCCTTCCCCTTCCTAACTGAAGCACTGGGTTTGCTGATTTCTCCCAGCCCTTCCACCGTGATATAGTGTATGCAGGTTTTTAGTTCTGTGCAGACACCTGTACTACTGCATATCTCACAGAAACGTTACACTTTTATTGTTTTAAGGAAGAATCCATATTATGTTATATTTGCACTGAGTTGTGGTTCGAAATAGGCAAGTTGATAACTAGCCAGACCGTTCTGCAATTTAGCGAAGCATGTTAGAATCAAAATAATACTTCAGAGAGCTGGGGTTTATTTGAAGGGAGGGGGAAAAAGCACTGCTTGTGAGTTAGTATTATAAGCCAGGTCTGCGTTGCTTATGCAAATTTTCTTTTCCCTTTCCAAATTTACTTGTTTCTCTGTCTTTTTGTACGACAGCCATGTATCTTAACATAACTTTTAAAAGACTAGTAATAAATTTCCAGAGCTTCATACTCTAAAATTGGGGAATGTCAGTTTCAGAATGTCTCAAATCTTAATTTGGTTTCTTTGTGCTTGTTCATTGTGATGATTTTTAATTCACTACATTATATTCTACAGGGTCTTTACTTATTCAGGCTCGGGGAGAGATCTGGCCCCAGTGCAGCTTCAGGCTTATGTATTGAAAGAGACTGTTGTCTGTAAAAACTGTTTAACCTGTAGATGTTGAGGGTATGTAGTGAGTGGGGGAGAAGATTGCGGGGGGTGGGGGAAATGGTTTCATGGGTAAGCTAGTCAGACGAAAAGTGCCCTTGAGGATTGAATTCTGTTCCTCTCTCTGCCACAGAATTCCTGTGTGATGCTAGGCAAGTCGTTTAAACGAAACTTTTCCCAAGTGGTGACTAATTGATTTGAGTGCTCTGCAATTCTGGTTGCATAATTTGAGATACTAGGGGCTTATATGCAGAAATGCTGAGGGTTTGCAGCTGCAGCTGAAGTCGATTAAAGTCTGTGCCCTGAATGTATGAAATGTTGTTTGATACTGAGCACTTGGAAAAATCATATCTGAGATAAAATTAACACCTGAGATTACTGAAGATTTTACCTTAATCTGTGCCTCATTTTACCATATATGAAAAAAGGCAATGAATGCATGATTGTCTCAAGATACTACAATGGTGAATAATATTGATGAACTTTGATGCCATCATGATGGGCTTCAGAACAAATAACCCCCGCTTCCAAATGTGTTTGAACAGCGTGCAACTAAGAGCAGATGAGGCCACACATGAACAAATGCATGGAGAAAAGTCATGAATAGCTGCTCAGTGAGTAAGCAGTCATCTGTGTGTTGCATACAGACAGGGTGGCAGCAGTAATGACTGCAGATTGTAGTTCATTTTCAGGGAGCTACTGAGTTCTTCCCAAATCCCCTTTACCTGTTCAGAATGCTCATTATTGTCTATAGCAGGTATTATCTTTATCATATTTCTCTTATCCCCTAATTTTAAAAGGTAAGTTTTATTTTAGATTGAATTAAACTCTTACCTTCTAGCAATCTCATTATTTTTTAACAATACCTTCTCTTGCTACTTTAAAAAAAGAAAAAAAAGAAATTGCACCCTTTCTTTTGATTCAAATAACAAAAATAAAACATGACCAAAACTTTTTTATCCTTTAGGTCAGTTTACCAGCACTGTACTCTTTGTTGACATTGCCACAGGATATACAGCTTCCACTGCTGGCATCTGCCTAAAGTTGGCCCAGGGCTTGTGTGGAACTAATTGGAAGAGGGGAGCTAGATGAACAAACTGATTAATTTTAGTCTTCCTTTCTTCCTCCTTCCTAATTTCTTCACTCAGCAGTAAATATTTCTGTTATTTTGTCCAGTGGTACTGTGACTGATTTTTTTCAGAAATAGTTTTGAAGGATTTCTGTGGCCACTGTCTTGTGTTTGGGTTTTCTTCCTTCCAAAAGAGACAAGTTATGAGAAGAAGAAATTGCATCTGATGGGAAAAAACCTCCATGGATTAGATTCCATGGCTGGGGTTATGAGAAAGGGGGAAATGCAGCTTTGGTGGCTTGCAGGACTGTCAGTAACAAAGTGTTTATTTCCATGTAGTAGCTTGTGGACTTGGAGTCTCAGTCCTTTCCATCTGTGTCAAAAACTATCTATTAATTACATTAGTGCTTGTGTGTTGATCTTTCTTTTAATCTTGTCTTTATAACTTGCAAATTTGGGAGAGAACCTGTTAGGATTTATCCTTGCATCTTTTAAGTCTTGCAATCACAAAACTTTTCCTGTAGGTGATGGATTTGAAGTATTCTACATTTGCCAGTGTTTCTACTTGAGGCAGCAGGACCACAGTTTTATCTTCCAACTTTCACTGTTATCTTTGGTGCTGATAATCGTGTAATCCCATGTTGAGAGGAAAGTAAATGAATGGGTAATAGCCACTATCTTTTTCAGTCACTTGGCTGAAACAAGATTTCTGGTAGCATAGTTAATGGGATGTAACTTGTGCCAAGTTTTTATTGCTGCTCACTCAACTGCTGATTCTTCTTTTCCACAGGCATAGAGGAAGGCATACTTTTCCTTTTCATTTTGGTCTTGTCGCCTTTTGGAGTGTCTGTCGTGCTACCAGCTCTGCTCACCCAACTTTGTATTTCCTGCAGTTGGCTATCGCTCTCTGTCCTGCTCTGTATTGCTTCCAGACTGAGGAGTTAACCTTAAAATACACGTGTCAGAAGAGTATTCCTTCTCTGTTACTTCTGCTTATGATGGTGGGGAAATGAAAATGGGGATGGAGGAAGAAAGAGACTTCTTCAGTTCTCTAGTTTTGATTCTACTGCTGTGACTTGAGAATAGGCCTCTATGGGTCTTTTAATATCAGTGGCTGAAAAACTGACCTTACATTTGCCCCTTTACTTACTTTTCTCTCAGAAGCAGGGAGTGTTTCCCAATCTGTTTCACACATGACTTCAGGGGAAATATTGGGTAAGAGCTGTTATTGTGCCTTTCTCAGTCCTCTGGTGGTGATGACGGGCTATTTAGCTTCTCAACCAAACAGGCTTGTTTTTGCTCAATTATTTGTATGTGTAAGGAGAGAAGCAGGCAGATATATGTGTTGATACTGTGTTTCGTAGTGCTGAGGTTGTTGGGTATTGCACTCAGTTACTGAAGAACACCTAAAGTAAATCAGGAGAAGTGTTTACTTGACGCTCATCTTCTCAGGACTTCTTCCTTGTGCAGACCTGTGCTCTGTCTCCTCTAGATTCGTCTCTGTTTCAGATCATCTGGTTCAGCTCCAGCCTTGCTGTGCTCAGCCCGTCCTGTGTCTACCAGCTACTGCCTGGGCTGCTTTTGCAGGGAAATGCCCCATTGTGAGGGTCTCCCAGTTTGGGTAGTCTGTCTTCTGCTCTTCTTTCAGCTCTTGCAGGCCAAGAGTGGAGGCAATTTATGGATCAGAATGAATTACTCCACTTCTTCCTGGATGCAAAAGATGCCTCCAAGATGGAGGTACTTCCAAGTACTGGAAGAGAAGAGCAGTAAGTGCTTGCAGGGAGGAGCTTTTTGAAAAGCAGGGAAGTGGTCTTTCTGCCCCTCACTTGGGCCTGTGTGGTTCAGTTAAAATATTTTAATTTTAAGAACATAGAGGGCAATTCAGGGAACAGCATGCCACTGTGTGTAACATTATCTGCCCACAGCTGCCATACATCTTGAGAGGTAATTATCTTCCTTAAGGATTGTTTGGCTCATTCTCACTGGAAATAATGTCAGGTAAGCATTTTTAGAGA
Organism: Anabacerthia variegaticeps; assembly: GCA_035583185.1. Classification (NCBI taxonomy): domain Eukaryota; kingdom Metazoa; phylum Chordata; class Aves; order Passeriformes; family Furnariidae; genus Anabacerthia; species Anabacerthia variegaticeps. Next base: position 18,080,842 of record JAWWEW010000078.1, read on the forward strand.
GTGTAATACTAGTTTTCCATAAAAAATTGCTAGTGAATGGAAAGGTCAGTCTTCAAGTCAGTTCCGTCACAAGCCATTGCATATATGTGGCTTTTTAAATATGGACACAATTTTTAAATTGTAATATTATTTAACTTTCAATTGCTTATAAGTTAATTATTGGTGTGAATTTTAATTAATAGTTCATAATGCTAGACTTGATTTCTTTTTCTGAGTACATTCGGACATCAGATGCTTCATTTAAGAACCACAGGAATTACGGCAGATTTTGCTGATCATTTTTTGGGATGATAGTGTCTTCAGCCTTCTGCTCTGGCCCTTGATCAGATTTGCAATGTTTTGTGCCATCACACTGTGAGCTGAAGTGGTCTGACAGTGCTCCTGCTTTTGGTTCATTTTGTTAGGAGTGGTTTAGCAAAGTGGTGGACCATAGTAATAGTAATCTGTTGAGCTTATTGGAGTTTAACTGAGGTGCTTTTTAAGTTTTAGGTTGGGATGTGTCTATTATGCAGAAATTTTGCTGATGCTGGCATCTGAACTACGCAGAGTGATGGAGGGCATTCCTATATTCTTTCAAGGAGGCTATGTACTAACTCAGCAGTGAATTACTATATAGGTAGTGGCATGTTACAACCTCCCTGAGGTATTCTGAGTCCCGAGGTAGTAATAGCTCATTAAAATGGTAGTTAATGAGTATAAAGGGATCATTATGACTTTCCTACATGACGGGTAGGGCTAAATCCTAACTAGTTCAGTAGAAAGTATTCTAAATAACAAAGGAAAGAATTTAATAACTGCTGCTGGTAGTTCTTTATAAACCTAGCTATTTAAGGCAATGTTTTTGAAAAAATACTCATAGAAAGATATTTTTAATAAATTAATACAGGTTTATAAATGTATTTTAGAGCTTTCGGAGATCTTAATATCCTGTATAATCTCAAAGTTATCTTAACATGGCCTGCAATGAAGCATCCCTGGTTAAAACTATGCAGGATTTTGCCACTTCTAATCAGTTGGGTTTGAAGTTAAAAAAAAAAATAATTTGTTTTCCCTCTGAACTGCTTACATTTGGTGGTTTTTTAAGACTTCAAGATTTGTAGACGTATTCTGTTCTATATGCCAAAAATGAGAGGTGGAACAATTTTGCCTTATGAGAGGAGGAGAGTGACATTCCCCTAATATGATTTTGTTCATGGAAAACATAACCACCTCATACATGAGATGATATTTTTTATGCCTTTCATTTAACTGTTTATTTTCTGAAGAAAGGTATTAAGAATTTATCCAAGCTGAACAATGTGGATTTTGTAGCAGTGAGATGAAAAACTTCTCCATCTCAGTAAGTGCTTCATGTCTTCTTTCAGGCTCAAGAAGGACAAAGAAATGAGAGACTGCAGGCTCGGGTACACCTAGATATCACAGCTCGAGTTCAGTGGACAGGGCTATTTCTAAGTGTCCTTTACCCAAGACAAATACCATTGCGTCTAAGAAAGGAGCCCTTCAGAAATATTATAGCATGGTACAGAAGCTAGGTAAACAATAGGAAAAGGAGGGTGGAAGCAGGTACAAAACATATTGAATGAAAAATATGTAAATATAATGTAAACATATATAATATATATATGATTTTGAGAGAAGTGCTCCTGCTTTCTGTCCTAAATGAAGAAATTATGGCTGGTCTGCATGAATATGGTTCACTACAGTGGCTCTACCATATTTTCATTTATGTGGTTTTATTGCAGGAATGGCGGTATTTATTTATAATAAACCAAATACATTTTTAAAGGAGTAGTTTTAGTTGTAGAAGTTTTTGCATGCTTTTCTTGTTCATTTTAGTCCTTATTGTCATATGACGTTGTCAAGGAACTTTGTTGATCATATCTGTTTCATATTACCATCTTTCAAGGTTAAAGCTGGTAATGGATGGAGAAAGTATTCTAAACTTGAATTATGTGGATGCCTTATTAGGGATCACCTACTACAGGATGACTTTGTTAGTTCAGAGCAGCTACTGTGTAACAGGAAAAATAAGCTAATGGCTCCTGGTCCCGGTCGTGGAGCGGAGTCCCCTGGGACTTCATAGCAAAGAGGTGTTTCCTGCTGCCCCTTTATACTTGCCACTCCTTTCAAAGCCCTTTTAGGTTTTGTGAAAATCTCGTTGACTCTTTCCTCCGGCACGTGCATCTGTCATCTTCAGTGTGACAAGAATACTGTCTTTCAGCCAGGACCTTTTAAACTACATAAACAGATGCAGTAAATCCAGTTGGAATATTTTCAGAGTAATTATTAAATTGATCATCAAAAGGATATTTAAATTCTAAAATATAGGACTGTTAGTGACCTACTGTACCCTGCTGTGACAGAGCTGGTTAAATCTAAGTCATGCCTGATAAATGTATGCAAGACCTGCTTGTAAAGGAGACTTCATCAGTGTGTTCCAGTGATATGCTAGTGATGCTTCTAGGAGGTTTTCCTGTTATCTAACTTGGATCTTCCTGTGCTGCTATCTGACTGATAGTGCTTAGCCCGGGTAGATCAGACAAGGCAATTATTCACGTTTTTCTTTAAAGCTACCTTTACTTATTTGAAGATATTATGTCCTTGTGTCAGCTGCCTTTACTTTAGGCTTAAGTCACTCTCGTACTTTTGGTTTTCTCTGAACAAGTCACTGGTTTTTTTTTCTCCTGAACCTTCTATTAGTAAGATATTTTTGTTTCTCATCTGAATGGGATATAGCTCTCTTTAATCACATTGTTTATACTGGACGCAGCAATCTGCTGAGGTCTTACAATTGCTGCGTGACACGGCACGGCTGCTTATTGCCATACTGCTCGTGTCACGGCGGTGTGTGCACAGAAAAGCAGCATCATGCCACTGGCTCATGCTCAGCTTGTGATTTACTGATTGTTTCTGCCTAAATGCTTTTTTCTATCCTGTGTTTGTGTAGTTGATGAATTCTGTCCAGATGTAGACCATTATTCTTTCACTTAGGAAATAATGTCATATTTCTTTAGAACAATTCTCCATTTTGTCCAGCTCTTTTAAAATTCCAGTTCTCTTTGACTGTATCTTGTAGGTTTTCCAGGTTAGTGTTAACTATCCAATTAATCATGATTCTATAATTCAGCTTGATGGTTAAAATATTGAGTGTGGACTTGGGGCAGGATTCATAAAATTCTGTTTGATACACCTTTTCATTTTTGACAGTTAGAGCCTTTAACTATTCAGGGTATGAATAATTTTTTTTTTCTCATTCTGTTTTTCATCTCTAAGAGAAGCTTTGTGGTACCCATGTTTTTGTCATTTGTTTAAAAAAAAGTTGCACATTAGAAACATTACTTAAATCAACATACAAAAATGATCACACTGTTCTTTCCAATTATTTAACTGTATTCTTTAAATACTATGTGAAGTTAAGGAACAATTACAACTATGAATTAGAGCATTGTAAAATTATTAAGGACTGCTGGGAAGGTAAGCTTGTTTACACCTGCTTTTAAATTAGTGTGTATATGTAAAAGATGGATATATATATATGAGATGGATATCTGCGGGTATATGGGCATATAAATTGCTGTCTTTCACTGCTGATAGGGGTGATGAAGTTGCTAATAAATAGTTAATGTTTATTCTGGAAGTTGATGCTTGTGGGGATTATTATTGTTGATGCATAAGATAATGGGTAGATTTTTGAGAACTTCTGCGTTGAAGGTAATTTTGCTCTGTTGGCTTCTTGTACGGTTTTATAATATTTTCAGTCATATGTCCTATATACTGATTCTCTAATGCCCTTTCCTTATTTTTTGGACATCAGAAGAGAGGGTAGTAAACACATTTCAAAAATAGGGGAAGTTTTAGCAATTAAAGATGTAGTATCAGAAGTGAGAGTAACCATTCAGGTGACACAGGAATTCAGTAGTTATAGCCTCAAGCAATTTTGGGGGCTTTAGTTTATTTGTTTATTTAGGTATTTGGTTTTGGGTAAGACCTAAATCTCTGATCATTAGAAATCTCACTTCAAAAATTATACTTAAACTGAGATCTAGGAAGCAGTTATTGAAAAGATGGCTTGGTGTGGCAGAGTGTATGGGTCGGTAATGTCAGTTCTGGTGAAAGGATGTAATGAGAACAGGAATAGCATGAGGAGGAAGAGGTACAGGTCTGGTATGGATGTAGCCTTGCTGATTTTCTAATTTCCTTTAATTCCTTGTCCTTTGAAAAGAAGTGGGAAACATTCTAAAGCTGAAATGTAGCAAGAAATCTGTATAAACAATCAAATAGCAGCATATTTTGGCATTACCTTGTGGGAAGGGTTGGAACTTGTCAGATCCAACTCCCCAAAATCTTTGCTGCCTTATACTGATGTTCCACAGTGGTGAATGTGGACTGCGTGCAACTGTCCTTGGATACAGAGTCACCTGTTTTGTAAATCCGTGGGCTGTGTTATCTAGGAGCAAAGGCACTGAGTAAGAAATGCATTGCAGGAGACACCACATTTTTCTTTCCTTGCCAACCTGGACTGTAAAAGCCGTGGTCTTTCTTTGTGGCAATATAGTTCCTGTGAATATGTTGCAGGATCAGAAGTTTTGCAGGTAATATTTTTATCTGAGAGATGTAGTCTGGAAATCTTTGATGCAATTGGCAGATTTTTAAGATAACTCCCTAGAAACAACTTTCTTAAGCTTATAAGGTAATACACACAGGTATATTATAAATATATACAACTATCTATATTATAAAAATATATATAACACATGTAAATATGTGAACAATGGATGACATATATGAAATAGAATAAAAATAAATATGTAATAGTGTTCCTGGAAAAGCGTGTGAAATAAATAAAGAATACTCATTCCTTCTTTTGAACTATCAGAATAGAAGACTATATGGAAATAAAATATAACAGTAGGCAGGATTTTGAATAAGTTAGTATTGGCTTGATTAATGTTTTCAGTTGTTTCACAGCTTCCATCAATTGTGAATTTGAAGAATAATTCTAAAAATGTTGAGAGTTGATGAGTGTTCTCTGCATCTCAGAGACAAAGCTTATATTAAAACATAACTCATGGTTGTAGGTGACAGTGTTCTCTTGGATGATCTAATTTTTCCTAAGTAATCAGTTTCTGAAAAAAATGTAAAAGGCTGAAAGAGTTTCAACGGAGGAAAAAAATTATGTATAAATACTGTTGTTCAAATTGGTCAAGAAAACCTAAGCCTGTATAATTGCGCACATGTGCTAAGGAGAACACTTTTTTTTTTGTTTTTTCAAGCATGAGGCAGCAGAATTTTCATTCATTTGGCATGCTAGGCTGAAAACAGAGTCTTCTTTCATTTGACACACTCCCCTGGAAACAAACATGCCAGGGAAGGGATTGTGCCAGTTATCAGAAGCTCACAGGAATACATTGTACTGGTTTGTATTCATTTTCATTTCATGAATTGCTTTAAAACTTAGCAACATAAAAAAGCATTAAAACACCTTTTTGGCATTATTTTTATTTCCTATGTATTTCCCTGCTGTGCTGTTATTCAGTTTAAATCAACGGAATGTTGTGAGACACATGGTTGGGTTTGCAGCAGAGGACATCTCTTCTCCTGCCTGTGTATGCTCAGATCATTCATCTGTAGACAAGCAGCAAATTTGAGTTTACCTTATTTTACATCCTTGGAAAAGATGAGTGTCTGAGAAAGAAGTTCGATAAAAATGAAGGGTAATTGAACAAAGGTTATACAGCAAGAAATTTAAGTCAAAACCCAGGTGGTATCTATTAACTGTGAAAGTTCACAGATAATCCTTGATCTTCTGGGAGACACTTGTTTTCCTTTCCTAGAGTTGTGGGGTTTTTTTATATATGTATTTATAATCTATACATATTCTTCAGAATTGCCAGCAGGTCCTTCCCACCTCTGGAATTTTCTCTTAAGATTCTATTTCCCTCACAAATGTTTTTCCAAGTGCAGACTTGGCAAACTCAGGTGTACTTCTTGGAACTAATCTGATCATGCTTAAATTAGGATCAGGTTGAAGTGAGTATGTGTGAAGCAAATCTGGGAGTGGTATTGAAGAGATGTGTATCAGCCTGTGCTGAACCAATGTGAGGGTAAGAATCAGGCTGGAAGAAAGGTCACTGCTGTATGGTTTCCATCCTAAGAATTTACCTAGAGAAGGGTTGTGGAACAAAACAGTCACTGTTCTGTCCCCGTATACGAATGAGACACTAAGGAGGGGATCACACTGAGTTCCTTGATGCTGCTTAAGGAATGGGGACAGTGGGTATGTAATTGTTGACCTAAAATTGTGTTTGTTTGTTCTGTGACACTCGGATATTAGTTTTCTGTGGACTTCACTTGAAGACAATCGGGTAGAAAGTAGCAATGTTGACACAATATTTAATAGAAGGTGTAGCTTCTGTCTAGTCATCTGCCCCTGCTTGTTTGTGAATTTTGTAGGACAGCCTGTGCATCCTACAGTTTCAAATCATGGAAGACAAATATGTGATGGTGAATTTACAAAGCTTACTTTTTCTTTTTCTGTACCATTCTT
>JAWWEW010000078.1:18087488-18144808 GCA_035583185.1 Anabacerthia variegaticeps
TACCATTCTTCTTCAACTAGTGTGCCTAATCGTTACCAGAAGGCAAGTAGTGACTTATACCCCTTCTGCTACACAAAAGTACTGAATAAAATATTTTTATTGAAGAAACCATATACATTTTAATTGTTCTTAGGTCAAAAAAAAAAAAAAGAATTCCAAACACAAGAATTATATAAGTTTGATTTGTAATTTGAAAAGGCTAAAAAAGGCCTCACGAAGGCCTGCCAGCACTGAAGTTACTTACAGATTCACACTTGAAATACAGTCAGCTGGTGCTCTATGCAGTTGAACCTTTTTTCTCATAGCTTCAGTAGCATGGCTGTGGAAAATTCTACACAGTCATTCAGCAGCACTGAAATGGAATAGGTATTCAGGTGTCTTTCTTCTTTCATCCATTAACTAGCAATTGGACAAAGTGCAAGTGAATAGAAATGTAATTTCTATCTGCATACTTGTTTCCTGGAGCACGTGCCTTCCCATTGCTAATAAAGATACTGCCACCTCTTTGAAGACATTGGCAGGCATATTTAAAACCCAAGATGAATTGAGCACATTTACTGCGTTAGAAGCAGTTGCTAAATTGTAAGTAACTAAGTCTTGTTGTATAACTGCATTGCACTCAAGGGAACAATTTAGGTTTTGAATTGTGTATGTTGGTAAGTGAAAACTATGTAGACATTGATTATTTTTTCCCCTTGACCTAATCACTGTTTGCCTATGGCAATATCTGATATGTTATGTGTTCACCAAGAATTGTCTTGGGACCACAATGAGGCTTTTTTTTTTTTTTAAAGCTTCATTAGTAATCATAGTTACATTAGGAGTAGAAGGCAATGGAGTAATATGCTTGTACTGTGTATGACACCAGTTATTCTATTTATTGTAAAGACGGAAGTGAACTCTATAGTGGGAGTCTGAATTTGTATTGACAGATCAGGAGACCAGATTTGAATCTATTTGCATTTTCAGCAAGAATTTAATTTTAAAAGAATGGAGGGCAAATGCCCATATAGATTTTCTATTTATTTTTTGTTGTGAAAAAAATCCTTTCTGTGATTCTACTTATATATTTGTAGTTTAATGATAGAACTTCCCTTGGTAATACTAGAGAATATGAAAATTATGCTGACTAAAATAAAAATAAATGTTTTTCATTGTCTTGAATTAAACAAGCTGCCAAAAGTACATGTCATAAATAGTGAGAAGAATGTTTCCTCTTCTCTCCCACCTTCTGAATATGACATGTATCGTCCTTTAGGCAAAAAAATGAAAAGTCCAGCAGAGAACCTTAAGAAATGTGTTTAACTTTTGACGTTATGTTGATTCCTTCAAATGGTGATTTTGTTTGTGTGCTAAAATACTTGTTTGTAGTGTAAGGGATTATGTGAAAAAATGTAGAAGACTGAACTTTTAACTTCTACATAGAGGTCATGTAACTAGACACATGGATACTCTGTTCACTAAAGTGTTAGGAATCAAAAAATTCCCACATGAATACTTGCATATTTGCATGCATAAGAGGCCAGACTGGGCTACCTAATTATAGACTTGCAGTTTGGTATTTCTGAGAACTAATTCTAGCACAAAACAAAGAGATGCTCAACCTTGAAAGTATGATGGGACTATTGCTTTCAAAGGATAGTTATCAAGAAATAGGGTGATGCTTGAGATGTTTGTACCCACATGAGGGAGAAGTGTGACAGGCTCATTTGCCTTAATTGGTGACAAAACCTGCTAACCTGAAGTAGTGTTGGAGAAATCGATGAATGCATTTGTTGTCTGTAACATTACCAGCTCCTTCTGCTATTAACTGAGATCCCTAATACAGGTTTTATTTCCTCCCCCTAGATCTAACTGATATCAAGATTTCTAGATTGTAAACGAAGCCATCCAACATGTTTCCTGAGCTGTTTTTTTTTTAAAAAACAAACAAAACCTTAGTGTGGTCATGGCTTTCTCTAGTCTTTGGACTTCTGCCCTGATATGTAAAACAGTGCCTTAGTCTGCAGAAAACCCTGACTCCTAACTCTGTGTTTTGTTGCTCAGCCTTTAGAGAAATGTTAGTGCAGGTGGCCAACAGAGCCAAGTAGCTATAAATGACACTCTTAGGGAACAGGTGATTTCAGTGTGGGAGATTTTTCTTTATTAGTTTGAAAAGAATTGTTCTTTACAGCTTGTTTAGAGTCATACACTGCTAGGAAGTTCTGTGGTGACAAGAGGCTGTTCTCAAAAATCAACTACTTTTGTTCAGGGCAGGTCCTAGAGGATCTGGAACCTTGCCTGAAGATGCCTCACATTACCTGTAGGGAGCATTAATTAGCAGAATGTTTGGAACATACAACATCCCCCTGTCTTGTGTTTGGCGGTATTGGGAAGAACTGGTTAGCAGCCAGGCTTACTGCTTTAGAAAGTCATATATGCCAGTTTTAATGAAATAATTTCCAATAACATCCCATATTTCATTATCTATCGATACCATTGTACTCCCTCCAGCCTTTTAGGGGCTTAATTACAATAAGATGATATGTTGATCAAGATCACTGTAATGGTTTAGCTAAAATCATGGCCAGTAAACTATTTCCTGTCTTTTGTTTGCTGTAGTAGTGTTTAAATAATTATATTTTGTTTGAAGACAAGTGCACATTGTTTATGAAGTGGCTGACTGGGTTGGTAGATGAGGGGAAACAAAACAAAACCAAAACATTATTTCTGGTAACTAAGATGAACAATCTGGTTTTGTGAATTTATACATTTTTGTTTCAACTTCTCAAGGTGAAGCAACATAAATATTTAAGGAGCTTGATTAGTTCAGAGTTGTCTTGGGATATGTTGCTTTGCTTAAGCATTAACTACCTTTTGTCCTGATCTTTTACACAAATAATCCTGCTGCTCCCAAATAAAACCAAAGTTTAAATTCTTCAGATATAACTGAAAACCCTAACTTTTTTTGCTTGTTTGTTGTTTGAAGTAATTGAAAGAGTCTGCAGGACAAACTGTTGATATGCTTTTGTCAGGTTTTTAACTTTTAAGCATGAGTACTCCAAAAATAATACCAAGCACACCTAAGTGTGTGGTAGAGAAGGAATAAACTGTGATTTATGCCAAATACACAGTCTGAAGGTACTCATTTGTTGAGGTTATCATGGTCTCAATCCCTAACTTTTAAAAGATACTTTTACATGGCGTTTTCATGTCTATTTCGTATAATTCTACTAGGTCTGTGTCTCAAGAATTTAATGTTTTTTTTGAGCTTAGAATAGATGTTTAGTCACTGTCTCTTCCTTCCCCTTAACCAAAAATTAAAAATAAACCTATAAAACAATGGCAGTATGAAACAAGTCTTTGGCAGTAATCAGGCTGGAAGCAAGCTGGTACTTTAGCAGAGGAATTCCGCTTTGGTGTGCACATGCTTCAGAAGTAGCTGTTTTGAAAATGGAAAAATTAAAAAATGCATACGTGGTTTTTTCAGGAGAAATCTTCCTTTGAGTAAAAGCTCCTTTCTTTGACAGACAAGAGACTATAGACCCTCTGGTCTTGTATTAGGGAATAATACCAATTTCCTTAAAATATAATTTTAAAGCTGAATTTTCTCAGATTCTGCATTTCCCCCTGCTTTTCTCCTTCCCCTCATTCAGTCTTTCTCTGTTATTCACTCTGGTCCCAAACTCGTGTACAGCGCTGTAATAGCCTCATGTTATAAAACTGAAAATTTAAAAATGAAAATAATGATTTGTAATAAAAAGCCTGACAGACTAATTACAGTATTGCATTAATTATTATCTTGTTTCAGCTCTGTTCCACAGCTAATTCAGATCTGGATTTCAGTGGGTTTTTTAATCTCTATTGACACTGTAATTTTTGAGAGAGAGACTATACTTAGGAACAATATATATAAAATCAAGAAATAAAAATTGTCATATAAACAGCTGATTTCTAAAATGTTGCCTCGGACATGTTAGTAATAGAATGCAAGTAGTTCTGTTTAAATGTGATGCTTTATGGATCTTCTGGTGAGGGTAACACCTACACAATATGAAATACAACTCTTGATATCTTTGTAACATGTACTAAATAGCTGTCACAAATTCAGAAATTTTCATTTATGCAGCTAAAGTGGTAAATCATTTTACATTGAGTTTTATTTTTTCTCCCAAAATGCGTGCAGTTGTTATAATGGTTAAGGTGTAGATTGATGTCAGTGCTGCAGTATAGCTCCAAGACTACAATTTGAAGCTACTTTAGAAAAGGGCAATTCTTTAGACACGGTGAAGCTGAAGTTGAAAGGAAGTCCTATTAGGAGTGAATTGCATGTAAATATTAATAAGGGAAGAGTTCTTAGCAAGTCCTGAGTTTGGGAAATTGAGCATGATAATTTGCTGAAATTATGTCTGTCTTGAAGATATGCAGATGCAATAATTTTCAGTTTTCATTTGAACTTTTAAATGGTGCAGAAGGTGCCCGGGATAGGTTTTAAGCAAGGAAGTGTTTGGAAGTATTGGCAAATGTCGTTGTAATGGATGTATGGTAATGAAGGGAGTGAAGATGAAAGATGTATGGGACTGAATGACTGTTAAGTCATTTAGGCTGGGGTGGTTGCATGTTTGGTTGTTAGATGTCTGAAATTAGATTTCCTTAGTTCCTGCACTTGGTTTGCTGTTTTGAGATTTTAACAAAGTTCAGGGAATCAGTTTCTGACAATTTGCCTTGGTTTCCTTTTTTTCAGGATGCTTCTTCTGCAGACATTCGGAAAGCGTACCGAAAGCTTTCGCTAATTTTACATCCAGATAAGAATAAAGATGAAAATGCAGAAACACAGTTTAGGCAAGTAAGTGCAATGTGTGGCAATAAAAGTTTCAGGGTAAATAGAATCAGAATTTTTTATGATGATGTTGTGTTAGTAAGAACAATGATGGACCTTTGAAATGAATAAGTTAAACATTGAATTACACTTTCCTTGATGTAACTAGACTAAAAAAACAAGTACACTTTTTTGGCATTAACTTGTTGAATAACTTGTACTTAGTATTTACCAGTATATTAAAATAATTTGAATGTAATAATTATACTCTTAGGAGGAAAATGTTTTGCACTTTCAAAGCAGTGTGGAAAATTTCTATTAGTTCTCAAAACTAGTCCTGGGTAGGCATAATTGAATGAAAAGAATTCATTTTAGTTATTTAATTTTCACCTTTTAATTCTTTGTAGAGTGAAACAACATGACTTTTTAATTAGCTCTACCTTTAAAAATGTACTGCTGATGACTAAATAAATCGTCTTAATTTCAGTAAGATCTTTAGGATGAAACAAATGATACCTGTTTTTAAGGTGTAACTGAAACAAGAGCCAGTTTGACAGATGTGAGAAGGGGAAAATAACTCTTGTGTAGGAGTTGCTTGTTTGTGTCTGATGAGACTTTGTATAGGAATATGTCAATGTTTCTTTTGCATATTGGATTTGCTTCTTGATCTTGTAGGGGAGGGTGAAAACTGGAAAAGGTCATTCTTTGGGAAGTGTAAATATTATACTACTAATCAAACTTTATAATCTCAATCATAAAGTAAAAATTTTTTGTGTGTGTGTTTTCTTTTTTGGATTTTGTTTTGTTTGTTTAAGTTGGTGGCCATCTATGAGATTTTAAAGGATGAAGAAAGGAGGCAGAGGTGAGTTAAATTGCACAGGTTCTTAAATAGCGCATTCATACCAGTGCTATATTCATCCTGTTTGATTTAGTTGTAACACTTCAGATGATTTTGGAAATTTGTATTTTTTGGTTTCATCCCTCTAAAGACAATTTCGTTGTGAAGTTACACTTAAGAGAAGTTTAAAAAAAATGTTAGCTAACTGATGTGAGACCACTTAAAGTGAGTTGTCTCCCAAATCTTCCCAACTTTTTGCTTATAGCATTGTTTACATACACTTTGGAATATTGCCCCTCTGGTACTTAGTTCCATTGTGGAACTTGTAGGAATTTGTTTGATGCTGATTCTATAGTTGAATAAATATAATATAGTGGTTTAAACACTGTTTACCTTCAGAGAATTTTCTGGAAATAATATGCTGAGTTTAGAAGTAACGTATTGAGCAGAGCTATACGGTGGTACTGGTCTCTGTTGATCAGGTTGATTGCATAATCTAATGATAAACTCTCAGTCGAGCTTGTAAACGGAGGGTGGCTGGTCCTATATCTTGTAAGATGTTATAGCACATCTCTTATACAAGTCTTAAGTAAGTGTGATAGGAGCTGCTCCCCCTGTAGTACTGTTTTTTCATAAGGTGACTGAGGGTTTCTTGCAACTGTACAGCAAAGGAAAGTGAGGAGTCATTGCTTTTTGAAATCCTTCTACTTTAGATGTTGATACTTGGCTTTGCATTTTTGAGGTGATGGACCTAGTGGAAGAGGATCAGTTTGTTGTCATGCTGTGTACTGGGGAGAAACTACACTACACACCCTTTGTCTCTTAGAGCTTATTAACTCAGTTTTGTACTCATTCCAGAGACACTGTAACAAGGCTTTCTGCCAGATTTCTCCCCTCTCCTTTTCTCTCCTCCCCCCCCCCCCTTTTTTTTTTTTTACCTGACCCAAAGACATGATGGGGATAAGATGGAAATTAGTCCGGTTTCTTACAAATTAGTTGTTGAGGAATTCTGGCACTTGAGCTGGGAATCCGTTCACAGCTAGGTACCTAAATGGTTTGGGATGTGGGTTTACACCACCAAGAGAAGAGCGAGCTGCAGGGTTCTGCTTCTGTACAGTGAAGTCAGCTGTACCTGCCTCTTTCTGTTCACCTCAAAAATGATGTAATGCAGCATCGCTCCTGGTGTGTGCACAGAGACTGGAACCAGCAAAGGCAGGAATAGGGTCCTACACTCTGCGAGTGATGAAGTCCTTTTGAAACAATGAAACCCCATCTCCATGTCTTGGTGAGTGTCAGAGGTGTTAATTGTGTGGATACAGAAACAGTGTGCTAAAACGGCTGATCTGTTGGCCAGCTACATGTAATTATTTTTTTAAAACCATCAGTGAATTTTTACTTTATCTGATGGCAGAAGCCTTTCTTAAAATGTTACAGTTCTGCTGACAGTTGTAGTACAGGGCCTTAAAATGTGGTTTGCTTTTTTGCAAGTTATGTGGTGCCTTGGGAAGTACACTAATATCATTAGTAGTACTACAAAATATAGTAATATTACATGTTATGCTTTTGTCATGCACACTGTGAGTGACACATAGTCAAAACGTTCAAATATTCTAACAATAAACATACATTCAACGTTGTTTAATGTAGCACTGTTTAATACTAAATTAAACATCCATGCAGCAGAGCACAAATTTTTGTTTTGTATATGCACTGTGTATTTCACTAGAGTGTAAAATTCTACAGAAAAGTTTATCTTTAGGGTATATAGACATAGGTGCATTTTTTGTTAAACCAATTTATTAGCCTTTGGTTATTTTAATTTATGAAAAAATAGATAGTGTTATGCACTTCTGTTAATTGTAATTAGGCAGAAATCTTAGATTTTAATCTCATTGTTTGTTACCATTTTAAGGAGCTTTGTTTACCTACCAGACCTATCTTCTGTAACAATGTGGACTTGATTACAGGAAGCATTTGCAAAGGAATCAAGATATACTTGTTTAGAGTAAGAAAGGTGTTTATCTTAGTTCTCATTATAATTAAATGTCTGTATTCATGGGTATAAATTGTTCTGACTGATGTTACACTGCATTTCTTTAACTGCTTGAGGAAAGATGGCCCCCCAAAATAAAAAGTGCCAGTGCAATCTTCCTGTAGTTCAGAATAGATCTCATTAATTCAAGGTTATAGTATATAAACCATATCAGGTCTCTGAAATTATTTGAAATATGAAATGCAGTGACTCTCTTAAAGGGAGAAGTACATTGTAGTTATATTAAAATAGATGATACTGTAATTAGTGACTACAGTTAATGGATTTTTTTTCTTGCATTATAACTGATTCACGAAGAGCTTTAAAAACTGTTTCATGAAACTTTACAGGAAAAAAAGAAATTTTCATAATCTTGCAATTTGTTTCTTGTTAGGACAAGACAAATAAGTTTTATATAGAATCCTGAGTTTTAAAATAAATAGTCTACCTACTTCTAAACGGGGATTTGGTTTTGTGTTTTTGTTTCTGTACGGATGCTTTGGGGTTTTTGCGGCTTCTTGACCACTACATTTCAGAGACAACTGGTAGGCATACCCATATGTCAAAAATGTGCTGTATTCTGTGTGCATATGTTTAAGTAAAAAATACTGCAGATATATATGTATATATATATTCCTTTCAGCTAGGTTTGTTGTTTTTCTTACACGGATTTGCAATTAATATAGGTTGCCAAAAGAATGCTTTGTAATTATATTTTGAATGTAGCTCTTGATGTATGCAGATTAACTGTCTTTCATAGTTTATATAAGTTTCTATAAAGAAATCCTTTAATAAGAAACTTGCTTTTACTTAAACCACATCCTGAATTTGAAACTCAAGATTTAAAAATTATGGGAAGCTTCTGAGTTTCAGTAGGATCATTTTCCAGTTGAAAACCTAAAAATCATTGATATCTTTATTTTTCAAATACAGAGCTTAATGACTATTGAAAGCAGTGATTTATCTTTTAACAGTATATATTCTAAAAAGTGAGTTATAATAGAAGCTATCTTCCCTTAAAATGGCCAGTCGTGTGAGCCATAATGCTCATTGATAGTAAAATCAATAGAGCATTGATTCTGAGACTTAATCCTTGGAGACTGTTGTTCAGAACAGCGGACATAGCCTAGTAAATACCGAGTGCTGTTTAAAGCGCTTAATGCAAGAGACTCTGCTGTCTTAATTTATTTTTTTTCAACAGACAATTTATAATGAAATATGGTTGCCAAACATTAGTTTGAAATCTTGGTTTCATATTATTGTATTATTACCATCAGCATAGATGGACCTCATTTAAGCAGTAGCCACTTTTTCAATACAATTAACAACTGTTAGTTTACAAGAAAGGCAACTGCTTAATAAATTTATAGTAGTACTAAAAAAACCCCCCATCTTGCTTCTACATGTGTTTCTGGAAACTTTGAAAAGAACACCGTAGGTGAAACCTTGTTATCAATCAAATTTGTTTTGAAAGTGATTTTGTTTCTAAAATATTCTATTATCACTAAAATATTTTGTAAATGCATTATTATTTTTAAATGCTAAAACTTTTACTTATTTCTTAAACAGAAGTAAAGTAGAAATTTTAGTTTTGCAATAGCATCCTAAGCAATTTTTGTGAACAAAGTTTGTGTCAAGGCATCAGTGGCTAATTTGTTCTGACTTACTAGGAAAGGAAAAAAGTTACTAGTTCAAATTTTACAACAGTGGATATTTATCTTAGTATTTTCATAGTTGTCATGAGAGATAGAATTTTGTAATATGAATTTCACTTCTGGTAGCATTCAGAACACAGAAGAATCCTAGGTGTTAAATCTTTTGCATAGAAATAACAGTGAAAAATATTGAACAAATATTTTATAAGAAGTCAGCTTTTCTAGATATGTACTAAATTAAACTATTTTTAATTGAAAACCACTGCCTCTTTTTCTGCTTAAAAAATGAATTTGCTTGTGGAATTTTTTTAGTACATCTCCACGGTATCAATTTAATAACTATCAAAGTAGCTAGTGCAGTTGTTGCATTTAAATTGATTTACATGTCAAGACTGGCAGTTTAGCAGCTGCGCTATTATTCCTGGATTGGTCAATTTACTTGAGAAAAACCTACTACTGAGTTCTACTGACCTGCATGACAATATAGGCCCTATTTCTATTCCTGTAATTAGGCCTGCGACTAACTCAGAATATTTTTAATTAAAATATTTTGGTCAATGTGTTGCACCAAATTAGGCCTTTCAGTGCAGATTTAATTCTGGAAATGGTGTGATTAGAATATGTAATGAGTTGTGTTCAATTTAAGATTAACAGGTTGTGTATCTTGAACATACAGGTTTTTGAGTTTACTGTAGAGATTTTTGTTTGAAATTTTACTCTGAAAAGTTAATAAAAAAAATCTGGTTTGCATGTCTGTGGTTTGTTTTTAAATTTATGGTACACTGTAAGTAAAAGGCCACAGACGTACAATGATATTTCAAGACATTTGTGTGAGGGAAAAGAGACAAATTGTCAGAAAATATTTTTTGTACAGATCGTAGAGTTAGTAAAATCAAAGTTTCAAAATAGATTTATTTTGGAGACAGCTTTTCAAATAGAAAATAAAAAAGTAGTGAACTCTCTTTTCAAACATCAATATCCGGCCTCTAACTCAAACTCTTGTCTTACACAGAATGGGTGTTAAGTCTGACAGGTTTTTACCTAATGGATATCGTGCTACTCAAGGACTAAAAAAAAAAAAAAAGGATATCTCTCCCCGCCCCCAGCACTTGTGCTTTTAATTTGTAAAAGGAAAAAAGGTTTGCAGTGTTTGAGACATTTGTTCTTTGCTAGCTATTTAGTAGTTAGTGGGCTGTTATTTACTTCTGTCATGGAGGCCTGGCCACTGATTTCTGGGCAGGTAGAACACATCTACATTTCTGGAAGCCTCTTATTTCAGAAGGGAATGAACTTGGACGGGCTGGAGGGGTGGGGGTTGTGGAGGATGGGGAGTATTGCAGGGACATTTGAATTGCTCCCCCCCGCCCCCGACTAGGTACATTTTCCCAGTGTTTGGTTCTGGCTTCTGTTTGTTTCCAGATGCAAGCCTAGCTGCTGACAAAACAAGGCACTGCTCTCTAAAAAAAAAATAAAAAATATTGCTAAATGATCTTTTGTATGTGTGTTATTCAAGCGCTCTGTGGATTATCTTTTGTTTTATAATTGGATGGTTTGGCTTATTTGATTTTTAGCTCTCCATGAAAGCCTGTTATGTTTGCTACTGTAGGTATGATGATATTCTGATCAATGGACTACCAGATTGGCGACAGCCTGTGTTCTACTACAGGCGGGTGAGAAAAATGAGCAATGCTGAGCTGGCATTACTCTTGTTCATTATACTCACAGTGGGTCATTATGCAGTGGTTTGGTCAATCTACCTGGAAAAACAGCTGGTAAGTATTGGTAATAAATCAAACATGCTTCAATTATTAGTATTGAATTTCCTGCAGAAATCTGCATATTATAGAGATCTCTCCCACTTTCCCTGGTTTGAATTCGCATTTTTCATATTTTAAAAGCATTATATTTAAAATGGTGATAATCACAGAATGAGATATTCAGGATCTCAGAAACAGTAATCTAAAAACTACTTAATTTTTCTAGAATTGTTAATAAATTGCAAGACATAGTCCTTTGGTTTTTAACTGCAAGGAAAAAGAGAAATAAAATCTCTTCTGTTATTTGTTGATGCAGAACAATATGCTACTTTAGTCATGTCTGTGGTTCTCCTAAATGGTGTTTAAAAATAATCAAGTTTTATTCCTTCAGAAGTCATACTTGCATTGCCTGCCTTCTTGGCTAAATGCTTTTTTTGTTTTGGGTTTTTATTAATGGAATTGGTAAGCAGTATAAACCACATTATTTTTTGATAATTTATTTGTTGTCATATAAAAGTCTATTGCACTTAGTAGACTAGGAAAAAAAGCTTAGCATAACTTGAAAAATATTCATACATTAGCATCTGTTTACTTTTTTTATTTTCCACTGCATTATTGAAGTTGATGCATGAGAAAGGAGGCAAGTTGAATGCTTTCTCCTCTTAGAAAACTTTGATTGCTATGGAGATACACATGAGTGACAGAACTGGACTTCATGTGTGTTTAAAGACTGGATACCATGGCAACAGTTATTGTTAAGATAGATCATTTTACTTAATCATGTAGGACCCCAGATACATTTGCATAAATGCTACTCTACTGTTTACCCTTCACAGAAGAGTCCCAGTAACATTTGTGGTTTACATGCTAATGATAACCTGTAACCGTAGTTCTTTCTACATCAAGGATGAACTGCTTAGCAGAAAAAAGAGGGAGAAGAAGAAAAAAACAGGCGTCAGGAGTACAGATGAAGCCAAACTTGCTGCTCTAGACAAAAATGAAAGGTGGGAAGGAACTCTCTTGTTTTCTGCATTTTAAAACATTTTATCTGCTACTGATTTAGTTCTATCATTTTCTCTTTGCATCTTTGAAATATTTAATGAGAAAAGTAACCATATTTGTAGTAACAGCCATTGCTGATATAAAGTGTGCAAGTGTAGATGTTTTTTAAATTTTGATTTGTAAATAAATGTGTTTATTCAACAGATCAACAATAATTGAAAGATTAAACCTGAATTAATGGTATCTGGCTTATCAAAGGGTATTATTTCCACAAGTTGATTTTAGAAGATTTTACAACTTTTTCCATCTTTTTTTTTTTTTTTTTTTTGCCTTCGAGTACAATTAATGAATTTCCATTTATTTGAGCTATAGTTTGTTTATACCAAGCAAAGACTTTTTCTGCAGTTTTAATGCTTGTCTGATTAAATGCTTTTTATCTGGTTAACTTAGAAACAAGCATGTTGATAAAGGCTTCTAACATATTGTTTGTCAAGGAACATATAGGGAAATAGTGACTTTCAGGACACTCCAAAAGATACCACCATTTCTTCTATTGATTCATAGAAAGAAATAAAGGGTTTAAATAGTTCACACAGCAGGGGCATGAACTGGATCAATGCGGGATGGAGATCAGAGACCATTCTGCCTGTCGTCTTTCCTGATGACATCAGTGAGTAATGCTCCAGTGAACTGCAAATGACATTCATTTTTATCTATTGTTTTGTTTATGCTACAGTCTTCATATCTGGTTGTCAGCACTTGTGAACACTTGGTTGAGGCTTGAGTGTTCTTTTTGGTTTGTGTTTTTAATAAACTGATTATGTGGCTTATGAATTTATTTTCTAAAGAAAAGCCCTATAAAGAGATCAAAATACAGCAATGATTAGAAGTTAACTGTTACATATTTTGAATTAAATATTCAAAATGTATCTTTAATATTATGTAGTTAGACATTTTTATGGAACTTGACAAATGCTAATAATTTCAAAGTATAATAGGAAATTTCTGGCTTTGAGATTGTGTGGCAGTAATGAAAAACTTACAATTTTATTTGACTGCAGAATACTGGACAAACCGCAGTGGCATGACTTACTTCCATGCAAGCTGGGAATCTGGTTCTGTCTCACAGTGAAAGCTTTGCCTCAGCTATTCCAGGTAATAGTAATGTTTTTAAATTGTATTACTTTATTTTTCTTGATGGTGTTATTATGCATAATCAGATGTGTAGCACTTGTTCTTAATTAATTTTTTGGCTCAAGCACATACCATATATGTGTGTGTATATATATATTTATAAATTACTCTTTGAAGGCAAATTTAATATCATAAATTCATGGGAATATGAATGTATTCTAAATGGATATTAATCTTAATATGCTAGGGAAGCAATTTCTGTTAGGCAGAATTACAAGAATAAATGATGGGAGAGGAGTGATACATATCCATCTAATTAGGAATAGCAGTGTCTTTTAAGTGATGTTAACAGAAGTACTTTTATCTCAAATCGACAATGCTATACTTTCACAGCAAATTTTAATATGTCATTTAAATTTGGGGTAACAGTGAAATTGCTTTTTCTGATTGAGTTTTCTTTTTTTAATTCACAATACAAATTGATACCTGGAATTACTAGGATAAAGTAACAAAGGTATGGTTGTAATTTATGAACATCAAAGTGGCAGACTTGCTCACAATTGTGGTTTCTAATCTAATACTGTAAACTGTAAAAATTTAGCTGGTATTCAGCCAATGTAAGTATTGTCAGATCAGTTATCAGAAAAACTTTTTTAATATCACTCGCTCTTTCTTTTCATTTCCCTTGAATACATAGTTTTGTTTTTAATACCATTGTCACTTCTAGTATGGATGAGGGAATGCAAGGTGGATTTTACTTTGGTTTACAGAATTCCTACTCTGAGTAAAAACCTTTTAAGTTATAAATGCAATAACGTCTGGTCTTTCAACATCCATTTTTATAGCCTTTAACTTTTCCTGCAAAGAGATTCAAAAGTTAATATTTCTTCCTCTTCTAAAAAATTTCATCAGACCTGTGTGGCTATTTTATTAAAGAAGCTTTTCCTTTTGCATATTTTAAAGCAGGTTGATTATGCTTAATCAACTGTTGTGTCCAAATTAAGCATTGATGTTTAACCCTCACTGAGGTGAGTCTGATAGGATATAATTAAGGTCAGCAAACTCTGTTGATGCATTTTTTGAAACTTTATTCATAATTCTAGTACTTTCCCTTTTGCCTTGATTGCAAAATATTAAAAAAATACAGAATATAGTAAGATTCATGAATAATTTTAATTTAGGACTTTTAATGGGCTTCTTATTGTTTTTATTATATTAAGATAGAGTGTTGCATCAGTATAACAGGTTTCAGATTTGCTGTTCACAAAGCAGCTCCTGTGTCTGTCAGAATAGTTTAATGTGATCTGCTCGTTGTGTAAGATAAATTGTAGTAGACCATAAGTAATCTTCAGTATTAAGAATATTCAGGACTTCAGATGACTGAAAGAAATTACTGTCGTTTATTAGTTAACAATGCTTGCAGAATTATTACCTCTTCTGAAGAGTCTAAGAGCAGCAGTGACCCCATGGCGGAGGTGTTTTCTGAAATGACAGCTCAAAAGATACCTGGTAGGTTGTAGCTACCTGGACAGAGACACCTCTGGCCTCTTTCTGAGTTATATTTATTGTTTTGGCAAGTTCTGCCTTAATTGCAATTACCAATATGGAGCAAAAACTTATCTGTACTTTTAATATTATACCATTGTACAGCAATCCTGTTTTGAATATAAGAGCTTTTCCCTTCAGTAATGCACTAACATGGGCTTGAGATTTCAGAATATTTCATGCTCTTAGTGTAAGTAGAATCACTAGGGCAGTTTTTTTCTAGCAGACTGAGGATCCTACAGATACTGAGTAGTGTTACATGTCCAGGTTACACATAGGCGTTGTCTAACAAGGTGTTGCAGTGGTTGACATCAGGATGGATACTACAAATTTTAGTTGTTTATTGCTTTAATCTAAATTGATTTTTTCAGTAATTTAAGCGCCAACAAATTGTTTTCAAAATTGGCTGTCATTCACTTGCACCTGGTGCAATTGTAGATGAACTTCTAAAAATGCATCCATATTTAAATGAACCCTGTTTGCGACAGGACAGGGTAAAAGTTAGCAGTAGTTTTAATTGAATTTCTTCTGCCACTGAGTTTTTCAAAGCCCTGACAGTGAAACAGCTGAACTGTTTCCTCAAATTAAGTAAATGAAACCACCTGTCTGTGTACACAAGTTCTTTCTCAGAAGTGACTTCATTAAAAAAAAATGAAACCCAAACAAACTAAACACAAAATCAAACCAAGAACAACAACAACTAAAAGCCCAACAAAACAAAAAATACAAGGAGAGGTCTATTTAAACTTTTTCTCAGTCCTCGTATTGAATTCCTTTTACCTTGCATCCAGCTTTCCCACCATTAGTTAATGTGAATATTCTACTTACAACAGCTCTGTCTGAGGATTCAGGTTGCTGAGCTTCTGCCCATGCCTGGCTCTCATTTATCCAATTGAGTGTCTTTCTCCTACTTCCCTTCCTCCTTCAAAATGTCAGATTTCCGAAGGAGGCACTTAAAATAATTAAGGTGGGCCTTCACTGAAGAAAAACGCTTTGTTTCCATGCCCTTGTGACGGCCTATGCCGTTTTATTGTAGCCTGCATTTTATGTCAAGAAACTGGAAGAAAAATGGGTGAGAGGAGGGTGAGAGAAACTAAGAAAATGAATGTTTTTTTTAAACTGTTGGCAATTGTATTTTGAGAGAGACTACACAGGTTTTAATATCCACACATTTAGTTAGTTAAATTTAGGGGTGAAAACAGTATCTTTAAGCTTGTTTGAAGAAGTGAAGGGAGAAGAATACATAAAATTTATCATAAACCAAATATCTGTCCTGTGAAAGAAGGATTAGGTAGAGCATAAATTACATTGACTATTGCCAAGTTTAATTCTTATAATGTAGGCTAAGAGAAAAACAGAAAAAGAATGAGTTGTTTCTAAGAATATTTATGGTTTACTCTTTCATGAGAATGACCTGGAAGAAGGCATTGTATTAAAAAAAAAAAAATACATAAAAGAAGAGAAGGGGGGAACGCCCCCACAAAACCTCAATGAAAATGGTTATTGATACTGAAATTTCTTTTTAGAAAGGAATAAACTAGCTACATGGAGTGTGCAAGAATTTAAGTTCAAGTGGTGTATGCAACATGGAACATGCAGTTATGTTGTGTGCTTTTCTTTTGTGGGAGAACTGTCACAAGTAAATTGCAGTCTATTCCAAAAACAGCTGACTAGAGTTTTTCCTTTGCATGTGCAGACATACAACTTAAGAAAAGTGGTCTTTTTAAAAAATGTTGTTAATTATTCTTCACAAAATATTTCCTTCAGAAAACAGTGTTTCTTAGTATTCCTGTCAACTCCACATTTATGTGGTGAAATTTAGCAATGAATGTCTTTATTTTTACACCAACTAAATTATGAGCCCTTGTCCTGAGGGTATTGAAGCAGAAAGCATTTTTGTTTGTTTCAGACAGAAATGGATTCTTATTGAGAAAATTAAGTGTCCTGCTTCTGTCTGTAATCCTGTAGTTTGGTTCACACACTCTTGCAGTGAGCTATTGGGAGAACCTCTCGTGGCTCGCCAGTAATGAGAAGGCAGTTTGAGCTCAATACGTAGTTGCACTGGGTATAACCTGGTGAGATTATCAACAAAGCTTTCAATTACAATTGAAACTTGTGTTTATAGAGACCTTTGTGTAGCACAAAGTGAATTAAAACAAAAAGGCCAGTAATTTATTTTTATATAGACTACCAGATGGTAATTACTGTAGCTGATTTAGTAGCCTGGAATAGATTCAAACTAGTGACCCAGAGGTGTTTAATTTCTTGGCATTTTTTCCTCAGGTTTTCTTTTAATCCATGATCACAATTCAACACCTGTTTAGAGATGGTTCAGCTTTAGCCTTAAACGGATTGGCAATGTGTCATTAAACTCAAGAGGCTTTGCCAGCAGGGCATCTCCTTTGGCAAGTTAGCTTTAAGCAATATTTGGTTAGATCAGCAAATGTATTTCTGAGTTGTTTTTGTCTTCACATATAATTTTATACTATATTGTGTGAGATTAAAACAAAATTTATTGCACTTAATAATCTATGCCTTAAAAAAGATTTTTTTTTTTTAGAAAAGGGATTCATCCAAGTCAGTAAGGTTAAATATCTCTTCATTCCCCAGCTTTACAAGGTTTTGATGTGTTCCACTTTACCTTACAGCACCAATGTTGATATAATTTGTGGGGAGCAAGCAATTGCAGTATGTGTGGCACGAGTGATTGCCCATTTGCTCTGTTTCTTGCTATTTCACAGCTGTTGGGAGAACCAAAGTAGGGACGAAGCTCTTGACCCTGAGGTCAATTAGAAGCTTAGAAGCAGGTCAGAGGAGAGGGGATGGTAAAACATATATTCTAGGTGTATGCAAGTGGGCAAAAATAATTTGTGTCTAACAGGGTATTGTTTGAGGCTCTGGAGACAAAATGTGCTGCATAGTAGAAGCTTTAAGTAAAGGTAAGACAGTAAACAAATTTGCTTTTAATAGCCTGCTGTGCTGTGGCAGCTTCTTCAAATTACTTACTGTGTTTTGCCGCATGAGGAGCGTAGTTCTGAGAGGAGCTCCCATGTGCGAGGCAATACTGGCTCTCAGTTAATGCAACTGGGCTGTTGTGGTATGAGGCTTCATGGGGTGTGCAATGGGTCCCAGAGAGGCCTTGCAGCACTGGCCTCTGTTCCCCGTTCTGGCTGCCTTTGTCTCACCCCTGGGCACGTGGAATTCCCAGCAGATACTGCAGTGGCATGGCCAGCTGCTGGTCACCTGGTGCACCTGAGGCTTGGGAACCGGGCTGCAACTGCACCTAGGCTGTACACAGCTAAGAGCCTCGCCACACCTGGTATTATTTCAAGGTCAAAGCATGATTTTCTGATGGTAAAGGAGAAAGTAATGTAATTCTTATTTATTTACTAGGTTGCCTTTGGGCAAAGATGTAAAAATGCCAAAGGGAAATATAAATCATAATGTTCGGCTCTTTTTTAAAACAGTATTTCTTAGCATAACACATTGAAATCACTAGTTTAGAAACCCATAGAAGGAGTATTTTTGCTGTGCTATAATGGCTGGCATTTTTATTGCATAGAAATAGCAAATTGAAGGTCAGCTATTGCAGTAAATTTAACTCCTTTTTATCTCTTTTTAATATAAATTGTACAATAATACTGCACTCAAAAAGCCCCCAAAATTGGTTCAGGGTCTCCATACAAGTACTTATCTCTAAGTCTATAGTTTGATTTAATAAAAATTAGTCCAAAGAAATTTATTTCAATATCCTGATTTTAAGTATGCTTGTTGGAAAGTTTTCAGTTCACTGCAGATTCCGAGGGGATGCATTTTGCTTATACCAGTCCCTTACCCTGAGAACTATATGAGGAGGTAATTCTGTCACAAAATCTGAAATGAAGGTTCATATATGACAAATACAGCAAGTTGTTTTCAATGTTTGCCTTCTTTCTCCTAATCTCCAGTGTTTCTAAGGTAGACCGTAAAGGGAAAAAAATGCCAAAAACCAAACCCCTCAAACAAACTGACAAAACCTCACCCTCCCCCAAAGTCGAGAGGCCAGAATGACTGAGTCTTACCCAGAACTGAAGTTTTTAGTTCTAGAATTAGTACAGTTTGAATGAATGCTATATCTGTTGATTTAAAAGCAACAAACAAACAAAAAACCAAACAAACCCCCAAACTCCCAAACAAAGGATAAAAAAAAAACCCTTGGAAGTATAAGGAGTTTCTGTATTTCTGCATAACTCAATCTCAGTTTTGTCTTGGCAATCTCAAATTTACTAGCACAATACAATACTGATATAAAGAGAGAAACTACATTTTCAAGAATTTTTTGGTGTTCTTTGTTCTTATTTGTGATTAAAATATTGGAACTATAATAAAAGTTTGTATTCCATAACACTTTTTCAAATGTTTTTTATTAAATATGAGGGTAAACAGGAACTTCCTATATATGGCAGTTTAAATATAATTTAGAAATACTAAGAGCAGAACTTTGCATTTCCAATATATTCTTTTTTAATTCTGTTCCTTTTTGGAAAGTCTTTATTTGAAATTCTAGTATAATAAACAAGCATGTATCAGCTGTCTTCTTTATTTTTTTTGCTTAATTAATTACATGTTACTGCTTTGATGGTGAGAAGAAGTACTTTATTTGTATTGATGTTCTTTTTGAAAACTTCTTAAACTCCTGAAAATGAGAATAAAATATTTCTCGTTAGGTAAGGTGGAGCTTTTAGTTAGAACAGTAACAAGCTTTGTATTTGTGTGCCTCTTTCCTCTCTATCTTTCCATCCCCAGAAGTACAAAAATGTTGTCTTTCTTATGTTTATTACATCTTGAAGGTGAAGCGTACATCCGGTATAAAATTTTGATGTTGCACATATTTTGAGTTGTAAAATCTCTGAGTCTTGGGGAAGGAGCATTAGATTGGAAGAGGCTGCATCTATATTGCCAATGTCTTTAGAGCTCTAGAATGTTTGTATTGAGACAAAATGATTGCTTAAATGTATCACTTTGGAAAAGTGAAAAATCTTAACATAAACCTATTTTTAAATGCTTATACTACCAAAACTGAGCATTCTTGAAAACGAATATTCGTGTTTAGACTGATTGAAAGCTAATGAGGTATAAATTGAAATGGGCTTATTTACGTTAAGGCAGAAGTTTTCTTCAAAGAACTTCCTATTTTAAGCAGCTATCCAGTGTTTTTTCATTTTGACCTATAAGGTCTAATACCCATAAAATTTGTCTGTGGCTAAAATCTTTACTGAGGTATGCCTTTTAGTTTTTCTTTACAACCTGTAGAGCCATTTCTTATGCTTTTGTGGGATTGGATTTTCAAATCTTAAATCCATTTTGAATAAAGCTTATTGTTGGGTTTTTTCCTTGTTTTTCTTCACATGTATACATTTTTGTGTGCTTCAAAATGTGCAGTCTCCCTTTTTTTTTTTTTGTTATTATGGTACCAGCCATAATAAACTTATCAATTAGATAAAAGACTGATGTTGCCTTTGTTACCTGCATATTACTCCATTTGTAGTGATAATCCATTTTATATCTATAAAGCAACAATAGTACCAAATTTCATTTATGTGCTTCTGACTAGTTTTCTTTGTTGTTCAGCTATTGTGTCTCATTTTCATCTGAGCCACATTTCCAATTGTTCTGTGATTGACATGCTGGAGAGATTGACAGTTACCCCCTAGTGCCTGCTGTCTGGAGATCCCACAAGCAATAATGGATTTTACACCAGAATTTAGCATCAAATATTGGCTTTCAGTGTCAAATGGGTTAAATTTAAATGCCAGTTAATTGTAGCCATTTTGAAATCATAGCCTTAAACAAAAGTGGTTTTTGGATATCAGTATATCTGGGTCCCATGTATGCCACACAACCCAAATGTTTCAAAGTTATAGCAGATCTGAACCATTGCATTTATGGCTGCTCCTGTTTCTTAATAATGCAAGTAGTCCAGATCCGGAGAGTATAAGGAAAGCTTCCCTGTGCAGTAGAGAACTTGTATTACAGGTTAACTGAAAAGAGAAACAGTGTTGATCTCAATTGTGTAATTCAGTGTTCTAACAGAAACTGAGTAAGTTTCCTCAAAGCCTTTGTATCTGCTGTTAATGCTAGTCCTCCTGTACCTACACATTTGGTTTAGCCACAGTTTTACTAAAAACACCAAGAAAAACCCTTTTCCCCATCCGCAAAACTGAAAGCATGTGAGATGCTTTCTTCTGTTATGTTCCAGCAGCAAAAAGTTACGTAATCTCTAAAATTACTTCTGTGTGCAGTGATTTCCTACATACACCTGGCAAAGAAACATAACTTCCCATTTCCTGTACCCAGTGTAAAGGCAAATAGAGAGTAAGAAGGGTATTTTGGAAGGAGGTGGGACCTTACTGATCTTTTGTGGCGATTTGTCAGTTGCTCTTCAAGCATGTTGACTTGCATTGATGAGATACCTACAAAACATTACAAAGTTCTGCTTAGAGCTGGGTCATGGTTCCTCTCCTTTGTTTTCTCGCCTCCCTCATGTGTCTTTGCAGGGGTAGGTGCCAGTGTAACATGATGAACAACTGTAGTGTCGCACTATCTTTGCAGGAAGAATTGGTTTTATGATGATTTCTACCATTGGAGGCAGTGATAATGACTGCTTACCTCAGTTTTTTCTTTTCAAGATTTTGTAAGATGTCTTATTTCATGTTAATGATAGGAGGTTGTGTTCAAATTTATGGCATTATAGTTGAAATTATAAAAAATTTTTACTATTGTTTTACAATACATTCTACATTAAAATTTAAATCACCCTTTTAATGTAAAAAGTGGTCCTGTTAATGTAATAACAGTAAGAAATTATTTTTTGCTATAAAGAACAAAAAATAAGTATGTCTAATACTGTAATTAATTTTTATGTAATAGATATTCTGCATGCTTGGAAAAGATAAATAACAACTTGTCTATTTCAGCATTTCTATTATAAATTCCTTGTTTTTAAACGAGTATAGAAATCTCTTAAACTGGTCAGTAAGAGTAAGAAAACTCTCCATACCTCTTACTTCAGCAATCTGGTTGTTCATGTTGGAAAGCTTTCAGTGCAAACCTGTAATTATTAATTCATCAGGTGTTGGAAACTTGTGCCTTATTGTGGTATTTGTGACAGGACTTTTGTGTGTACATTTGCTATGTAGATTTCAAATTAGAATCTAGTCCTTGGAGAAAAAAGTGTATAATATTTTCAACACTTTAATAGCAATGTGAAAGTTGATTTAAAAAAAGAAAGGGGAACAAGCTGGAACATGCAGTTAGTGTTACCTTAATGAGTTCACACTAAGATGACTGCTGCCTAGCTATTGCCCTGCACACACTACCCTAATTAAAAACTTTTCCTTCTCCTTTGAACTTCCAGATTGCTGATGTAGCAGAGTGGGGTACATGGCCTCTTCCAAAGCTGTACGTAGTTTCTCTAACCATATTGCTTTTCAGGTTGTCAGTGAGCATCATAGTCTTATAATATCAACACTATTACGTTTTGAACCTTTGTTACGCTAATTCTACTTTCTAAACAAATACTTTCTAGACTGAAAATTGCTGTAACTCAAAGAAACATATATCTTAAATTTTTTTTGCGAGGTTAATTGAGAACTTAAAACACAGCCATTGCAATAACTTGTTTGTATAAGGATGCTAATGCCATTGCAACGTTTTCTTAAAGGATGCCAGACAATTATATGTAGAATATAAAGAAACAAAAATGAAGGCGAAAGAAGATGCCCTGGCTAAGGCTGAACTTGAAACACTTCAGAGTGAGTTTTTACCACTGTCTTAATAAACAAAGATGTAATATGATATGCCTTCTACACTGGGTGTATATGAACAAACATTTTTATAATCTCCTAAAATACATGCTTTATATATTTCTGTACTGCTGTTAAATTTTAATAAGCTTTTAATTTTGTTGCTAATTTTGCAGTAGGCTGCTGGTTTGTTCCTATCGAAGCATAAAACTCAGGTGATAGTTATATCATAGCAAAAGGAGTATACCTTGCTAGAAATGTTGCTTTACAGGAGGGGGAGATCTCAAACGTATAGATCTTGAAGTATACCTTTTCAGAAGTGACATTTTAGGTTTTGAGCATTCTTGTATTCTCTTTGTTCATAAATATTTTTTAAATGCTGTGTTTAGTCTTTTCTGCATATTGAGTTGATGTTTGTGATAGAAAGTGAACATAATTTGAACTTCCAAAAGCACGGATGCAGACTTCAGAGGTGGATTCATGCTATTGTTGAAATAAATGCTTTAAAGTCTTTACACTCTTATAAAAGACCAGAGAAAGCAATTAACATTTCCCTTAATAAAGTATTCAGAACAATTATAGGTGACTTTTTTCCTTTTCTTCTTTCAGTTATGTGCTTTTGACAATGATTAAACCTACCCTCTTCTGAAGGCAATTTAAAAAGTTTTTTTTCTGTGTTTGTATGTGCATGCTTGCTTTATTTACTGTACTTAAGTGCATGCTTTTAAGTTCCTTTATTCTGACAAATGCATTGAGTGCCCTGTGGTAATTTACTAGCTTGGATTATGCATAAGCACTTAAAATACAGCTGCATTATTTATATTTACAAAATAGCTTAATATTGTAAAATCAGCAAAGAGATCCAGTTTCAACAATAATTCCTAACTTATCTGTAGCTGAATCCATTTTGAGAAAATGGATAACAGTGAGCATTGTGGACCCAGGCCAAATCTAGCAAAATAGTGCATTTAACGCTTGTTAGGGAGGCCTGCCATTATGTTTGAGATACCTACCACAAAATGGGCCCTTGAAAAGGGTCTTGACTTGGGTTATTAAAAACTTGTTAAATTGTCAGATAGCAATGTATTCCCATTGTTCAAAATAGCTGGCATGCATTCCTCATTGAAATCTGTGAACTACCATTTCAAAAGGACTAGTTTTTGAAAGCAGAAGGCAAATGAAAGTATAAACTCATTAAAATTGTAGTGTGCGTACTCCTGTGTCACTGAAAGGCCACTTTTTTTTGATGTTACCTCAGTAGCAGTGCCCACACATGAGAGTTGCAAGGCTGGCTCTTTTCCCCTTCCAGGTCACTCCTGACCTCTGACAGGAGCACCACCCTGTCCACAGCTGGGTGCAGCATGGCATCACCCCCATGTCTGCCAGGTGACCCGGTGTCACTCGTGTGAGCAGGGGCCAGTCCTCACCAGTCTCACTGGCTGGCATCCTGCCCTCCCTTGGTAGGCTTGCTGGCAGGCAACAGGAAGAAGGGAGAGTCACCACCTGTAATTAGCAGAGTTTGAAATTTGGCACAGAGTTATTTAGTCAGCTGTAGCAGCACTATAGCTGGGCAGCAGAATGAAATGTCAGTTACCTTTTGTAAAAATGAATAAGACTCCCAAGAGAGAACAAGAGATGCATCCATGTTACTGTAGGCAAGGAAGATTATATAATTTTTTTCCTGAAGCTTGTGCACAAAGCATCTGCTAAATTTGCTTATTTCATTAGGTTGTTCTGCACTGTCACTTCCCAATTAGCATAGAAGGTTGTAAATCACCAAATGTACATTTTGTTTGCCCCCATTCTTCTTAATTTTAGAGACCGTCCCTGGGATGCAAGTTCGTAATAACAGTTCCATCTCTCTAATTGAGTAAACGTATCTCATGCTGATTAGCAATAGCTGCTTTACGGTGCTTGTTTCTTTGTGGCCTAATTGCTGGTTTGCCCCCATGTCTGTTTGCTTTCCTGCTGAAACTGTGCAGTGTTCTGTAGGCGGCTTGAACTAAACCCAGAGAAAGGTACTAGAGGAGGAAAATATAATTTGCAAAATAGGAATGAGAGTGCAGTATTGAGATGTCATCAAAGTGCTATATTTGGTAAGGAGTGTGAAAAACTAGTTTTTTGGTAAGTCAATATTATGCATAGTTTTGATTTATTTGTGTGGCACTTTTGCAGTGTTTCTTATCACTTCTCAATCCATTCAAAATGGCCATTACTACCTTCATAAAATATATCAACTTTGCCTTACAAAAATATAGCAACTTACAATACAACCTTATGTTTCTAGGAAATATGATTTTTTGTGGAATTGTGGATAACTGTGTGTTTTAGGGACAAAAATAGAAATGGTTTGCCTGATGTTTCCTGATGCAGTTTTCACATTTAGATACCAGAAGACGAAATTTATTTTTAAACAAAAGTGCTTTAATTAATAAACTTTCTTTCAGCTTCTTCCTCTGCTGTAGTGTCACGTGTGTGTGACTCCTGCATCAGGAAATGGTTCTTTAACAATGGGTAGCCCTGTTCTTCATAGTCACAAGATGTAAAATAGAGTATGTATTAGCTGAACCGAATAGTCATGAAATTAAGATGACTTTGGGATACAGTGTCAGGACAGATGAGTCTGACAGTTTTTAAATTTAAATTGCAAGGTTTGTGTAGTTATCAGGACAAATTCTAGCAGCTCTCAAGCTCTTTTTGCATGGAGTACTTATTTCAACCGCATCAATTTGGGGGGGGAAAGCATCTGTATTTCATTTTACTTAGCCTTGGCAGTTCTCTTACTTTCCATTCTTCTTAGTTTCTTTTCCCTGACCTTCTATATGAGGACTTACTTTTATTTTTAGAATATGCCTTCTTAAAGAAATGGTGCCTGCAGGTCAACTCTTCACTGGCATCGCAGTTACCAAATATATTTGCATTGTAAAACCAGAATTCTTGCTGTGATGTACAAGGCATCAGGAACAATCTATGACAAGTAACTGTTTTGTTTCTAGTTATAAACCATGTTGAATAGTTTGTAGTTTTTTGGGGCCTTTTCCTTGCCACTCCCATCATTCAAGCTTTAACTGAAGTACAAAGTTAGGAGTCTTATGGCTGCATGACTAGAGCTCCCTTTCTGTGTTGGGCCTGTATGACGTGTGTGATGTAGTATGATGTGGTTATGACATGTCTCTCCATAGAGCCTTATAGCAAAGCTTCTTACAGTACTCTTAGTCTTTGTGTGCCACCAAACATCCAGAGTTGTAGTGAAACCTCTTACACATTTGATCACATTTGGTTAGGCTTGGTTGACCTCCCTTTCCGGACAGCTTAGAATACAGCATGCTGCTTGGGTAGCTTTTTATATTGTTTCATGAAACCTAGGATGGGAGATATCATTAGATCATTTAGTATAATGTGTTTATTTCAGACCCTTATAGGCAAAAGTTAGTGAAGAATACTGAGTCTCCTGACTTGTCTTGTTTGACTTGTACCAGTGATGCTCTTTAGCCTGACGTTTCTTGTTATACAAGGTACGATATTGATCAGAAAACCTCAAAATGCCTTCTGTTTTTCATGGTTTATTCAGGCAATTAATTCTACCATTATATGGTTGTATCTTAATCTCAGTATGGATTTCTCTAGCTATAGCTTTCAGTTGTTCATTATTAGCGTTTGTCTGTGCCTAGAAAAAGTTTTATTTATCTGCAGCTTTCCTTAATATGAAGCACTTCTTTAACCCTTAATTTTTGTGACTCTTCTGTACTTACTTGGCTTTACAGTGTAGTGGTGAGTATTGGGTCCTGTGTTTGTGTATAGTGTTCTAAAGTTTGTCGTCTTCCGATTCTGAAATCACATTTCTTCTGTGATTATTGTTCTCTTTATGGAATCACAGATTACCTTAGTTCCCTGCTCTGATAGCTTGTTTCAGGTTGCTTGTTTACCCTAACTCTGAGCCCTTACATCAAAGGTTCCTTGCACACAGTCTCTTGTAAGTGCACATACAGCATAAAGTAGTTTTCAAAAATGCTTTTGATTGGTCCCAGACTACCAGCCAGTTCATGTTCCTACTTCTTCCTGTGCTTTCCTCTTCACTGCAAGCCATTTTGACCAAACTGGTGGAATCTAGCACTATACTTAAGGTGACTTCCCAATAATTGACAAATATCTTGGATAATTGTGTTTAGTATGAATCCCTGCCAAAAGGCAGTGTTGACATGTCTGCTCAGTAATGATTTGCTGACAGGCAGGTTCAGAGAAAATTAATTTGTGCAGTGCATGCTTTTTTGGTTGGTGTGGGTGTGAATGTTCTGATCACTTAATTGTTACCTCTGAAGCCTAATTATGGCAAACTATGTATCATCCATTTCACTGATTGTTTTGGCAGGCCTGCTGAAAGAATTTTTGAACTTGCAAGCTCATGTGCTTTTCCCAGTTGTTTCAACTAGACTTGTACAATACCTCTCCCTGCAAAACTTGCTTATGGAAATGTTCTACTAACATTCAGTGTATGTGTCTCACTGGAAAGAGAAATGCATGTTTCATTATATTTTGTTGGAAGGCAAATTAGCTCTTAAATATTGGAGCCTTGTTTCTAACCCTTTTGTATTCTGGGGGAATTGGAAGTTTTGGAAAGGGCTGACACTGAGAAAAAGATGAAAGGCATCAAAATCTAGAGCTTGTGAGAAGTTTTTTGTAGCTGAGGATGCATTCAACCCTGAGCATGTCTTTAGTCAGTTTGCTCAAAATAAACTGGTTTGTATGTCCCAGTACAGCAGAGGTATATATCTGTCTCTAACTCATGATGCATTCATATAATCCCATTGACTTTGTTATGGGTATACAGAATTTATTATATTTTAAACATGTGTGTTTGCCCCATATTTGCATTGGTATTGAATATAGTTTACTCCATTTTTTCAACAGACTGTCAAAACCTTACTAAAATTTTTTTCCAGACTTTTGGGTTCTTTGTGTTGTGTCTGGCTGTGTTGCTGTACATGTAAGTGTATTTTTCTGTCATGTTTAAAACAAATTTTAATGCTCTAAAAGCTTTGGTTGTCTTTCATAGTTATATAGGTAAGTGAACAGTGTTGAAAAAAAGAGATCTCAGGGCGGTATCTTACTGATTTGCCAAAAAGATGTTTACTGTCTAGCTCTGTGTATTGTTCATATTTCTTTTCAGTGCTTATCAATGCATGTGATAACAGGCAGTCTGTCCAGTTGGTTTTCAAGACATCACTGTCTTTTTTGACTATATTTTCTGTGAATTCTTGTTCATGCTTAAAGCTTAGAAGTCTTGCAGAGAGAGGGAGTTACAACATGATGTGTCATAGTTTCTTTGCAGAAGTTCAGCACTTGTTTTTGGTTTATTTCTTTCTGTATGAAGCAGATGTTTCTTTCTGTGAAAAATTCTCCAAATTCTTTGCATTTACATCAACTAACATGAAAAACGGGTGTATATTTTTTTGCAAACGTTAAAATACAGGACTTCTGATACTTGTTATGGAACAGGAACTGCTGTTTTATTACCTGGCACTTGATCCGAAAAGGCTAGCTGGTTCCTTATCTGACAGCTGATATATCTTAAAGGGAAGAACCATTAGCCAGATACTATTCATTCTGCCACTGATAAAATTAATGTATTAACAAAGTAGAAGAACTAGCGAGTAAAGTAAAAGTATCATTATATACAAGTAATTCATCAGACTTAAAAAAACCCAGATCACGGCACCAAAAACCAGTAAAATGTATAGCCAGCACAGGAAGAGTATTGGAGGCCTTTAGAAACATGAAGTTAAGTACCTTAGGAGAGTTAGCTGTGTGTTATCTATTAAATTTTGGGCATCCCAGTGATGGATATGTTCAAACATAGGGGTCATAGCTCCACAACTCTTTTAAACTCTATATTAAATACACAGTCAAATTTATTCTTCTGTTGAAGAGCTTGATAGTTCTAAATATGGAAAATACTAATAGAAAATTAGTGTTCTTGCATCATGAAATCAGCAAAGGATAAAACCAAATTTCTTCTGCTACAGAAGGACAAAGTAAAGTCATGAATCATTTAAAACACTGATCATTTTACACTGAGTGGTAGATATCAAACAATTTCCATTGTGCTTACATTCTTGGATGCCATTTACTTTCTGCTGTTGCCTGTTTTTGAATCCTGTTTAATCAATTAAAGTTGCAATACTGTAATTTGGTAGTTAAAGTGCAGATGTTCCCAGAAAATAATAATGAGAGTAAGCTATTAATTTACCCTATTGAGCTTGAAATCAGGCTTCTTTTTTAGCAAGATTGTTTTCTCTTCTCTGCATTTAGTTATATGAGCACCACTAACTCTGGTCATAGTCAAGGTTTGCTGCATATTGGTGCCCACATAGGGTGTAGTGGTCTGACTGGGTCTCCAGCAGGCAGTGAGCAGGCTGTCACAAAACTGAGAGGAACCTATGAAATCTGAGTGTTTTTCCTACATTTCACTTAGGTTTATGTGTAACAATATTGGAGACTGGAGGAGAAAAATGCATTTTAGAAGCCTGTCCTGTTATGGTGGATGGGCTAAATCCAGCACCATTAGAAGATGACACTAAGTATTAAGGAAACACTCGTGTTTCAAAACTGATTCACAGCTGCACTTGTCACTATTGTCAACACATCCTTACTTTAGGTAGTGGTGGTGGCAGCCGCACCAACTTCCTGCCTGTCAAGCCTTAGCAGATACAGGATTCAGCTGTCTAGGCATCAAAAAAAACCTGATCCATATTCTTTTCAGGGGAAAGCACCAGGTCAGATCGGAAGTGTCTTTTGGGCTGCCAGTTGAATTGCTGATAATTAAAAGATAAGATGAAAGAGGGAGGTTTTCTTCCTTGATATTTCCTGTGGACTTCAGTTGTTTGGGTGAAATAGTTTGTGATGTTTTGCGTTTGCTATCTTCACCTGAAAGAGCAACGGTACTTGGCTGCCTTAAGTTGAGGCTTCAAACCTCTGAACATAACTTCTGAACTTCCTCTATCTAAAATCCTATATGATGTTCCCATTAGACCACTTTTATATGCTTTCCTGTTCTAAAAAGTGGTTTTGAAAATTCTGAGGTGAAACTGTTCTCAATGGGTTATTGGGAGCCCTGTGTCAAAGGTGCTGTGACTTCAATTCTATTTATTTTTTTTTAATTCGATATGACAGCCGTTGTGGTTTCTAAGGGATATGTTGAACTCCTTCATCTTTTTGTATATGCATGGGAGACAGTAGAGATAAGTTTTTTTTCACTCTGGTTGAGTGCTTGTTTGAGGTTGTGCAGCCATCTTCTCTAGGTGGGATTTCTCGTTCCTTTGATAGTCAGCAAACAGCAGGATGTCTTATCTGTGTTAGGTCTTCCTTTGTCACTTAACTGCCTGTAGAAAGCCTAGATACTGTTTCTAATACATCATTTTACAGTGGAGTATGCTGTATTCTGAAAATACTGTTACAGAATTACTTCCAAAACTACAGAAA
The DNA here is from genome assembly GCA_035583185.1 of Anabacerthia variegaticeps. Classification (NCBI taxonomy): domain Eukaryota; kingdom Metazoa; phylum Chordata; class Aves; order Passeriformes; family Furnariidae; genus Anabacerthia; species Anabacerthia variegaticeps. The sequence continues at coordinate 18,117,513 of JAWWEW010000078.1, forward strand.
GAAACTAACTGACCTATTTGCAGGCTACGCTCTTAATTTTTAAATGTTGTTAGAAGCATTCAGGCTTTAATATTTGCATGTTTTGAGAGGGAAAATTAATAAGCAGTAGCTGATGGGATGCAGGATACAGTGAAAGCCAATTGTGTCTCCACTGTTAAGTATGCTTGATTATTTTGAAGGATTGAAATACAGCGGTGAAAATTGTCATTTAAGTTAACTTCCTAGGATATTTTTGCAATTATATGTATTTGGGATAAATAGCTGTTGAAACCATTGTTACTTATCCATACAAATCTTAGCTCTGACTCCAGAAGCTGTTACACATGGGAGTTTTGGAGTAAAATGAGGCAATATTAAATATTATGTGATTTGACTCTAAAAATTGCCTTTTGAAATGGACAAAAAGAACTTTGCACCAGTGTTCTCTTTAATAACATCTGTACAATGAGAAAAATGCTGGGTTTGGATTTTCACTTTGTTTTATTTTTTAGGGAGCATCTGTCATTTCATTATATTTACTATGTGTGCCTATAGAGGGATGCTAAAAAAAATCCAAATACAAGTTTTTACTTAATATTACATTTATTGAGAGTAATTTGATAAGCGAAGTTAGAGATTTTTCACAATAGGTCTCTGAACAAGGTACAATGAAACTCTGAACAATTAAAAATTTTAAAAGATCATTAGTCATTCTGTTAACTTTGGAGATGTGTATGAATTTCCTGTTCCTTTTGGACTTTTGAAAAGTGCTATGGAACAGTTCTCTCTCGCTTTATTTTTTTCTTAAATATTCAGTTCCTAGGAGTTTGTCAGATCTGTGGAGTGTTTTTCACTGTGCTGTTTCTGCACATACACAGTTAGGAAAAGAAATTCTGCATCAGAGCCTGGAGAGAACAGTCCCCTGTCCTCTTAAAGATGTTTTTTTAAAGAAAAACAGAAATTTCTCCTCTGAAGTATTAGGACATGGTTGCAAAGGCAGATAAGCTGGTCTTATGGCCCTCTGTTGCTGACAAGTGTGGTTCTTGTTTTCCTTGCCCACCACCTTGAAATGACTTGGATATTTTTGTTTGTTTGAGTGGAAAAAGTGGTGTTCTGCTAGCTTAGTGAATTGAATTAGTTTGCTAAGTGATTGTGTGACTGTTGCAGCACAATAGAAGACTGAAGAGCACAGAAACACAGTGGAGAGTGGGAAGGTGGAGTCAGAGTAGAACTTTCCTCTTGGTTGCAGTGAGGTATTAGATCAACTCTTTCAGTGTAGGAGCATCTAGTTATTGTGAATACAGCATATATTTAAAACATGAGGAAAGTCAGAAGAGTCTCACTGGGCATACCTGAGTGTTCAGGCTTCTCTTTCTACTCCTCATCTTCTTGTCTTTCCAAAAGTTCTGTCAATTTTCCATCTTACATCTTTCTTTGGGGATTATTTCATATGCCAGATGTGGTTTTAGTTGCTGGGATTTAGGTTATGTTATCCCTCCTTCCTATCCCCTAAGTTTGCTGCTCCCATTTAATACCATTTGAAGGACAGAGAGCGCACAGTTATCCGTGTGAGAAATGGGGCCCGACATTTAAATCTTATTAAATGTGCTAGAACAGAGCAGTTTGTACTTGCAGAAATCTGAGAACAGAAGAGCTTTGCATTGACTCAGAAGTTTTTTACTCAGCATAGCTGACCATAAAGTAATACAAAACTGACTAAACCTCACCTTTCTACCTTTGCCAATTGCTCTGAAGCTAACTGGACTTCCAAGAACTCCTTAACAGTTCCTGTGCTTTTGCCTGCACTAATCTGCATTGCCAGGTAGTGTAGCAGTAACAAGAGCTAACTGTGTTTCTGAGGAGCTCATCTGGCCCCATAAGGCATAGTTCAGATGGAAGAGGGGTTCAGTGGGTACATTGCTATTTGCTTCCAATAAAAATAAAATTATTATGCCAAACTCTGATTCTCTTTTTAACAAAGAAATTGAAACCCTTTCCTCAGTGGAAATTTTAATATAGGATTAAGACTTGAGGAGCTAAGCCTGCTACTGAATTACATATCTCTACAATACTAGTAGCATTACTTTTTCTTCTTTTTTAACTTTTGTATAGAGGAGAAGAAGCCTAAAGTCAAGAAACCCAAATTAGAATTCCCTGTGTACATGGCTCTGGAATCAAGTGCATATATACCATCATATGATCATGGAGCTTCAATTGAAGAGATTGAGGAACAGATGGATGATTGGCTGGGAGGCAAGAACAGAACACAAAAAAAGAAGGTAAGTTCAAAATCTTTCACCTTGGTTTATATTTTAAATGTTGATTCATTTGCTTGCCTCTTAGGAAGATGGAATACTGTGTGTATACTATGGCAGTATTCATATACCACTGAAGTCCAGAGAAGTAGTAATTGTCTGGCAGAGACATAACAGAAAAAATTATATCAATGTTCAGTGTAATTCGTGTAATGATACTGGAAATCTTGTTATAATAAGATGTCATTGATTAAAGTGTATGAATGCTCTCTATGACTATTCTTGTTCACTAGAAATTAGTAAAACATAATGCTGTCAAGTTATATGAGTCTTGGTTCTTTCTCTTAATTGCAGTTAATAACATATTACTTGCACGAATAGATTCTTCTATATTAAAAAAAAAAATGTGCAAAGGAAAAAGAAGAAACCTTCGCTTCAGGTTTCTGAAACCTTCAGGTTTCTGCAGGTGTAGTATCTTTTGATTATAGAACTGCTTATGTATTTTGTGCCTTTCATCTGATGTATGGAAAAGTCCTAACAAGTTGGTTTAGGCCTCTTGATAAGGTTCTTTCTCCTCAGAGCTAACAGTTCTTAGTGGTGGTTAGTATAATTGTGTTCTGTTAAATTTTATTCAGTTATACTGGCTTGAAAATGTGTAGTTTTCTTCTTAGAACTGAGATGCATAGATCACAGAAGAAATGCTGTAAATTAGTCTCCTGACTTGAAAATCTGCTTTTCTTGGAAGACAGATGAGAAAGGGTGTGTTTGGAGTAGAGTTGGGGCAATACATTGGCTTCAGTGTCATAACAGTGAAAGAAGTTCCTGCTGTCATTTGTTTGACTCCTGTCTGGTGCAGATTTGATTACTTATTTGTTTTCAAGCCCGTGAAAAATACTCTCTTCCATTTTTAGCCCGACCTAAATTTTTTACTAATACAATTTGAATTTTGCCTAACCTGTTTAATCATCTAGTACTACTGGATTCCTAAGTTTCATGACTTTCCAGTTGTCAGTTTTCTCTTGCTCTTACTTTTCTTGTTCTGTATGATTTAGTACATCTGCATTATGTTTATTTTTATATTTCTGTAACAAATCAATTTGACAAATGTGCTTAACATTTGACTTCTGTTTAAGGGATTGAGACAGAGAATCCTTAACACTAGGTCATATTTTCACATGCTTAGAGAAAGTAAGGGCTTGGGTCCTTAATTCTACAGCTGAGTTGTCTGGGAGCTAAGAGTGTATGTACAGTCATTGCTTTGTTTACCTTAATTCAAGAAGTGCCTGTGGATTAGATTCCTGTTAGGTGCACCTCTTTGAACAGCTTTGCTTACTAAGATGTGTGGGCAAATATTTAAAGGAGAAAAGATGTTTGTTTGTTTACAGTGGCTTGGGTTGATTGCATGTTTGTCTATCTGGATCCCCAAATTCACCTTCCCCTCTGATGGAAAAGTCTCTATTTGGATTTCCATGTGAAAGAAAAAATTGAGTAAGAGTGTGCCTATTCCATCTATAAATTTGCACCTCTCACACAGAGTATATAGAAGTCGTCTTCACAGACACTGCTAAGAGAACAAGTTGTGGGAACATCCTTTCAGATGTCCTCAACGAAACTAACTTGGTTTTCTACACTTAGAGCTGGAAGTTTAGTATTGAATCTCATTGCTTTGATTAATGAGTGTATTTTTTTGTAACTATATGCTGTTACAAAAGGGATCAACATTTTAGGGACAAGCAGGCAATTCTCAGGTACACATCTGGGTAAGGTGTTTGACCTGAACAAACTGTGATGAGGTGTGCTGCTTTTCCTTGGCAGCTAATACGTTATCATGATGCAACATTGGCAGAAGTGGAGGGAAACAGATTCATAAACTGTACAAAGAACTGGAGAATATACATTATTGGTTCTAGTAGCCTGTAGGAACCATTTGTGTGTAATATGACAATGTTGTGTCATATGATTTGCAGTAAGCTCACTGGGAAAATGGTTGTACCACAAGTGAATTGTTCCAAACTGTCATTCAACACATTTGCCATTTTAGAAATATTTATTTTCCTTCACTTCACATCATAGATGTGAACGCAGTCAGCATCCCTTTTCTGCCCCTTGCATGGATGTGAAATCAAGCAGGATGTAACATTCACCTCTCAGTTCTGGTTGTCTTAGAAAAACATTGCTCTTTCATAAATCAGTTTTCCATCAGAATTTTTCTCGGGATTGTCATTCTTCACTTTCAAGGAAGCATGTTAGCTTTTTTTTTCTTTTTTTTTTTCTTCCTCTTGTCTTTCGTGGTGGCTCAGAGCTGTGGGCTATGTCCAGCCAACCAGCCTTGAGAGCAGGTATCCATGTGGTGGCTGGATAAAGTAGTATGTTGCTTAGTCATCCTTCCAGGAGGAATAAGAAGTGGAGTTGCTGTCCCTTCTGTTGGCATCCCAAGTGTAGATGATTACTATTAATTTAATACCGTTTATACACTGCTTTGCACTGCTGACATTTGTACTTTAGAGGTGCCTGCAATCCATGGACTAGTGTTTTGGAAATGCTGTATGGTGCAGAGTGCCCAGCTTGATAAAACGTTTAGATTACGTTCAGTTGTTAGGTTGAAGTCTGTTCCTGTGATTTGGTATTTTGATCGCTGTTAGGATTTACTGTTGAAGTGGATAAAGAACAGATTATAGAGAAGAAAACAGCTTCCTTCTTAGGCATGTAAAATGATCTACCAAGGAAAGGAGAAAGAAGAATGTTTTTCATATTTTTCATAAGGTTACACAGCTGGCTGAAAATGTGCTTATAGCATAGTAAAGTTATTCTTTTGTCCGAGTTGGAGTACACACTGAGTTTATGTCCATAAGAAGCTTGTCTTGCCAGGTTGTTACTGTCTACCCTAGAACTGAATATTAAAAGAAAGCAAGCTATTGGAAGATACTCAGATAATATCAGTATTGCAGAACTGAGAGGTAATTTTTCTGCATTTCTGTAGCAGTGATCCATCCACCTTTAGGACTTCTTATACAGTTTTGATCCTTGTGCTTTTCAAAAAAAAAAAAAATAGTTAACAGAAAGACTAGGTCAGCAATAAAAATAAATTTAGAAAATCATATTTATGAGGGAAGATTAAATAAATGGAGTTTTAGACCAGAAAAGGGAAGCTATTGGGGAATAATTGGATGCATTGTTTTTCCAGTCCATTCCGGTTTTATTTTAAGTAAAATTATAATAATTTATTATGACTCACTACCTTTCATAAATTGAAAGAGAAAGAAACACTGAATTTAGTTTGCAGCCAGGATGCTTAAATTCAGATTTGGGAACACATGCAGGGGGAGGTGCATAACTAGAGCATTGTTACCTAGGCCATTTATGAAGCCTTTCTGTCCATCCTGTTCTTAAACTCTGTCTTTTGGAAGTAGTGCAAAACTGACTCAATTGTATTTGAGAGCATGGAAATGAAGTAGTGGGACTCTTGAGGGGTTTTTTTATATATGTGTATAAAAATCATATATTTACCTAAAACTAAATTGCATATTCATATAGAGCTGTTTCTGCAAACTGCATATGACTGTGAGCCTGAGAGGAATTACTAAAAGCTCCTTCTCATGCTGATACAACAAAACTCTTCAAAGCAATTAATGAAAAAGTTTATTTCTAAAATTATTTTTGTTTTATCACTGTTTGTATGCTGTTTCTGAAAGGGAGAAGATCGGCAAGATCATCTTTCAGGTTGTTGAGATAAAGAGCCTAATTGACTTAGTCTGAGTTTCTGATTTTTTTTTAATTTTTTTCTTAATCTGTCTTTAAAAAGTGAATGGAAAACATGTTCTCAGTATGCTTGTTAGGAATTAAGGGAAATTTAGATGGAATGGACTTTCTTTGAGGTATATTATTTTGTGGCCTGAATATGTTGTTAAACCACTATTGCATTACTTAGTAGTCATTTAACCCTTTACTTTCCTGTTGAGCAACCTATTATGTGGAGCTTGAAGAAAGAAAAACAACTTATTAGAGGACATATTTTATTACATCTGATCTTGTTCTGTCATTTCTGCAAATATTCATGCAAGAATATACGTATTCACTGTTTTTGGAATAGTTCTATTGATGAATCATTTCTCAGTGGGATTTCTCTCATATTCTTTGTTCTGATTTGATATTATGTGATTTGTAAAACATGTTGTTTTCATGAGAGTTCATTGTTTATGTGAATAATATTGTTGTTTCATGAAAGTCTTGGCCCTTGAGAAATCAATGGGAGATTTATTGTTGTCTTCAGTGGAATCAGGATTAGAATTCCTTTCGGTTTATGGATTCCTCATCTTCTCTGCTGGAATCATCTCTTCGTTCCATATCATTATTTGACTCATTTGTTTCTGAAGATAGAGTTCCAAGTTCTGTCGCAATGAGGAGTGAATACTTTTGACCTTTTGATATTTGCTTGGTCTGTAAAGGGGAGATAAAGGTGGAGAAAGACAGTGCCTGATCCCTTCCAGCTAGACCAGATGTATGGATAGAAAATTATGTTTCTCATTATTTTTGTTTTTCATGTTATCCTGCAGCACTTCTTGGCATTTGTGTGGTTTTGATATTGCAGGAGCACCTGGCTTGATTTACAAAAGCAGGAGTAGTAAAAACTATTTTTGTTCACAGAGCTTGGGAAGCTTAGATAACGTACATCTTCTCAATCTGCTATACTTTTTACCTTTAAATTAGGATTATTAAAAATACTGTGAAAACAGTATTTTACACAGTTTATTAGTAGATGCTGGAAACATGATAGTTACCATTTTTTCTTAATCACTGAACTGTAGACCCTGATCGTCTGGTACTGAGCTCGTTTCTGGTTAAAATGCAGTTTGTGTTTTTATTTTTCTCAGCCTGGGCCATCAAAGCACTGTGCTTCAGAGATAGGATATTGGTAACTGAGTGAGCTTTTTCATCATGAAGGTTTTATTTGAAAGCTGGGTGTGGAACAATGATATAAAATAACTTTAAATGTACAAAAGAGATCTCTCTGCTTTATAACATTAAAAGGCAAAATGCCATACAAATGCTAGACTATTATTTTGTTGGTTTAAAATGTATAGTTTTGACAATTAAATCTTATTAATTTATAAACTTGCACGTTTTGTAATCGCCAGCTAGCCTGCCATCTGCTCTCTTCTGCCTTGAATCTTCCCACATCTGTGTTGCTTTGAAAACTGAGTATGCTTTCTCTTTAGTAGCAAATAATGTGGTGCTTGTTCTAATCAAATGTCATATGACGGATTACCTGAACGCAGTTTCCAGGCTTTTAAAAAATGTTAATTTCTTAAGCAAGCAGTTTGTATCTTACCAGGATTAAGGTGCTGTGTAAACCAGATGTTTTAATAAATTGGTCTTTCAGGAGAAGGTTTATTCTGTTTTAGTGTGCTGCCTGAGGTCATCTAGTTTTGAAATAACTTATTTCTCTTTCTAAACAATGACACAAATCTGGTACTTGAAAAATTTGTCTGTATTCTAATGCTCTTATTCTTGGGACAGGTACAAGTAAGCAACTAGCAGTCTGAGATTCCTCATGGTGTCCTGCTAGTGTGCCTCAACCCTGACTCAGAGGGATTGCTATAGGTCTAGAAAGTAAATCACTCTGTGCGCCCATTGAATTTAAGACTCTATATTGAGACTGCCAGCAAGCATACCTGTTAGTGTCAGTTATGAAGCTATTCACTAGGAGCTAGTCTAAGCTCATAATACATTTTAACCTGAGCTTCAAATTCTCATCAAATGGTGATGACTTTGAGTCACTATTGATCTGGACCATATTGAATTTAGTAACCCTGAGGTGAAAATCTCAGTATTCTATTACTGAACTCTTAAAAATGTGGTGTTGCTTAAAGATGCTTCATTTAAAAAGAAGAAAAAAAGAGAAAATCTGCATTAGAGTGTTACTGAAAGTGCTAAGTAATGAGTCCAGGCGTTCTTGTCATTTATTATACTTTGTGTCACTGCAAATACTGTGGACTCAGCCTGAGTTTAGTATTGGGGTTTGCATATTAAATGAAAACTACAGTTTATGTTCCATAGGCAACTTGTAAAGCTGGTATATTTAATTAGTGTTATTACTGTATATTTAATTAGTGTTATTACTGTTAATGAAAGTGATACACATACCTTTAAAGTAACCTATATAATATACTTGGGCTTCTTCTCAGACTTGTGCTCCAGACCCTTCACCAGCCCCATTGCCCTTCTCAGGACACGCTCCAGCACCTCAATGTCCTTCTTGTAGAGAGGGGCCCAGAACTGAACGCAGGATTCGAGGTGCAGCCTGAGCAGTGCTGAGTACAGGAGGGCAATCACTGCCCTGGTCCTGCTGGCCACACTGTGGCTGACACAGGCCAGGATGCCATTGGCCTTCTTGGCCACCTGGGCACACCCTGGCTCATGTTCAGCTGCTGTGGACCAGCACTCCCAGGTCCCTTCCTGCTGGGCAGCTTCCCAGCCACTCTGCCCCCAGCCTGTAGTGCTGCCTGGGATTGTGACCCAAGGGCAGGACCTGGCACTTGGCCTTGTTGTACTTCATACCATTGGCTTCTTCCCACTGATCCAGCCTGTCCAGATCCTTCTGCAGAGCCTTCCTGCTCCTCAGATAATTTTCACTGATCTTGGTGTGTCTGCAAACTGACTGAGGGTGCCCTCATCCAGATCATCAGTGAAGATACTAACAAGGACTGGTCCCAGCACTGACCCCTGGGGAACACCCTGGTGACCAGCTGGATGTAACTCCGTTCACCAGCACTCTGAGCCCGGCCATCCGGACAGTTCTTTACCCAGCACAAAGCACCCCTGGTCAAGCCTTGAGCAGCCAGTTTCCCAGGAGAATACTGTGGGAAATGATGTCAAAGACTTTACTAAAGTCCAGGTAGACACATCCACAGCTTTTCCCTCATCCACTAAGGAGGTCACTCTGTCACAGAAGGAGATCAGATTAATCAAGCAGGACCTGCCTTTCTCAAACTCAGGTTGGCTGGGCCTGACTCCCTGGTTGTCCTGCACATGCTGTGTGATGGCAGTCAAGGCCATCTGCTCCATGAACTTCCCTGGCACTGAGGGAGAGTGTGGAGAAGACATATTTTTGTTACATAGTGTTTGTGACCTAGGGAACAGGGATTTATATAACAAAACAGTAGCCAGACACCTTGGTTATTCTAAAATGCTTGTGTAATTGCATATTAGTGATTGTGTTCCTCTTTCTTTTGTTCTTTGCTAGCCACCAAGTCAGTCAGCCTAATCAACAAAAGAAAACTAGAAAGATTTTCTTTTTTTACCTTTTCTTGCATCATAACTAGCAGCCAACGTTTTGTTTGTTATATTGCTAATCTATTTGTTTTTTACTTAACTGTTGAACCAGAGCAGTCTATTTCTAGGAAATTAATATATTTAGCGTATTTCTATCCCATTGATGTACTTTTTATTTTGTTTAGAAACAATAAATTTGAATCATCTTTCTTTAAATGCAGACAATAACCTTCTTTTCAGTCTCCTGTCTTAAATATTTAAGCCTCTATGGACTTTATTTTGGATTTGAATAGCTTTAAGGAGAGGGTAAATGTGATTCTAAAAAAATATTATTTTTAATTATTGAGTTTTCCTTGGAGAGGATGACCCACATACGTAAATCTAAAATAAGGTCTGTCTGCATTTGAGCTGTGAATATCAAATCATGAGGGTCAGGAATCTGATTTCATCAGCAGTTTTAAACATGGAATGCTTTTAATTCTCAGCTTTTCTTAAGGAAGAGTAAAGTTATAGGATGATGATGATATATTCTTCAAGTAGCATATCAAGTTGATGTTTTCAGTATTCTGGCAGATATGCATCAAAGAACAAATCATTTGTAAATAAAAATGAAGAAATTAATTTCTCTTAGCAATGGATTTAGAGAAAATAATTTTTATGACTGGGACAAGTGATAAAAGTAGTAAGCGTTGAATCAAGAGTTACAGAGTTTTGCCTAAAATAGGTCAGGAATATATAAAGACTGAATAAACACTAACTGAACAACTGCTATGTAAATATCTGTAACTGATGCATTTCCTTTCCTGCCTTTTTTTCTTTGACCTATTAGTTGGCTTGATTAGGTTAACAAAGCAGAGGAAACTTTATTTCTTTACCTATTCTTGTATTTATAGAAAGTAATAGCGTGTTTTTAGAATATATAATTCAATAATATCCTGCTTTCAAATGTGCCATTCTCAGGCTGGCAGGAATAATTTTGAGTGGCGAGGTGTTGTAATCTGTACAAGCAGGAAAGTCATGCCATGAACCTTTAAGGTTAGTATTAAGAGGTATCTAAATGATACAGAGAAATTATTTGATATGACAGCCAGAAAAAAAAAATCTAGATTGCAAAGGAAATAAAGAGCCAAAATATATATTTCCCTAAGGACATTTCCTAAAGATAGTAACAATATGTTATATAAACACTTGTGCATTGGTTAAAAACGTAAATCAGCCATGCATATGTGTTGAATTAAGGCTGTACTGTTGACATTTGCTTGATATTTCCTGATTTTGATTTTTTAAACTTTCCTTCTAATTAAATATAGTAGCATAGGTTCTTGTCTTGTACAGACAAGAAGAGTAATACACTGATTTTAACACCATGTTGTAGATGTTGTGGTGTCAAACTCTAGCTCTCAGTATTTTTCCAACTGAATCTGTGTTCCAGAAGAAGTGATTGATGTGACTTGCTGCCATAATTCAGTCTGACTAATTTCACACGTGTGCTTTCAGTATGTAGTCCTCAGGTTTTTGAGTCTGTCAGTTGAAAACTACCAAAGAGCTCAAGTTAATTGTGCGAAGTGTTAATCTATGTGGACAAACACGCAGGGCTTTCCAAATGCAGCTCTGTTTCTGTACTGGGCAACACTATAACCTAAGTTTAGGCACCCACCTGAGTCCAAACTGGGGCTGTAGAGCCTCTGTGACATTAATTTTTATAACTCAGGTTGGACTTGTTAATTTACCTCAGGGCTCAGGTGCTGTTGCATTTCTGAGATTGACATGGTGGTTGTTTATCACAAAAAAACATGGTAGTTTCCTCGTTCCTGTGAGGAAAACAGGAAGTCAGTCTTTCCCAGTCAGTCCTTGAAGACCTGAGTCTTGTTGGTGGTGTCTCTTCTGGCCTGAAGGTCATATCCGTTTTACATAAATTTGAAGAAAAGGTGAGGTGCCTTTTAATTAATAGTCTTCATTGCACTGATTTTGTTTTCTTCTCAACCTGGGAGAGTTGTAGAAAAACATCCAATGAGACTGCTCTGATTTAGCCAAGTTGGGATCAGAGGTTGGTGAAAATCCTAGTTTTCCTAGGTAGAACTCCCTCCCTGTCACTTCCCAAAACAAGGTCACTCCTTGTACCAACTGCAAAAGGAGGAGTAGAGAAGCAGAAGGGAATAGTTGCACATACGAAGCAGGAGGTGGAGGAAGATGTGAAAACTGGTTAATTGCTGGTTAATGGCCTTGCCCCAATTGCCTGCCCATCCAAGAGATGGGAGAGAGAGCAGTTCAGCAGTCCATGTATCCTCAGAATTCTGCCAACAAATGAGAAGCAAGGATGTTAAGTATCCCTGATACGGGATTTTCATAGGATACTCAAATTAGGGATCAGAAAGAATTTGCACTTTATAGCACTGACTTCTGTAGTGCAATCCACTGCTGCTCTTTTTGGCTTTTTAATATGAATTTGAAAGGTGGAAACTGTTGCAAAATTCTTACTTTTCTTGGTATGATTTTAGCTATCTTTAAGTTGGAGAATGAAATTAGCTTCAAATAAGTCTGCTTTTAATTTATAACTGTAAATCAATAGTGATGTTTCTGTATTGTATTTTCCAGACAAACCAATGAAAATCTGGTTAGATTCAGCATCTTATCTTCTTTCACAGTGCTTAGTGCTGCTGCTTTCCTTTTTTTTCCTGAGGCCATGACTATAGTGAGGTTTGGTCAAATATTTTATAGAAATTGCCCAGAAACTGTAATCTAGGGTAAACTCCAGCAACTAAAACCAAACTGAACAGTGTGAGAGGTGCTTGGCTTTCCCTCCCACCCCCAGCAATATGTAATCCTGCCTTGCATAGGAGTGATTTAATACTACTGGCATAAGCATTTTGCCTCTTCAGAATTTTCAGAGAATCTCAATCTAGTTATTAGCCATTTTCTCTATAGGTTTTGTCAGGCAGGATGCAGTCTTGAAAAGATCACTTTTAGTCTTCAGACTCTCAGTTTAGCACACTTGAACATGTAATTGAGTTCCATGTAAATGACTAGGAGTTGTGTCCATAACCATTCCTATAAAATGCTACCTGATAATACATTACTTGCCCAAACCTGCAAAAGAGGAGAGCACTCTTAATGTTAGCACAGTATGAGTAATGGTACATTGCAGTGAGGGTCATGTATCTTGGTGGTTGCACTTTCTGTCATTTCCAAAAGGCAGAATTTCTTTAACACAGTGACTACTACCCTTGAAATGCAAATTGCAAAGGAGTGGAGGTTTTTGCATCTTTTGCAGGTGAGTACTATGGAAAGCCTGTGTTTTGTTGCAGCCCCTGGACTTTCACAAAGCAAGCACAGATTTATAGCATGCATTTACTTGATGTGTTGTATAGCATCAGATTTTTTACACAGACTTTTAGGCAACATCAGCATTCTGACCACCCAAAGTTCTCCTAGTCATGTTCTCTTTTTAATCAGGAGACAAACTGTGTGCCTGTGTTTGTTATTTTTCTAAAACATAAAAATCATGCACACAGAAAACATAATACTTCAATTTTTACTATTTACTAGTTAATCCTTGTAATTTGCATTGGAAGTCTGAATTGGAACAGAATGGAATAGAACAGGTCTAGAAAGAAAATATGTCAATAGAGAATATAGGCAGGAAGTTGGTAACTTTTAGTGTGTGTGTATGTTTGGGGTCTTTTTAACTATACGGGTCTCAACTGAATATCTACCAGTATCAGCAATATTTCACTGCCTTGGGCTTTTTTTTTTTAATGTCCTTGTTTGGAAAACTTGCCTGCTAATGAGAAAGTGAGTGCAGGAAGAATGAGACTGACATTAATGGTACATTTTCAAATGGCCACAAATTATGAGAAGGAAAATCTGTGCATATGAGAAAAGGCTAACTTTAATTTTTAATTAGCCCAGACCTTGTGGTTATATTTGGGAATTTGACAGGCAGGTTCAGTGTTTATATGTTTAACTAGTTTAACTAGTGTTTCCCTTATTTTCAATTACATGTATACTATTTCATGATAATTAACAATTTTGAAATTTGGGATTCTTCTGGCAGTGCTCTGCTTGAGGTTGTCATCACAGATCTGTGTTTTATGAATGCATGAAAACTTCTCAGATTTCTCCCCCTTGCTCCCTGCCTTCATTATTACTTGACAACTTAGACTGTTGGAAAACAGAACTGAAAATTGACTTTAGTATGGGCCATGTTCATGACATTTTCCAGGTAGCCCATTCAGGGTTCTAAATGCATTTATTGTTTCTGATTCTTGCAGGCATATTCTGCTGGGACACTAGATTTTTTTTTTTTCTGTCCTGTCCTTTTTTTCCTCCTTTGTAGCCAAAATCCACAGTTGCCTTGAGCCATGTCAAAACATCTGTTAGGTTTTCAACTAGATACCATTCTGGTTTTGTTCACTAGTAAAATGAACAAATATTGAAACCAAATATCTACATTTTGGTATTCTACATAACCGAATTTTAATAATCTTTGGGCATCTTGTCCATTTGGAGAAGGGTGCTGAATTTTTCCTTTGGGTTTTAGTGTACTGATAGACCTGACTTGGTGAGTCAGTATAGTACTGTGTTCCATGGTATGTCTCTGCTTTTTGGAGGTGCAGAGTACCTCCTGCCATTGACTTAAAAATTAAGAGATCAGAATATCCAGGCTGGTTTAGGGCATTAGAGCAAGACAGCATTACTAGTGAAAGAATTTAGTTCATTTGGTGTGGAAGAAAGAATGTTACTTAGACATTATCTGTGGTGATGAAATGTTTCTGAGGGAGACAGTTGAAACTAAATTATGAAGGAAGGCAAGGGACACCAAACCCCCTTGATTTTGGATAAGGTGTTAAGGGGAATGAAAGTAAGAGAAACAGTTTGCCAGCGAGAGAACAGGGTAAAAAACTTCCACAAAACCCCAAAACAAATGCAAAAGTTATTTAGGTAGGATCTCTATCTTTTGATAAAACGTGCCAGGAAGCACAATGGAAAAGCTGGACAAAGGACAGAAGAGAGAAAAGAGGACAGCACTCCAGAGTAGTCAGTCAGCAGGAATAGCTGTGTAATAGTATCTTGTTAATTATGACACCATCACAGGATGGTTTAGTGTAATGAATGGGTTTTAATACCATATGTTAATGTCTTCAAAATACCCACAACACACCATGTTATACTGAAGTGGACAAAAAAAGAGTATACAGCCTGATGCTGTTAAATATTTCACACTTGCTTAGTCTACTTAGTATTTCATGAGACAAATAATAACCTTGCAAGGAAAAACACTCCTTATACTAATAAAGACTAATCATATGTTTTAATGTATCTGCATGCCTTTGGGCTCATCTTGTCCCGTGAATTTGGCATGGCTAAGGATTTTTAATGTATCAAATAATTATGAAAAAAGTGCCACCTGCAATCTGTTGAGGACTTACTACCTTATATACTTCTTTACTGAAGTTTATGGAAGTTATAAAATTCTTCTCCTGAAAAATTTATTCACCTAGGTACTGCAGAAGTTTTGCAATTTCATGTTCTCTATCAAATAGAAATACTTTTCAAACTGCATTTCAGAACCCAAATAGAATGGTGTTTTGAGAGAGAATTAAATGAAAAAAACATTTATTCCCTTTCTTTGGGAATTGGTCTCCACATTAATGTATCACAGGCCAAACCCAATTACCTATTCAACCTATAGTTTATTTGATCTGCATGCCTGAGTGTCCTACAATCAAATTTACTGAAGAGCTTCTCACTTTTTTCTGCATTAAAACAATTGCCTTGAAGCAGCTAACAATTAAAAAATAAATGAGTTAACACTTTCTGGTAAGTACTACCATTTAAGTTGTAATATGCAATTAAAAACTACATTTTAATTTCTCTTCAATTACATTGACTTAAATAGTAATTTTAGTGTTATATTTATGAACCATTTAATTGACATTTTTCCTCTGGCATGTGTGATGCAAAAGTAGATTTGATTTTGAGAATGTGGCAAGAAATAACCTTTTCCCCCCCATGGTTTGCTGTAATGACAAACAGAAAAAGACAGAATTACCTGGGTTTTGTGTAAATATGACAGAACAATTTAATTTCAAAAGCCATAAAAATATGTCACAATTCAAATTATTTTTTATGTTTTTGAAAACTGTCTGCTTCATAGGAGGAATACTGAGATTGCTTTATGGTAATGTAGGTGGTATTTGAAACACACACACACACACACTCCCCGCATGTATTTGGTCATGTTAATAGCTGTAGGTTAAAGGAAGCATTGTGTTAAATCTTGAATCAAAGCCTGGTAGAACCTGAAGTGTGAAAACAAATGGTAGACCATTGGTCTTTTTCAGGTGTGTATTGTTAGAGACAGATGCTTTACTACTTTCTGGCTTGAGCTCCTTTGAAAAAGAAAATGGTGTATGAGTTGATGCATTGCAAACAGCAAGTTAAAAGATTTTTATGTTAATACAAGAGGGAATTTGCTATGGACAAGAAGCTTATTAGAATGGATTCAGATTTTCGTTTCCAGTCTGAACTCAAATCCCTCCAGGTCCTTTTAGCATGCTAACAGTCACTTTGAAGCATTGTCCAGACTAAACTTACGGTAAATGTACACTTGAGTGCTCATATCCCACTTCTGCTGTGTGTTACTCTGTTCACTTCATGTTACTGGCTGTAGGGGTGTGAACAGGAACAGAAAACCATTTGTGATTCAGCAAAACGAAACCTGGCTAAAAAGTGTTTTATTTTCTCAATAGAGATTCTGTGCCTCTGCAAGGACCTTCTTTCATCCATTTGGTGTTGTCTTTTGTGTTTTTGATCTCTGAATAACACTAAAAGTTTGCAGACACCCTTCTGCCAGTAAATCTGGCTTTTTTTGTATCACTTGCTGTTGATGAGCTTCCAGCTTATGTATAAATTGCAAGTATCATGCACTTTAACACCATCCCAATTGTATTACCAGATTCATAAAGTTCCTAAGATCTGCTGATCTTTGCAAAGAAACAGAATTTTAAAATACCGGTTTTTTTTTCTGATGTTCAGCCCTGTATCTTAGGGGTAGAATGTAGAATGAGCATTAAGACATCTAGTTGTGTTTCCTTCTGTTTAAACAAGTTCAGGTATTGCAGTGATCTGTGCCTGGATTAGGTGCTGAATGTATCTCACTTTGGTAAGGACACAGCAGCTTTGCTACCAAGAAGGATTCTTAGTATCATTTCATTAGGTGGTTGTTGGAGACGTCATCATAGGCCAGTGTCATGGTTTAGGAGTGGTATTCCCCAATTTAGTGTTCCCACTGAAACACTCCAAACCATGCACCGTTTGATCACTCCTGAAATGTCATCCCTAGTACCATAGTAAGGGTGACCTCTGAAAACAAGACTCACATTTACTAGAAGTGCAACAGCAGATTATAGGAGGCTGTGCCTCCATGTGCCTGCATGGAGGAGCTGTGAAATTTTGGATGCATTTCTACACCAAATTTGATAGATATCTTTTTTCCCCTCAAACCATATAGACTTTTAAGAAGTGTAACTTTGAAAAACATTTTTATCTTTGTTAAAGGTTTCCTGATCAATGAATGGCTTATACCTTCACCCAGATTTAACTGTTCTTGGCGAGGCTTTGTGGCTCAGGATACAAGAATGGCTACAAATGTGAGTGTCTGTCTGAACATCAGGAAATGCTGTTTTACTGTGAGAGTGGCAGACCACTGGCACAGGTTGCCCAATGAGATTTGGAGTCTCCCTTCTTGGAGGCAGGTATGAAAAAATTGTCTGGTCATGGTCCTTAGCGACTTCACTAAGGTTCTTAAGTGGTGTGCATTTACTCAGATTTTAATGCTATTCTCAAACAATGCAAGGGTGATGTCAGTTTTCACTGGCTAAAGGAAACTATTCTGAGAGAAACATCTTCTTCATCAGATGTAAGTTATGTCCTAAATATTCCCGATCAAGGAAGACTGAAATAGAAATGATTGTTCAAAGCACCTCTCATTAAAGAAAACCATGAGCAGAAACTTCATTAGTTAATTAGTTTAGGCTTCTGACAGTATTTGAAGACTGTGTAGGGAGTAATTGTTCTTTAACTTTAAATGAGGACATTTACACTCTAATAACTTTTTACTGGTTTTGTGTCCTTTTCATATATGCTGATTTTATCTGTGTTTTATGGAGTTGTCATTTTTATCTGTAATGTCTTTGAACCTTTGTGATCATGCTAGGGCCTCAGCATTTAAGTGAAGGCAGCCAATATGCCATTTAAAAGAGGTGACAATAACATCTTTAGAATGTAGACATCCACGGAATATTTTCCTTTGTTATAAGCTAGTCAAAAAAAGAAAAATGTGAATGTTTTTTTTTTCAGAGATACCTGAATCACTGAGGGAGTAATATTTTTTTTTTTTTAAATTATCATTAGTTGGTGTAGGAAATTCAACCACTTAGTTAGGTTATACCAAGAGGTAACAAATTTTTTATATTTATTTCTTGTGGAGGTAGGTCTGCAGACTATCGTGTTACTAGCAGTTTTACTTTAAATCTGGGATTTGTGCTGTTGTAACTAACAGCAGCAATTGTAAATGCTGGTAATCTATTCCTGTAGTTCTGAGGGGAGATCACCAAAGAATTCTTCCCCAAAACTTCTCCTAGATAAAAGCCATTTATTTTGGTACTTCATAATTCTGTGGTGGGTTTACTGAGGCTGGCTGCCAGGTACTTACCCAGCCACTCTTTCACTCCCTATTCTCAACATGAATGGAGGAGAAAATATTACGAAAAATCTTGTAGGTCAAGGTAAAGGCATGGAGATCAAGTAATCAATTGCTATCACAGACAAAACAGACCTGACTGGGGAGAAATTAGTGTATTGCCAGGCAGAATAGAGTTGGATCATGACAAATAAAGACAAAACCTAGAACACCTTCCTCCCACTCCCCTTGAAGGCTCAACTTCTTTCCTAATTCCTCTACCTCCTCCCTACTCCAAGTGCCTCAGAGGGAGTGGGTTATGGGGCATTTGGTCAGCCTGTAATTGTTCCTCACTGCCACGCCTTCCTTCTCACACTTTTCCCTGCACCAGTGTGGGTCCTCCACAGGCTGCCATCCTTCAGGGTAAACCTGCTCCAGTGTAGGTTCTCTGTGTGCTGTGGTTCCTACAGGGCAAATCCACCTGCTCCAGTGTGGGTTCCTCCACAGGCTGCAGCGTGGATATCTGCTCCAGCATGGTCTACTCCACGGGCTGCCAGGGAGTCTCTGATTATTATTTCATATCAATGGCTAGGCATTAACAGTTCATTATTTTAGAGCGATTTCAGCTCTATTGACAAGAAAATATTAAATAATATAGAGATGTTTTTTGAGGTGTTCTTGTTCTGCAAAACCTGAAAATTACTGCTTAGTATTGCTTTCTTCTACAGATTATTGATGAAGAACTGGAAACTTTAAAAGACAGTATTAAAAACCGCTCATGGCTCTGAATTCTTGAAGTAGGAATAAATAATGAGTAGGAAAGAGGAGGAAAAAGCAGCTCTGAATGGCTTTTTGTAATTTGGGGATTTACATGAAAAAATATGTAAAACAGACATAAAGAAAATCTGTAGTAATTACTGAAGTGTTGGAAATGGTATGTACTGGTACTTGGAGAGGGACCTTCATGGGGAAAAAATAGTTACTATTAAAATTTTCTTTGGTCGGGGAGAAAGACAGGGAAAGGCCAATGGCTAGAAGCAAAAGCAAGAGGTGTTAGAATGAATGTAGAATAGTAGCAATCATCTTGTGAGTGTACAGCACATCTTGGGCTTCATTTTTAAGTCATTGCTTGCCACCTTTTCTGTCAGGTGAGTGATTAATACTGTTTGTTGAATATCTGCAACTTTCTGAATATAGTCATAACTTTAAAAAATTGTCTTACTGCTTCATGCAGCTGGTTCTTAACTTGATTTATATGTAATTCTCCTCCTCCTCCCATGACTTTTGTCTGTCTCTTTGAACACAAATTTTTCAGACTTAAGGTACGGCTTATTTTAAGTCTAGGAGTAGGCTGGCAGCACATGAAGCACTGCTGACTGTGGTGGTGGGAGAATCTATTATTCAAGTGGTCTTCATCCTGAGATTAAGTGAGATACATATATATATTTATATAGAGTTACATCTTAGGAATGAGAAAGCTGAATAATAATTCCTCTTGGACCTGCATTAGATGTGAAATGTACTTGTAAATAAATATTTTAATTGATGTTTCTGAATAGATGACAACTGGTTTTGTTTTTTAAAAAAAACACTGACATGATAGGGTTATGGATGTATTTGCATTTTGGTTTCTAATATGCCTAAACTCTCAAAGTAAACTTGGATTTTTATTTTTATTTTAATGCGTACAAATCATCTGTTGACATCCAGTTAGGATGGGCTGATGGACTGCTTGATTTAAAAAAAAAAATTTTCAAAACTGTGAATCATCAATATAATAGCCAGTGGAAGAATCTCAAATATAACCATTTTACTGGAATTAAGTTATTCTTGTCTCAGACTAAAAAGTGAACATAGCTACTTTGGGGGTAAGGGTGGTGAAGAGCTTCAGAAAGGGAAAGGCTTATGCAAATCCAAAATAAGATAAGCCCAAGAATAAAAAAATTACTAATTTCCCTGCCCCCCCCCCAAGAAAATAGAGGAAGGAACACTGAAAAGGATTTTGGTGAAAGATTAGACAATCAAAATATAAAAGAGTTATAAGAAGATTCTAGGTCCAAAGGTCCTTTTCACCCATGTTTACTACAAGGAAGTTTAGGGATTTTTGACATGTATTGAAGAGGAGGGGAGCATTTTAGATTGAAGCATTCATCTGAGGATGATAAATAACAAACTGTTTGGAACAACCATCTTTACCATTCATTGACCTAGAAAGAACTCTAATATCAAACCCATTTAATACTGCTGTTAATATTTACCAATTACTTGAATGGACATTGAATGAAAGATAGAAATAGAATACCAGTTTCTGAGCTTCCTTGAGTATGTTGGGAAGTACAAGCTGGTTAGCATGAATTTCCATACTGGGTAAGTTTTTGAGGTTATGAAATGAATGGTACTATTAGAAGCACCCATTTAAAAATAATAGTAAGAAGACACTGGGAATTAAAAGAAAAGTTGTGCTTTCCTATTAGAGCTTTACAATGTACTTGGATTTTATAAAGCTTTTGACAGGTTCTGTCAGCAAGACTTCTTATAGAGACAGAGTAATGTTAAGATGAAAGGAAAAGTCGTTAATGTAATGCTTGTCAGGAACAGGAAACAGATACATTTTTGTTAGTGCGATATGTCACTACAGGAGTTTCAGAGGATTTCTGCAAGGAACTGGTCAGTACTGGCAATGGTCTCTAGTGCAGTGAACAGGGGATAACACAGAATTATTCAGGGCAGCACTAATTGAGGTGTCTATGAAATTCCCATTCTCAAACAGGCAAGGTCTAGAAAAATCTCTCCAAGGAGTTCTGTCTCTTTCTATGGACTCTCCTACTGCAGCCAAATGGTCTTTGGCTCTGGGTTTAGAAAGTAAAGAAATCACATGGCTTACTGTTAGTGGGTTTTTTCTTGGTTTTTATTTTTGGTGGAGTTTTTTTGCGTTTTCCCTCCTATATGATTTCTAGAGCTATAGAGCAGGGCAGAAATATATAAGGAAGAAAGATGAAAAGGCAGCAGGCTATGGTGTGAAGTCAGAAACTGAATGTGTGTAGAAAGCCAGCTTATGATGTTGATTAAGAGCAAATATGGGATGAGGAGAGCAGACAACTTCATCATGGCCCTTGTAACAGGAATGGATTCAACTTCATGTTTAGGAAATCCCCAATCTAGGTTTGAGGCAGCTGTGAAGGAAAAAATCCCTCTGTCCTAAAACATTTGCTGCTTCATGTGGTAGAAGACCTGATACTGAGGCAGATGAAACTTCATACTTCTGTCCTTAGGTATGCATTCTTCTCTAAGAGCTGTTGTCTATTTATGTTATATATATTGTTTAATGTTTTAATGCTGAAGGCATTCCTGTCTGAGAAATAGTATAAACAAAAAATGATGATGGTCAGGTTATTATTTTGACAACTTTTTAAGAGAAGACCGTTACTTTTATCTTCATACTTATGTGCTTGCTTTGAAGAATTCTAAAATTAATGTTCTTTTAAACCTGTGTAATATATTGTTTAGGATTAAATTATTCAAGTTACTGGGACCAGAGGGGATGTGCAACCAAGGGTTCAAAGAAAATTCAAGGATTAAATAATTCAATTAACTGTTTATTTTCTGGGGTATCTGAGGACTGGAATGGCAATTGTTGTATTTGTTGTATGTATTAAGTTGTCAGTAGAATTCAGGGACCTTTACAGGCCTGTACATCTAACATCTCTTTGGAGAAAGCTAACAAAAAACTGATATAAAGAGCAGGATTCCTGAGCACCAGCTAAATATGACCTGCATGGAGCCCTGAACATTGCTGCTATAATGGGAAGTCCTGCCTTAAACACTCTGAGCTTCAGAGAAAAATTAAAAAATATGCAGGGAGAAGGTGATCTGATTGATAAAGTCTGCTTGATTTTCCAGAAGGATTTAACAAAGCTTGTAGATTTTTAGGAAAGAAAACAGTCATGGGATAAGAGGAAGGCTATTTCCCAGGTAAATAGTTAATTAAAAGATGACAAATGGAGGGTAGAAATAAATATCTCTTTTGAGAGAGCAAGGTTAACAGTGGAGTTCACCTGAATTTCTGCCAGGAATTGTGCTGATTGAGGTATCCATATAATATAGTGAAGATGATAATATGGTAAAAAGATGAATCTTGAGGTGAGAGAGTTTATCAATGATAGTATTACTTGGAACAGTGAAGATGAGAACAGACACTGAAGAACTACAGAGTGATCTTATGATTTTGACTGCTTGGGCAATAAAATGGCAGAAAAATTTCCCAGTATATAAATACAAAGTGATGCAAATGTTGATATAGGGGATGACTGTCCTAACCTCATGCACAAGATGATGAGCTCTGAGCTGACCTTGATCCTTGAGGAGTGAGATCTTAGGAGTTACCAATGCTGGCTTCATTGAAAACGTCAGCTCAGGATCATTCCAAAACCCAATTAAATGTTAGAAATTGTTAAGAAAAGAATCGAGAGCAAACCAGGAGAATCTTTATTCCACTGTATAAATGAGAACTAATCCTGCTCTGGGCAGTCTGATAGCTCATTTCAGAGAAGTTGGTTGCAGGTGGTTTAGAAAAAGGCCTCATGGGCAGTATTATGCATAACATGGCTTTGACATGTGAAACCAGCTGAGTACATCAGGACTCTTTAGCCAGGAAGGGACAACTTGCAGCAAAATTCTGTTGAGGGAGGTTTTGAACAAAGTCATAAATGACATGGAAGTCAGTACACAAAGACTATTTGGAGGTGATTCTCTCAAAGCCAAGAGCCAGGTGTCATCAAAGCTAGTGGGAGCCAGGTTCAAAACACAAAATAAGCTGGTTCCTTGTGTAATAAGTAGCAGATGTGTGCAATTCCTCATGAATGTGAGCTTGCAAATCCAGAAAGTTTATGTAGTTTCACAGGAGACTGGAAAAAACTTTGAAAGAGAGATTTATTGAGATAGATAAATGTAAACAAATAAAATTTATCAGCCTAGAGAAATTACTTGAGCTGAAAATAATTGGAGTCACAGAAAATATTGGGGGAAGCATAGGTAACCTATATCCTTGCCTTTGTCTTACTCTTGTATATGCATATGGTCCCTGTTTTCTCAGAGCAGGGTGGGACTGGAAAGAGTGAATGATAAACATAATGTTTTTTACTATCACAAAGTTTCTGCTGCTGCACTCCCTGAGCATAAATGATGAACTTACTGGCCTGCTTTGACCATTGCTCTGAAACAGCAGAGCTGCCTTTGTTTTTGTTGGCTTACTTAATAAAAACTGTGCTAGTGGAAGTTGGATTTGAGTAAGAGCTTTGAAGGACCACAGGGTTATATGAACATGTGGCTTTGAATATGAGTTCAGATCATTAATACCCTTTAGCAGATCTTGAGAGCTTCACAAGAGATCTTTAGAACTGTGGCAGACCCTTTATGTTCAGCAACAGCTGGAACACAATGCCAAATGTGTATTGCACTTGATAAAACAAGACCGATTTCAGACTTCTTATAGGTAAAGCAGGAAATTGTAAGAATATAGAAAAAGTAAGCCATTATGAGCAAAAAATTACATCAGGAAAATATCTACATTCTGTTTCTTAGTTACTGGATAGCAGCACCACCATCTTGTAGGTGAAATGTTTCCTGATTTGAAAAATTGTCCAAAGTTTTACTAGTGCCCTTGGTCTAAAAATATTTGCACAGGTATTTTTAAAGAGATGCTGCCTCATGTTTTATTTGCAAGGTCATGGACTAGGTGTGCTCAAATCAGTGAATCACCAAAATTAGATGAAGTGTAGCACAAAGTCCTAGCTAGATTGAAATATTAGCCAAACTTCCATACAACAGTGATTTTAATTAAATCAACAGTATATTGATGAGAGGAAGAAATTGTCTAAAGCTAAAATTTAATCTAAAAAAATAAAATTATCTCATATTGTCAAAGCATTGTAAATGATTAAAAATTTTCTTATAAACTCAAATAGCAGCCACTTTCCGATGTTATTGATAAAAGCACATATAGTTTTATACTTATTAATGTTAACAAGTCTAAATGAGTCAGCCTTCTCCTGACAAGAAATGCTTTGCTGTCTATAAATTTGCTTTCCATGTAATTGAAAATAGGGTTCCTCAAATTTAAAAAAATCCTAAGAGTTTAAACCTCATGCTGAAAGAGGTGGGATGCAGTTGCAAAGTGCAGATGCACATATAAGCAGGATGCTAAATAATAAGCCACATTCATATTTCTTTCCTATAGAAAGGTGCATAGTGGTTTGTGTGAACTAATCCTTCAGTATTGCCAGCTATGTACAATAAGCCATGTTAAAGGATTATTATTTATGGGAATGCTATGAAATTTTTATATCTACAATTGTAGCTTATTTTCATTTTGAAGACTGTAGACCATAACTCTGTACTTTTAATTTTAATTTCAGTATGGGGACTTAATCCCAGAATGGGGCTTTTTTGATGCAAAATCTGAATGCTTGCGTAGTAACAACAGCTGTCCCCTCACCATGTGGTGTCTTCCACTGCTTTACTGTAGAGATGAATTTTGGCCCAGTGTTTCAGTAATATTAGACACACATGGTTTTAGGTGACAAAGCAGTATGTTTATGCATTCATTTGCCTCTCGCAGTTACAGTTGGCTGCAGATTAGAACAGGGAGAATACATTCTCACCATGACCACCCTCGTAGCTGCTTGTAGTAGTTGGATCACAGTAGGTGCTGTTGCATCTAAAGACACAATTAACTGTTGCTGAGGAATTGCAAATTCACAAAAGCTTTTTTACAGCTTTTGCTGTTGAGAATGAATTTTCTAAAAGCTTTTTCAAAGATTTTCTGAATTTATAAACGTTTTAGATCTTCACATCCTAAAATTGTCAGCTTGAAATAAGATTAAGAAGTTGATATTTTAATGTAGATAATGAATTCTTGTGCTGTGAATTAGTTGTGTAATTAACTACAGATCTGCAGAGTGATTGTGGTTTTGTCCATTATTTAGGAAGAGTTCTATAATATTTACAAATGGGTAATAAAATTGTGAGCACAAATCAAAGCTTATCAAAAAAGTCTGAAAGTAAAACTTACCAGAAAGCTTCCAACATATGTATATCAGTGAAAAGATTATCTTGATTTCCATGTGTAATTGCTTAGATATGCTTTGGATATGGTAAGAGAGAATAGCTGTGAATGTACTTTAAAAAAAAAAGAAAAAAGAAAAGAAAGAAACAACAACAACTGCCCCAACTTTTAGCACAAATTAAATAGAAAATTAGAGTAAACTGCATGTTAGGGCTAATTATGAGGTATGAAATTTTACTACTTTTTAAACAAAATACTTTTAACCAAAACTCTTAGTAGATTTCATTATTTAAATTACAGTTATAAATTTTTTATAAGTAGAACTTAGTACTGCAAATCTAAATAATATAAAATATCTGCATCTAGTGTAATATGTGTGAAGTATATTAATTCGTTTAAAATAATAAAAGTAATAAGGTTATTGTGCAGTGTGGAGATGTCTATATATTTATCATTTCTTCCATAGGCGGGAGTGTAGTTGTATAAGGCATGTAATGTATGTGAGAGATCTCTTGTGTTTGAAACATCATAGATAATTCGTTTTATTCTTGTATTAAAAACTATGAATGTTTGAGGCTTTCAGCGTTGCATAAAGGACTACATGGATCCAAAACCAGGACGATTGATAAAATCCTTGCTACTATTGGCTATTATTTACTGTCTTTTAAGTGGCAGGTTGTATTTATGCCAATTTATCTGCTTCAGGGAACACTCTTGATAGCAGAACAAAGTGAATAAAAGTAGTTTGCTTTGCAAATGAATGCAAATGGTGAAGCCTTTCGGGAAGCCCTTTAACAGGAGCAATGCACTTTGATTATGAGTGAAGCTGCCATTTGGACATGGTGAAAAGAGCACGCTTGAACCATTGATTGGGGGAGACAGTAAAAAGTCAGGAAGGGCCCCGTTAAGCTTGCAGTGCGGCAGGCGGATGTCAGTGTGGTTAGAGCACAGTGGGAGAATGACAGGCAGGATTAGTGTCAGGGAGAAGCTTTGCTGTAGTTGTGGAGATGGTCCCTGGGGTCACTCACCTCTGACTGTTGTTCTGTGCTGATGGCTCTGTAATGCAAACTGCTTGATATGTGCCTGTTCATTATTGGAAATAGTGATTAGAAGAGGTATGTCATAAAGAATTCCTTAAAAATAAATAAAATGGCAGACTACTGATGGTAACGAAGATTTGGCTCTGCAGTGGTTGCCAAAGATGCTGCAAATGTCAAAGGCGGTTACTGCGTCTTGCCTTCTGAGGCAAGCGCGATTTCATGCCTTAAACTGCTCTAATTGTGTGTTCCTTGCTTTGTTCACTTTTATTTGGCCGTTATGAAGACAGTTATTGTTAACAGGTTGGCATGTGGTTAGACCAAAACATTTTTATATCTTTTGGATTTTGGGTGGTAGAAGCATCCGGTTTGGTTTTGTGGCATAACTGCATTTTAGGGAGGGGGGAGGGGTGTTTTTAATAGTCTTAAAGAAATATTAGAATCAACAAATTTCTGGATCATGCCAGAGTGCTGAAACACTGGATGATAACAGTGACAAAAAGCTAGAGATGACAGTTCTGTCTTATTTAGAGGCTTTTTTTAATATGTAAAAATGGAGATACTTTCTTTGCTGAAAAAATATTATATATGCAGTTTACTAAGGGTCTAAAACTTTGCATCTTGCACTGTGATTTAATCATAGAATCATGGAATCGCTTATGTTGGAGAAGATCTTTAGGATCATTGAATCCAACTGTTAACCCAGGACTGCCAAGTCCACCACTAAACCATGTCCCAAAGTGCTATATCCAGATGTCATTTAAATACCTCTAGGGATGGTGATACCACAACTTCCCTGGGCAGCCTGTTCCAATGCTTGAAAATCCATTTGATGAAGAAACTTGTCCTAATACCCAATCTAGACCTCCCCTGGTGCAACTTGAGGCCATTTCCTCTAGTCCTATCGCTTGTTACCTGGGAGAAGAGGCTTGACCCCCACCTCACCACAGCCTCCTACCTCAGGTAGTTGTAGAGAGCAGTAAGGCCTCCCCTGAGCCTCCTTTTCT